>JAWNPI010000035.1:2145000-2756363 GCA_035047625.1 Drosophila mettleri
CACTAAATGCAACAGCGCGAGGCCAGCGCCAAAAGACGGCGCCGCCAATGCCGCCATTGACTCCACAGTTGTGGCTAACCCAGCCACAGACGCCGTTGCCAATGCCAGATGATAATCAAGTACAACATCAACCTGTCGTGGTTATCGCACCAAGTGCACCACGGCGACCGCACGGGAACGCTTAAGCGCAAATCATTCACTGCCACCGTGTGGCTATTGATGAGAAGCGCAAAGAGAGGTGACATTATGTATGACTGTGAACCAAATAATATTTCATATTGAACTAAATGTAATCAGCCAAATAATAATCAAGTAACAAGAGAGAAACTCTACCTATTAACTCTTCATAAATGATACTTAATATAGCATAAATTAAACTAGCTTAGTTGCAGCTATTATCAAGTTAGTTGCCCAAGCACGTTGCACACTTAAAATGAAGTTAGTTCTCTTGATTGTTGCACTTTGCCTCTGTGAATGATTCGAGCACTGGAAGCCAGTCGTATTTTATAGAGTAAATGCGGCTGCACTTGAGAATATTTTTTGGGTCCGGCCAATAGGACAGTGGCTGCCGCCACAAAGCAAGCAAAACTTTTGCAGCATGCAACTTGGCGACTTGGCCATTACTTGCACTAAAGAAATTAAACATCAACAGCACAACACACACACACACACACACACACACACTGGCACACAGACACAACAAAGTTAACTACAATGCGAGAGCAGGCAACATGAAAAAAATTAGTTAAAAGATAAACATGGCACGCCAGAAGCGCCCAGACAAAGGCAAAGAGGCTGCATGATACTAGCAAGGGGCAGGAGTATCTATATATATTTCAAGAGGGGGAGGGGCAGCGGTTGGTATCATCGTGTAGCTTTTAGCTTTGTCTTGATTATGTGGGTTGTAGCAGTAGCAGCAGCTGAAAAGACGCTCCAAAATAAGATACTTGCGGTTTGCATTGTAGCTGCAGCCGTATCCCTGGCAACTTTTTGTGCTGCTGTTGTTGTTCCGGCCAAGGTTCTCTCTGTTGGCCTCATGTTGCACAATGGCATAGCACAGCAAAAATAATTGCTTCAAGCGCATTTTTAATATGGCCAAATAACAAAGTGTCTTCGCTTGCCAAAGCAGCTGCCTGGATAATACGGCAATGCCAAATGCTAATTAAATACAAACACGTGGCCGCATAACTCAAACTGAAGTGCATTATGGCGAGTGGAGCACACAGTCGTATATTCTCAGCCTCTGCTGGGTGGGTGGCTAAGAAAATGTTCATCATAAACACATTTTAAACGCACTTCTAACGAAAATAATTCACAAAGAGCGGCCTTTGTAGCTGAGCATGAGCGCTGCCAAACATTTTTGTCGTGCTGCTGCTTTTAATTAAATTCATAAATCAGCAGGAAGACGGAGGGAGGAACAGACACAGAGAGTCAAGTCAGATAGAAGCCATGTAGAGAAGACATTGCGCTGCTATGAAATTCTTAAGAAACGGTAAACGCGACGACTTCAATTCAAACATTTTTATATTTTTCATTCTGGTGCTTATCTTGAAATTGTGCCAACCTTGCAATGATTTCCGCTGAACAAGCTATGCTCAAGGACCCGCAATGGGACGCGCCGGACCCGGGCACTCGATTGCATCTGCTGGACGTAAGCGTAAAAATTGTCAGGCCACTTGATGCCTCTGTGAAGGCTATTGAAATGCGAGCTGGTGCTCATAATTTGTCTTAATTGAATGTTTCTCGGGTATTTGCGGGCATCAAAGCGGCAGAGGAGAGAGGCAACTGCAGACAGCAGTCGGTCTTCGGTCTTCAGTGTTCGGTCTGCGCCCTCTGCTCCTTATGTAGATGAATGTCAATAGCGGCAAAATATTTGCTTTTCATTGTTCATGCAAATGCAAACGTAGACGTCTGCGTCTGCGTCGCGTCTTCAACTTTTCACTTCATAATGGAAAGTTGCGAAAATATTTTGATTAGTTTCTCCGACTCGCCTTTACTTTGGTCTTAGTTTGCATCTGGGACTGGGACTGGGACTTGGACTGAGATTGGAGCAGCTAAAATAATTAGTCTGCTGAGAGTATTGTTTGTTTGCATTTGCGTGAAAATACAAAAAAAAAAAATCAAATTGTGGAAAACTTTTGTCTATGAACGTGCACTTTTGAGCTCTATTTATCTAAAGGAGCTATGCAGTGGCGGCAGCCCTTGTCAGTTTTAGTTCCAAGTATTTGTGTTTGGTGCCATATTGAGGCATATACTGGAATATGCTATAATTATTCCATATGTCTTTCATATGGATTTTATTAGTTAATATTAGATTTGTATTTGTAGTCTGTATCAATTATAACAGAGAGCTGAGATTTTTAAATTCATATTAAACAAACCTAAAAACATTTGCGACTGGCAATACTCGTAAGGATAAGAGAGTGTGAATCACGGTAGATAAAAATCCAAAGAGGCTCTTAAATAATTTCAAGAAGACAAAACCAAATCACAGCCAAATTTCGAAGTTGTTTTCGCTCCTGAATTTATGATAAAAACTTTGTCAGCCGGAAACAAGAACAACAACAGAAGCAACGAGCAGCAAACGGAGAACATGAAGCACACGCACAATGACACCATGGAGACGCATTAAGCACCACGAGCAAGTGGCAAATTGTGGATCGTTGTTGTGGCTGCTCCCGGCCAGCTGTTAATGGCAACAGTTGTCAAGCATCACGTAGGAGCTCTGCGAAATCGAGGCAAAACGAGGCGAGACGAGGCGAAGCCAGAATAGGTATCAGTAGGTCCATACATAAATAAGCGCTGTCAGAAGGTACATTTTATTTTATTTTCTTTTAAATCAAAGTACGAAGAGCGATAAGCTGTGGGGGGAGTGGAGGGATTGGACACGACTATCTATATCTGTAGCATGGCCACCACTGCACACCTCGGCCGGCACGTGTGGAAAATACATTTCAAGCAAATCTAGCAAAATAAGTGGCGCTCTGAGTGTACGCTGGCATTTCTCAGCTCGCATGCACAATCTGCATTTCAATTCAAGAGGAAGTCAAGTGGGCAAATCAAGTGGGTGGCTAGCACACATACACACACCCACCACACCCACTCACATGTGTTGAGTGTGCAAAGTTTGAATTGCGATGTGTAATGAAGCAGTTGAGAATTATGTGCAAAATAATTTGGTTTGCGAGCGAAACTGGAACAGCCCCGACTCATTAAGCCCTGCCATTAATGAGACTTAGGAAAAAAATGGCAAGATGAAAGTGGAACAGCGGCTCGTCAGCGCAGTCAGCACAAAGCTTTAATATTAATCATGCGACCCGTTGCCCGACAGCGGAAATTAAGTTTAAAGCCCCAGCAATTTGCCTCAAGTGAGCTGGTAGGGTCTCAAGGCGTGGCACTTGTCTCCAAAGTTGAAGTCAAGTGCTGAACTTCAACAAAAATCGTGCACATGACTCTGTGCACCAAGCAGCCCAAAACTGTCTGCCTTTGAGACAAAGTTTGTCTTACACTTGTCTGCCCGGCCAACAAAATGGAACTTTTTCAATAAGCCACAATTTTTGGCAAGCACTCTGGCAAAGTTGGTAACGTCAGCCTTTCAACTTAATAAAGCTAATTTCTAAATTTCCGGCGCATGTCCATCTAACTGGCAGCTCATAAACATGTTCGGACAGGCAAATATCGAAGGTGTGCCATCAATCAATGCTGAAAGTTTATATATGTTATATGCAGTGTATACAGCAGCGTCGCAGTTGAGTGACAATTACTAAGCGGAGCCCATGTCAAATTGTTTATGGCAAATATGTCAATGGCCCCGCTGTCAGTTTATCAATCAGGCAAAGCTCAGCTCGGCTTTGGTCTGGTCTGGTTGGGTCTGGCCTGGTACACGGTGCCCCATGTCGATGTCGCTACAAGCACTGCCAATTGATTTCAATTCAATTTTACAGATTGCAATCGAAGCTATTAAAGTGTACGAGCTGGCCACGTTGGGTGCCAAGCTGGACCCCGGTCCTTGGGCCCTGACGATGCGCTCCACACGTAACTGCAATTTGGTCGTAGCGCCCCGGGGGCGCAGCATTAATGAGTGGCAGCATGCAAAGCAATACAAGACATGGCTAAGACAGCGGCTGCGGCTGCGACTGCGGCTACGACTACAGCTGCGACTGCAGCAGCTTGCCCCCAACTCGTTTTCAGCTGTCTCATACGTAGCACGGAAGCTGCTGCCTCTAATGACGGCTATTACATTTATCGTCTTGGCCATTACAATAAAATAAGCAAGTATTTAGTAATTATCCAATTTGAAAGTTACTACAAATCAGGCAGCAAACGTGCAACATTCGACAGTTCACAAGTCGAGAGTCGCATCGACTTGCCGCTCCTACCTTTATTGCTAGCTTGCCAACATGAGCACTTTACTTAACTGGGTCAGTTACGGCTCGGTAAAGCCGTTCCAACTGCAGCTAATATGGCAAAAAATAACAGACCCAACAATAGGCAGGGTGACACAACCAGGATGATTGTTTCCTTTGCCGCGTTTCAATTTCCACACACTCGGACACTCAAAACACATTTTCAGCTTTGGTTATTTTTTTTTTTCTTTTCATTTGCTGTAGTCATAGTGAGCCAGGTTCTCTGTGCACAAGCAAAGGCAAATCTCATTGTCAGCAACACCTCCTACCTTTATCAGTCGTCAGACCTGGTCATATTTCAATATGATTGCTGACACTCAAAGCCACGGGAACGCGTGGCTACAAAGGCTGGCTTACAACTCAATTTATTTGCTTTAAACGACTACTAAGAGCAGCACTTTGTGAGCTTAAAGGACTAAAACGACATGAGCTTGCCAGCATTCATTGTATTTTTTCATCTCTCTCACACACACTTTCAGCGAACACAAAAGACTCGGCTAAAAATCAAATAAAAAGACAATGGATTTTTTGGTGGGTGTCATTTTTATCAAGGAAGTGATTAAAACTTCTTACTGCATGTTTTTTGTTTTACGACGAGTCCGAGCTTAGAGATGAAAAAGTACCCAAAAAAAGGTTAGTTTATTTTCAGCATGATTTCCCAGCAAAAATGATAGTTGTAACCATATACATGATATATATATAAATATACTTTGCAGAGATAACTTTGGCCTGCATTTGATGCTGCTTCAAATTTACTGTGATGTGAAAAGTGAGTGCAGAGTTTTTGGAGCTTGTCACTTACATTAACTGCCTTTGGCTCGTAATATGTGGTCTCGGAGCAGTTGTGGCCTTTGCAGGCGTCAGCAGCGTCATAAAAAGTCGCTGCTCTTTGCGAGCTCATAAAACTTATATAAATACATATATAGTGTGGCTCTTGTTGTTGTTGTTCTGTTGAACAGTTGCCAATAAATGTCAGATGTTGTGAGTGCCAAAATATTGTCATAAACATTGGAGGTGGCTCTTTAAACTGCGATAAAACGTTCAGGCACATCAAATAATTTATGTGCCGCGATAAGAAGAAGACCACAGGGCAGTGGTCGATAAAAAAGAAAAAAAAAGAAAGAAACTCAAGATTTATGATTCGGCAAGCAGGTGAGACAGCTGAAACCTGATGCGAGCCATATTAAAGCGAACCACACCACGATTGCAGGCAGCGAGGAGCAGGAGACAGCTAACAACTAGCAGTTGGTAATCGTCGATTGGCCATCATGGCCACTCAAAACAACTCAATCAAACGCCAGCGCTGCAAATGTCATTCATTAAATCGAACAAGCGACTCGAAATGGCCAAAAGCCACAGGCCCGAGAGGACAAAGACGGCCCAAAAGGCTAGCGGGCAACTGTTGCAGTCAGCCATCCAGCCAGCCAGCCAGCTAGCTAACCAAGCACAAACAACGACTGGCACGACTAAACTGTAACAAGGAACTGTTCTGCAGCAGGCAGTAGGCAACAGGCAGTAGGCAGCGGGCAATGGGCAGCGTGATGCATGCAGCAAGGCAGCTGCTTGTTGAGCAACTTTCTAAATGAGTGCACTATAAATCACGACAGAACCTACAAGTTGCTGCCTTGTTCGTGGCTACCAGAACAAAAATTAATTTAGTCATACGGCCGGACACTTGTAGCGGCAAGCAGGCGCTAGATTAATGGACGGCAGTTAGAAAGTATTGTGGGATAAGATTTCTGGCCAAAAAGATATGCCCTCTCTGTGTGTGTGTGCCCAAACTAAATCAATGAAGCGCTCTCTTTAAGTTTATTTATTTTGCTTTTTGTTTTTTTTTGCTCGTGGCATAGGGCGTGGGCGATGTCAGCAACATCAACGACATCAGCAACAACTCGAACAACTTGAGTTTATGCGACTCGGCTGCGAGTACGACCCACGTGCCCCGGTCCACTCAACAACAATAAGAACTTAAATTTTTATTCATGATCAACAATGCGGAAGCTGCAGCAACCAGCAGGCGAAAACAAAAGAAAATGCACTGACTAAAATTTGCATTTTGTATAAACTCGATTCGTTTCACTGCGAGCCTGGCCATGATGCTGCCTGTGGACTTAGCGAGCTTTAAGCCAACGAACAGCATGCTGCCATCTGGCTAGAGAACAATTTTCAGCTCTTTGCATATTTTTCAACTAAATTTCATTGCATTCTCATTCTTATTCTCATTCACATATCTGCTTAAATGTTTCTGCATGTGCTGTTTGGCCGAAACTTTGCCGTCGTCTTAACTGTTTTCGTCATTTCCGTTTGGCATTCGGTTGCCTCTCAGCCGCACTGCCAATGGGGCTCAATCAACACAGGCAAACATGCAACTTAATATCTGTTCTTCCCCTAGATTCATTAAATGTACCTTTAGACAGAAATTATAATTAATTATTGTAGAAGCTCTTGGGAATACTATCATTAAAACCCAATTACAATGACTTGCATATATAATTTGATGTGAAAAATGATGACAGAATATAAAAAAGTTTTGTACGCTTTCAAATTATATTCAGAGATTAAGATTACAGTCTTAACAGAACAGTCTTAATTCGGCTTTAAGTATAAGGCATATTGCATTCACTCTCGAATTAATTTATTTACTAGTGAGATTGAAAACCAAATAATATATTGAATAGTTTAACTTAGGCTATTGAGTGGCTTTAAGTACCAAATACTTGAAACTCATTAACGTTCAATGCTCTTTAAGTGAAAAGCTTATATATGTATATATATATACATATATATTTTTTCTTTTTACATCTTTTCTTTTTTTCTTGTTTGTTGAGCACTTAATTATTGCGCTTTCTTTGCGCTCATCCAAAGTACGATTAATGTTTTTCCAACATCGACGTTCACTTGTAGATACATTTCAATCTGCAGCCAATCCCAGAGCCCAGCTCCATGCCCATCGCAGTGTGGCTGTTTGTTTATTTGGAGCGCATTGTGTTTCAGGGCTGGGTTTCATTTCTCGTTTGCGATGTCGTGCGATTGTTTGACTTGATGTCGCTGCGTAGCGTCACATCAGCAGCATAAACAACAGAAAACAGTGGCAAATTGTAATTTAATACCTGCAAAAATTTGCAATACAAAGGCGCTTAAATGAGGTGTTGCAAGTTCATGCCCGTCCGTTGGCCGTCTGTCTGTGTCTGTCGCCTGGCCGCTTGGCTGGGCTCGGGCCATAACAGGCGGGTCGGGTTACGGGCGGAAACAATTTGCAATACGATAAAATTTCGTTGCAATTTCAACAGACAGACCGTCGTCCTCTACCTCTGCTGCCTTTTCTTTTTCGCTTTTTAATTAAGCCAACGAAGTCCCCTGCCCCACCCCACCACACGGGCTCTGCACGTATTGCAGATACATATTTTCTTTAATTATGCACAAGCAGCGTCTGCATGTGACACAGATATTTACCAAAACATTTGTAATGCTTTTTGCACTGCTTCAGATGTGACATACATGCACACGTCTATGCAGCGGTATCCTGCAGGAAGTAATTTACAAATTTAACTATTAAACTGATGTTGTCATTTGCGCCACTTGCCAAGAAATAGTAACTGCCTGGATGATAGCTCGCAACATTTCTTGCTAATTTAATCAAACACTCTGCGTATGAGTAATGTAACTGCCAACAAGTCTACAGCAACGTAGCAAGGAGCTTGTTTATGTGTATGTGTGTATGTGTGCATGTGTGTGTATGCTTGTGGATATTACTATATAAATATTTGCAACACATTTTGCAATTGCTCCAAGTGGCATAGTGACATTTGACTACATCGAGACCTCAATTCATAAACGCACAAGTTGCGACCCATTGAGACAGGGCGTCGTCGTCTGCTCTAGCTATGCTCAGAACTGTATTAGACACACACACACTCACACTGGGGACTGTGTTAGCCGGCGGAAAGCGACATGTGCTAACCATGTTCATAACTGTAAAATATTTGCACTGCAGGCATAAATGTAATTTCATGGTGTGTCATTTTCAACCCAGTTGCTCCCAATGGACAAGTACTTCAGCATATTCCCTCAGCTCCAGCCCCTGCAGGCTGCAACGCATATTTGTTATACTATTGCGATGCGAGCAAAACATTTACGAGTAGAGTTTGATTTTACTTTTGCTCCAGATGCTGCCGTCGTCCCCGCATCCACGCCTCCCATGCCCAGCCTCTCAACGGTATGTTATAATATGCCAGGTTTCCGGTACGTCATTTCGTTCGCTATTTGACTATTTCATATTTTTTGGAGCAGAAATTTATTGTGACATTTTGCAATATAAATTCCGGCAATAACAAGAAATTCTTATGATGAGCATCTAATTAAAATATATTTTCTAAGATTCACAATATTAAAGGAAAAACAAAAAAAATTGAATAAGAAACATGTTTAAGTCGTTTATAAAATAACATTTTTGTATATTCATTAATAAATCTTAACACAAATCAATTCATAATTTTCGAATAACAAATAAATAAATTATAAGCAATAATGAAGTCAAATGTTAATATGGAACATAAATTTTAAGACTTTTGAATTAATAACTGTCAGAAATATTGCCATCAAAATCCCGTAACATAATTAAAATATTGATAAGCAAATTCCCCATAATTTGTATATTGATAAATGTTTAAAATGATACTAAAATTTAAATGGCACACGCCTTAAAGTCAAGCCAAATATGTACTGATTTTGACATCTAAGGCTGCCACAGCAACAAAAACTTGGCAGTTCGCCAAGGCAGCTGAGGCGAATTCCGACCTATAGACACGCCCAACCACCAGCTGCCCCAATTTGAGTTATGTTAAGTGTATAATAAAGTTTATGCCACGAGCTGGTGCAACAATAAAATTTGCAGTCAAGAAATTAATAGCTCACTGGAGGGCAGTGCTCTTGCGGCAGACCTCCCACAACGCCACACAGCAGCCCGAAGACGAAGAACAACAACAACATTTTGCCAGATATTTATTACATTTTAGCAATCGTAATTGTCATTGTTTGTCTTGGCGTCTGGCAAATGTCGTTTAATTGCCAGCCCAGCCATTAGATACAGAGAGGGGGTATTACTGTGAGCATTGCAGTAGAGGTTTAGAAATGCTTTCAGCTTAACTCGGCTGACGGGGTGCGAAAGTTAGTCAGTCCATTTAAAAATAGACACGCTCAAATGCTTAAATAAACAAACAAAATGTCAGACAATAAAAATTTATGAGCCTCAATTGAAATACTGCAATTTCAATGGCAGACGATAAAAATATTTACACCAACATACAAAGAGACAGAGACAGGAACTATGGAGGAGCGAGAGGGAGTGTGTGACAAACACGATATAAAGTTCTGACTAAAAAGTACCAACGAATGAAAACTAAAAAGCCGATGAGTCAATTTGTACAAAAGGCACCACATGACCGCGCACATGACTGCAGGTACACACACACACACACGCACACAGAGAGAGACACACATACATATATACTTATGTTTATCTGGTCTTTGTGTTTTTGCTTTCATTAGGCATCGCCAGTGTAAATGGCATTTGTAAAATAAAGGAACTGGGTCAGAGCAGCAACAAATGTATCTCGATTTCATTTCGCAGCGCCTGCAGCACAAACGCTTATCGCCAAATGACAATCTGCAACGGCAACGGCAACGGCAACGGCAACGACAGCGGCATCGGCAGCAGCAATGGCAAACCATAAGATACTTTTGCATATGTCTATTTGCATTGCACGAAGATGTCTATCGGCTGCATTTGAAGGTAAACGATAAAATTGCCTGACTGGCTGCGTTTCACGTTTGATATGTCCATCGGCCATATACGGAACCCTATATGGGTCATATTTTGCAGGAAAGCCTTAAAGGTTAAACTCAAAGCACTTCTTAGTGCCAACAGGCAAATAATATCCAGCTGCGCACAGCGCACTCATTCACAGCTCAGCTACTACTACTACTATATATTAGCTATTTCTCGATTGCTTGTTGATAAAGGCCCCACGCTGTGCTCTTCTCCTCCATTGATTTCATATGGGAAATTATATTTTGTAGTGCCACTGGCAACTATTTAATTTCTTTTCTTATTTTTTGTTTTTGGGCAGACAAATTGGCTGTAGGAAAATCAAGATAAGTCACAAAATAAATTGAATTAAATAAGCTAAAGTCACGTTTTCTGCTTTGCAATTAAGGCCAAGTTGGCATTAGAGTTTGGTTAATAATAACAAAATAAATTGCCAAATCATTAATTCATTTGCCAGGTTATTAGTTATCCACGAGCTGATTTCTTTGATTGTCAGTCAAAGTCGAATGAAAATTTCAAGAGAGGCTGGGCATTCCACTTACGTTTGATTTGCGATTGCAAGGGACCGTATCTTGTGAAAGTATCTCGAAGATACACGTTCTAAGAAATTGAATGAGCAGCTTGTTCTTTGAGCTTTCAAGTAGCAAATTATCTTGTCTCAAGTTGTCAGCGAGAGGCAGTCAGCGTGCCAGTCTGCCAGCTGCAAGTCAGAAAAATATATATATTCCATCAAACGCAACTATCTCAATCTAAATTGCTCACAGTCGCATCTGTGTGGGAGCGACACTGAGATACACTCCTGCTTGCATGACAAAATAATAATTTACTTAAATCATTCTATTCCATGAACGAATTGAAATTTGCTGTAAAAGACACTTTTGCTTTGCTCGACGCTCGTCGCTCCCTCACTTATCGCTGGCAATTTGCAGTTATATTTATTTTGCATTAAAGTGCAGTGTACCGTGTGTAGCTCATTAAAATTGGTTTTTTGTCAAGAACAGACACAGTCGCAGGCCAGGCACAAAAGACGGGACTAGACACAGGCGCACAAAGAACCATTTGTCGGGTCTTTCAGTCTTTGGCGCCATTGTATGAAAATTTCTTATTAAGTGATCAATAATCATTTTGTTCAAATGCCAAGAGCACTCCGTAAGCCGCCCACATTGGTCGGCCGGCCGGCATAGAGCACCAAAACCAGAGAGCCAAATTACAAACAATTTACATAGCTGCCCTCGAGCGTAATTCGTCTGGTCTAAAGACTGAGATTCGGACCGAGCCTGAGTTATCGAGTTGAGTTGGTGGTTTGATGGCGGTGGTGCATGGACCACATTTATTGCCTGTTGCACTTTTCTGCTCCAAATGCAATTTGCAGCCTTGGAATTTGGGTTAAATTACAGTAGATAAAACATTTCAGCTGGGGGCTAGCTTTCGAGTAGCCAACCAAGTTAGTCGAGTCCAATACAAATCATTATCGGCTTTACCTGGACGGCCTGGTGCCGATGTACAAACAACAAACAACAAACAACATCACACCCAAGCACTAAAATAATCAATTCAATTAAAATGCCATGCAACTGACCAAAGTGAACGCCCCATCAGCTACGCTCGCCCCGAGACCAACTACCGACGCCCCGTTGATAATGATGGGCACTGCGGTGATGCCTCTCTGCATTGTCGGCATCAGCGCTTGCCTTCTTTAGCTGCTAGCAATATATATATATATATATATATATATATATATATAAAATAAAGAACTAGAAAAAAAGGAAAACATATAGTCTGAAGAAAGGGCGTGCTGAAGATCTGGCCGTTCACGTCAAGTGCCTATCTGACTGACTGCTCCGCTCCGCTCTGCTTTGCTCAGCTCTGTCCTGACCGGCTCATGAAAAATTCATTCATAGTGTGGAATTTCGCGCTTAAATGTAAAATAGTTTTTCAAACAAGTCGAACACAAAGCGCATTGTGCTCGCTGCCGACAAGGCGATGTTATGAAAGGACGCTGCGAAAATATAGCATAAAATACGAATACACTGCAGCGATATGCGTGTGCGTCTTCCTCTCTAGTAAACAGGATTACGATTGCAACTGCGTCTGGGACTGCCACTAAAAAAGGGCTTGCCAGCTGCGTTGCCGTTGCCTTTAAAAGCCAACGAGTTAAAGTAGCGGCATTACAACGCACCAGCTCGATTAGCATAAATGTATAAATACATACATAAAATCGGAAAAATACAAGTTATGTAAGAGTTGATGACTTCAAAATACCCTTTCTTAGCAGAAAAACATCTTATCTACGCCTACCTATGTCTAATAATTGTACTTAACAATATTTAAAGTCTTCCGCTGATATTATTTATTTATGCTTCACTTACTCACGTTTTACAGAGACAAGCCGAGCAAAAGATCAACAAATACATAAACTAATATACCCTACATTTTTAAAATGTGAGCAACGTTACTTAACGCAGATGCGCTTCAGAAGCTGCAGATACATCTGAGAAGATGCTTATGCCAGCTAAGCAGGCACATAGGCAACTCCATAAAGATCTCGTCGCATTTAAAGACACCTCATGTGGAACGAGCAAACAACCAACACACATCCGCCCATGTACACGGACAGACGCACACATGCAAATAAGACATCTTGATAGATAAGCTGGGCGTGTGTACGTGTTTAACTACAGGCATCTTGTCAAAGGGGCTGAGAGCTAAGCAGTCCGCACTTAGACAAAAGCCACCTCCCGCACTCATGTCTGAGGTTATGTGGCACCACGGCGTCACGCCCCGCAATCAGGCAGCTACCCTTAGTGTCTCTTAATAATACCATGCAAAACTCTGGCAATTTCATTTTTACTGAGCTGAAGAGCTGCCTTTTAATTTCGACATGGCATTCCGGCTGTAAAAAGTGCACGAATTACTTTTGATGTTTAACGTTTCATGTTGGGCATTTGTCATTTGAATATTTTGCGCAACAAAAACTGCAAACATAAATTGTCAATTAAAAATCTAAAATGTAATTTGATGAAATTCATTTTAATTGCGCGCCGCATAACTAACCATAATCAGTGTGACTAAACGGCAGACAGAGCCATGTTTAGTGGCCATTTAATTAATTTTCCCAGCTTGTCTTTATGTTTTAATTAATTCAGATGAAATTTAAATAGTTTTACCATTTATTGGACGAACACTGACCACTGTTAGCTGCGTGTTTGGTTGAATGGTTTGGCTTTTAATTTATACTACCCCATACACACACACACACACACACTCACACACACATGTATACATATATATTATGCATACGCAACGTTGGGCAAATATTTATTATCTATTCGTTGTGTCAAGCTCGCAAGTTCAACTGCAACAACGGCAATGGCAAACAAGACTCAGCGGCGATCATCATTTAACTTCCAGACCTTGTGGCAGCGCTAAGATGCCATAAACACTTGACACCAAATCAATCATACGCACTGTTGTGCTAATTGACTATGCAAACATAAGAAAGCCTCGCCCTTATTCAGCTGAAAACACATAGACTGCGTCTGCCATTTGCAGCTCTTAAGAAATTTATTTCTTTAACAGATCGAATCAAACTTTTTGACAATTGTCTATCAGAAGTAAAAACAACTCTAATAATGTTAGTTAATATTGACCAAGTCATATAATATGAGAAAATCAAATGCTCGAAACGCTGTTAATATTCTTATAATATTGAAATTGACACAATCTGATAGAACATTTGGACATATGTCAATTAATAAATTGTAAGTAAATAAAAAATTTTCCATAGACTTTGTGAAAAGTTGAGCGACTTGGTCAGTTGATTTAAGTACTTTGATCTAAGCAGTAAATATTTATCAAAGCGAAACAGTCTCTCTAATTAGACAAGTCAAAGCTGAGTATTAAGTTCATTTAACGTTTTCAGTATTATTTTGTTGAGTGTACCCTATTATGTTATCAATAAAGGAGATACGCCCAGATATTGAGCAATGAAGACTGCTGGCGTTCGCTATCAGCTCGCTACCTCATCAAATAGTTAGAGAACTAAGTACACCGCTCGAAAAGCCACTAGAGAGTTGAATGAACTACTCCCTAACTAAGTACCACTTGAATTTTAGTCAAATCTTAGTAAGCACTCGTCGAGCGATTCGCACAAAGCTACAATTTCAAGTGAGTGGACGGTTGGCTGTAAGCAACTGTAAGCGCAACTCAAAACCCACTTCAATATAGTTGGCATATTATGAGTGACCCGCAGGCGAGCACCTCAACCTCAACCTTAGGCCAAGCAATGCGAGCGTCCAATGCTAAGATCAATGCCACTTTGGCCATGGTCGACGTCGACGCTGCCAACTTCCTGCTACGTGGCTAAGGTAATACTACGACTACTACTACCCTATTTATATCCAGCGGCAGCTTGAGCTCTGCCCGAGTTGACTTTTTCTTCTTTTTATTTCTTTTTCTTTTTATTTTCTTTCTTTTTTTTTTTTAAACACTTCCTCATTTCGCTTTGTGCCTTGGCATTTGGTGGCTATTCTGTGTCAATTCCCAGCACTGTGTCTGAGTGTCACCAGAACCAGGTAATGCCATAGCTTCAGCTTCAGGAATGGAATGGAATGGTTGAATTGAGTTCAGATTTCTGTGCTCCGGCGCCGTCGCCTTCTGGCTGAGTGCCAAGTGTAGTGCAATAAACTCACTTTTTTGAATAGCTGGCAATCAAAGATCTGAATGCGAGATACGATGACATTTACTCGCACATTCAATTGCGCTTTTGATTTGAATATTTACATGCCTCGAATGCTCTCTCGCCTGACATACGCTCGTGTCTTTTTCATCCTTTGTGTGTGCTGAGTGCCGTATATAGTTAAGTATATTGACACAGTCAAATTGGCTTACAGTGGGCTGCCATTGGGTCTTTGGCGCAGTTCAGTTGGCTCCAGCCGAGAGCTAATTGATTTCACTTGCCTTAAACTTTAAGTTGAGCCCATCTAATGAAGGTGCATTTAACTACTCGAAAAGTAAGCAAATGCTACTTTAAGTGGTTAAACCTTGACAGGCAACTAATTTGACTAATTGATAAACCATGCCAGCCATGGAACATCTTAAGCCTTAGCTTAGCTGCAGCTTCGGCCTTTGTTTGCTCTGCACGTCAACATCTTTTGAGCCAGTGCACTCAGACGCAAGTAGACGCACTTCAGCTGCAGTTGCTGTTGCAGTTGCAGCTGCACCATAGAAAGCGGATGCATATTAACATCCATACAAATCTCTCAAGACAGTATTATGCAGCAGCTGCCATCTTCCGGATGGCAACTTCATTGAGGACTAACTCAGTTGCTGCTGCTCCTCCTTTCTTCTACTCGTCTGCCCCGTCTTCGAGTGCCCATTAATTGCAATCAATTTCGCTGTCAACACACACTCCAAATAACTGCAGGATATTTATTTATGCGAGCAATCCCCCGCCGTTCCTGGCTGCCACAGAACCTTTTGCAACTGAATAATTACCTTATGACACATTATCATTATTATTAAGCCTGCCCCAGCCACAACTTATCATTTTCGCATCAGCTTCGGGCCATATAAGTCCTGGAATTATAGTCCACCACGAAACGCCAAGTGGCCACTCGCCTAGCCCCTAGGCCCCATAAATATGTGCGGCCAGCAAAATTATATAATTATTTCAAGTATTCTCAATCGGACAATCGGGGACGAGTGTGTGCTGAGTGCGTTATCGCCGTCATAAACCTGTTTTATTTTTATTTTTTGCTTTTGCTTTCGCTTTTGTTTGTATACCCTATATGTAATCACAGAGAAGGGCATTGAGCAATGTTCAAGGAAATTTGGTTATGCAGAGTCCAGTTGAACTGAACAGGTATTTTTATAGTCAAGCAGAAATTCGCAACAAAAGAAGCATGTGGCAAGTAATTGTAAATATTATGCCACAGGGTATTAAGTAGTTCATATTCAACTGAGACGAATTCATTTATTTTCATTAATTTTAGCTGCAATGCGTCAAGCATTGCTTTTTAGGGCAACGCCGAAAGCCAAATACATTAAGCCCTGTCCTTAACTGAACTGATTTCAGTTTAAAGTGCAAATATTTGCGCCCTGCGACGCTTAACTGCAAAAAAAAAAGTGCCATTAATGAAATTGTGTGGTGCACAAAGTGTTCGCCGCACCACTCGATTTACATGTGTGCAAAGTCAATATATTGCTCCAGGGCTGCACAGCCGAACGGAGCTGACAAAGAGTTGCGAGCGAAAGATATAAATAAATAATCATTAATGAGTTTTCAAAACATTTCCTATTGATAAATGATGACACGAAAATTGGCTTTCAATTTGTTTTATGTGTAGCTGTAAGAGCAAAACCCATCGCCAGTCCTCTATACATAGTTTCCATATCCATTTTGCATATACACAGCGCATGAGTGCAACGAGTGCCATAGAAAAAAATACAATTTGTTGCTGCAGAAGTTGTTCGTTGTAAATATTTGAGCTGCCCGCCCACAAATGCCCACAAATACCCACAAATACCCACAAGCCCACTTGCCACAACAACAAAATCAACTTGGCTGAGCAAAAACCGCAGCGCATGCTTGACTTTCAGCAGCTCTGCCGGCAGAGAACTACGCACTTCGACTGTCCAAGGGTCTGACGGATTGACGGTGCGACGCAGTTGCGCAGTTATTGAATTGATGGTCGCAGCAAGTGCTTTAATGGAAACTTAAGTATCATCGTTTAAAATGACGCAGAAAAGCGCAGCCAGCGCACAAGCGAATGAACCCAGCGAATGCTGCTGACCCTTCACAGTCAACCATTGCATTGCCAATGCCAATTATTATTTCTATACCCTGTAATCGTCGATTGAATTAAAAGTATGCAACGCTACTTCTGACTACTTTATCACAAAAAGCTTGATGGACTTGAATATATACTTCGAGGGTATCTAAAGCTTATCATACAAAATTGAAGAGAAATTATTGTCTCCATGCCAATCTAGCTACACTTTGAATTTTATTATTTGCAGCTTAACTTTTTGCACAGGGTATCAATGTGTTGATGCCCACTTGAGCGTGGGACTCCTACTGCTCCTTTCAACTCTACATTTTTGGTGCACATTAATTTTATGCACTTTTTACGACAACTCGCATAGAAATTATGTGCTGCTACCCTGTAATGGGCATTGTGTAAAATGTATTACAGGCATTAGGCGAAGGCAGCGCAAGCATTCAAACTAAAATATGCAACGTGGCAGGAAAGTTTTGGGGGCCACAATCGCATCATGAAAAGGGCATAAAAGTCAGACAAGTAATGAGCGAAGAGAGCAAAACCGGAGCATATTAAATATGCAGCAATTAAAAGTGACAACTGCGCCCTAAAACTCAGCAGCGGATCATCAAAAATTTGTTCAACAAAATGAGAATGCAAGGCAAATATTTAAAAAGGTGTCGAGTGGCTTACGTGAGGAATTACTTTCGACACCCTTTTTTACTTATTTTTCGTAAGCTGTGAGTAACTTTTGCATGAACATCAACAAACTGAGCTCGTAAAAGACAAACAACCCATCAAATGTGAAGCAAAGTCCAAAAACCCAAAGCTCTGGGCTAAACCGATTTGTAAATTTATTTATGCACGGCTTTAATCCAAACTTTGATTTTCCTCTCATGGCTAATAGAAAATCCTTTCAAAGGACAACAAAATATCTGCTTTTAAATATTTAATGTCAGCCAGCTTAGAACAGAGGCTTATTTGAAAAAAAAAAAGGCTTCAATTGCGCGTACGATTGATAAAAATACGCTTCATTTATTTGTAACTATTAATTTATCGCATTTACGCTTGATTTACCAAATAATGTGAAATTAATTAAAAATCCGGCGCATAAATTAAAATCGCAAACAGCACGTAAAGGAGAAGTGGAACATGTTAATTACACATAATCGTCATTAATTAATTATAATGATAAGGGGTAAATGACTCAGTGCAACACGAAGTGACTTTTAGTGCATTTTAATCCGTGCCGTTATTTCATTAATATGCTGCCGATATCATAGAAAGCGAATTTATTATATGACCATCGGGTTAAAATGCGATTACTGATTTATTCAACTACAACAAATTGATAGCACCTGACATGGCAGCTCAGTCTTGTACAAGATATACACTATGTTAAACAGCAATTAGCTGTCTGAAAGACTAATTTATCTAAGCGAGCTAATTTATATGCAATAAATTATACGCTATGGACGCTGTGTACTGCTGACTTAATTAAAACGAGAGTAGTCGGCGTTTCATATTCTTTGCAAAGACTAGCAGATAAATAAATTTGAGAGCAACAACTCCTGCAACTCCTCATGTTACTCTTAACAGTGATAAAATCAATTTAACATACAATTGAGAAACCTTTAAAACTTTATAATTTTATCAATTTCAGTTGAAAAAGAAAAACATATCAAAATAACATATCAGAAAACTTTTATCCTCCATATTCCATATTAATATAACTAAAGGCTTCAAGTTCTACTTTAAGGAATGTTAATACCGAGTACTGAATATAAAAAAATTCTAGCGAATTTTGAGGAATAATCGATATGTAAATATGTCAACATTGAAAACTCTTTAATTTCTGCGGGCTCAAAGATCAATAGAAGATCAATAGTATAGAAGAAAAGAATTCTCTTGGCTTGTATTCAGGGTGTTCAAACAAGTCTTAAGTTGAAGCTGAAACTTAATTTAATTTATTTTATTTATATATGTATTTATAATTCAAATTTCATGAGCAGCAAGAGTAAATAATGTACCTAGTATGTGTATAAAATGTATCTGTCAGACCCAACTCTCTCACTCTCTCTCTCTCGGTCTTTAACAATCAAAGAGAAATCGTCGCAGCTACGCCAAAATAACAGCATCCAGTAAATGTTTCAAATAGAGGCGACCTTTTAATCAACAAGCTCGCGGAAGTGTATTATTTTTAACACCAGCTTAGGGTCAAGTTGAAGGCAAGTTTGGTAGTTGTGTTGCAGCCAAAGAGTATTCGCCCTGGCAAATGATAAACAATGTCTGGGACTGTGTCGCCGACGCTGCCTGTTAGACATTTATAATTACAACAAAAAAGTGTTCCTTATTTACTTTGTTCATTTCTTTTTTGTTTTTAACGCTTCGCTTTATTTTTCGCAATGCCAGACTCGGTCCGCCTCTTATGTGCTGAATGCGAACGCCCAATGTCGGCACATACAAAAAGATGATTTATGTATTTAATTTAATGCGGCTCGTGTTGTTGGTGTTGGTTTTATAGAGGACACACGGTGTGTGTGTGTGTGTTTATTTGTCGGGCAACAACGGGATAATAAGAGAAACCAGAAACACGAATCCGGCAGACAGTCCGGGATGCTCCTTGTTGTACATTATTTCCTTTTGCCGGTTTAACGGCATTTTGCTGTTTTAAAGGCATTAAATTGTCATTGCTGTTGCTGTTCCTGCGCCCACACACAAAAACCATAAAAATGAAAAATGTGCGTCGTGACTTTGTTATGGTCTCCTTCTACTTCATCATTCATCTAGTGCTGCTGTAATTATAAATAATTTGCTTGTTGTTGTTAGTACATTGTTAGACATTAATAAGTAAATAGACAAGAGGCCACGGAGCTCAGCTCAACGGAACTCGCTTGAATTATTCAAAAATCCAGCACAAGCAAATCAAATTTTTGGCCACAAAGCAGCAGCGGCTCCCCTGCTTAGCCCTCAGCTACAGCTACAGCCACAGCCACAGCCACAGCCATAGCTTCTGACCAGGCACATGTCCTTTGGTCGGATAAGCAGAAAGTAAATAACTAGTACTTGTAAAACATTAGCAGCACACACTGGTGCACAGTTATATAGTTAGCAATTACCATAAGCCCCCCCCCCCCCACACACACATACACGCATACACACATACACACATACACACGTACACACACACACATGACCATTAAACGAAATGTGCCCAAAAAGAATGAACGAACAAGGATCAAGTGCAAATTTTTGATAATTAAACATTCACGAGCGCCAAAATGCTTAACACAAGCACAACGGCTGCCAAAAAAGTGGGCGTAGCTCCGTGCCAGGCCACGCCCATGCAATTTTAACAGTGCAGTCG
This sequence comes from Drosophila mettleri, assembly GCA_035047625.1. NCBI lineage: Eukaryota > Metazoa > Arthropoda > Insecta > Diptera > Drosophilidae > Drosophila > Drosophila mettleri. The sequence continues at coordinate 2,165,362 of JAWNPI010000035.1, forward strand.
GTTGTTGTTGGCAGTGGATTGTATGGGATGAGGTCCTGAACTTATGCCGGCAATGTAATTAACACACAAAAATTGAAATCTGCTGCCGAACACATACACACACATCCTCACACACATCCTCACACACATCCTCACACATACACACTCTTAAGCACACACGAGCAACCTAGACGGCTTCATTGAGGTCTAGCAAGTGAGTCGTCGAGAGTCCGCGTATGTCTGTGTACACGCTTGTGCGTGATTGTATTTGTATTTGTGTTTACATACACGAAGTTGCAACAACTTCCTTTCTTCTCTCTTGTTTTTGTGTTTTCGTAATTAAAAATCAGCTGCAGGATATTTTCGCCATTTTCCCAGCGAAATTACAGGCAGCATGTAAAACATAAACAGTAATTTTCACCAAGAATTTCAGCACAGCCTACTCCTCCTGCCGGCGACTCACAACTGAGTCGGATTCAATGAGAAGTTAATGGTTATTAAGATATGCGCATTTCAATTGAATTTCACAATTACGATTCCGGTTGAAATGCTTTTATTGAAATGTTTTTCATCTTAAGTGTTGCAGTAAAATATATGTTGCTAGATACTTTAAATTAAATTGAAACTTAAGAGGCTGATAAATAAGGTAAGATTCATACGGAATTAACATGATAAAGTATATATATAAAATATATCGCCTTTCATTCAACTGATTGTTGTTTTAAAACTCTTTTATTATTATTTTATTAAAGCCACTCAGACAACTGTGAAATCATTAAGCACTTGCATTTACAATAAACTTGTCTATAAGCCGCACTTGTTAAATTTATAATACGCTTAACTACATGATAAAAGAGTAATATTGTGAAAGGGCATAACAGACGGCGAAATACTCGTTTCAAGTAACCAACAACAACAAAGAAGTCTATCAAGCAATATATACTGACGGATGTGCACAGGTCTCAGCAGCTCTGTACACGACCAAGTCAAGTCGCTAACTGAAACATCAAGCAAACCAATATACTCGGTTTTATTTTGTGAGCGAGTATAGAAACAGAGCTTACAAGAATCAACATGAAAGGATTGCCAACGCTCGCTGCGTAAAATTGTATGTCTTGCAGATGTATGCAAATATGATTGAATGATTTAAATAAACTGTCTGCCCGCAGCTGATTGGTTTGACAAATGGATCGCTGCTTGGGGGTTGTGTTGGGTCGCACTGGGAAATCCGCGCCATAAACAAATATTTTTATTATACTCAAATAACAATTTCACGTCTGCTGCGCTCGCGAGCCGAATTTATTTTACGTCATTTATTTGCCAATCATTTACTTTGTATTAATTAAATATGTGGTTTGTTTTATACAAAACCGCATAAATATTCATGTTTTTTTTTTATATATATATATTTTCTGGTGGATTGAGAAAAATCCATTTAAGCTGTAATATAAACCCGAAAAACCAACATATTTTCAATTTTGAAGACGTGAACGCGTCAGAAACTGAAATGAAATGAAAAAGCCTTTGAATCGGAGTTTTTTTTTTTATTTTGGGAGCGGCATGTTTTTGACAAATTGACTTTGGAAACCATAATAATAAGAACAACAACAACAACAACAATAATAATAACAACAACAAGGGCAGCAAATGGCTCTCAAGCACTATATTCATATTGATTTCAAACGAAACTCAAAATGCAAATGACAGATTTATTTTTCATACTGTCGTTTCGCCTGTCAATCAACTTGGCCAAGGTGTTGATTGATGTCTAGACTCCTAGAGACAGCTAGCTGGGTTCGTATGCCCCTGCCAGGCGATATTCCCCCGCTCCGAAGCTGAGCTGCAAAAACATTTCACATACATATGTACGGTTCTCTTTTTTTTTGACAGCTACACATTCAGTTTGATTTTTTCGGTTCTGTTTCCATATTTGGATTTGTTTCGATGTGGGTGCAACGCACGCCAAATAGAGAGCCTAGACAACGCCTGGGCACACTTGATTGAATTTGATATGGCGGGGAGTGGAGCGAGTGGAGCTACTAAGCTGGGCATTAGCAATGCTTAGAAATGCAATGACGCATGTAGCATTCCATGTTCAATAGGATTATATTACAATACTCAAGTGCGTACAAATGTATCCATGCATGGATGTTGGAAATCATGCTCATTTGACTACCATCCAGCAGAAGAAGAAGGAGAAGTGTGAAATGATTTGGGAATGAGTCAAACGACTTTGACAGCCGTGGTCAAAATGAAAATATTGAAATTAAATGAATTTAAGCGCTTTAAATTGAAATCAACCAGAATATTTCTCACAAATAAATATATTTATACAAAATTAATTTCTTTGACCAAAATATTTTAAAGACTTTAATTGAAACTGTAAGACTTTAAAATAAATATGGCGCATTGTGAGTATTTTCCCTGAAACAATTAAAGCTTCTATTATTAGATAATAAAATATAAGTTTTCTCCTTTCATATATTGTAGCCAGCTCAACGAGTCACATTACGAGCATTGTATCGCCGACAATCTCTGTAAGATTGCAGTCAAATTTTAATACGGCTGCAGCTTTGCCATTAAGATCTTAGCCCAGTTTTCATTGTCTGAGCAGCCGAAATGTAAGAAAAACATCATTCACAGGTGTATGCAGCATTCACAGGTGTGCGCCAGAGCTTTTGTTTGTCAAGTAGAGTAATTTGTTTGCATGTTTATTCATGAAGGTGCGCCCAGAGCTCAGACAAGAGGCAGACGCAAAATAAATACATACTTAAAAAAAAGAAAGAAGTAAATTCTTGAAAGCTTCTCTTCTCTTTTCCTCTGCCAACGTTACTTTCTCGCTTACTCAGACACTACGCTGGGCTTTTAATAATTTAACACTTCTCTCAGCGCCAACAGCAGCAGCAAAATTGAAAGCTTAAGCGGCTAAAACTGAAAACGGGCGACGATTCTCGCTGTCAACGGGGAGAACGGCCCTTAAAGAAACACGAGTTCTTAAATGCGGCCGGAAACAAAGCGCTTTAAATACCCCAAACTGGGGGTTGGACACATTGAAATGTGGCTGAGGCAGAGTCTGACTCAAACTCAGACTCAGGCACGCTGCGGCTGCTCATTGGCCTTAGTAGGACGCTTAACCCCATAAGGCGACAAGATAAAAGAGGCTAAGCTTTATTTATTATTCCACTAAGGGCACAAAACTTGACAGTTCCTCCAAACCAAATGAAAATTGTACTCGAGGGAATTCTTTATGTGTTTAGCCAATTTGAATTGAAAACTTATGCTTGGATTTTCGAATTGTGTATCAAAGAACTGCAACTTGTCAGTAACTTCTTTGTGCTTCTTTAATGAAATAAATCATAAATATTTGAAGCATTAATGCTTTTAGCCACAGTCCACCCATCTTGTGGCACACAAAATAGACGCAGTCTATTCCGAAAATTCAGAAAATTCGTATATGTATTTAAGTTTTAATTCTGATTTCAGACCGAATATTTCTTTGGACTTTCAATTCCAATTCCTTTATTCCAATTACAGTAATCGAAAACTATAAACTGAAATTGCAATAATGGCAATCCAAATATTCAAAATTCTTAGCTGAAATTGTGTTGAAATTGTGATTCCTTACCAAAAAAGAAAATCTTAAAACGCACGTCGAAAATTCAATTAAAAAGCTTTATGAACACAAATTTGCAAAAATCAAAGAAAATATATTTGAAAAAGCCAGAATATTATTGGATGTGTAACGAGAAGAACTGCTGGTGTTATTGCAATCACCCACGTAGCGAGTTGCCTGTTAGCCAAACACTCCCTAAGTCCATTCCATGGAACTGTCTATGTATACGTTTGTGTATCTGCAGATGCGGACGGCAATGGCATTAGGAGGCAGTCGAGGTAGTCAAGTCAGAGCCTGGGGAGCTCGCACAAACGAAATAATCCAATATACATATTGTATTGTGCGATAATACTCCACACGGGTGGAAAAACTGTCTGCCTCTCATGGCAGCCAGGACAGGCTTTTTTATGCATTTTCTCGCTTTCTAGTGTTTACCTCAGTTGCTTTGTTGGCGCAATGCTATGTATCTACAAATATCGTTTGCTACGTTCCTCGAGTGCGTTTATTTAAATTTGGGTTTTTTTTTTCAATTTTTAGGCAGATTTTTAGGCATAGCAAAACAAGGAAACTCCCTTACAAATTCAACGGAAATCATTTCAATTTTCAGATACTGGGCAAAGAATTTACATACATATAAGAATTGAATATGTATATGAGTGTGTGTGGCCGTTGTAAAAACCAATTGAAACTCAGAATTTAAGAAATTGCATCTAGACAGCATATTTTGGCATTCCATGAAGGCTTTTAGTTTGAGTTTAAATGAAAACAGCACGAATAATATTTATAATTGATTTAAGTAAGAAATACATGAATTGAATATTTCTAATGATTACTAATAAATACACATCATTGAGCACTGAAAATATATTCCGATTAAATAATTCAAACTAAATATTGAAAAATGCCTCTGTGGATGGAATTCAATATATGCATAGATAGCATTTCATTTGTTTACTCATTTTGTCAATCTCTGCACAAACGATTAGAAATAAAAATTTATTTTGATTGTAAGTGCCAGTCGGGCCATGTGCCAAGGATAACTGCCTTTGAAATGTTTTGGGCAACTCGTCGACTTTGTGGTCCATAACAGTTCGACTGCCAACTGTTGGCCAGCCAGTGGGCAAATGTCCAAGATTGTTGGCGCTAATGTTACCGTCTGGTCCTTTTTACGCCTCCCCGCCCGTATGCCATCGTGCTCCGCTTTCTAAGTTGGACTGAGTGTCTCCTGGCGCTGTTTATTTTTATGTGACAATGCAAAGTAAGTGCACTTGAGTTGTGCTCCCGGCCTACAATCAGCTGGCAGCTGCTCAGAGCGCGATAATTAACATTTGTTACGTAGGTCAAAAGCAATACACACTCACACACTCACACACACACACACGCGCATTCGCTCACTTGAGCACACTTCATATGCTACTCTATAAATGCGTGCAGAGAACTGTACAGAAGTCAGTGAGCTTTAAAATTGGCACGGCCTCTCGCTCAATTACGGCAGTATGAGAAGCTCCATTGGCTGCCGCTGGTGCTGCTGCTGCGGAGTTGCCTTTGCACGGCCATTAGCCCGAGTCCGGGCACGGGATCGACGTGAGGCATGGGTACGCCAGAGATCCGACTTCCGTTCCGCTTTGTATGCATGCCATAATTGTTTGGCTACGAAAAATAGCAGCTCGCAGATGCCAATCAATGAGAAGCCCGCTATGATGCCGCAGATGTTGCCAATTGTACCTGGAAATGAAGCAGTACACGCCATATACATATACATATATATACGGACGGAATATTTGTATTTTTGTTGAAAATTGTAATATGCAGCAGACTCACTGAAGATCTCGTACCAGTCGTTTATAATAATCTGCCGAAAGTATTGAATGTGCGTTTCGGCAAAGTAAATACGCACAACGGCCAACTCGGAGCTGTCATGGCCATAATTGTTATTGCCCATGCTGATGCCAGTGTGGATGTTACTGCAAAATTAAACTCATTTTTAAACCCATCCGGGTATCATGAACTAAGATTGAGTTAAACAAAAAATGAAATCGGAGCTCTCAATCAAGTAAGGCTTGGACTTACAGAAAAATAAAATTCTATAATTAAATGTTTAGTATTTGCTTGCAAAATAAATAAATCAAAGTAATATATAATAATATGTGCATATGTTTAATACACTCTGGAGCCTGAAAGTATGCAAAGATGTATGTCTTTAGGAGACTAAACGAACTCATCAAGCAAACATTCACTGAAGACTGTCCTTGAATCGTTCTTTTGTTAAACTCCAACTACTTTCCACTTACGTCATGTTGCTCAATGGATTGTGAAGGGCCAGAGCTCCGGCGCCACGTACATTGTAGCGTATCTCACTGCAGGAGGGCAGACAGTGCGGGCAGTACAACGCATCTTCCAACTCATGCTCCAGGCCAGGCACATAGTCGCGACTGGTGATGACATTCAGCCATTTGACTGAAATAATATCAGAGACTCAATCGACTTCAACAATTGCCACAGGCACTGCCTACTCACACTTGTAATGCTTGAGGCACTCCATGTGCTGTAGCGTGCAGAAGACGCGTCCCGTGACGTCTCCAAGGTAATGTATGGGCAGCTGAAAGGGCAGGCACTCGCACAAGTTATATATGCTGCGGGCGCGGCAAGCGGAGATGCATTTGCTAAAGGTATAACGACGAGTGAAGTTGTACGGAATCTCATCCCAGAAACGACATTTACGCTATGAACACGTTTACTGATTGATTGGACAATGATTGACATCTGTCTGCAATACGCACCACATTGGGACTTATACGACGCGCCTCCGGGAGAGTCTCGAAAATTTTGGGACGAACTGGCAAATAAGTGGTGCGGCCCGTGCGTACATAGCGTATGGAAGCGCCACCAGAGTGCGGATCCGGATAATTGTGTATTTCGTAGATGGCAATCTATTTAGGAATATTTCTCAAGAATATTAAAACATATTTACAGCTTAAAATCGAACGAGCAATACCGAAAACCCGTCGCGTTTGTACTGATTTAAGGCCCTATCCTCAGTTGCGGATCTGAGTGTTAGCACCAGACCCATATCAAATCCGAAAAAATGCTGGTAATAGGTTCGCACTCTGGAGAAACTGAGAAAGAAAACTATTCAAATCAGGAAAGCCATTAGATAAACCACGTAACATTCACATACTTCCCATCATAGTTGAAAGTACAACAAAACCCAAAACTCGAGAGAGTTTCTCGAAATTCCTGCACACAGTTAAACGGTCGGCCACCCAAGCGACAGGACACCAAAATGTCGCTGCATTTGGGTGTCAGATTATGCATGCGATCCATCGTATTATAAAACAAATTATGTGGTCTGGTATCAAATAGATCCAAGAAACCCTGAAGCCGCACAACGCGCTCATAATCGACAATCTTGTCGATGTCGTAGTACATGCCAAAGGCACGCAGCTCCTCGTAGAAATAAGTGGCATTGCGCTGCCTTGGATCCTTGTCGCTGCTGCAAGGGATTACCAAAGGGTATATCTCGAAAGAGGCTTACCACAACCAGACCTAACTTACAGCTCCTGTGCGTAACGCCAGGCGGCTTGACTGGATATGCGATTCTGGGAGCAGACCGTAACGGCGGGCAGGGGAACATTGCTGACGGCATACAATGGATCATACAGCGTGGTGACTAGCTCATCCGTTGCGTCCTTGTACGTGCCCCATACGAATGCGATTAGAATGGTCAGGGCAGTTATGTGGCAAACAAGCCAAAAGAATCTGTGGCAGAGTTGGCTAATTGAAAGGACAATCCAAAGGGAGACAACGGCTGTTCAGCTTTGGCCGTGCTACTTACCGCTCTTGAATGCGGCGACCGGGCTCGACTAATTTTCCGTAACAATGAAATGACAGGTTTTGCAGCAAATCCTTAAGCGCGTCGGCGAATGACAATTTTCGCGTTGCCGATTCCTCTTCGCGGATAGCCGCCATTAGCGTGAGTGGCGCAGGTGGACGAGCTTGTGGCTTGGCTATCCACCAGGCGGCGCGTCCAACCACCAAACGTTTGGATGGCAATGGCGGTCCAACCCTTTCGGTATTTGTTGTCATGTTTGGCACTCACTCAGCCGTCTGTGGATTGCAACTGTTGCGGCTGTCTACGCAGGACGCGCCTTTTTGTAGGCAGCTCCTCTAATAGATGTCCCAATGCCCATGGTAGCGGGGATGGCCGGGGTGTTGATGCCTGCTCATTTTAATGAAAATTTTGCAGCCATGTCGTGCGTGTTGTTGTAATTAGGCCTCGTGTACCAACTTATTGCCAACAAATTAACTGCGACATGGCACGTGGTGCTCAGCATTGCTACTCCCACCTCCATCGCCTGTTTGTTCAGGCTGGCTCTCGATTCGTCTTGGCAATTTCCCTTAATTGTCAACAATTTAAAATGAAATTAGTTAAATGCGCATTAAATGTCAGCCAACGGAAACAACATCTTCATCATGACCATCATTATTATCGTCATCATAATCATCTGGGGGGGTGGCGACAAGGACAAAAGCAGGTCATGTCCTTTTTTGATTTTTCTTCGTCTGGTCTGGCATTCAAAAAAAAAAAAAAAATTAACAAACCTCCCCCGTGGCCAGGATTATGAGCCAGGCAAATGAAGCCACGTGTTGATTGGGAATTAAGATATAGGAATTTTTGTATTTCAAGAATTCTGTTTCGTTAACAAAAAATAATGCTCCAGGGCCTTTAAGCGATTACAAATGTAGCATTCCGCACTTGACAAAAATATTTTCTTCAATTTTAGTCTATGGGCATATTTGTAGCTTTCCCGCATCCAATATCTTCGCCCTATTATGAGCTCGACTGCGCTCCAATATTCGATGGCATCCCAAATAAATGTACTTGCAGAAGAAGAAGAGCGTCTCAAAAATCGCCACCAATGAAAATCCCATAAATATTGATAAAATATTTCCAATTGTACCTAAAAGTACAATATATTAATTAAAAATAAGTGATTAACAGTTCATTAATTAATTGAAAAATTAATTTTTAACAATGAACTACAACAACAACTTACTGAAAATCTCGAACCATTCGTTATTCAATAATCTCATATATAAATTAGCATTCGGCTTGCCGAAATAGACTCTCAGTACGGACAAATCGGTGTCCATCACAGTTTCAATTTGCTCAGGTGACAGATTCGCCAGATATCGGTCAATGGGCAGCTCACTCATCGATATGCTGTACTGCACATCATTGCACGAAGGCAGACACTGCGGGCAGAACAAGGCTTCCTCTAATTCGCGCTCGAGGCCCGGCACTCGCACTCGCGCAGTTAATATGTTATTCCACTTGACTTAAAGTTGTAAATGTTATATTGGATTAGATAGCGTGAGTCAGATAGAGCTGGGGACTCACATTGATACTGGGACAAGCAGGCGATATGGGCAAGCGTACAAAAGACAAGTCCATCTAAATTCTCCACCAGCTCGAGCGGCATCTGAAAGGGCAGACAATTGCATAAGGCAACTATGCTGCGTATCCGGCATCTGGTGATGCAGTTGGGGAAAGTGTAGACGAAATTTAACTTTGGCATCTGCGCCTCGGTGTGGAAATAGCAGCGACGCTAAGCGAAAAAGGAATTGAATTAAAAATAAATGCAAATCTCAAAAGCTGTATTAAAACTGAGAGACTTTAAAGCTTACGCCAAACGGGGAGAAGCTATAGACACTCTTATCGGTGTCTATTACACGTGCATAAATCTTTAGAAAACTTTCCTCGTTTTGTCCTGGAAACATTTCTAATGCATTTGACGATGTTACCGCGGGAAAATTATCGGCGTCATGAATTATAACAATGTAGCCATTTGTCTTCAAAATTGTCGCGAAATAGTCCGCGTGGCTCGAATTGATGACAACCGTCAAGCCAAGAGACGAATCAGCCAACCGAGAGGTGAAATTTCTCTTTTTAAGCCTACTCAATAAGAGACTTATACTTTATATTGATTTAAATTGATCAAGCAAAAACAAGTCTTACCCGTTGTTGCTATTGAAAGTGCAGCATGGGCCATACTTGGTCAGCGTTTGCTGAAAACCAGCATCGCTGAAGCAAGGTAGATCTAAATTGTTCAAACTGCATTTAATGATATAATCCATGCATTTGGGTGTCAGCTAGACATATGATTCTATTTAATTATGTTATTCAGTTTCAATTGATTGACAGTCTTAGCTCACCATGTGCATTATACGCCGAGTATTGAAAAAGGTTTCATTATTCCAGGTGCCGAATATGTCCAGAAACGCTTGAAAGTTAACATAATCCTCATTATCTGACTCCTTGTCGTCAATCATATAGAGTTTGCTGAGATGCATCAGGTTGTCCAAGTAGTACTTCAATTCACGAGGCGATGGATCATTGCTCTGACTGATGGACAATGACAGTTAAGACGACGAGTTAGGACTGGGCAAAGATTGAGGCTACTCACAGCTCGAGCGCGTATGCAGTGGCGGCCCGCATGGAAATGCGATTGTTGGAACATATTGACACAGCCGGAAATGGCACATTTTCAACAGGATAAAGTGGATCCTTCAGATTGATGATAAAGTATTGTGCAACAAATTGCTCCCAGGTGAGCATGAGCACAGTCACCATTGAAATGAGCGTGGCTGTGTGCACCAGCAGCCAAATTAATCTGCAAATAAACGGGCACACGGAGGTAATGGAAGGGCATTGTCGCCAAGATAAACGCACAAAGCGCACGGCCAGGAGCAGTTTTTGAGGCAAACACGGAAACGGAAATGAAAAATGCGAACGCAAAAAAAATTTAAAATACAGTGCACAGCAATGAGACGGTGAAAGCGACGGCGACGCTGACGTTGATGGCAACGCCAAGAGAGACGGAAAGACAAAGGATACGATACGGCAAATTTTCTATGGAGTCCACGTTGCGTATGAGTAATGTGACGTCAGTACGAAGCAAGAGCAGCAACGGGCTGCCTTTTTATCAGTCGCTTACCGCTCCGGCAACGTAAATTCCGCCGCCAATAGCTTGCTATAGCCCTGCAAGGATATATTGCGCAATAATTCAGCGATATCCAGACAAAAGCTCGAGCCAAGCGACTCCTTGCGCCCAGCAGTGCCGCCCGCTTTCGCTGCACTCGGATTTTTAATCCACCAGATGGCATTGGATGTTGATTCAATATTAACCATTGAAGCGCACAATTTTAACGACGATATGAGCTTTTTTCCGCCTGTCCTCTACTAGGGCTTGTTGTCTGCCAACTGAACGTCTTTAACATGCATTTGGTGGACCAATGACTGAAGCAAACTGGGCGTGGCTAGTCGTAGAGAGTTTAATGCAAGTTTGTCATTAACACTTCTTTTAATAGTTTTTAGCAGGCGGCAACAAAAGCTTCCACAGTAATTATCGGGAGAGGAGAAAAAATAAGGCATACTTTTCGGCAGGTGCAGTAAATGTGGTTCCAGGGCTGCTAGCTACTTGTGAGTTTTGACTATCGCCGCCATTAATTTAATTATATTGATAATATATTTATAATGGATTATGTATGGCCTGTTGCGCACACTGATAAGGCTGAAATGTTCTTCTAGCTCAAGTTTACTTTATTCATTCATTAAAAATGCTGTAATAATTTACAAATGATTTTATTTGGAATCTTAATTTAATTAATATATTGCCGACTAAAACTAAGTGCTTTTAGTATTTATTTCTATCGTCCCGCTGTCCAAAACGGCTGTCCCGGGTAGTTACGGCTGCCCACAAAGGCGTACTGATTGGGATTAATGACACGAGCTATATCCGTGTAACTGCGACCGCTACGGCCTGGGCGATATTCATAGGCTGGCCAGCTCATGGCCAAAGAAAGCAGCGTGAACCAGGCCAGTATAACTAAAAGTAAACACTTTCCTTGCAGCCGAGACATTCTGTTTCTAGGGACTACCTTTAAGAACTGCACTACAATGCCGTCGTATCAAAGCCTCTTATATACCAAGAAACGTCTTGAAATTCTGCTGCCTTATCGATCAGGTTTGGTGTGTCAGCAACAACACTAAAAAAAAAACAGTTTCAGTGCCACGCGACGCATGCGGCGCACGTATCAGCATTGTCAGACTACTCTTCTCACAACAAACGACGTGGGATCTTCAGCTATCATCTCGTAGTGTCATCAAAATGTCATTCACTCTGGGTTCGATCAGGTTTCAGATGTCTGTGTGCATGTCTTGATTCAGAACAAATTATACAGACATAGTAGATTTAGAATTCTTATAGATAATTTCATTTCCATTTAATAATTATGTAATCTTAATTTTTATTATTAGTGAGTGAATCTATGAATCGATTATTAAAAATGTGTACGTCTCTTAAGTAAAGTAATAAAAATTAAGAGTTGCGAAACCCCAAGGGGAACTCCTAGGTGACTATGTACTCAGACGACAGTCAGAAATATCACAGAGTCAAAGTAAAGTAAAGTACATATAAGTTTTATGAATCCTAAAGAAAACCTGTCTTGCACTCATTCTCCATATGAGTATGCAAGTATTAAGTAAATATTAGTGAAAATTTAATGATCTGTAAGAGTAAATGAATACCTGCCATATTAATATGTCTGTGAGAATCAGCGAGTATAATGAATTCAAAAACGAACTAAGAATTTAAAAAATAGACGAATATTAATAATATACATATATGAATTTATTTGCCTCATTTATTTATTTAATAATACAAATAAATGTAATAATGTTGGGCTAGATTTACTTCCCTCCTGGATGAAGGTGTGGGAAGATTACATACGGATTGGGATTAACAACATGAGATATTTCTTCATATGTTCTATCCTGAGCAGCAGGGGCGATGAAGGCGAAGAGAGCTAGGGTGAGGAGCTTTCCTTGCAAGGGAGACATACTCTAGCTTGGGCTTTTTATTAAGAACTGTTGTTCAGTTTTGAGATATAACCATAACAAAATAGCCATAAGAAATTACAAATTATATATTATATTTTCCATGCACTACCACCATCACTTTCCGTTGTTAGTCATGTGTTAATCACACTACGTTTAATTAAACAAAAGTACTTGGACTTAAACTAAATATTAACTTAACTATGAAGGATTTAGTAAAGCATAACTGTGACAAATTCAAGCCCAGTTTGCAAGCACAATATGAGTTTCTAATAAAGTAAGGGCGATAGTAGTTGGTATTCATCGTAAGTCGAAAGAAACCATCACCTAAACATAGTGTTGGCCATTTAGAGGATTGCTTTTATTATATATATATATTAACTCATTTTAATATTTTAGTTAATTATTCATAAGATTTTGATGAAGCTATAAATATTAATAAGTTCGCACTTGTATTCTTTAATATATTGCAACCTAAAATAGTTATTGAAATATTATTCTACATCTGATATCAGCCAAGCCACATTGAAAATGCTCGGTGTACTAAGTCTAACACATATAAGCACATACATTTATATATAATATTTATTTATTTTTATTTATATATAATATATGTATAATACTACGCATTTGACTTGAATATTTACAAGATTTTTTTCGTTGAGCGTGATTCGCGTGACAGTTACGTGACACTCCCATCCCTAGGCGACCTAGTCGCATTTCAATCACGTAGCGTCGATCAACTACACTCACCGAGTACTTATGGTTGCATAGATACAACCGTACATACATATATTGACATATACGCCTCAAAAACAGCTTCACACTTTATACCACTAATTAAAAATCGCTGAAATCAAAATGGAATTAAAATTGTTTCGCATAGAAACACGTAACAATTTGTAATTTAACCTAAATTTTATTATATAAAAACTTTCACAGATTTAATTTCTTAGTTTTAAATAAAAAAGTTAGCCCCACAAATGTGAGTAGGGAGCGCGAGGTAGATAGCGGCCAGCACCTAGACCTAAATAGGGGTCAGGTCTTAAAACTCTGGCTATTTCTGAGTATGTGCGACCCTTACGTTGTCGGTTTCTGGGCCTGCTCAACTGCTGCGAGTATCCATATCCATTGCCATAGTCACTGTATCTATTGTATCGGTTATGTCCATCATATCCTCCATATCCACCATATCCTCTATATCCACTATAAGCACCATATCCACCGTATCCCACATTAGAATTGTAGCCATATCCACCATAGCCAGATCTGTAGCCACTAGTCAGTCCCTTAAGCGCCTTCAGCTTCTTGAAGAATAAAGCGCTGCCCAAGTCCAGGGAATTGGCCAGCAGCAAAGCCAGGAACATTATCGTTGGCACTCTCATGTTGCTTGGATTCTCGTTGCGGTTCTTGTTCTGAGCGGATGTACTGCGTTCTGTCAATAAATCTACGCAGCGGGCTTCTATTTATACCCTGCCGCTATAGCCGGGATACCAATGACACATTATGCTCTTAATCGTTTTATTTTTGTCTGTCAACACATAAAGCCACCTGGATCGTTGGAGATCTGCTGCCATAATGCTAATGTCTATCCAAGCAGCAGCAGCTTAATACATTACTATGAATTACTTGGACGTTAACAGATGGATCAACTCATTTTGTCATGCCGAGCACGTCCGTGATAAACGCACTGTGAGGGAAGCAGCCACTCGTTCATGCGGATCCATGAGTCGGCGATCGTCGGTCAACGGCTGCCCACATCTTGTTTCTTCTCAAGCTCTCTTGGGCTTTTGTATACAATTTTTAATGACCGCATACGACGCTCCGTTAGAGAGCAAAGCTGTTGTGGCTCTCACGATCTCTCATCAAGCATTGATTAGCACAAGTCGCAAGCAGAAAAACAAACAAACCGAGGACAGGTTTTGAATACAGATCTGAGACGCCTCTCTTATCGCCATACGTCAAAAAGCACAAACTTTCCCCTCAGTTAGAACTCGCTGCTCTTAGCGCATGGGCGCTGAGTCTCGAATTGATCAAACGTAAACATGACGCGATTAAGATTACATTTGCTAACGGCCTTGACGACGTGTTTTCTATGCCTAATTCGAATATGTGGCTCCCAGTTCACTGCGGCAATGTCCTCGGCATCAGCTGATGGTGCAATGGCATCCGCTACCGCAGACAATGCAGCATCTCAACTACTTCAGCAAGGCTTTGGATTTGGAGGCAGGCAAAATTCAGGTATACCAGATAGAAGACGGCAGCCTCCACCGTGGAGTGGTGGTGGCAATGGTTGGAACGGTGGCGGCGGCCGTTGGAATAATGGCGGAGGTGGTTGGAATAATGGCGGTGGCTGGAATAATGGCGGTGGTTGGAATAATGGTGGCGGTTGGAACAATGGCGGCAGGCTTCCTCCTCCAGGTTGGGGAAACTGGGCAGGCGGCAGACCGCCTGGTTGGGCTGGTGGACGCGGCAGACAACGCCCACCCGGTTGGAGAGACAGAAACGGACCACCACAACCTGGCTGGGGCAATGGAAGTGGACACGGACAACCTGGCTGGGGCAATGGAAGCGGACACGGACAATCAGGCTGGGAAAATGGAAATGGACGACCAGCACCTGGCTGGGGAAATGGAAATGCATCACCACCACCTGGTTGGGGTGATGGAAATGGACGACCAACACCTGGCTGGGGAAATGGAGATGCATCACCACCAACTGGTTGGGGTGATGGAAATGGACGACCAACACCTGGCTGGGGAAATGGAGATGCATCACCACCACCTGGTTGGGGTGATGGAAATGGACGACCAGCACCTGGCTGGGGAAATGGAAATGCATCACCACCACCTGGTTGGGGTGATGGAAATGGACGACCATCACCTGGCTGGGGAAACGGAAATGCATCGCCATCTCCTGACGGGGGTGATGGAAATGGACGACCAATACCTAGTTGGGGAGATGGAAATGCATCATCATCTCCTGGCGGGGGTGATGGAAATGGACGACCACCACCTAGCTGGGGAGATGGAAATGCATCACCACCTCCTGGCTGGGGAGATGAAAACAGTTCGCCATCACCCGGATTGGATGACGGATCACCTCAAAATAATAATTATGATCCAGCTCGTCCAATTTGGCCAGATGGAAGTCAACAATTCCAATCACCTCCTAAAGTAGACAATGGCAATCAAAACTCACAAACTAACCTACCATCACCTACTAACCCTTTGCCAATCCCCGACTCCAACCAGAATACATTAATCAGCGGTAAAAATCCACCGCCTCTGGTTATATCGCCAACTCCTTCGGCTCCTAATCCGGGAGACACGCTGATTGTGGGCACAAATCATCCGCCTTTGGGGCCAGAATCATTAACGACGCCATCCCCTCGGACGATTGAGATGTCCCGGTTACGCAACATCGTTTTCCCCAACTCACCTAATTACATACATGCTCCCAGTCAGCAGCTTCAAACGGAACCTATTGATGTACGCAGAAGATAATGAGCTAAGCGTTATATTATCGATTTTGGAACGTCTCATCTTATACTAAGTAATGATATTCAGATTACATAAATATTTATAAAAGATTTGCAATTTAATAAGCACACATTAAGTTTAATAATCGCACGGCTCAGTGCTCTCTGCGATCCGCACTCAAGTTCGGCTTTGTATGTCTGGCGGCTGTAAGGTCTACAAACTGGTTTTGCGCGCTGATAAACAACAAAGAAACAAGCATTTAAAAAAAAGGGAAATATGTATAAATTGTGTCGTGTTCTACAGCTATATTTCAATTTATTAGAAATTATTGATTTGTAATTCAGTCATTCAATATAGACATATGCTATACCTATAAGAAGTCGGTGTATATATTTTCAGATTTGTTTCCAATATACAATTCTATACAACTTATCTACACAATTTCAATGTTTAATAATAATAATAATAGTTTCATTCAGTGACATGCTCTCCCTGATCATATGTTGCTTACGAGTTACAAGTTCCGAGATAAGAAGTAAACATTTATTGACAAATGCCTCTCATTGAAATAAATTAAGTATAACTGCACTTAAAATTAATCATTCCTTAAGTAGGTATCAACATACTAATACCCATGATGCTGGTAGCCGCCGCCTCCTGCAATTCTGCCATAGCCGTGGTCATGCTTATGCCCATATGTGGGAGCAGGTACATAGCCGTGAGATGTATAGCCATTTGGATAGTGTGGCTCGGGAAAGTAGCCCTTTACTGGTCCATTGATAGGTCGCTGATCATAGTAGCCATAAGCAGGAGGATGCTGGGCATACGGACTACCAACATTCACGGCACTACCGTGAGCATGACGACCGCCACCGCCATAGTAATAATCGTACCCATGATCATAGCCTTCCTGTATGAGGGGCCCAGATGGCTGCACTGGGCGTCCATAGGGTCTCGGCCTTGCATAATGTGGCGAGTCGTCCAGTACGTTAAGCAGCACTTCAGCCATTTTATCAAACGTCGGTTTTGCCTGTGCAGTCAAAAGGACTGCCAGCAGAAAGAAGTAGAATCCAATGCTTGGCTGCATCTCTGTTAATGTTGAAAAATAATATGACGCCGCTCTTTGCCGAGAATCAGCCTTATATAGGAGATAATCGCTATATATATATTATATATATATTTGTTTACTCAATGAACAACCCGCAATGAAGCTGATGATCCCTATTAATGGGTCAATTGCGTGGTGGTGATCATGGTGACAGTCTCAGGCCATGCAATGGCTTTTTTTCTATCGCAAGTCAAGGCTATACGATGTCAAACAACTATTTAGCTCGAAATCATTGGGATTTCACGATAAATAGTATTATCATTTTTCTAGTGAATCTAATGTCGTCATTTAGTGATCCAATTCATTATATTCCAAGATTAAAATATAATCACTTCTCATTTATTAAAACTTGAAATTACCAAAAAAAAAAATAAATAAATTTTGATATTTTTTGTTGTATGTTGAAGAGAATCAGCACTTCGTATTTTCAAAAATTGGCAAATCCCATTATTTGCTCTTCAATGAAACACAAATCAAATCAGTCTAGAGCCTCACCCGAACGATAACCCTAAGCCACAAATTCATCTAATCTCGCGGTGTAAATATAATATGCTTGGCATTCGCTCGAGATTTCCAGTTCCACGAGAAATTTCGCCATGCGCTGCTGCGTTACGTTTGTCTGGCTGCTGTTGGCCCTGACCGCTGTCCTAACACACGCGTCACACTATTCGCGAGACGAGAGCAACGAGGATACCAAAACGGAATTCAATTTGGCCTCCACTTTCAGGGGCGGCATTAGCAGCAATCGTCATCATGAACGTGCTCATATTAACTCGCAATTATATCCGGATCTAAGGCAGCAACCAGGCGGTTCCGTTGATATTGATGAGCCGTCGGGTCATGAGAGCGGCGGCAGTGGCCTGGGCACCATCGATCTTCGCTCTAGTCCATATGACATTGCAGTTGGCAATCCGCAGCCACATTCAAATGGCTATCCAAATTATCCTGCACTGTCCATTCCTGGACAGCCACAGCCTGTTGCCTACCCAATACCTTCATGTCGTCCAGCACCCGGCTCTCCACCAAATACTATACCAAATTCATGCCAGCCAACTGCAAGACAAGCAGATTTTCCTGCATATCCAGCTAATGGATACCCGCAAGCTCACGAACATTCTGGTGGCAATCCGCCAGGCGTTTATCCAAGTTTTGGAAGTCAACCTGCACTTCCCGTACAACCGTACCCCTATCCAGGTCAATACTTGCCACAATATCCATCCTATCCGCCGACAGCCTCACTTTATCCCAACTATGGGCCCAACGTGCCTGTAATAACACACCCCGGAGCGCCACCCACAAGCTACCAGAATCAGCAAAACTATGCACCGCATGCAACACCTGGGCAACGTGATCGTTGGGATCACAGCTTCAAAATGAAAACTGAGTACAACGAGGATGGAGTGCACAAGGGACCGTTCAGCGTACTGAACAGCCACGGCTCGCAGGGCTATGGCAGTGGTTTTGGAGGCGGCTACAATGGCGCCTTCCACAGGCCAGGTTACTAAAAAACTAAAAACAAGAATGATTATAAGTTATGGTCATAAGTTAGGTGTAAGCTAACCTCACTGTGTCAGGTTTAACAGGAGCAGCAGCTGCTCTGTGTGTACTGTGTGTATTTTAATAAACTTGATTTTTTGCCCACACCCAACCAAGTAATTAGCAATATACCCTGGCTGCACCTTAAGCATCAGTGGCAGCAGCAGCAACATGAAAAATAAGAGGACGACATCAACACACGAGGACAACTTGGCCTTTTGTCCTATTCGTACATAAGGCACCCTACCTTGCGAACCGGAAAAAAGTAACATGCATTTCAGTTGCTTCACTATTTCGTTGAGGAAGCACACAATGAACATTGAACTACCTGGCTGCAGGCAGCGCTGGCAGCCGAAAAAAATATATGAAGTACAGCCGCACAATGGAAGGAGGACGACGAACGACGGACGACAGGCGACCGACAACCGACGACCGACAAGGAAAGGTGGTAGAAAACGTCAAGGAGACAGACAGGCGGCGGCTGCTGCTGCTGCTGCCGCTGCCTGCCCTTTTTAAGGCTCAACTGCAGCGGTATAAATTGGTTATGTATGCAATGATTTGTTGGACAAAGACGATTACGGCAACGGCAATAGCAACGGGAACGAGCAGAGGCACCGAGGTTGATGTCTTGCGGCGCATGCGCAGCCTGCCAACCAAAACCCAAAATAATTTGGCGCTAAAATGTGCAGACGAGCGCGCCAAAAAAAAAAGAGAAAACCAGACCCTGAAATCAAAAACATATATTATTGATTTGTATTTGTATGTGTGTGCGAATGTCAGCTAGACTCACCTGAGCGCAAACAATGGAAACTGGAGCTGTCCTAAATGGCTGTTTACATAAAGAAAATATATGGAAATGCGTACATATATGTATGTATATGCATATATATATATAGATATGTATATAGATATATATATCTATAGATTGTAGATTTACTTTCCTAAATGTCTCGCAAATTCCCCCACATTGAACATGCTTTGTTTCTTGAATGGACATTAAAAGTGTGTTTATTGGTTTTTCTTGACTCGGCAGCATACCTGCATACATACATACATACATATATATATATAGATAACATGGAATACGAATACATACATAACTAGTTATTTAGAAAATAGAAAGTTCTTCTCGCCATTACAAACTAAAACATTGAGTCACGAATGGTAACAAAAGAAAACATCCTTTTACAACAACTACAACATAACATACATAATTGGTAATGGGACCATCAGCTAGGCAGAGCATCTGGCATCGGTTAGTTGTTAGTAGCACTATTCGAGGTGAACAAATCTGAAGAATTGTGGCATTAAATATTAAAACGTATTATCCATGTCAGCTTTGGTGTCCGCCATCATCAAACGGCGTTGGCGTTGCATTTGCTTAAAATATGTGTAAAATTTATTAATGGTTTATCCAGACTATAAATAGCATTAATTTAAATAGATGGGTGACAATAGTTTGATGTCCTTAATGGATGTTCGTGTAATTTGTTACATAATATATAATAAAGGTGTAAACAATAAACGTGAATTGAAACAATCAGCATTGAAAACATAAAATTTATGGGAAAAAGTCATTAATGTAAGCCAATAATAAAGCAAACAATAAAAAAAGTACAAAATAAATTGAAAATAATATGAAATAAAAATATAATTATCTTGGTATTTTAGGGTTGATATTTTGTCTGGTTGGCATCTCTACGGGTTATTTTTTTTTTTTAATGATTGAAGCGTCTTATATATCTAGTGAAGCGTAACAGTTGTTGCTCTTTATCAATTTGGCTAATTGGCGTTACAACAGAGCAATTGTGTGGTTCAGGTTGATAAGTTACTATCGTTCAGATCGAGATTGCTCTGGAAAAGCTCGACATTGCTGAGCAGCGGTACCTTGGCTACCTCATGGAATATCTTGTGCGAGTACTTATTCCGTATCGTCTTAATGGTCGCCCTTGGCTTCCTGTGCAAGCCTGCATTCAGCACGGGCACAACTTCTGCAAAATCGGCCAGCTGATATCCCGTGTAATAAATCAGCGTCGAGGTCCAGGTGATGTTATGCAGGTTAGCGATGCCGCCATGCATGCGCAGTGCCATAAAGAGAGCAGCCGATGCCATTTGAGAGTCACTGAAACCGATCGTGGCATAGTCCATGAGCGACAACTCCAAAATGTATCGCGCCAGGGTCAGCGTAGGCATTTGCACCTTGGCACAGCGAGCATAGCGACGCAAAAATCGATAGGAGAGCGGTATGCCGAGATCGTAGTTAATGGTGCGCAGCGTTTCCATTTCCATTCTAACCAGTTCGTCGTGATTGTAGGCTCCATCGCATATATACAGAAAGTCCTCAATTAGAGGCGGCTGGCGTTCGTCATACTTGCATGCAATAAAGAATGCAGCGGCGCCCAGCAGCTGTAGCTTTTCCTTATTAATGACCACACGGCACAAATAGAGATCGACAATTTTAACAGCCAAATAGAGAGTCTCGTGATTAAGCTCAAAGGTCTCTTGCACTTCGACCATCCAGTCGACCAGCAGCGTTCTCATCCAGGTCGTCAAATGTACCTGTTTCGGCATATAATCGTTAATGGGAAACTCTGGTTCGCGTGTTTTTAGATAATTGAAAATATCCCTGGCATAATGGGACACCTGAAAGGGATCATCCCAATTCTTACGGTCAAAATCTTCCACATCGTCTGGTACTGGGGTCACAGGCCTCACCACTGCAGCAGATACTGCCTCCACGAGCACCGATTGCTGTTGCAACGTTGCTACCTTTGGCTGTTCAGTCTTAAGTTGTAATTTAGCAGAGAGGCGGCGCGCTGCCTCAAAATTGCCGGACAAGCGCATAGAATCGCAACTGGAGATGTCCTCCAGTGCGGACATATAGAGGCTCTCCTCAGTCTTATTAAAGTCATTTGATATGCGCCGCACCTTTATGGCAGCTGAAGGATGTGGCGCAGCCAATTTTGGAACAACAGGCGCCTGCGCAGCGGCAATTTTCTGTTCAGCAACTACTGTAGTTGGTTTCTTTTGTGCCACTGGTGGCTTGCGTGTCCTTTTAAGTGCCAACGCTTCCTCGAATCGGTCCAGCGCTCTGTGACAGTTTTCCACCGAATCCTCGGACTTGGTTGAGGCGCGCGTCATTATTTTGTTGGGCACAGCAGCAGGAGCTGGAGCAGTGACTCCAGTTAAGATATTTGAGTTGTCATTATTCTTTGCATCCAGAAGCGCCTGCAGTTGCTGTGCCGTCGGTTTTTTGGGCAGCTGCTGTTGGGTGTCGTCGTCGCCAGGATGTAGCGTCATGATCTTAACATTATTGGTCAAATTACCCAGAGCCGAGCGTTTAATCTTATCATTCTTGATGGGGCTATGATCGGCCTTGCGTTTAGCGCGTGTTTGTATATTTTCCGTATTTTGATCGATACCACTGTTTGCCTGCCGACGGCTCAAGCCCTTTCCTCGCACGGCTGCCATGGGCAGGAGTGCGTTTATGGCCGCCTGATTGCTTGCAGCAGTTCGAGTAGTACCTTTAATTGGCGCCATTTTGAAATGCTTCTATGTTAGCGCTGGTTGTGTTACTGCTCTTGTTGTTGTTGTTGTCCTGCTACACAGCGACTGCGTGCGCGTTGTAATTGCCGTGCGTTGTGTATATTCAATTTCAAATTTTGGTACTTTGACTTATTTGCGCGTTCCGTTGTGATAGTTTTAATTGTTAGTTTTTTATTTGTGAGTCAAACTTAATATTTGTTGTTTATTCTTTTTGTATACTAAAGCGTAGTCTCCTCACAATATCACTTTTCACTTGGAATTATGGCGCTTGGCCGCTCTGCTCATAACGGCGCTTGCAAAGATACAAAAGCGAAAAACAGCGCCAGCTGCAGTTGTCAAAAAATATGAAGTTGGTTGCAGCGTCTCTTTGTAGGGTTGTCATTATGCTTGCGCCTTTTTACCGTTGCCACCACGCCAAACTCGTTTGGATGGCGTTTGGAAGCAAGAGGCGAATTCATTTTTCAACGATCTGGCAGCACCGCTGAGTATCTTATGATGCACAACAGTGCAGCAAAGAATTTGAACTTAACGTTGCAATATGGGAACATAAAATGCGCATTTATATTGGTATTGGTTATTTATATAGTTTCATTAGACTAATCACAGATAAAAAGAGTTAAAATAAGTTTCTATTTCCAGAGCTTGATAACTCCGTCGCGTGATGACGACGCTACATAGATTTGTCCTTTATCCTTGCACATGAGCAAGTCGGTGATGGCATCGTGATGACTTGCTTTGGGCATATCGGGTCCCGACCGTGGACTTTCCTCTACTGAGGTACGCATCTGTTGAGCGTCGCCCGTACTGTTTTTGGGAATGATTTGTTCCTCAATCACCTGGCTGCCATCGATAAGACGGGCGCTGAAATAGATATATAAATATAAAATTGCTTTCAAGGATTCCATAGTGTCACTTTAACATACCTATAGTTGAATGAGACATTTGTCAAATTATCATTTGCGGCCGGCACTATCAAAGCCGAGTTCCTTGGCGATCCTATGTCCCAGTGCCTAATACGCTGATCTGAACTACCTGTCAGGATGAACGGCGATCCGTCAACCACTCCGCTCAAAATACCACACGTTGTCGCTGGATCATTTTGAGTGGTATTGGTTAGAACGGGCGCTGGACTTGCCCACAGCACGGTTTGCCTTTGACTGGTCTCAATATTCCATACCGATACCTCGTTATTGGACTGCGATGCTGAGATCAGATATGATGGCTCTGTCGGATGGCAGGCGACTTTTCTTATCCAAGAATCAGCTGGGTGCTTTATCTCAGTTATGGGTAGTCGGAAGCGCAGGTCCCAGCAGATATGCTTGCCCCCACTGGTGCCAGTCGCCAGCCAAGAACCAGTTGGATCTGCACAGATAGTGGTGATAACGCCATGACGCAACTCATTCTGCAAACGCCAGGCGCTGTGCTGCATGCGCGTATCCCAGGCTACGATGCCTCCATAAAGTGTTGCATAGATGATGACGCTCTGAGCCGACTGATCATATGCGTGCATATCCACAACGGGTCCATCGTTAAACTCACTGCAAAGAGAGAGAGAAAAATTGTTAGATTAAATATTCAGCAAAACATTTTTTATAGTTACTTCTGATCTAGGGCCTGCTGCAGCGTCATCTTAGTGGAATTGCGATCAATGCGCATTATAAGCAAGCTGCCATCTTTGCCACCCACTGCCAGAGACTGTCCAGCGTCGCATGCAGCTAATGCATATACGGGCGTGAGGGCGGAGTATACCTGGCGCGATTTATTAATGCCCTGATTGCCATTTAGCTTGCTGCAATCCCACAATCTGACAGTGCCGTCGATGCTGCCACTGGCGAACAGCGAACCATCAGGTCGCAGTGGCGCCAGCTTAATCACCGACTCTGAATGCTCATGCAGATGGGCCACCAATGTGCCGTTTAAGCGCCAATTCGATGGATACGGCGTGACCAGTTTGTCGTAGTTGCAACGCTGCGAGAGAGCCAGCACATTGTATCGTCGCTTGATTTTAAGTGTCAGCGACTCCAAGTCCTTGCAGCACTCCGATGAACGTTCCAATGAATAGTTACGATCCGGCATCGTATATTCGCCTAATGAAGTGGCGGCGCTCACGGTTGTTGTGGGAACTCCAAGTAGCATGACGCCGGATGCAGGACTGCCTGAGGAGCCAGCAGCTATGTGTGGACTTACCCCCGCATCAGAAGCGGGTGAAACTAAGTTCGGTGCATGTGCATCATGGTTAGTTCCTAAAGGAGAGCAATGCTTATCAAACCTATGTACTTAAATTTGATCTCATTCAATTCTTACGATTATCCAGTGCTAATTTCGTTGTCTTTTCCGCCAGGGGATATTCATGGCAACCAACATGCATACGACTGACCACGATTCGTCCATTGGCAGAACTGGCATCATCAAGATCTTGTTGCGCTTTGTGCTTAAGGGCAATTAAAAAATGTTTCATTGCCAGCAATTGCATCTCGATGGTCTCCGTCAAACCCTCCGAGATGAGTCGTCTAAAGAGCTGTAGTGTTTTGGAAATGTGAGTGGTTCACTGGGACCGACCAAAATTACCAAAGCACTTACATTGAGCAGGGTCTGGCCCATATCATCAAACTGCGGCTGAGCTCCATGACGTGTGATCCCTCGCCAGCGTGCACGATCTCCAACGGAGCCTACAAAATATTGAATGTCCTCCAAACGTTGAACACCATCATAGATCTGTCTACCCATTTCATCATATTGTGGTTGGGCGCCGTTGCGTGCGTTTTCACGCAAGCGCGCACGATCTTCAAGGGCACCCACAAAACATTGAATGTCCTGGAAACGCAACACACTGTCATAGATTTGTCTGGGCATGGGCGGAAATAGACAATCGAGCAGAATATGTGGCTTGTCCACCTGTATTAGCGGCGCCTTCAGGAATCTGCCAATGACTGGCATAATCTTACATTGCACATCGATGGCACTCAAATTGCGTGCCGTCGTCGCAATCATGCCACAAATCTCGTGACGCACCCACAAATTGGGATGGCACAAATAACAGGCGGTTTCCTTAACAATCTCAGTTACTGTCGGCTTTCTAATGTGTCCCAGCTCTATTAGAATAGTCACCGCACGTATGGCCTTTGCTATAACGAATTCCTCACGATCCGTAAAGCCCTGCTGTAGCAGCGGCACCAGTATATCCGATGCCTGCCAGCCCACATAGCCGGCAACACCGGCAATGTTGTCATAGAAAGCGCCGCGCAAATTTTTGTCGTCGTCATTAAGGAACGTCATAATGTGCGAGAGTATCACGTCGTTTGCTTTCTCTTTGCCAAAGAATGCACACAAATCACATATGCCCGACTCCATGAGGGTCTGCTTGACAATGGGTTGTGTGTCCGTCAGCAAACTAAGCACTGCCTGGCGAACAATATCGTGCAATGCATTCAACTCGGCCTCGTAGCGAGGCGTGGGCATTTCATTCGGTGCATTACGCTGGGTTTCCTCCAGAAAATATACAGCACTTTTGGCCAATGCTGCAATATTGCGAGCAAAGGCCACGCGCACAATAACAGCGCTCGATTCGCTGGACAAGTCTGCGATGTAGGGCAGTATGTATTCAGGGAACACATTGGCATCGCTGCGAGGAATGTCCTTAACCATGCTCAGGCATGCAGTCAACGTTTCAATCGCCTGAACTTGTACCTTGGCTGGAGACTTTTGCGCCAGATTTAGCTGCAGAGAATTCAGATGCATTAAATAATGAATATTGATAATATACACTCTGTAACATACAATGTAGGGTAATATACGATCCAATATTGTCTCCGATGTGGTATACTTCGATAACTTTTGCAGCAACTGCAATGCAGCGATCTTCGTGTTGGACTGTTTGAGACCCCTGATGCAAGAGGTAACCACTGTAATTATGAGTATTAGGCCATCCTGCTCTGGCGGCAACCGCTCACACTTCACCGGATCTTTCTTCTCTATGTTCTCGTTATCATCCTCACTGGGGGTTAGGTCCTGCGCTTGTGTCAGCACCTTAATGCAGTGTCCAATGTCTTTGTGCAAGCATTGTATCTTATCATCCGGTGACATGATTGGTGTCGATGAAAACATTTGCAAATATGACTGCAGAAATGAGTAGAAGTATTCCGGAAATAGTTTATCGCGCTCCTGATCTAAATAATCCTCAGCGCTCTTCCGATTTATTGAATTAATGTCAATCATGGATGCCAATAGATTGCGCAGTCGCTCATTTTCAATGCCACCCAAATGCTTCTCTACAAGCTCTCGTTCTCCCTGCCTGTAGGCGAGTAATTGTGATAACTCAAACGGAGCAGTGCCCTCGGTCCATAGCTCTAGCAAGGCACAGCTACAAATATTAAGAGATATAATAAAATTCTCCAAATTTAATCATTTACTAACCCTGCGGAAAATATATCCATTGCGGGTTGCAGCGTGTTGCCAGCATATGACGTAGGGACAGGTATTATTGAATCTGAATGAATGACGGACATATTTGCATTATATGGATCATCCTCAGAATTTAGAGTCTTGACAAATCGCTCTGGAGCTATATAGCAAGTGCGCCGTCTACTCGTATCAAAGAAGTAGGTATAATCGGCTGGATTGTCTTCTGGTAAATATGTTGGCTTAAATGAAGCAAAGTCCGACAACAGTATCCAATTCCAAGAGGTTATCAATATGTTCTCTAGCTTTATATCGCCGTGGCAGATTTTTTGCTTGTGACACTGGTTCAGGGCACATAAAATTTGGAATGTTATCCACTTCTTTTCCAGCACTGTAAGAAAAGGTCGTGTGGAAACACGGTCGTATAGACTATGCTTAACATACTCCCGCATTATGTAGGCTGCCTTATCGATGAGCTAGAATGAAAACCAATTAACGCATGAATTAGACAATATAATCATGGAATTACCTCCACTCGCTGAAATGGCAAACAGTTGACAGCATTGGCCAGCGTTTTCTTAATGCTCTCCAAACGCTCCTTATGATCCTCCAAAGGTAATGTTGGATCATGTTTAACAAACACCTTGACAACTATCAGCCCCTCATCAGTTTTAGCTTTTGCAACTTTGAAAAACCGAGTGCTTCCCATACTGTGGGCGGATAAGACGTCAATATACATACATATACACTTATGAATAATAAATAAGCAGCTGTTAAATATGTACTTACTTCAGATCGAAAATGATTTCATTGCCAAACTGGCCTGAAAAATAGTGTTCCACTGCGTATATCTGCGATGGTGCAATGCCAACCAATTGATTACCCATTGTGCTCGCATTTGCACTTAATTTTTGAGCGAAACAGACCAGTTATTTATATTTGTTTGTTTTTAATTAAGCAATTGCAGCTCCCACTTCTTCTAGTTGGACTCTTTTCATGCAGGGTTGTCAAGTTCACTCTTTTTAAGTGCTGGGTAACGATATTCAATCAGCTGTCCTGTGGTCGATAGTCAACCATCTTATCGATTTTAAATAAGAAAAAAACGCGCAATATTGGATTTTGAAAACGAACCAGTAAAAAATATTGCAATCGTCAGCAAAAACAAAATCGGTCATTTAAAGTGCAGAGCCAGAGTAAAACCAAGAATTGCAAATTTGGCAAAATGGTCGCCGCTTGAGATCTATATAAATTGCAGGGTCTGTACTTTAAATCACCAGTTGAATTACTTTATTAATTTTTACATAATGCGTGTGTTGAGCTTTCTACTGTTTGCGTGTACATTGGCTTTGACTCAGGCCGGTACCTGGCGTCAGTCTGAAGATTACATTGCGAGCGACGAAGTAAGACCCACTTGGACTCATAGACACTCTGAAATGTGGCCCTGCGATGTGGCTGATTATCCGGAAGCCTATTTACTAATGCACAAAGTTGAGAAGCGATTGCAGCGCATGGACAACCAGCAGTTAAAAAAGAGAATTGTGGACTACGTCGTGGGCGAGCTAAGGTACTGCAAGACCGGAAATGAAATGGATGAACACTGTGTGAAACGTTCAATTGGCTATGCCATGTCTTTTATCAACCGCCACAAAAACGAGCAATACTAAAGTTCATTAATTCAACGTATTGTATATGAAAATAAATGACTACAAAATAAATAAAATAAAATGTAAATGTAAATTGTACGGAAATTGTGAAATGTTGGTCTATTTTCTTGCTTATCTCTGTTTTGGCAAATTGGCTTTTTTATATAACTGCTCTTTATACCGTTCCCTTCGAGCATCCTCTAGCGTAAAGCGACGCAACACATCTCGCCTTTCAAAAATCGACATTGTTATATCTTGACAATCTCGCGATGGTTGACAGAAAGTCCAGCTACCAAATATGGTGTCAATGCAACCACACTTGCGACAAAAGCCCACAAAAGTCCCAATCAAATTGGTGTACACATTCTGGAAAGTAATCGACATGGGCCCACCTAAGATGCTAATCGTACGAGCCGAGAATGTCCACTCCGTAAGATTTTCTATCATATAGTGTGGACGTGGTGGCACCGTCTCCTCTATGGTTATATTAAGTTCTGTACTCAAAGTTGGAGATGAGGATGACTTGAAGCGTGCTCTTATTTCAGCTGGAGTCATTTTCACACACTGCCGCCAAAAACGATTTGTGTCAGACTCACGGAATTTGGGCTGTATGCAGGTGGGCTTGAGCTCAGAGACGACGACTTTATGATCGTCTCGAATGTTGATACGTATGCCCAGCAATGCAGACTCCCAGGAGCCTGTTAATTCACAAGGAGCACCTGATACGAATAGAGTTTAAAGAAAATATTTGTGCATTTCAAACCTTAGTACTTTGCTAACCGTCAGATGGCTCGGCAAAGCAGCAAGGCAGCTTGTCTGTTGATCCCTGATTAGAACTGGCATCCTGCATGCTCTGCAATCGACTGAGAATCTTTTCCAACATAGGAGCCAGATTCCCACCCGCCGGAGCCTGTGAGGCTTTTATGTTTGATGCTGTCATTGGAACTTGGCACCCGGTGGTCTGGCTTGCTTTTTAAAAAACTTTGTAAGACAAGGGCATGCATCGTTAATCTTACAACTACTCACCTAAGGGGGAGCGCTCTGGATACATGGCAGACGCCATTGGTTGCCCACTGCCCGCACCACTGGACGAAGCAATGCGCTGAGCCATCTCCACAGGCGAAACATTTAACTGCTTTGCCATATTCTCAATGAGTCTACCACCGGTCTCTTGTGGCTGCCCAAATTTTTGGACGAGCACCTCCGGAAATGCCAAATTGGCGGGCGCACCATCAAAGCCATTGGTTAAGCCACGCTTCTTGGCTTTCCTTACATTTATCGCACGATGCTTGGTCTGGAAGACTCTGAGTATGTGGTGTAGGTTGTTTTGATTCTTTGGATTTGATTGTGTCAAATTTGTTAACGAGTTATTCTCCTGAGTATTCTTCACACAGATTACAGGTTGGCTAGGTTCACTCTTGAGTACATGCTGCTTAGCTGCATCGGCTTTCCGTGGAACTCCGGGCCTCATCAGAGGCACATCATTCCAAACCATCTGCCTGTTCTTAGAGTTAGATAAATAATATGGCTTTAGGCCACCGTTCAGCTTGCTCTCCTTATTCGACTGCTGTCCACATGCCTCGGGCACCTTCATATACACAATGGTCTTCCTTGCTTGCCCATCTGTCAGCACTTCAGCCAAATCGGTGCTCTTCACGCCAGCACAATGGCAGGGTATTAGCCCGTTGGAGATTCTAACCGTATCACCTTCGATAGCCAAGCTGGCGGGCCTTGTCGCTTCACAATAACATGGTACTTGCTCCTTAGTCACTTTCTGTCCATCACTATCGACGGCTATGATTACGGACTTTGCTGCATCGCAGTGGCATTGGGTGAGCATACTAGCTTTTGCGGATGCTCTGCTATGGGCGGGTAGCCTTTCTTCAATTTCTTTCAAGGACTTTTCGTTGTTCTTGTGGACCTGCAATATATCGTCCAGCTTTTTCTTGTACTCTTCATAAAGGCCACCGGTTTTCAAATTAGAGGTCGCATTGGAAGCTCGGCGCTTAAATATATTGGAAGAGCCATCGCTTATTCTTTTGTTTTTCTCTCTACTTTGGCTAGCTGGCGCTAAGTAATCGTTGATATTTAATTTAATTGAACCCACAAGACTTTCTTTCTCTGGGTTCATTTCATCATTTATGGCCTTCACAATTTCGTCCACCGGATTCGACTGCTTGAGATTCTCGACAACATTGGCGAGTGCGTTTAATGCGCTTAAACGAAGATTTTTAGATGGAAATGCATTCTTCTGGCCAAGTAGGGTAAATCCCTTTGACTCTGGTGTGGGCCTCTTCCACACACTCACATAGTTTTGATACACTCTATTTAGTTCCGATATACGCTTCTCCATTTCATCAATATTGCTTTGTGGTATTTCCACTGTACTTGAGGACTTAGGGTGTTCATCCTTTGTTTTCAATGGCTCTTCCATTTTGAGTATGGCCATACCCTGAGCTGCGGGATGATTCACTATTGACTTCTCCTTCCCACTCTGATCATCCTCCAGATCCTTACTCTTTTCGATTTGCACACATTTAGTCTTCGCTGCGTCGGAGTTATTGATGGAATTTATTTGTTTTGCCTTTTCTCTTAGATCTTTTAGTAAATCAGATGTTCTAGCTGTATTATTGACTATCTCATATTCTTTGAGAGGTATGCTTTTACTAATAGAATTATCGTCGTTCTCTTTTGCTCTAGCAATTCGTTTGCCTATGTTGGAGTCTCCGCCTCCGACACCATCCTTCAGTAGAACCCTGTATGC
Organism: Drosophila mettleri; assembly: GCA_035047625.1. Classification (NCBI taxonomy): domain Eukaryota; kingdom Metazoa; phylum Arthropoda; class Insecta; order Diptera; family Drosophilidae; genus Drosophila; species Drosophila mettleri. Next base: position 2,196,330 of record JAWNPI010000035.1, read on the forward strand.
AGTGTAGAGGCGAGGTATATTTACTTTGTTGTTTCGCTTCCATCTGGTTGCCTCGTGATGGGTACTTGGTAGTGGTTGGCTTTCGGTGGCTAAGGTTGGAATCGAAAGGAGCAGTAGTAGGTAAATAGTTTTTATTCGAACTTCGTGCTGCTGATCATGCCAACCAGACATTTCATGTTGTGCCTCGAATATAAATTGAGCATCTGGTTAATCAGTAACATAAAATTTCAAATATTTTTAGTAATAGAAATTAGACATTTAGCTCACAACAAGGTGATTTTGATAGAATATCAGTTTCAGTACAAGGAGAACTTAGGCCCTATCTCCATTAAAGTCAATAAGAACAATGAAAATTTTATAACAATTTCAAACTAAAAATTTATTCAGGATTTTGCAGTTGATAATCTTCAGTATCTTCTACATCAGTTCTTCCTTTGTTTAAGTTTAAAATCGTCTCGCTAATCTCCATATATGGATAGTACACGTTGACGTGTGGAACGAATGACTCTTTTATGACCTGTGGCGATGTCCAACGCAGTAAATATTGCGGACTGCCCAGCTTCTCATTAGTGCCCGTTATTTGACCAGCTCCAAATGGCTGCTGACCCACCATCAGGCCAGTGCACTTATCATTTATGTTAAGATTGCCCACGTTCGACTTGAATATCTCGCATGCTTCTTTGATAAATTTATTGTCTGTGGCAAACACAGAAGCCGTTAGGCCATGATTCACTTCAGTAATTTTGTCCATAATCCTGTATAAGTTCTCATCTTGATAGATATAGACACACAGTATGGGTCCTAGTAACTCATCTTTGCACAGAAAATCATCGAGATCTTCGACCAGTACAATGGTGGGATCAACATAGTAGCCACGTCCCTTGGAGCAAGTTCCGCCAATTAACATTTTAAATTCGGAGTTGTTATGTATGTACTTCAGATACGTAAAAAGGCGATGATAAGCTTTCCTATCAATGAGAGCCGAGTAAAAACAGTCACAGTACGTTGCATCGCTGACGAAGAGCCGTTTTGTAATCTGCAGCAGAGGTCTCTCAATCTTCTTCCACAACGACTCGGGCACGTACAACATGGAACAAGACGAACACTTCTGACCAGCATATTCGAATGCTGCTCGCACGGTACAGGCTACAACAACTTCTGGATTGGCCGAGGGATGCACAAAGTGAAAGTTTTTCCCACCACAGTCGCCGACCAAACGTGGATAGTTCTTATAAGTGTCAATGCGCTGACCAACCATCTTCCAAAGCAATTTCAATACCGCAGATGTGCCGGTAAAGTTGATACCCGCCAAGTCAGGACTGGAAGTTACGGCCGAGGCAAAAATTGTGGGCTCAGCTGGGATAAAGTTAACAACGCCGTCAGGTACACCCGCCTCCCGCATGGCCTGGAACACATACCAGTTGGACAACACCGCGGAGTCTGAAGGCTTCCAGAGCACAGCGTTTCCCATTAATGCCGGCGTATACGCCAAATTACCAGCGATGCTGGTATAATTAAATGGACTGATGGCGGCTACAAAACCGGAAAGCCCACGTAATACCATATGGTTACGACACGTTTCTGGCCGGTCATTAACTGGCTCGTAATTGGCTAAATCGCGTAGGAAAATGGGGTTAATACGCATGAAGTCTATGAGCTCAACGACATCCATCTCCGCCTGGCAGAGAGTCTTGCCCTGGCCTAGCATGGTTGCTGCCACAATCTTCAAACGGTATTTCGTAGCAATCAAATCGGCGGCTCTTTCCCAAATGGCCATGCGCTCCCTTAACGATGTCTTATCCCATTTTTGCTGTGCCGCAGTAGCCGCACTAATTGCCTGACCTATTAATTCTTTCGTGGCATGGGAGTAACTTTGTGTGTGAGTGAAGCGATTAAAATATATAATTATTTATATTAATAAAATATGTTCATACCGTGCAATAAAATGTTCAATATTGTAAGGGACTATCTGAGAAATCTCGCATTTCTTAAAAATTTCCTTGCCGTCTATAACGAATGGAATGGGCTCGATTTTATTAAGAATTTTCGAGAGTTCGGCTTTCACTTGAATTCGCTCCTCAGAGCCCGTCTCGTATTTTAACATTCGCTCATTTTGTATTGGTAACATATTAAAGTGTTCAGTTTTCACATTTTCGTTTTGATAATTGCGCAATATTGATTTCGAAAAACATCGAATCAATAATCGCCAATTTAACGGCAGTCTGAAAATGTTATCGTAAATCTTAAAATTGAATTTGATGTGGTGAATAACGTATGTGCATATCGCTGTAGTTATCGATACTCGATAAGTCCGACAGCACATTACAAATGAAACAGCTGTTTATATTATTAAAAATGTAAGGCTGCTTGTTTATGCAATAAACTGTTGCGTTTACTAAAGAATGCAACTTACGCGAATTTTGCTGAAGCCTCGAGCCTCAGAAGTGCTAAGCGCCTATTTGAAACAATGCAATGAACCGTTTTGGACATCATATTTTGTTAAAGTGAGCACAGTACGAGCGTATGTTTACCGAACGCCTATAATACCATGAATTAAGTTTAAGGATGTTCAAAACGATCAGCGCGGAATGTCGCACTTCAATTGGAAGCTCGATACGGGCACAAATTATCATATATTGCGCACAGCTTGTTATCCATACATGAAGTACCACTGTAGTAAACGAGAGGTACAGGATCTTTCGATGGAAGATAAATTCTTTCGTTTCCTTAAAGTTATAAATTTGGGTAAGTGCCCTGAGGAACGAAAATATTTAAGTGTATCAATCCGTATTTGTCGCAGGCCTCCCTATGCTGTTCTATGGACTTGCAGCCATTCGTTTAATAAGCCATAAAGAAATGGTTCGAGTCAGCGATACAGTGGAGGTACCTATTTATTTTCTTTATGCCGAAGATAAAGGATCTAGATTTTGAATTTAACTAAATCAAAAAAAAAATATCGGAATAACAAATTTTGTGCGTAAGACTATTTTCTGGATATATACAAATGTTTAATGTTCAACAATAACAAAAAACTGACGACATTTTGAAAACATTTCTAACAATGGTAAAACAAAAAGCAAATATCTCAAGTCTTGCAGTCAACTTTTTGATTTTCACAGGTATCATCGTAATTATCTAACAAAAGGGGCTCCATCGAAGCTGAAAATTGACTCAGCGAACAGGGTGGATCACAATTGGGTATGCTTAATTCCTTAGGAAATTTATCTTCGCTATTGAAATAGTATACCAACTGTGTGTAGACAAAAATATATTAAAATAAAATCTGTCAGCTTAGCATATTAAGTATATCTTTATATACGCTTACCTTCACTTCGAAATCACCGTCAGCGAATGATTTGCTGTGATGCAATTCAAAGACCAATGCTGAGGCATATTCTGGCAATTTAGATGTCTGATCCAAAATTCCCATGGAATTCATAACATTCACAAGAGTAACATCATGGGCCGCATACAGAAATATCTTACGATCCGGGCTCAAATTCTTTTTGCGCTTATTTTGCATTTTCTTGAGTATTTCAGTGATGAAAGCGCCGCCTTTAATACGCTTCATGAGATGTGTTTCTGTGAATAAATCATAACTGCGCTCAGCTAATGATCGCATTTCCTCCGGGTATATATTCTCAGTCCAATCAGGCAGAGCAAGACCGACTTCCTCTTCCGTTTTTAATGTAGTATACAACATTTCCACATCCAGCACATTGGAAATGTTCTGCAAAGTTACCAAAATGAGTTACTGTAAGGAAGCCTTCGTTTTGATATAATAACCTTGCCCGTGTTCTTAGTGAGTAGCTTATATAGTGCGTTGTTTTTCTCATTCAACTTTTCCAGCTCTGGTGGCGGGGTTTTGTAAAGCTTCTGTAATATGCTCTCATATTTAATGCACGGCTTTTTCTGTGCCAACAGCTGCAATAAGAAAAACATTTAATTGATTTGCAGATTTACTAAAATAAAAACTCACGATGTCATCATTACGGGCTAGGGTGTTTATGGCCACCGGCTGCCAGGGTATGGGCAGAATATTGTTATTATCCAGCGGCGGCATCAGGCCGGCCAAAACGCTCTGAGCGCTCATCTAAAAGATAACTACCAACTGATAAGACAGACAGTTCTCTTATCATCAGATAATTTTGTTTGACTTTGACGCACCACACAGCGTTCCGCGGCGGAGCTTAGAACATGCACTTGCTGCTGTGTGTAAATGCTGTTCGATGGCAACAGTCGATAGTAGCGCATGCGCAGATTTTGCCCCAACTTGTATGACTGCAAGCTGCCTTTCTGCGAAGATAGAAAATGATGACACATGAAGCTCTCCTCCTTGCGTTTTCATTTGTATCTTACCTGTGTGAGCGCACCAAGGCCTTCCTGCCAATCGTGCGCTGCATGTGGATCATTGGGATAGAAGCCGCTTGGATTCTTGGCACCATGGCGAAACAGCTGTAGAAATCAAACAAAACACATACACACACATTTGCACGTGTAAATGACACACTTGAAATGCGCATTCTAATTGGATGTTTGGCTAATGCTCACAATTGATATCATGCGTAGCTTTTTTAAGCCCTGCTCGTCGTTGCTGTCGCCGAAAACAAAAAAAGCCATCATTACAATACATAAGGCGCTGCCCAGTATTATGACTGATATTTTGGTTCCACGTCGAGATTTACAGTCGAAAGGCGACATTTTCTATTAATTTCCTTATAGTTTCTTGTTTCTGCTGCAGTTTATTAATACATATATAGGCGTTTGCACTACAACGCTTTGATATTTTCACAACCTAAAAATAGTATTTGTTTATTTTCTATATAAACTGCTATTGCTTTTAACCACCTAAGCCACGATATTTCCCACACACACGTCCAACAGCCGCGAAGACTACGCGGCGACTGAGAGACTGAGTGATAGACAGCTTGTTCGCTACGAACACTGACGCAAATCAATTGAGCAGGAGAGCCATGCAACTGAGCAAACAAACTCAAGCAGCAACGTGAGAGAGAGTATAGTAAGAAAAAACCCAATGGGAAATATTTACATGATTAGTCCCACATACATGCAAAACCAACGAACAATAAGCGGCAACTGAGTAAGAATAGACAACTTTGAGAGCGGAGAACCCTGAGCGTGCAATATTGAGAGAGAGAGAGAGAGAGAGAAAATGTGTAGCCATACATGTGCTAATAATCAAATTTGTATCAATAAATACCCAATTGGAAATTGAAACCGACACTTTCCAGGCTTAAGCTTATTTAAGATATAAAACTTGTGTTTTTATAATTTATTGTTTCTTTTATAAGCAGGCTTACTTTTAACAAACAAAGAAACACTAAAGAGCCACAGTAATGTTTGTTTTTTTGTTAGATAAATATGAGGAGACAAAATATATATATATATATATATATATATATATATATATATATATACATATAAACAGCATTAGGACTGCTAGCACATATACCATTTTTGCCGTAACTTGACCGAAACGATTAATAAAATTGCTTGTTTATCGGATATGTAGAGTTTCCGAAAGCCTGCCAATATGCCATAAATATGATTAGAAAGTCTACGATGTAGCTTCTTGGTCATTCTCGGATTCACTGGAAGGCTCCTCTACCAAATAGCCCCGCTTGGAGCGATAGATATTTCTCTTCGTTCGTCGCTTACTTGTGGTATCCGGCTTCACGGCTGCGGCCTCTATATTCCTCGATTCATATTCATTGTCTTCGGCCACATTTGTTGTTTGATCCTCATGCACGACATTGGGCGAAAGGTATAGGGTAACTGGCTCCTCCTGCCCACCAAGTTCCATTATGGTCTGCGGCTGAGGAGACTGAACCACATCGTAGATACACTCACTATCCTGATTGTTATCGCTAGCCAAAGCCAAATGGTTTTGCAGATCAGACAGATAGTTTCCAGATCCATAGCTAACCGGCGTAGCAATATGCACCGGCCAGTGGACTGCCTCGTAGTCGTACTCCTGAATATCAGGCATCAGGTACTCGTAGTATTCCAATGTAGTGGTACGATAACAATGCCTTGACATTATGAGCTCCTGATACTATCGACTTCTTTTGTATATATATAAGTATATATATATATTTGTGTGTGTGTATATTACTCTTCCCCGTGCAGCTTGTCCCGCCCGCAATTCTACCCAACGGCGTGCTCAATATGACAACTTTTTAATTACAATAACTACTGGATAGCATCAGCATCTATGGGGCGCGTCTTTATTGACAACACGGAGCCACAAACGGATAAATAATGTATGCACCGCGCTGGATGGGCTTTTGTTGCTGTAAGAGACGATTGGACACCAAAGCACGAGAAATAATTTTGAATTTCATAAAAAATTGTGAATTTTGATTTAACTAATGTGTCACTAGGAACTAGACGCGCTGTTCGTTTAAAATAAAATCATTTGTAACATCTTTTAAAAACTGATTCGTAATTTATTGTAAATATTATTGCTTAAATTTAAGCACAGTCTTTGGTCACACATTTTGTAGGCGTATGCCAGCATTGTCATTGTATCCAACATTATCAACTGCCCCCGAGCACATAACGTTCTGTATCGAACTCCTCGTCGGAGTATTGTTGTTCCATGCGCTCGCATTCGGTTTGCCTCGAGCATCGCTTATAAATCATATATCCGCCCCAAACACTCAGCGGCAGAAGCGCCAAGCCCAGAGGCATGAGAAACAGAAGAAGGAATTCCCGTGGATCACTGGCATCGTCAGTGACAAGCTCGTTGCTGTTGGTGTAGTCCATCCAGTATTCCATAGCATCATCTGATGGCAACACTTCGAGATAGGCTTCCCTGATTTTGTGGCCACGATAGCTAATGGCCGCACATGCATAGTAGCCAGCATCCCTAATCTTCACACTATTTAAGATCAACTTGCTGAGGTAGATCTGCGGACTGACGAGCTTCTCTGGCGATGTGGAGAGCAGCTCATAGGTACGTCCATTGTAGCGCACAATATGAGCACTAAAGTTGGATGCGCCTGGTGTGGGCTGTGGTGTGTCCGGAGCAGACATATATGCCTGATAGCCATGCCGTCGAAACCACTTAATTGTCAAGTGCTCCTCGCTGTGGACACGACACTGAAAAACCACGCGACTGTCCTCAATGACTGTCTTATTGCTGGGATAGGCATCCAGGAACTCCGGTGCAGCCAGCGAACTATCTAAAAAGATCATACACAAAAAATTAACGAACAGCTGACTATATTAAGTGAAGCACTTACTTTTCACATCCAGCTGATAGGTGCGCACAAGTTGCACGTCCACCGCTTGAGTTGCATCCCACACATGTGGATTGATGCTGCACTTGTACAGGCCCGAATAACGCTCCGTCACATTGCGCAGCCACAGTTCGGCGCGACAGAGTGTCGACTCACAGGGCAACGCCGTCCAGTCATCGCCAGAGTCAAACTGATAACAATTATTGTCACTGCATTGCTATTGAAATACTATTAGTCTTATGGATCCCCATCAACAAGGAATATAATGCTCACCTTAAAGTACCAGTGTATCTTAATATCCGCCAGCCGGCGCTCATCCAGTAGACCCGTCAGGTTACACTGCAGCCGAACGTCGTAGCCGGCACGTTGTTGTATCAGCTCTGTGTTCTCTAAAAATGTATGAAATCAGACAGGGAAGAATGAAATCATAAATTGCTTGTTGAATTATGCAGAAAATATCTTATCAGAGTCTAGTCAGAAAAAAATATGATAAACTAGTGTTGTTTGAAGAAATTGGAATGGTTTGTGCAGTGAGTATAACTTCTATAAGCACCTTTAGAACTCAGTAGGAAATATAATTATTTTCACCCACCTGTATAGTCTATGAAGTACGAAAACGTCGTGGAGAGTCCACACAATCCAATTAGCAAGCAGATGGCGGCAAAGCGTTGCAGCCGCAGCTGTTTCATCACGCTTATTGTCATCAACATCATTTTTGTTTTGTCACGGTTTTGCACAATTCAGTTATCATTATATAGAGTTTGGCCTTAAATGAACAAGAATTATATAAAACATTTTAAAAAGAATTTTTGCCGTTATGTGCTTCTATATTAAAAGCCATTTTAGAAGCACTTAAACTTATTATGTCCAGCCATTAACAACGAGATGATCGATTTGCTATTTTAGTTTTATGGTAAACATTTTGTGTTCGATTCGTTGGTGCTCAGACTTTTATAAGTATGTATTTATTTCTTTATTTATTTATTTACACATTGCATTTTTCAGCGTTGCTCGCACACATTTTTCACACATTTTATTGGCCGCTGACGGCCGCAGTGTACAATTTTGCTTTTGTTTATTTACTTGGCCATTTAATTCGGGTGATCCACATACAAATAGCTCGAGTACAGGTACACACCCACACATATATAAATAGTCTATGTACGTTCAAATCCTTGGCTCACATATAATAGCGACAGAGACCCCTTTTATACACAACAATAAATCATAAATGCGATAATGCCCATTTATCAAATCGCTACCCACTAATGGCTCGAAAACACTTGAACCAAAAAAGTTTGTACATTGGTCCTAATTGATATTATTCGTAAAGTGAACTTTAAAATTAAAATTAATTATGCAAAAAGCCAGGAAATAAAAGACTGCGACAGTTAGCACACTCACAAAGCTTTGAAAATCTAACAAAAAATATTTCAAAACTTAAAAAATAAATGATATAATTCTGTACTTCACGAAACTCGGTAAAAACTTCTATGCAATATTGAAAAAAACATATGAAATAAAATATATATATACATATAATTGAAATGATGCGATGCACCAAATGGCAATAAAAGAGATTTGTCTAAACGAACCGACAAGTCCAATTGATTGCATGTTTACATAGCAGCTACTTGGGGCATGATCCATTTTTATTTTAGATTTATCACAGTTGCCCCCAATTTGATTGGCATTCACTCAATTGATTTATATGGTATCATTTATTAGGTCGTTTCGTGCAACAAAATATCTATTGCTTGATTGACAATTTGTTTATAGCAAGCAAAGCACTTTAAAAACAAAACAAAACGAAAGCTACGCGCAGTTACAGGCGCCCAGAACTATTGGACACACGATCGTGACGGACTTTGACGACCGACTGTTTGGTAACTTAGTTCTTAATCACTTCAAGAAGCACGTCAAATCGAAACATGCTGATATGGCCAGTATATTCTTTTTTTTTATTTATATATGTATTTATTTATTTGATGAATGTGCCAAGCCAGCAGACAATTTCTGCTGATATAGACGTATTTTGTTACCTAATGCTACATCACGGAGTCAGTTGCAGCCCATAGCTAAAAAATTGCGATGTTCGCAAGAGGAGCGTATCCAAAACCAAAGCGTGCAAACATTTTATTGTACATATGTTTTTTGTTTTTGTATTATTTCTTAATATATTTTGTTGGCTTTTATTTTTTTATTTTTTTTTTTGTTCTAGCAATTGTTATTGCCGTTGTTTTTCACTAGGTAAATAGAGCTCGTATTGTATTGTAGGCACATCGATCTCGGGGATCGTATTGTGTGCGTCCGTGCGATCGGCTGGCTATCAACAAACTACTGTAATACACGAATCGAACAAGTGTTACCCCCTTCGGAAGCGAACTGCTCGCCGTTCTCGTTGTCGTCGGCGGCGTTACCATTTGCTGGGGAACAACTAAATAAATGTGTTTTATAAGCAGTTTCGCTTATCGCCTATCAATATAAATGCGTAAATATACAGTAGTCGATATAGTGTACCGATACCGGCACAGCTATGTACATATCGTGTATGGGAGGGAAGGCAATGATTAGGCTCTGTCCGTAAGCTTTATCGCATGGCTCGCTCCAAAAATGTAGCTATGAGAGTGAGACATACGATAAATACATATATAGAAAGAGGACGAGAGAAAGAGAGAAAGCATAAATATAGATAGAGCATGTAAATTTTATGTGATCGTATAATGCCTCGCACTCGAGTCATTTGTTTATTTTGACTGCCATAGTGGATACGATAATCAACCCCTGATAGTTGTTAGTCTACTGTTGGCCCTCGTTTCGTTGCTTCTTATCAATATCATAATAAAGAGTGGGAGCCACGCGGCAGCTTGATGGCAGCCCGATGTCGCCTATAGATTGCTGCCAATGGCGTCAACAATGCCAGCAATTTGACCAACCCGTCTGTCCATTCATCGAAAGTTAGCCCAACAAATCCAAATTAATTCCCAATGGGGTAGTCAACAAAGCCAAAACGGCAACCACGGCGCTGCATTTGGTGCTCTGTATAATACTTTACCAATTGATAAGTTTCAATGAGCATGTGAAATGATTAGGGCATTATACAGATATACCTCCAGTTACTTGATTAAAAAAATACATACACATATGCATTGTGATAAAAGAGTTATCAGCCGAACATAAGTAACCCAATTGAATATTTAAATAATCCAAAAGAAACCTCAAATCGAATAATAGGGGTTTATTGAACTTTATACAGTTTCTATTTCAGTTCTAATTACAATTACACTTTATAAAATATATTTTGTTTATTTACTCTATAAAATATATGTAAAATATTATATTGGTCTTCTTATTAGTTCCTCAGGCTTACACTTCTCCTTGGGCTTCAGGTCATTCAGCTCTGAGGCATGCTCAGCTAGCAAATCTAGCATAACTTCTATTTTCAAATTACACATGTTATTCTCCTCTTCTAGTGCTCGAAATTTCTTATTCAATCGTAGCATGTCATCCACATCCGATTTGTGCGTCGAGTGCATCCATATGCCATCGGCAAAGCGCAGCTTTTTGTTGCCCAAGCTCAATGAAATGTTACGAAAATCCTCAATATCCTCGTTCACAACTGGAAAGCCAATATTACAGCGATTCACACGAGCTGGTATAGGCTTTGATTCGAATTTTTTGTTAAATAGAGGCATCTCGAAGAAAAATTGCTCAAATTGCATACAAACTCTAGACCAATTTAATGTTTGCACCTTGCCACGAGTCGTTGCCGTGGCAACTCCGACATCGTTTTATGCCAGTCAGAGCTGTCAGGCATTGACAGAAGAGCCAGCTGTACGGAGCAATTAATAAATGTAAAATTTTGTAGTGACTGCTTGAAAGAAAAGCAATATTTATAATTTATAATGTCGCAGGAGGCTTCACACTTTGAGTATCCAAGGTGAGAGTAACAAAACATAAAATTTAGTTGGCACACTCAATTTTAATTCTTTACCACCTCTTTCAAGCAGCGGTGCTGGCGATGTAGCCTATGCCGTGGAACAACTAATACTGAAAACAAACGAGGATCTAAAAAATTTTCGTGTGGAGCAATCAGATCTGCGATCGCTCATAAGCACCGTATTAAATGAAAATCGTGAGTTGACTGGCGAACTGAACAAGTATAAGAAAGTTGTATGCTCCAGTAGCTTAGAGAAACTACAGGAACGCCTGCATATGACGAATAACGCATTGACCAATGCCATGGCTCAGATTGAGACGCTGAAGAAGGAGAAAGAATGTTTGAGTAAATTGCAAGAATGCTCACGGCGCACCATCAAGAACATGGAGGCGGAACTGGAGACTTGCCACACACAGCTCTCTGGCGGAGTTGATGAAGAGGTGAGTTTTCCTTCATGTAAAAGCAGCTGCAATAAATTCAAGTTTAACTTTAGACGGCAAATATGTATAACAAGGCTATTAAAACACTGGAGGGCAGATTAAAGGGGCATCAGGAAGAAGTGCGTACACAGGCAAAACTTATTAAGGCCCTGCACGAGCACAAACAGCGGTGCGGTGAGCAGATCGACCAGTTACAAGAACAGTTAAAGGATCGTGCTGATCATGATGAAGAAAAACGAGAAGACAATCATACTAAAGTCAAAAGTCTACAGAAACAGATCAGGGAGTTTGAGAAGTCCTTGCTACACACGCGTCAGTTGCTTAATGAGAGTAAACAGCGCGAAGTCGAGGCAATGCGCAAAGTTCAAGATGCTATCGCCATCAGTGAGGCAGCTGTCCATGAGAAGGATGAAGCGGAGAAGCGTGCGGAATCATACAAGGAAGAGGCTAGCCAACTGGCGTTTAACATTGGCACCATTATGGATGAGGCAGCCAAACGAGTAGACAGCGATGTCGCTGTACTTAAGGAAAAGCTTACAGAGAAAGACAATATTATTTCATCGCTACGTGAAAAGGTGACACAAATTTCTTAAAAAAATCAATTTTATTTTAAATATATATTCATTATAGCTAAAGAGTGAACAACTGCATCAGAGGACTATTATAGAAGCGTTGGAGTCTCGAAACAGCCGTATCCATCTGAAATATAAAGAAGCGCTAAAACAAAACGAAATATTGGAGGCACAACTTGAGTCGTGTAACAAGCGTCTAATAGAAGTGGAGCAGTTTGCTATTAACAATGAAACACTTAATTTACAATCGTGAGCATTTTCACAAAAGCTAATATCTAAATTATTTTGTATAATTTTCGCGCATTTTCGTTTACAGCAAAAAAGAATACGAGACTCAATTGGAGAGCAGTTTGCATTCATATAAGGAACTCAAATCACAGTATAAAGAAGTTTTGGAAGATTTAACAGCGCGATTTGAAGCCGCCATCGAAAGCTTTCAGAGGGAAAAGTCTGAACTGCAAGCAGACAATGACATGTTAAAGAGTCGCGCTGCCGGAGACTGGATACAAAAATAATAATAGCATGCACTTTATATATTTTTATTAATTCTAGTCGGATGTACATTCGTGTTAAATAGTTTTAAATAAATGTATGTACAATCTATGCAGCCACCAACTATGCGTTTCGACCGGGAAACAAACTAGGAAACCAATAACTGGGTTCATCCTCCGATTGTTTATCAATCCAGCACAAGCCTTCCCCTAACACTTTATCAAGCGCTTGTTTTGTACGGTACTCTGTCCAACTGAAAATAAAAGTAATTTTAACTCTGCAACTTCATTGCTCCAAAAAGGCTCACCCCAAGTCCCTAATAAGTTGATTTTGAGAAATGCACCCCATTTCCGTATTAGATGCAGCAGTAAGTATGTTGGTCTCCTCCATGCTTAGTTCGCCGGGAATGGACTGAACAATATATTTTCCTTTCCCCAGTTTGTGAACAACGAAGCTTTATATGTAAAAATGTTAAAATTGCTAGGACTAGATTTTACTACTGGAAATAGCATACCCATTGCCGAATATAGTTAGTTTTTTTGCAGCCATCAGTATATCCTCTTTTGTTATTTCCTGATGCAGCGCACTTTGGCCGCGTGCGGCTATAAGACGACGGCGTAGCTCGTCCAATTCCATTAAACCACCTGTTTTGTGATTAGCTGCAAGGCACACTTCCACTACCTGCACACTTAGCTCATAATAAAAATCTCCCATGCCAAGCACACTCCAGAATCCTTTTCCAGTGGCCAGCGGATCCACTCCAATGGCAGCGCACATTTCTTGAAATTGTTTGCGAAATTGCGAGTTTTTGCGTATATCATCTTTATGTTTCATTGCAAACTCCTCAAGTTTGTTGCGAAAGACTTCCATTTGTCTTGTCATTTGTTCCAATTGAGATTCTTGCAAATCGGCTCCTTTGTCCTTATATTTTTCAGCAGCCAATTTTTGTTGTTGTATAGCACCCAGACCCACTCGACGCCGCATTTTGACGGCAATTTATATTTTTGTTTATGATTCTATTTAACAATGATTTAAAGTCAGCTGTGACCATGAGCGAAAACGTTAATCGAACTGGTGATATCGATTTTTTGAACAAGTTCAAATAGTTAATGAAATTTCTGAGTTAAGGTAAATCAAATATCTGACTTATAAAAAAAACTAATGTTCATTGTAAACATTTAGTTTTGAATTTTAATAAAATTTTTATTAATCTAATAAAACATAAAACTTAAGAAATTTTAATCATGTCGTTCCCATTAAAAATGTGAGGAAATATATATATATGTATTATGTAGCTCTCTCGGATTGCTTACGTTAATTTTGTCTATATTCGCTGTTTGTGTATAAGCTGATTATTTTATCTGTTTGGATATCTTCGATACGTGGTTAACAATTGTAGTGCATAGATATTTCTTAATTCCAAATGATTGGGCATGATTGAGCAAAATAGCAATTTTCAAATAACTTTGCTTTTTGAACACATGTTAGAATAATCATTTTATAATCGATAATCGATAATCGATACTTATTTCTAAAAGGACAATTCATGTTTATTACATCTCTAGTGCATTTTGCTTGTGTTTTGCGCATTTTTTGCATTCGCATTCTTTTATTAATTTCAGTTTAATTTCTCAGCCTGAGCTTTCTTTCGCGAGCGTTAAGAAAAATGTTTAGATCTCATTTACAGTTACGTCTGACAATGGGCTTATTGAAGCCACAGATAAATTGAAATTTTTCAAGGCAGGTCCAGACAGTATCTATAACATAAACAACAACAATAGGACTACCCTTAACACGACCGTCATCACGCTGCAAACTCAAGGTTAACTAAGACTCCACATGTTGCAACTGTAGGTAACACTAAAGCAAACAAGATGCAAGTAATCTAAGTGCATCAATTTTGTAAATATTGTCGAGCTTAATCGGTCGCCTTTGACTCGGAATGCTGTGCTTCGACTCAGAAAAGATGAACTGGTACTATCATGTACTGGCACGTCGACCATATTTGGTGGTCGTCTCACTTGCAGTTTGTTGCGTGGCCTGCATTATAGTAGCATTCATACTGAACGACCTGCCAGATTTTAGTGACCCGACTTTGGTTCGTATATAAAAAATCATATCTCTATAAACAATTTCTACGCATGCTCATATTTTACCTTAAACACGAATTGTAGGGTTTTGAAACGCGAGGCACCGAGATTGGAAAACGACTTACTGCTTGGTATAATCTGAATCAAGAGATCGACGGCAATGGTATTTTATTCTCAAATCCTTCGAATCTGCTGCCAACGATTCAATATGAAAAGACGAGAGGTGTGACAAGGCATAAGCAGCATCCAAATCACAAACGGCACAAAAATCAGCGTCGAAAACATAAAAACAATAAGCGTCGCAAGGAACAGCAGATAAAAAAAGAGCACGACGATGTAGAGTACAAAATGATGCTCATAAATAAGCGCCTAAAAGCAACTAAAAGTCCAAAAAGCGATACTTGGATGGGCGACAGTGGAGTGTTTCGTGATTTCGAGGTAACTAACGACAGCAGTCCCTCCGTGCTAGAGCCAACCAGACAGAGCGAACCGATTGAATATGGCCACAATACTACTTTCGTCGATGAAGATGAGCATCGTGAACGCATCCAAACCAAGAAGAGCACATGGCGCATGCTAAAGCAGGCCTCGTTACCAAACGACTCAAAAGTTCGCCAGCCCATTGAAGGGTTCTTTTGTGATTCACCGCACAAAGCATACTCGCACTTTGTGGTGAAGCGTATTGGTCCGAACGCTACTGACTCTTTATTTGATATAAATGGTATGTTGGCCATGTGCCAGTTGCAAGATCAAATTGGTGCTGCACCCAGTTACCAGTCATTCTGTGAAATGCTGCCAACCAATTGTTGCCGACCTTGGTCACTGCCCAACTACGCCACACTATTGGCCAACAAAAGTTCATGCTTTGATCTGACCTCAGAGGATGTGTCCCTACTGCAGTCCCTGCTGCTCAGCTGCTATGAATATTATCATTTACTAAAATTGGACATCAATTGTAACGAATTAAATCGATGCTATGCACCGGAGGAATGTACACGTAACAATTTGGTATTTAATGTACTTAATTTTCTGAGCGACTACAACTTCATCAAGCCTAATGTGAGTGACTTAGACCAATTTAATATTTCATAGATTAACAAACTATTGATATTTGCAGGACACAACTGTTTATTTGAAATATGCAATGATTTTTGTGCCTATAACACGCTCCAATCGTATTCTTCCGCTTTTTCATGAGTGGCAACAAGCGTAAGTTGAAAATAAATTCATTAAAAATGTTCTTTTTTAATATTTACGCAATGTGTAGCGATCAATAGGTCCAGTAGGCATTTTACCGTCCTTAGCAGCTACCAATGCGGGAAGGCAAATGTCCTCAAAGTATGTAGTTAGATCGTATTTGCGGAAAAGTTTGCGCATATTTTGAGCGAAAGTCTCCATGGTCATATCCTTAGGTGGCGGTCCCTGATACAATTTCCCATCTTTGTTGAGTTCTTCGAGGCGATTGAAATAATTGCCATAGGTCGTCAGAATGTCTTTGGAATCGCATTTCGGATCGGTAATATCGGCTTTAATAGTTTTTTGGCTGAACAGTGAAGCATAATCGTTCGGCGAGTAATCCGAGCCATAAACAGTTCTCCGCAAGTCTATTAAGAAATCCTCGATTTGGTCATAACGTACCGGTGGACACTCAAAAAATAGTTTATAGACATGCTCGTTACACCACTTGGTGCGCATCAAAAATTGGCGATACTCCTCGCGCCAGTCCATGGCATACGGCCATGTGCGCGTCTTAGTCTGTAAGTTGTTTACCTTAAGATTATTCGCATAATGACCAGATATTAATGCCGGATCGGTTTGATATCTAAATATCTTGTTTGGCTTATAGATGCGACCATCATGCATGTGATTCACAAAATCGGCTTTAGTAACTGTCTTCTTCTTAAAACATGTGGGCAGAAGAGCATGCACGTTCATTTCAGTCAAGCGGTTGTTAGACAAGGATGTGGCATTAGTAGCCATTTTACTAAATCAGTTCATATATAAGTTAATGGTAAATTTAATTTTTTAATTTGTAATTTGATTGGGTCTGAGAAGATAAATTATTTTTGTTTAAATTTTTTTTTGAGCAGATAATCTTAGTATAAGTTTTAACAGTTATTTCTAGAATTATGTGATGAAAACCTGTATGCTAATAATATCTAATACGACTCTTGCAGAGCTCTAAGCAATGAATTGGTGGAAGTGGTTGCTATGGATTTGGGTTTGGAAAATGAGCTATTTAGCGAGCTGTTACTCACTGACGTTTGGCTGGTATCCCTGGGCGGACTCTGCGTTATGTGCTGCGTTTGGTTATATACAGGCTCGGCCTTTATAACATTGATGTCATGCTGCGCCATTTCCTTCTCATTGGGCTTGGCATACTTTGCCTACACAGTGGTTTTTGAGTTTAGCTTTTTTCCATACATGAATCTGCTAGCCATTGTGGTTATTATTGGCATTGGCGCCGATGATGTGTTCTTGTTCCTCAAAATCTGGCAATGCGTGTTGGCCGAGCGTTTCAGCAAAAGCAGTACATTGAATACGCAATCAACATTACCCACGCCATTAGAGCACACTGAGCATACAGAAACACTGGAGAATCTAATGGCGCTCACCATGCGACATGCGGCGGCATCTATGTTTGTCACCTCGGTTACTACTGCTGGTGCCTTTTATGCTTCCTACAGTAGCTCCATAACGGCAATTAAATGCTTTGGGTAAGTGTTGTTGGACTTACTTAGTAAAGACAGTTTTAATAGCATTATTTATTTATTTATTTTTAGAGTATTTGCGGGCACTGTTGTAGTCACCAACTATTTACTTATGATCACCTGGCTACCCGCCTCGGTTTCAATTATGGAGCGCCTGTTTGCTAGCCGCATGTCCTGCCAGCAACATTTATCACAAAAATTGCTCAATGCCTGTAAGAAGTCAATTAATCGATTTTGCGAGTTATTCGAAGAGCGTGTTACACAGAGCATTATGAACTATGCATACTTATGGCTTTTTATCTTTACCGTCCTGGGAAGTTCAAGTGCGATCATTGTGTTCTGGTATCCAGGCCTGCAGCTACCACAAAAACCCGATTTCCAGTTATTTGTATCACATCATCCATTTGAAGTTTATACTAAGCTAAAGCATCTGTTTTGGTTTGAGAAGCCCTTACAGGGAGTGGAAAACTTCAATATGAGCATGCGCTTCGTTTGGGGCGTGCAAGCGGTGGACGATGGAGACTATACGAATCCAAATTCATACGGAAACTTACACTATGACAATAATTTTAATATATCAAGCAAACCGGCACAAATTTGGCTGAGAAACTTTTGCCAAAACATAAGGCAGCAGCCATTTTATCAGCCAACTTTTGGTTTTCTGCTGCCAAATTGCTTTATTGAGAACTTCATTAGATACATGGAGCGCAGGTAAGTAAATTATTCATCTAATTATAGTGCTTTATTAAATATTATTCTTAGGTGCATTGATACCATGGATACAATGGGCTTGGATCGCACTCCTTGCTGTGAAGCACAGTTTCCCTATGAGCCGCATATATTTGAGCAGTGCTTGCCTCAATGCATTTCCAATCTTTGTGAAACCAGCTTTTTTCAACATGGAAAAGCCGGTCCCAAATTTGCTGTTGCGCCCACTCGATCAGATGAGTACATTGAGAGCAACAGTAATGAGAGCTTCAGCATAGAGACGGCATCTGCCCAACTACTCGTCAAGGCGATAATCATAGAGTTCGATTCAAATACCGGATACAGCACCCTCTACACCAACATAAAGTTGTTCTATGAAACAGTCGAAGATTGGTTTCAAAAACAGCTGAGCACGGCTCCCACGGAATTGCGCGGCGGCTGGTTTATCAGTGATCTTAAATTTTACAATGTTCAGGACACACTTTCGCATGACACGATCACAGCTATAATATTGGCCATGGCCACTTCTCTCGTGGTCTTGCTGTGTTTTACACTCAATATCATCATTTCCATTTATGCTGTCATAACAGTCGCTCTGACCATTTTCAATACTGTGGCAGTGCTTATATTACTTGGCTGGCAGCTAAACATACTGGAAAGCATTGCAGTATCGACTGCCATTGGCTTGGCTGTGGATTTTAGTCTGCACTACGGGATACATTATCGCCTCTCGCCTTCAAAGGAACGCAATGCGGCCACACAATTTGTGTTGTCTCGCATAATCGGTCCGACGGTTATGGCAGCTGCAACCACCGCTTTTGCCGGTGGCATAATGATGGCATCTAATATATTACCATACATACAGATTGGCGTCTTTTTGATGGTAGTCATGGTCACCAGTTGGTTCTATGCCACATTTTTTTTGATGAGCCTTCTCAAGGTTGCCGGACCACAGTATGGTTTCATGCAGCTGGGTTGGCCTTCATTACGCAAACGTCGCACTGCAAAGGCCAACAAGTTTTATGAACGGTAAGTGGAAATATTGTAATGAGCTTGCTATTAGTAATGTTTGTTTATAATATTTTATAGTAAGCCCAGTCGAGTTATTGCTACTGAACAACTGCTAACACCCACCAGCTCAGCCATTGTTGAAATGGCAAATTCGGAAACACATGAACTGGAATCGCTCAATTCTACCAATCAAATAAAAACCATTTCTGGCACAGAAAGTGGGCATGCGCCGCTTTCGCTGCCAGTAGACTTCGAGCACTCATTTCAAACGCCACACTAGTGCAAAGTCTCACAGAGAAAACTTAAATTTGAAAAGATCTCAAAGTATTTGTGCAGCACCAAGTAGGTGCAAGAATATGCATTTTCAATGGATACATTGGACAAAGCTAATGCAGAAAATACATACAGTTATTATGTATATTTATTAATACATGCGTACACATGGCATGTTAGTGTTCTGTATTGATATATTTATCTATCTATATATATATAGATATATATATATATATGATATGTGTATGTGCAACTACTTACTTTTTTAGTATTAAGCATAATTCAAAGAGACAAGCCGTTTGCGTCAATGTTTGCCATATTTTTTACTTTGCTAATATAATAGTGTAGTTGACGAAGAATGCGTTAAAATCACAATGATTTATGCGGAGATAATGACAGAATCACAATGATTTGTACTTATGCTTGAACAAACATTTTCGCAAACTACTTGGCTATTTGAATTACTATTTAGTGTGCTATTTCAAAAAGACTTCAAACAGTTGCAATGCGCTTTTTTACTTAGTTGTTGTAACGTTTGCGCTCACCTGAGCCAAATTAGCTCAAAAATTTGTAAACTGAAGCAATTAGCGGAGAGTACTGGGTACGTCCATAACTGTACGACTGCTTGACGTCGGTATTATTAGTTTTTAGCTAAACACTTAAAGAAAAAGAAAAAAAAACCAGAGCGCGTCCGCGTAATCTTTTATGTACTTACGTATTTAACTGTAATCAAAACTATTTATACTCTGAATTTTTATTAGCTGTTAAACGGGCCAACTATGTTGCTGCCAGAATTATAGTGTGTATAAATGTATATGTAATTACCACATATGGTAAGCATCTATATTTACTGTACTTTGATGTACCGTATGTGTTGTCTATCCTATTTAGTCGTAATTGTTCAAAACACACAACACGCACAACACACTCACGTTTGTAATAACCATGTAACTGTGATACAGAAGGTGACAAATTGATAATTTCAAATTCTATGTTTATACAGACCATGAGAGCTGGTATAACAAAATCATGACGTGTTGTACTCAAATACAACTGAAAACCTAAAACTTCCTTCATTGAACTTAAAAAATGTGTTGAAGTGATTTAATAAATGTTACCTGTAAAAGAAAAATATATCTCTCGAAATACCCCCAATATTATTTTCAGGCTGTTTTAATTGTACTTATATTAGTTATGATTTAATTTTCAACTATGTTTGTTTTCTTTTCAATAATATTTGTGCTAGCAACTTATGAAATTGTGTTTCTCTACACTTTAGTAAGCGTTACGATAACGTGTAGAGAGTGTAAGGAATTTTGACCTAGGGGCTAAAAAGCTGCACACAATATTCGTTTGTGTCTTGAGTGCAGCATTGTCATCATCGCCTACAAGTATTCAACGATATCGCATTTAATGGATATATTTGGACAGCTCTGTCCAACAACACTACGGCCGCGATAGTTGGGACTCTTCTCAGTGAGTAGCTTCCGGAATATGGGTAGTATGGCGGTTTCTCCCTCTATAAGCTCCGTTTCGGAACTGGCGCCATAGATCGAATGGTCGGTTCGGTTGCGATGCTTCCGTTGCTTCTCCGGCGCCACGTTCGGTGAGCTGTGATGATGTGCCGCATGTTGAATGTTCGCATTTCGATTGAATTTGCGCGTCTGCGTGCACTGCTGCACGCTTGTGGGCGTCGGCTCTCGTTCCCGCTCGCTGTCCGTCTCACTTTGGCAGACTGTGCCCTTTTGAGGCTTGGGGCGATGCTTATTGCGATTCTTTTCCGAAACGGAGCGCTGAATGGGTGAAGTTGTGGTTTGGTCATAGTTCATCACGTGACCATGATGTTCCGAGCAGCGCTGTGGACTGGCATAGGTACGCTGCGACTGGCGCGAATGTTGCTTGGCATGGGAGAGCGTGTGCGTGTCCCATAGATCACTCTGGGAGACAACAAAGTTCGACTTGAGCGCCGCCCCCATGCTGGTGCGACGATGGTCCGACGCAGTGGGAGCTGTCAAAGTAAGGAAATAATTTAATTTAATTATATTTAAAATGCATATAGTATAGAAGCCGATAAATGTTTACTTTTAACGACGCCCGGTGTGCCGGGCTTACTATGCGGACAAACGTTACTCAGCTCCGATTGCGAGGTGGATATATTTGTGGAGGAATTTCGATGTGTGCTGCTATATTTTGGCTTAGTCGTTGGCGTTTGGCTGCCACTCTCATAGTGCCTGGATGCTGTTGACTGTCGACGATCTCTCATTGCGCTGCAGTCGCCAGTAGAGCGTTTAGTGGTGGAGGTGGTGGTGCCGCTGCCGCTGCCGCTGCCGCTGCTGGTTACGCTGCCAATATTGGCATCCGTTTGAGCCGAAACAGAATTACGTTTCTCCAAGTGTCGATGGTGCTGATGTAGTTGCTGCTGCTGCTGCTGTTGCTGCAGTTGCTGCTGTTGTTGCTGTTGTTGCTGCTGCTGTTGCATTTGTTGCTGTTTCTGAAGATGTTGCTGTAGCTGTTGCTGAATGGGTTGCATCGGAGGGTGTTCCACAATCGACTGTTTCTTCTTTTTGCTATTAAGTCAACGGGTTATATAAATACATATATGAGGAATTTCGGACTTACGGCGGCAAAGAGGGTGCCAGTGTTGTGGACTGCACCGAAACAAAGGAGTTGTCAATTTCAACGTGTGTAGAGGTGATGCTATCCACGGATGTCAGCTCGGTAACTTCTAGGTGCAAACAGTGAGCAATGCATGAATTTGTCAATATAACAATGGTTTCACTCACCTGTAGTGCTTGGCACTTCGCGACGCACCGGAGGAGCTGATAGCTTGGCCATATCGTCACTTAGTATTGGCTCCAAGTCTGTAGCAGCCCCAGTACAGGTGACACCATCGATCCATTTGCGAGCCTCTGGGCCCAGTTTGCGTATGAGAGCCTGGAGTTCGTTCTCCTTTTCCATCAGAGCTTTGCGGAAGCGACAATTGGTGTTCTTCACATCGCGCAGCCGCTGCTCTAGCTCACAGACCGAGGAATCTCGTCGATTCTTGGACATAGGGCGTAGAGTAGCGCGCACTCGCTTATCCACAACGCCCTGAGGATTCCGTTTAAGTTCAACGAGCTGAAATTCGATGAGTCAATGATTAAATAAGTCAGCACCCCGACTACACTCTACACAGCGAGGTAAGTAAGTTCTCAAGTGAAACTAGACTTAAATGACAGCATATTAGAAATGTCAAAAGAGGTGAATATTCAAACATCGAATATAACTTCTTAAGGATTCTCTGACATTACTGATATATAGTATAGAGATAGATTATATAGTTTTTTTTTAACAGTTAGTATGTAGTGTTATGTAGCATTAGCAGAGTTAAGAATTTAGTGCGTAAAGAGCAGCACTAAATGAAATGCCGATCATTTGAAATGCTATCCTTTCCGTTGATGACGGCATTCGAAATGATCAAGCGAACAAGATTAGACAACATTCAACATAATACGTATGTACTCGTACGCTTCTCTGGTATATAAGTAATATACGATTATGTGTATAACAGCTACAAAAACTACAAAACTTCCTTACTACCAGTCTTACTTTCGGTACGAACACCAAACACAAAGTGGCTGTCGTACAAAAAATGATAAAAAACGAGAGTAAGACAAAAACTAAATCCTTGCGATCCGATAGGACGAGCGATATAGCCGCGCCGGCAATGCAAGTGATGAACACATTATAAACAGAGAAACCAATATGTTTGGAGTCGTTTAGAGCTGGTATGGAGACATGCCGGGTTTCCCAGGCCAAGAAGGCGCCAAAAACCTGATGATTAGAAATATATCATTAAAATTGGGAAATTTAAATAAATCCTTTTCCATTTCCTTACCAATAGCAAGCCCTTATAAGCATAGATGATGCTAACAAATATGGTCATGTGCTCTGATTGGCAGTACTCATTCTCTGGTATGACTAGCACATCATCAATGTTTTCGTGATGCTGCAAATAAAGATTCGAATTGAATTCAACATTTTCTTAGCGTATCTTGTGATTCTCACTTTGGGTTCTAGTTGCTTGGTCTCGCGATAAAAGGGATCGGCTATCTGCCAGGTGGTTATAATGGCTATGTCAATGGCCAGCAGCACGCCCACAACCATAAAAAGCTGATAGTCCTTAATTACTTTCTTATTCAGCTTCAGGTCGGTGAAAATCGAGTGCACTCGCCACGTTTTCGAGAACATAGCCCCAAAGGCCAAACTAAAACCAGCCATTAAGATCCAAGCACGAGCCGTGCATATATAGGGAAAAGCTGCCACGCTGCTCAAAGTGGTATCCAGGCCGAGAAATATAATGCTCAAGTAGGTTAGCATACAGCCGATTATAATCAGATTGTTCAAATGCGGACTAGACATTTTGATGTAGCTGCCAGAGAAAACAGATCCGGTCAGATAAACTCGAATAGACAGGGATTTTTTAGGTCTTACCGTTGATTGCGATATTTGATATTAAAGGCTAAGAACACGGTGGCTATGATCACGCCAATGACAGAGGCGCTGGCTGACACAATATATATGGTGGGGTTGACCTGGCTGTGTTCTATGTAGATTAGGGTACGATCCTTGGGCGGCGTTTTGCCCACCCAACGCACTGGCTTGCCCAGCGTCATGTCCAAGTGGGCCTGTTGCGAATGATATTCACCGATCTTTTCCATTTGTCCCAATTGAAATTGGGTGATCAAAATGTTTGCCTTGCGCTCATTGTTGTAGAAACGCACCGGACCCTAGTTGAAAGACATAAATGAACTCTAAGTAAAACATTGAGCTGTAGACTTATACGCACCGTCACGCCCTCAAAGGAAGTGTTACGCAAGGCTTCCAGAAATATGCTCTCCCAGTCCTTGACACGATAGTCGAAGTGTGTCAGCAGATCCTCACGTTTCTCAGCCACATATTGTATTGCCAAGGCGGCTGCCCAGATGCCATCATACGTGTAGCCGTGGAAGCGCGAATATTCTGTGCCGCGTAATCGATCATACTCAACCAGATACTCATCTGCCGTCTGCAAAGCAAATGTGGATTGAATAAGGAACATTGGGTAATCTAGAGTTCACTTACAATGCCTGCAACTGTAATGTCGCCGCTGGTGGAGAGCGGCAACAGATCCACCAATATGGCGCCCTCCAAGGCAGTGGCTATCTCCTTGTCCGTGCATTCGCTGTCCAGGGTCACATTCCACCAATCCGTCGTGTAGGTGGCCATAATCAGCCATTGATAGGCGCGTCCATACATTTGTAATCTAAACGACACAAGACATTATTAGAAGCATTCGATTTTTGAGGAAATGTTCGTGGCACTTGCTTGAAGGCCTCGCAAAAAGCTTTGCGTGCAAAGTGCTCATTGAAATTGCCCAAAATGATGCGGACGTCCTTCTCGCGCAACTTCTTCAGAGATTCGGCCACATCGTTGACGAAACTTTGAGTCTCCACCACTTCCAGCTCCATGGAGTCCAGATCGGCTACCATATGATTGTGCGGCAGAGAATATCGTGGCTCGTTCTGGTACACGGTACCCACTCTCGTCCAGTTGAACTCCTTGAGCAGCGCAAGGCGTGGAGCATTAAATGCATTCTCCGAGGGTACTACGCGAAAAAAGTTAGGAAACGCGTCCTTCGTGAACATGGGATGTGTGTCCGCATAGCTCAGCTGTGTCAAGTGCCAGTGCTTGCTGGCTTTGGCTATGGGGTCTGTGACGTGTGTGCAGGCGGCACCAAAGAGCATCACCTTATTGGGACCCGAGTGCATCATGTCAAAAAAGGACTTTACACCCACTGCAGCATTGCACTGGGAATAACCATAAATATATAAATATATATATATGACTATATATTTATATAATATTTCCTATTCAAGCAGTTCCTACCTGTGTATCATTCCACCACATGTGCAGCCTATAATTGGTTAATATTTGTGGATGCTCATTGACGTGGCCAAGCGCCAGCTTCACGCTGGGCATAACTCCGCGTCCCGTATACGAGTTCTCAACTCCATCGCCATAGGGAAAGAAGCCGGCTATGTAAACATCGGAGCGCTTGGCAGTTCGGGACTGCACATGACTTAAGCACAGGCCAAGGCAAAGGAACAATGAAAGGATCAAACTTGGATGAGACATCTTGATGTGTGCGCGGGCTGAAATTTATTTCGATAATCTAATATGAATTTAAATATATAGATATATATATATATGTACATATTTATGTGTGCACACATGTATTATTATGTTATGTAAGGACATGGAATACACAATAAATGTTTGTCTTTTAATAACAGAAATTATAGTCTTATAAAACCTTCGAATGCTATGGAAAATGTATTTTTTCCCAGCAATATTTATTTGTTTCAAGGTGCTGCTGCGCCTGTCAGGCCCTGCGTGCTAATGCGCAAAATTCATATATATATATTCATATGTATCTGTACAAATGTCTGTACTACTGTGTATATATGCATATACATATACCTATATCAAGGTAGACTCATGTGTACTTTAACAAGACCTTGCTGGAAATTATTACAAATTGCAGTCGTTAAATTATGCAAGACCTAAAGTTAAGGACAATAACAATGCAATTATCGTCCTTTGATTTGTAGTGATAATAATTTTCACATTAGAACAGTGTGCTTTAGTTACCACAGACCACACACTTCTTAAGCAGTAGTTTTGTAATGGTAGTTTCAACCGCAAACGTATCTTAAAGCGAAAGAGCACATACCAGCTTTAATATCTAATTCACTTAATAACTAAAGACATATTCGATTAGTTTTATTTTTTATTTTAAGCAGTTTTCGTTTCGTTGGAAGTTGCGAAGGTCCGAAAAATTGTGTATCCTTACAATTTGACAGTTGAGCTGAAGCAGCTAAAGGATGTGCCAATGCGCATGCTTTGAAATTTGACAGTCCACGCTTTCAGCCACAGTTCGCATTCTGAACGGGCTGATAAAAACTGCGTAAACAATCTCGCAACAGGTGACAGGTGACAGGAGTGGCCACTTTTGTTTTGTTAACGTTATTCGCAGGGTAACGACTGTTCTGCTTATTGTTATGGCCGTTGCCAGGGACTACCAAATATACCAAGAGATATATATAAAAGCACAAAAATTAAGAAAAATAAAACGAAAAAAATTTGTAAGGCATTACTAAATTCAAGTCATGGAGGACTATGCGCCCAGTCGGTATAAAATGCAGGATAAAATTGGCGAAGGTGTGCACGGCTGCGTGTTCAAGGCCATCGACTTGCAGCGCAATGTGGAGGTGGCCATCAAGAAGGTGGCATTAAAAAACAAATTCGGCAACATATCCTTGAATACGCTGCGCGAAATTAAGACCCTTCAATTGTGCAACTCGGAATATGTAAGCTCTAATCGAGTGCCGAGTTCTATATGAATCATACCTAACATTTTCAGATTCTTAATATTATTGAGATATATCCTGATCTGACGGGCCTTTCGCTCGTCTTGGAGTATATGCCCGACACCCTGTACAGTCGACTCAAGAGTGAAGTGAATCCGTTGAGTCGCCAGCAGGTACGAAAATATTCGCTAATGATGTTCAAGGGAATGTCCTACCTGCATGAGGCGGGCATTATGCACAGAGACATCAAGCCGGCCAATCTGCTAATCAGCCATATGGATGTCCTAAAAATTGCTGACTTTGGGTTGGCGCGACTTTACTTTCCCGACGAGGAGTCACGCCTGTATTCACCGCAGGTCTCCACGCGCTGGTATCGTGCACCCGAAATACTCTGGGGCAGTCAGAAGTACGGACCTGCCGTTGACTTATGGGCTTGTGGCAATGTGCTGGCCGAAATGCTACGCGGCGTGCCTCTTTTTGCGGGCACAACAGATATTGAACAGCTGGCCATTATTATACGCACGTTGGGTAGTCCCCGACTGAACGAATGGCCAGAGTTAACTTCACTGCCCGATTACAGTAAAATAAGGTAATATGTGGAGTTAATTATAATCGCTTAGCTAATAATATCGTTGCTGCGAGCAGGTTTCCCAATTCCGTGGGCGTACATTGGGACAATCTGTTTCCAAGCTGCACACATGCTGTTGAAATTGATTTGGTATCCAACTTGGTTGTTTATAATCCAAAGAATCGTCTCAAAGCCACAGAGGTTAGTAGTGATCTAACTGATAACTAATGAGCGAGATCTACAAAGATTTATTTTGCAGGCGGTCAACCATAGTTATTTTCATTAATATTAGTTTATGTATTTAAAAACGTAGTAGACTAACAATTAACATAATGAATGCATTTAGGAGTTCTCCGATTCCTTATATCTGTAAAATAAAATCGAATTTAAGTATGCATGTGCGGCGACTGTCTTATAACAATTCACTTACTTGCACTTCAAGCACGTGAAAAACACCGTTTGCCCTTCGTCCGCCGAGCGCAGCTGCAGTGTGGCATAGGACATTTTGTCGTTGCCGCATTTGGGGCACTTTCTCTCGACAACGGGACCATCTGCTTCCGTCGCTTCGGACTTTTGAGATCCTTTTTTGGAAATCTTGCTGGGATCGTAGCTATTGAAGTGTATTGTATATTCGGATGTCTCGCCGATATAAACTGTGCATTTTGTACGAATTGAGTTGAGACTACACGGAAAATAGTTGCTTGACATTCTTACCATCTGGAGAGAACTCTTGTTTACAGTTATAACAAAATACGTTTCCTTTAACTTGCAGTGGCGGCAAGATTGATCCGCAAGACGGACAAAATCCTGGGCGATTATTGAAAACCTCCATTTCAAAACAAAACAAGTCTATGTCACACGTGCAAGTGGCCAGTGTTAAGAAAAACGCAAATATTCATCGTCGTTTATAGCAGCCACCTTTTGAGTGATTGAGAAATTACTTTACCAAAAATTGATAAAGTTCCCAAGCCCTAACAAAATACATAATTATTTTACCACAATTTATATAATTCCCCCATAAATTTAATATATTTATATTCATAAACGTATCTAATTTAAAAATTTGAATTATTTCTCCGCTTTTTTATCATCACCTTCAACAGTCTCGTCGGCTTCGCTGCCGCTTGTGCCCTCTTCATCATCTTCGCTTTCACTGTCATCGTCATCGCCATCGTCGTCGTCATCATCATCATCACAATAAGAATAGCCTGCACTGCCGCTGGCACCATAATCCCCATAGTAGCCACCATACCCCTCTTCATCATCGCTGCCGTGTTGCTGACGGCCAAATTTGTGAGAGCGCGTAGACATGCTCAAATCCTTTGTAACTGACGTTTCATAGTTGCACTTGGGACATGGGATGGCCTTGTTCTTATCGTACTTGAAGCCCTTGCGACGCACATGATCCTCGCAGTAGCAAGTCTTGCAGCGCAAACATGAATATTGACCGAGACGATTGCATGATTGACATTTGTAGTTCTCCGACTCCAGCACCTGACATGAGGCCTGATGTTCAAACTGATCATCCTCACACAGAAAGCCATTGCAGAAGGAGCACTTGAAGATACGTCCGCCATGCTCCCAGACACCACGTTCGCATTCCAAGCACACAGCGTTCTGTAACGGACAGGTGCACGCGTGCGTGGTTAGGCATTTGCGACCGTGACACACCCAGGCCTCGCAGAAGTCGCAAATGGCACCAACCATGCCAGGGAATCCAGTTGTATACACACCAGGATGTTTGACCACGCAGTCTCCCGTCTTCAGCATGCACTTTATTTTGCCACATTGTGCACATATGGGCAATCGTTGTACACTCTGGCAGAAATAGCAAAAAGCGCGAGACTTTTGCTTTTTCTCGCACTTATCGCAGTCCATCGGTGCATTGCACGGCAGATCGGCGAGAGGAATCTCTCGCCCTCTAATCTCCTTTAAACGTAACTTTTGCTTTTCAGCTTTCTTACGTTGGCCGGTTTTTTTCTTCGGCATCCTGACTATATATCGAACTAAAAAATATGCAAAAGAACTAGTGAACTTGTTACGATATGTATGGTGGTCGGGTTTTTTTTATTTATTTTTTTTTTTATCGGATTTTATATACATATATTTACACAATTTGTAGTGCTGAAAAAATAAATAATAATAACTATTGATTTATAAATAAGCATAAATTAATTATAGAATAGAATGCTGGCTTATAGATGCTATACAACACTAAAGGAATAGTGCACAGCATACTTTTCTTAACAAAAATTGGAAGCCGTTACACAACACTACTTCGAAAGTATATTGACGTTTGTGGATTTCGGCCACACGGTCTAGCATTACAATTCAATTTTCAGTGTTCATCGCAAGCGAGTAGAGCATTTGTGCTGTGTCGATTTTTTGAATTTATAAAAAAAAATATATAAATATATATTGAGAAAAAATAAATAAAATGGGCGGCCATAACGATCAGAATGGAAACTCTAATGGCCAACATGATGATGTAAGTATGCAGATTATCGGCGAAGAATTAAAATTTTTTTTATTCGTATGCATGTATGGGTACATACATACGCGTGGCTTGATGACCGCCATTTTGAAATTTTTGGCATGTGCGTCAGCGGGGTAGAGGTTATGTTTGGCTTTATGAAAAAAAAATCAATGTTTTATATTGTATTGTACTCTCTTTTAATTTAGGACTCTATTTCGGAGCCGGAGCATATGCGTAAATTGTTTATTGGTGGTCTCGATTACCGTACCACCGATGACAATTTGAAAGCGCACTTTGAAAAATGGGGACAAATTGTCGATGTAGTCGTAATGAAGGATCCACGAACAAAGCGTTCACGCGGCTTTGGCTTCATCACATACTCGCATTCAAGCATGGTTGATGAAGCCCAAAAGGCTCGTCCTCACAAAATCGACGGACGCGTCGTCGAACCCAAGCGTGCTGTGCCACGCCAAGACATTGACTCGCCAAATGCTGGCGCAACGGTGAAGAAGCTTTTCGTGGGAGCACTTAAGGACGATCACGACGAGCAGAGCCTGCGCGAATATTTCCAGCACTATGGTAGCATTGTTGATATCAATATTGTCATGGATAAAGAGACTGGCAAAAAACGTGGTTTCGCTTTCGTCGAATTCGATGATTATGACCCCGTTGATAAAGTTGTGTGTAAGTAAAATACTAATATAGGTTTTCATTTAAATAGACAGTCCCAGCTCCGCATAGCAATGTTTCATATGTTTGTGCGGCGTTTCACGACTGTTAAAGAAATGTTGCACATATTATATCGTTGTTAATTTGGCCATTTGAATGACTGATTGATGAAAACGTATATGCCACAATTGGTCAACCATCACAGTACTGACAAATTGACAAGTTAGACCTACGCTTGTACGGTTTCCTTAAAAACGCTGTGAGAATAATTAAGCGTCGGCTAAGCTATGTTATGCGAATGTCTAAAATCCTAGTTCAGCGTAACACGCAGCCTCGTTACATTAACCTTAATTTTAAATTGGCACTGTTTAAGAAATTGAAACATCCTCACTATGTGAACTCTCAAATTATCTAGTCAATAATAATTTAATTATATAAATTTATTAATAGTCCACAGTCCCAGCTCCGCATAGCAATGTTTGATGTGTTTGTGCGGCGTTTCACGACTGTAAAAGAAATGTTGCACGTATTATATCTTTGTTGACTAGACACCCAATGTCTAACCGATGAAAACGTATGTGCTACAATTACTTCATAAACGAACACATTATTATTAAAAAAATTGACAAGCGTGTGCAATGCTTGCTTGATTTGTAAAAGTGTCAACCAAGCTGTTATTCGAATGTGTATATGATGCTAGTTTTAAATTGGAAGACTTTAATATTTTTATTAAACATCAATATTCTCTGTTCCTCAATGAACTCTTTTTGGATCTTATCTAGTCTACAGTCCCAGCTCCGCATAGCAATGTTTGATGTGTTTGTGCGGCGTTTCATGACTGTAAAAGAAATGTTGCATATATTATATCTTTGTTAATTTGGCCAATTGAATGTCTGATTGATGAAAACGTATATGCTACAATTCGTCAATAAAGCAACCAACACAGTACTGACAAATTTGCAAGCTTGACCTACGCTTGTACGGTTTCCTTAAAAACGCTGTGAGAATAATTAAAGCGTCGGCTAAGCTATGTTATGCGAATGTATATAAAATCCTAGTTCAGCGTAACACGCAGCCTCGTTACAATTTCTTTTGTTTAGTTTAATTATACTGTCTTTTTTTTGGGTTTTCATGACAGTAAGCAAATATGTATATGCAGTAATTGGCACAAGTTGCTTGTAGTAATCTTTCAAATGAAATTTTAACATGCTTAGTACATAACTTAATATACGCTCTTTATATTTGTTTATTTACAGTGCAAAAACAGCATCAGCTCAATGGCAAAATGGTGGACGTAAAGAAGGCTTTGCCGAAGCAAAATGAAATGGGAGGCGGTGGTGGTGGTGGTCGTGGCCAAGGTGGTCGTGGTGGTGGCGGCAATAGGGGTGGAAACATGGGCGGAAATATGGGCGGTGGTGGCAACTTCGGTAACCAAAACGGAAACTGGGGTAATCGCGGCGGTAATAGTGACAATTGGGGGAACAACAATTTTGGCGGTGGCTACGGCGGCGGTAATAATTGCTGGGGCAATAACGGACCCTGGGATAACAATTGGGGAAACAACGGGGGCAACTTTGGCGGCGGCGGCGGTGGTAACGGCAACTGGGGCAGCAATGGCGGCAATGATTTTGGAAATTATCAGCAAGGCTACAGCGGTGGCCCCCAGCGCAGTGGCAACTTTGGCAACAACCGCATGCAGCCCTACCAGAGTGGCAACTTTGGCAACAAAGCAGGTGAGCATCATTCAAACACATATCATCTCAATCGACATTCCAATTTTGGTTGAAAGCAGAGCTTTAAAATAGATAACAGTGCAGATATCTGATTTTTGAAGCGATCATAGTGTTTTAGCTGTTAGCTTTACTTTTTACATACCTATGAGATATAATTTATTAATCAGTTCAATGCGTTTTAACACGCAGCCACTTCATAGTTGAGTT
Source organism: Drosophila mettleri (assembly GCA_035047625.1). Classification (NCBI taxonomy): domain Eukaryota; kingdom Metazoa; phylum Arthropoda; class Insecta; order Diptera; family Drosophilidae; genus Drosophila; species Drosophila mettleri. Next base: position 2,228,876 of record JAWNPI010000035.1, read on the forward strand.
TTTCAGTTATATTAAGTGATTAAGGCTAGTTTTGAAACACTTTCTAAAAGTGCTTTGGGTTTTCTTATGCTTTGTTTTTAAGGCGGTGGCAATCAAGGCAATTATGGCAACAATCAGGGCTTCAATAACGGTGGAGGCAACAACCGCAGATATTGAGGTGCCCAGACGAGGTGAGCATAGCTATAAACTTAGTTAAGGACCTAACAAGTACAATTATGAAAAGAAAAAATAACTTTCCCACCCATTCATCTCCATATTAATATACATATTTATTAATATATATCAAATGATATATATGTATAAATATTATTACTTGATTTAACAAATATTTTGAATAGGTTTCTTGTGTTTTAAATATAAATACACATTTTTATATATAGACTTCTTATTTTATTGGCATTTCCTAGTAGCTTCTAACCAGCATATTTGAGTCAAACATCTAAGCTTGGAAAATATTTTCTTTTTAAAACTCTTGAACTTTATAAAATCTAATATTTTTAAGTACTTATTTTGTGTAAACGTATTTAGAAAAAAAAAAAAAAACTTAAGTAATGTTGGAATGCTTAACAACAATTGATTTAAATAACGTTTCTTATTTATCGACATTTTATAGGTGGTAAATTAGCAGTGGCTCAGTTTATGCCCAAAAGTCAAAGTCAAGTAAACGATACGCAATTCAATGATATGAGCAACAACTCATATACCTAAGAAGTTTTCCGAGAACAACCATACCAAAAGCATGACAGAAGATAAATATCAGGAACAGTGCAGTGCAGTCGTGTGAGATTGGTTCAGTCAAAGTCAGTACAAGTACAGAGCAGATCAGTCTGTGAATGTGTGTGTGTGTGTGTGTGGTGCGTTTTATTCAGAGAGCAGTTGCAACAACAGCAGCAACAGCAGAGTTTTAAAAGAACTTACAAATACAGAGAAGAAAAATGAAGTAAGCAGCAGCAGCGAGACCCTCACACATACGCATCGAGCAGAGTACACGTACACAGCAGCTGGCCAGGATTCAATGAGAGTAATTTGCACAGTTACAATACGATATTATGATATAATTGATTTAACCTACTCACACTCGTCAAACCTACCTACCTACCTATTCAATATCCAAAATAGCATAATATTTATATTCAACATTTGTAGCCAACCTAAAATAAATACAAAAGGATCATTGTAAACTAGAACTTCACAATATATAAATTGTGTAGATAAAGATATAGCTTAAAAATCAAACAATTCAAAGCTAACTATGTATCCTTGTAGCCACATTTGTTTATCAAGAATCAATCCTTACACAAAAAAACAAAAGAATAAAAAGTAAACTTCAGGGCGGCATCCAATGCTTAATTCTACATTCAAGCGAAAGCCCCCAATGGTTGAATGGTTGCCGCCCACCATTTCTGATAATCAGTGCAAAAATCTACACAAATCTATATTTAAACAAACAAAAATGTATTAATACTTTTCTCTAGGCTTAAGTTCTCATAATTATAAAATCGTGTAGAGCGTGCGCTCATTTTTTCAAGAGCCGCGCGCTGCCCTAGCATTAAATAACATATATTTACATATATCATAGCGAGGAGGAGCTACTTGTGCTAGTTTTTGTAAATGACGATGACGACATTGAACTAAATTATCTCCCAATGTTTAGTTATAACCAAATGAACAATTGTAATCGAAACCTTGTAGCAGTTGTATGCAGTTACTCAGAGGTCAGCGCAATTAAGGATTTTAATATGTTAACAAAATTTACACTTTAATGTAGCAAAGAAAGATACAAAATACAGCAATGAATTTATGTAAAATTGACAAAAAAAAAAAGCAAAAAAAAAAAAAAGAAATACCAAAAACCAAATCAAAACCGTTGTTTAGTTCAAGCCTAGTCTTGATATTTATTCGTATATAGCTTAAATATTGTATTTGTTTAGAACAGGCGAAAGTCAAGACGCAGCAGCAAAGCAAGCACAAAGCAGGTGCCAGAACGCATTCCAATGTAAGTTAAAAGAGGCAAGTAAGCGGGTAGAGTCAGTATGCCAATTATTCCATACGATAGAAATTGTTGCGGGCGGGCACCTTTTCTTATTCATTTTTAATTTCTATTTTTATTTTTATTTGGATTGCACACTCCGTATATATCTTTACAAATGACCTTTAAAATTGTATATTATTGTAATTTTTGTTCCAAGTTGGCTGAAAAGTAATGCAAAGCGCTGAAATGACGGTCGCCAAGCTAACAGTCTCAGCCACAAAAGGACAATCAACCTTTGCAATTGTGTCGGCGGTGCTGAACTTTTGCGGAAACTCGGATTGGTCGGTTGACTTGGGTAAGTGGTTGAACGATTCAACAGAAGTGTAATTTTCAGGTATTCGTCAAAAGTGGAGTGAACAGTGCCGGTTCAGGACGTGATTATTTATTATATTTATAATTTTCCTTTTTGAATAAACAAAGTTTAAAAAAAAATTACTTGCTTTTCTTATCAACAATGGGTTGGCGCAGGCTTATTTATTCGACTTAAGTGTGTACACACTAGTAAATTTTCTCTCAAGTCAGCTGTGTTCAATAACATTGTGCTATCGTATGTTAAGCATAAGCGAGTTAAAGTGAGTGCTGCGATTCGTGAGCTGATAAATATAAAAATGTATATATACACATGTATATATGATTAAATCTAAAAATACATATATTTGAAATGAGCATGTACATATGTATGATTCTTATTGTATGTACGATCGATATTTGCGCATCACTAAGAAATATCGAATCACGTAGTGAAACTTACTTCTCTAATTCCATTATTTTAACAGTGTAATTGATAAGTAAATTAAATTAGAAATTGTAAAGCTTAGAAAATAAAATTAACCACACCGATTACTGCATCGACGAAGTGAGTGACTTAGTCATTTAAGTAACGTCGTAATAAATGAGCATGGAAACCAGTTGCGTCCCGTTTGTGTACAAATATAAGGACTATACAGGTAAAGATTGTGAAGCCAAGCTGGAAATTACATTGCCCTTTGAGGATGAAAGCATTGAAGAATTGGTTACACAGCTTTTAGCTCAAATGGATCCTATGATGCGGTATTTAGACGAAGACATAAGTAAGATGCATATATAAAACAAAGCGAAATCTCATTAGATACTCCCCCAAATAGATTTGCAGAAAGAACTACAGTTATTTATTGACCGAGAGCATCAAAAATTCTATGATGACTACTCTGAAAAGTTAATTAATCAAGCGGCCAATGAAGAGCTTGACTTAGAGGCTATTGTGCGAAATACAGAGCGTCTGTATAAGGAGGAACTGCTTCAATTCGCAGATCGCGTGGGTCCAAGTGATGAGGACATATTTGCGCAAAGCTTCCACCGTCTGGTGCACTCTTCTTCATTGGAGGATATTCTTAAGCGCGAACGAGGCTATGCTAAAGTGATAGCCGACATGACTGATCACATGGACTCTGAGGTTGAAACATTAAAAGACTCCCAGCAACAGGAAATGGACAGCCAAATCAATCAGCTTGACATAACAACAACATCGGAGGACATTAACAATCTACTGGCACAGCAATATACAACTCACAACTTTGTTCGGAAGCGATATGAATCCGAGCTAGAAGCCATGATGGGCCATCAAAAAAACGATTATCGTGATTGGATCACTAGCCAAGTTAGTCAAATGTTTCAAGTATCGCCGGTGTCTACTCCCTTGGGCAATCGCTCCTCCATGTTTGTCTCACAGCACCCATCTATGGAGGAGAGCTTCACTATACATTTGGGATCTCAGCTTAAGCATATGCATAACATTCGTATACTTAGTGCCAATGTAACGGACCTGTGCAGTCCTCTGCATGTGGATGAAAATTTGAATGGTCTCAACATGGCTTTGGGTCTCTACTCGAGTTCACTTTGCGGCGTCGTAGTGCTGACGCCTTCTATACAGGCTCAGGCCAATAAAAGCATAATCAAGAATGCTAACAGATCAACGGAATTTCATTTTGATCAGATTGATGTGCAGTTGGAAAAAATAGAGAAGCTGATCCGCACTCTCAACACCAGTGACACCAGTTGCACACCTAGTAATGGTAGTGGCAGTGGTAACAGCACTGAAGGCAGCGCTACCTCGTCGCCTGTTAAACAACATGTGGCTAGACTAAGGACAGGCGATTTCTATATAACCAAACATTCGAATCTCTCACAATCACATGTCATATTTCACCTGATCTCAGATGAACCAATCAACAGCCCCAGTGAAATAAATTCACGTCATCCGGTCATACTTGGCTTACGAAACATTCTGAAGACGGCAAGTCGTCATGATATTACAACGCTAACTATTCCAGCCCTGCTCCGACACGAGATGAGCGAGGACATGACAGTGCCTTGGTGCATTCGTAGAGCAGAGCTCGTTTTTAAATGCGCCAAAGGTTTTATGATTGAATCTGCCTCTTGGGGTGGCGCGGAGTTGAGGTAAGTTTTGTTAATCTCATAAGGCAAAAATTTCCAAAAATAATTCATGTTTCGCATTTAGCACGTTGCAATTGTTGCTGCCCCACAACATATCCGAGGAACTATTTACTACATTAGCTGGTATGGTGCCCAATGTATTCCGTGTTGCCAATCCGAAGATACTCGTTGATAATAACAAATAGTTATTCACAAACACTTTCCAAGCGAAATATTTGAAGACTTTTAATTTATTTATATATGAATATACACTTTATTCAGTTTCATATAGTTTATATTTAAATATGTATATGCTTCGTTTCTTGTGGTTTCGCGCAAATTGTTATTTAAATTAAAAACACACTCAGAATTTCTGTGAAGGTTCCTGTATCCAATTTCGTCAAGATAATAATTTAACTCCAATGCAACGTTTTGCAAACTACAACTCTACTTTTGTATAAATACATTTATATTATATAGGTAATCTTAGGGGGGTGTATATATGTATTTATTTATGTATATTCTTTCCGAATTTAAATGTTTATCTTTGGTTTCAATAGACCCCGTCATGCTATTATACTATTTGTATCCATTTTCGTATGTGTGTGTCTTGTTCGGTTATCAATAATGTTTATTTTGAATCTTTGAATAACTCTGCTGGTTTGTTAACTTGTAAATATGTGTCTTGTGAAATAAATATATATATAGTTTCATGTATATTTAACAATAAATTACGTTATAATGTTTCTGTTTAATCAACATTTCGCTGTTAATATATTTTTTTTTGGATTTTGCCAAGTACGTTGTATAGTTTGTCTGTGTCTGCGTGTGTTTTGCTGCTTTGCAGTAAGAGATAGAGTTTCGGAAAATATTCCATCTGAAACTTTGTTAATATATGAGTGTTTTACGTCTACAGGTCTTATGGGTTTCTGTTATTAATATATGAGTACGGGTGTGTGTCTTTTGTTTTTCTTTAAATAAGTACAGGAACGGGTCACATTTTCTGTTTTGGGATGATAAAATACAACTTGTGTTTGGAGAAACTTGCCATACAAAGCTTAGAAAATGATTATAAAATTGACATAATCCGCATTATTGTATGCTCAGTTGCATATGCCACAATTGCTTTAATGCTAGTTATAAAATAAATTATATTATTCAGCCATTTTTCGAATATCGTTAAGGTTCATATAGTATGGCATTCTTAATTTGCCCAGTCGCAAGACCAACAAAAAATCTAAGCTAGAAATAATGTTTTGTTTTCAGCATATCAATAATATTAAAACGAATTTGTTTTTATAAAAAGAAACGATTGTATACTTTGTGTATTTGATTGTTAGTTTCTTTCTGTGCTTTATTTTAATGCCCTTGCAAGGAACAAAAAAATTATAGTGAAATATAAACTATTAGAATATTCATCTTAATTAATTAAAGAGGCGGAATCTGTTGTATGATTTATAAAACGGACAATATCATTAGATCTTGGATGAACTGTAGGCTTGCAAGGGTATTAAATCTTCGGCATGCCAAAGAGCATTATAATTGTATTGTTGTTCAATTTAGATACTACTTTTTAGGAGTTGTCTACGATAGCATGCCAAAATTTACGGAAATATTTTGTAATCGTTGATGAATCTACACAGCTTAATACTTTACGCGTGCCTTAAACTACTATCTTGCAATAGGTCTAGACGTTGTTTTATTATCGAAATAAGAATACATAATACGTGTGTATACTAAAATTGAAACTATCACAAAAAAAACAAATACTTCTTTATATAAAGTATAAATAAACTCAATGAAGTCAATTAAGCGAACTACTGTCTGAGTCGACGCATTCAGTTTACATTTGACTCTCCTTGCGCCATTGAAAAGTTCCCGACTTGACACCAATGCTGGACGAGCCCTGGTTGCTATTGGAGGAGAGCATATTGTTGGTGCGCCTGATGAGCTGTGCTGCCGAATCGAAACGACTGCGAATAAGTCGCATTGCCGGATTGCTTGAGACGCCGCTTCGTTTGCTCTTGCTGTTTGATGGGAGAAATAACATAATTAGAGCACTGGCATAGATAAAATGATGTGTAACAAGATCTCACCTCGATGAGCTTGGCTGATTCTCCTTGAGGTTGCCCAAAATGATGCGCATATGGGTATCTCGGGCAAAATGATTATCAGGCAAGCCGGGCTTCGAGCTACCTCCACTGGGTCCAGCACGATCATCATCTACAAAGGCATTTAATGCAGGCAGCTGGCCTGGAGAGCTCAGCTCGCTACTGGGCGAGTGTGGAGGCGTGGCGTACAATGGTGACATACACTCCATATCATACAGATCTGCCTCATTTGTCATGTTGCTCGCTGTCATAGAAATACTTAGGCGTTGAGATCTATTTATTATTATAAAATTTAATAATTACTCACCTAACTGATGCTCGCTAAGATCGGGCAGCACCTGGGAGTGTCGCTGATGTCCGCTTGCACCACCATTGATGCTCGATTTGTGCGCCGCTGCGGCCGAGCTTGACGCATGCTTTGAGTTGACCATAAGATTGTTGCGTGAACTGAGCTTGGTTTGACGTTGCAATTGCTGAGTGAAGGTAAGCGGCGCCTGCTGCAAAATCGATAATACATGTTAGATAACTGAGTGACTGGCTGAGTGAGTCTTTTTATAGTTACATCGTTGCTGCTGCCTGTGGATTGACTAGAGATAACACTCTTTCGCTTGTGCAAGCTGCTCGTATCGGATTGCATCGTGTTCTGATAGAAGTTGTTCGAGCTATGCGTGGAACTGGACGCATTCAGAGCCTGCAAATTGCTGCCATTGGGCACCGTTGCAGTTGTCGCTGCCGAACAAACCGAGGAAGCGGAGGCATGTGCTGGATACGGTGATAGGTTTTGGTGCAAGGGCAGCGCCGGCGGCTGGTCCGGAGAGCGCAGCATGCTGGCATGGAATTTTGCTTCATTGGGATTACTAGCTTCATCTAAATGGGCGAATATTGATAGTTGGATATGGGATTTAGTAACAAAGCAATATACTTTTGCGTCGGCTAATGTTCTTACTTTTGGTATAGCTTTCAAAGATCTTGAGTATGCTGCTGCGACTAGATTTGGCGGCTAGCTTAATGGGTGTGCGTCCACAGTGATCCGACTTGTAGGGATTGGCGCCATACTGCAACAGCGCAATGACACACTTCTCATGACCCTCCTGAGCGGATATACCCAGCGCTGTGGCGCCCTGCTTGCAGGCATGATCCGCCAGAGCACCATAGTAGAGCAGTATATTCATAACATCGTGATTGCCCTGCCAGGCGCACGAGTGAAGTGGTGTGCGTGCTTCCAGGTCCATTGAGTTGACATCGGCGCCAGCCTCGATCAGTGTTTTAACCATGTCTGCATGGCCTTGCCAGGCAGCCACATGCAGCGCAGTGCGTCCCTCGCTGTCGGGTATGTTAACATCCACATTGGTCATATCCAGCAGGTATTTTACAGTATCAAGCTTGTTCTCCAATGCCAAAATATACAGGGTAGTGCGTGAGTCGGCGTCTTTGGAATTGACATCGCAGCAAAACTTCAAGAGAAACTCAACCGTATCCATGTGACCCTCCAGGCAGGCCAGGCGGAAAGCGGTCTTGCCATCATGCGCCTTCTGATCCACAAAACTAGAATGTATATCCAGCAAGGTCTGTACGCAGCGAAGACGGCCCTCTTGTGCCGCCAAATGCAGAGCGGTCTTGCCCTCATTGTCGCACTCATCAATTTTGGCTCCAGAGTCCAGCAGCTGCAGACATACCTCGTGAAAGCCCTCAAAGGCAGAATAGTGCAATGGCGTCCAGCCGGCATTGTCTCGATGCGTCTCATCTAGTCCACGATCCAGCAGCTGACGCACCGTTTCCACATTGCCCTGGGCAGCCCCAATGCTTAACACGGTACGCCCCTCTGAGTCCATGCAATCGATGCCACAGCCCCAGAACAGCAGCAATCGCACCACAGTTGCATGGCCTGCCGTGCAGGCGGCCCACAACGGTGTACGGCCCATGAAGTCTGCCAGATCGGGGTCGGCAGCATTCTCGAGCAACAGTTCGCAAACCTCGGCGTTGCCTTCAAACGAACTGACCAGCAGCGGCGACATGCCATCGTTGTCCAGCTGATCCGTGTTAGCGCCATGTTCCAGCAGCGTGGATATGACTTTGCTGTAGCCCGAAGATCCGCACAGGGCGGCTACACACAGCGCACTTCGTCCATCTAGATCAAGATGATTGACATTGGCGCCATTCTCTAGTAGAATCTCTACAATGTCATAGTGGCCCATGTACGAGGCGGCAATCAGTGAAGTGCGTCCTTGGCGATCCACGGAATTCACATCAGCGCCCGACTCAATCAACAGCTTCAAGATATCCTCGTGGCCGCTCCAGGCTGCAGCACGCAACGCAGTGCGTCCCTCCTTGTCAGCCAGATCGATCTTGCAGGCGGGCTGCGCTATGAGCAGTCTGACTACTTCGCTGTGCCCGCCCCATGAGGCGGAGCGCAAAGGTGTCCAGCCATCGCGGTCCGCATGATTGACATCCACACGTTTCATGCGTCCAGTTCCATCGTTACAAGGTTGCGAGAAGCTAAGCAATAACTTCACTACCTCAAGATGGCCATTTCTCGACGCTATATTGAGTGCTGTCTGCCCGTTGTAGTCTTCAATCTCCAAATCAATGGGACTCTTGCAGGCATTGAGAGCCCGCTCCAGCAAATGATGATTGCCATCATTGGCGAGTATATGTATTAAAGCCTTGCCCTTGTGTAGTTCAATGTGATGCGAATCGGAAAGCTGATGCAACGTGCTGGACGCGTTCTCATCTTGGCTCTCATGCGGTGGTTCACTCTGTTCCGAGGGACTCATCGTGCGCTGCGTCTCCAGCAGGCAACTCTTCTCGCTGGACAACAGTAGATCGGCTAGCTCAAAGTCAATGTTCTGTGACTTTTCTGACAGCTCCGGCGACATAAGCGAAGACTCGGACGAGTTTTGGGTGTCGGCATTGTTGATGCCCGTCTCGATGAGCAACTTAAGCATCTTGGCGTCCGTAGGTAGACTCGGCTTGAAAAAATCACACAGGAACTGCGCAAACGGTTCGCTAAGCTCATTGGTCAGAAAACGGTCCAGCATAGATCGCGTCTTAGGCAAAAAGTTGACATCGTTCTTAAAATCGTGCTCGCATTGTGCGCAGCAGTTCAAGTGATTCGTATAGAAGCAATCGCTCAGGTTCAAGCGTGACTCGAGCAGCATTAAGATGAGATCCAGATCGATATGCCGGCTGGTCAAATACTCACCGGACTTGATGAGATGATAGGCGAAGCATCGCACCGTGTTAGCACATAGTGTATCCGCTACCAGTAAGTAGTACATAGAGATCATGACATGGCCCTCGTTCACATCGCAGATAAACTTCTTCGTTGCGAACTTTACATCCACTAGCCAATCTGCGAAGGAGCTGTGGAAAATCTTTAAGCGCTGCGCATTTGCGTCATAAGTTAAAATGTTGCGCATGAGCTGCAGACGCTTCTCAAATTCGTGACCATCGATGGTGTAGTTGTGCGTGCGCAAACAATTGAAGAGGAAGAGCTTGTCCACGTAGCCGGAGGAGGCGAGAAGCACATTGAGTAGCGGTCGAATCTTCATGTATTGCTTTTTATTGAAGGACTTCTGGCAGATGTACAAATAGAGCCCATTCAGGGTGCAGGGTATAAGCTTGATCTCGCGAAAACTGAAGAAGTTGTCCTTGATGCCATGCAACACCTTTTCCAGGTACAATATACAGCCGTTCGATTTAATATAGAGCTGATGCAACGATTCAATAATCTCCTTGGTTAGCATGATGCTGTCCTTAAAATCAGAATTCAATCGATTTATTATATACTCCTGCACATCCTTGACGACATGTGATTTCCGTAGATCATCGAGCGTTATTTTCTTGAAGCCTGTGAACATTTTGGTTATTTGCTTTGTCTGCTTCTTGGTGGTACACACGAGGAACAACCACTTGGGGAACAGATGTATGTGGTTCGAGAGCAGCTCGGCCACGTTGCGACTCTTGTGACTGGTCACAGTGCCACGACCGCCCTTCAGTGTGGATATCAGATTGCCCTCATTGATGTAGTTCTCATCGATGGAATCTATGAGCAGCAGCAACGCGGTCTTTGGTGGTGTCAACTCGAGCAGCGGAAAGAGTAGTGTTTTCTTAAAGCACTCATCGGGATTTTTCTCTATGCTGTCCACGCTGAGGCACTCCAGGATTTCTGGGTTTGACATCAGGAGCTCGTAGTAGCCATCGGCTATGATGGTTCGACAGCTCTTGTTCTTGGGCAGCGGCGGTGGCAATGTGTTGGTGCTATTCCTAATCTTTGGCTTCTCACCAGGAACTGGTGGTACACTTGCTGTTGTAGGTGTCGTCTCCTTGAGCATTTCCACATGATCCGCATTGGCACCAAAGTCAATGAGCTGCTCTTCTTCTGACTTCTCCGGCTCCATGTTTGTTATTTGCGGCTGAGTCTGCTCCTCCTGTGGCTCCTGTTCTGTTAAAATCTTGTCCTCCTCCGTCTTGTCTTCGTTTTGCTTCTCTGTCTTATCGTCCTTTATAGCTGCCTCGATCTCACTCTTCAGCTGCTCGTTGACCAAGTCGGCTATGTCTTCTCCACCGCCCTGCTGTATTGCCTGGCCGTTGGTATTGGCAGCTGTGGTGGTCACCTGCTTTGCCGGCGATGACAGGCCGCTGCCCGTACGACCTCGTTTCACTGGTATCTTTGACTTGGTCTTGACAGGACTGCTCTTGATAGTCTCCTTTTCTTTTTCTTTTTCTTTTTGTTCCAGTATAAGCTTCTGCTCCTTTTCGCTTCCTGTATCCTTATCCTGTTCGCCGCGTTCCTGACCGCCTGCATTTCCACCACGCTTAGGCGGATGTGTGCCATAGCTGGTGCTGCTGGGCCTCTCTACCAGATCTGCTAGATCCGGCGAAAGCAGTTTTTGAGCTGGCGCCGGCTCCGATTGCTGTCGCGTTAGGCTCGATTTGCCTGCCTTCTGAGTCGTTGAGGTGCGTCGTTTCTCAAATATATCCAGTTCCTGAGTATCGCATTCGCTGGCCCCGCGCTTAAGCTCCTCGATAAGAAGCTCTTCGGCATTTTCGCTGAGTGTAATATTATTCATTGCCTCATCCAACTTTGATTCCTGCTGCTGCGCTTCCTCACGCAGGAAGGAAAAGCCCTCATCAATAATCTTCTGGCTGTCATCCCGACTGATGAGCGACGCATGGCTAAGCAGCTGCAACACAATCTTCCGTATGAACAGCGAAAGACTGTGGCACTCGGGATTCTGCGACTCGATCAAATAGCATGCGAGCAGCTTACGATTGAGTATGCCTTTAGTGCCTGAGTTGCCCTTCATAATGGCCTGACAAATCGAGGTCTTTCCGGAGCCATTGGAGCCGAGCACCAAACACCCATTGTAACTGGAACTGGAGATGGCAGCTGCCTTGGCACGCGCCGACACATAGCCGGCACTAGCCGCACCTAGGGCAGCCGGCATGGGCTTTTTCCCAGCTGTTCGCTGCTCCAGACACAAGGCGATCTTCTTTAGCACCCACTCCCGATGTATATAAACTGTGCTCACAATGCGATGATTACTGGGCTCCTGTGGGGCCAGCCCATTGACTTCCTTGTCCGGCGAGTGTTTCCGTTGCATCAGCGACTCCAAGTTGGCGGCTGTTTCATGCGCCGGCTGTTGCTGCTGATTGTCGAGCTCCAAGCCATCCTCCTCGGGCGCAGAGCCATTGGTTGGCACCAGCTCGAGGGCGAAATTCTGCTGCACCAGGTTGGCAAAGTGCTCCTCACGCGCCAAATTCGAGAAGCTGGCATTGGGGCAATCTCGTCCGCTAATCTCCAGCTTCTTGTGCGCCTGTGTGGTGTCCTTCAGAAAGTTAAGTATGCGGCGATCTTCCAACTGCTGGTTGGGCGTACTGCTGGCACCCAGCGAAGTCGGCTGATTGTTGTATTTGGAGCCGCCAACTAAAGCACTGGTGGAAGCATTGGCATCCGTTTCGCGTTCCACCGGCTCCATCTCGTCATTGGCATCCAAATCGGTGACCTGAATAGGATTGCCATTGCGCGCACTTGCCAATCGATTGGAGTCCCGCAAATTGGACAGCTTCGCGTCAGTCGATGTTGCATCCATGGATGCAACATGTCGATTTCGTTCGCTGCTCTTGTAGCGATCTGACTTACGCAGCGGCGTCGCATAGAGCATCTCCTTGGGCATGTTGCCAGTAACGCTGCCAGCGTGATGCTGTTTATTGTGCCCCGGACCCGAATTGCAGTTGCCTAACGAATTGGAGTTGGCATTCGGATTACTAATACCAATGTGGTTCAACAGCGGCTGTCCGCCAGCCTGCGAGGACTTCTGATGATGTTGCAGCTGTTGTTGTTGGTGCTGCATTTTGCGCACGGATTCATTATACATGGCCTGACAAGGCAGATTCTCGTAGATGTCATTGCGCAGATTATCGTTGTCTGTGTGCTTAGACATTGTTGTTGCAGTTGTCTACTCTCCGACTCGTACCAGCTTTCGACTATTTACACTGTAGCTTTATCCTTGCGTTAAGTTTGGGTAAAGTCTGCTGTCTGCAATAAAACAAAAGAAAATTGAAATGTTCGCTTTAATTCGAGATATTTCGTTATTTTTTTTTGCAAGCTGTCGTTAAATGTGTTTATACTTTTTTAATGCCTTTAAGATATGCGACATCAGCGCTTATTTAACTAGCGTGTCCTTAATGTGTCTCAGATTTACTCGTTTGCTTCATATCGCACCTTGTTGCCGTTCTGTTTTTTTATGATGGCTTCACTTTTTATAGCATCCCGCTAACAATTGACCTGATTTTGTGGACACCGTCAACCCTTTGGCACTCTTCATACAGTCACACAACCAACTGCACGCACATAACCGTAAAAATACATTAGAGGGACGTTAGTAGAGTGTGTGAAGCCAAGACCTCATACACAGCACACACATTTATCTTAAAACTCACCAATTTGAACTTAAAACATATTCTTCAATTCTTATAATTTATTCTCCAATATGATTTAACAATGTGACTGTCTGATAATTTAGCCATGACAAAAATGCGCATCAACGACAGCGTCTGCTCTTATTTCAGTAAAGTTGTAAATTCTTTAATCGACCCTCGTATGCACAATCTACTCATTATATTTTGTAGAGCTTGTCTCTGGTCACAGCCTTTTGTTCTCGGTGCTTATCTGAGCCGTTTATGTGCAATGTGCGTGGGCGGCTTTGGGTGGGGTCTCGCTGGCTGTGCTGCTTGGGGATCCTCGTGCTGAATGCTGCGCAAATAACAGTCTTTATACGGCAAAGTTTTTATTTTAAACTTCAATTTAGTCGTTGCGTTGCGTTTCGTTTCGTTTCGTTTCGAGCACAGCTCGGCTCGGTTAGTGTCTTGGGGGCTGCTTGGAATGGGTTGTTTGGGGTTGAGTAATGTAACTAATGATGCGCTGGGTGCTTGTTGTGCAAGTTGCAGTTGCAAAATGGAGCAAATTCAGCACGTTTCCTCAACAAAATGGCTGAATCGTTAAGGCTGAGTGAGAGGAGACCACAGTGTTCTAGTCGTAACAAGTAACTAAACTCTAGTCGAGACTGCTCGACTAAGAGATACCCTGAATCCATTGAGCTGTAATACCAATCATAAAAAGTTTCATTTATTCATTAATAGTAAACAACACATGCACACAGACACACACACACAAACATATGCATGCACGTAATATGCTCACTGCGCAGTATTGCGGCTGCAGCAGAGGCTGTGCTATGCAAACTTTATTGTTTAATAACTTTTTTTCTAGACCTATGTTCTTAATGAAATTCGGGGAATGATTATGACATCCAAATGTACCTATTTGCCAAATTTCAAGTCTCTAGTATTTGATATACGTGAGTTATCGTTTTTGTTGAATTGTGGGCGAAAGGGGCGTGGCATCAAAAATCCAAAAATGACAAAATGTGCGGATTCAATATAGCAATCAAACACAACTTAGTGCACGGCTCTATCTTAAACGGTGTGCACGCCAGACCTCAAAAACAAAGCGATATTTTCGATAGTTATCGATAAAAAAGAAATGGGATGAGTTATCGAAAAAAAAAAATAAACTCGTACAGCGTATGGTATTATCGAGCATTTTGCTTTTTATTTGAAGTCTCTAGCTTTTGTGGTTGCAGAAATCCAGGTGTTTACACGGACGGACGGACGGACGGACGGACGGACAGACGGACAGGGCTAGTTCAACTCAGCTCGTCGAGCTGATCAAGAATATATATACTTTATGGGGTGTGGCACGCCTCCTTCTGCCTGTTACATACATTTGCACAAAAACATTATACCCTGAAATTTCCATTTTCAATGGATTCAGGGTATAAAAATCGATGAAAACACAAAATGATTTACGGCTTGAAGTGTCTGGTGACGTTGCCAGCAGAAAAGTTGCCACAAAGTGTGGCAAACACAATAACAGCGACATTTGATAAATTACCATAATGTAACTAAGTCAGACGTAAAATCTTTTGATTAACCAAGTGACACGACACTCTCATACACACACACACACACACGCACACATCCCGTCGACCATTCGTCAAAGCCAAATGAAAGGTCGGTTAGTTAAAGTGCTGTCCGTGCTGCCCGCAACCACAAGTCCGTTTCCACAATTTTTATATGCGGTGGTATGAAACAGATTCTCAAGTTACCGTTTAGCTTAGAGCAATTACTGATGCGTGTCACTTGCACCCAGGGGCAGCAAAGGTTGCTCACACATGAACGTATTTAAATTTTTATTATGAGTCAAAGTTTAATTAGCACAATTTAAATTTAAATTTTTGTAAATAAATCAATTTAAATAAACCGTTTAAGGCGCCAGCAAGGAGAGATAACGAAATATACTAAGGTAAAGATGCCCTACTAATAAATAAATTCTGAATTATAATTTATTCGTTTCTTCTGCGCACTATAATTTTTTTTGGAGAAAATCTAAAAACTATGCAAAACCCAACCAAGCCGAACTAACATCCACATTTCTGCGAGTGCCAGCAAATCACGGACAATCAAGTTTACTCTCATTCACTGCGTTTCCAATTTGCATTAAGCTCGCCTGCAATCGGTGCAAGTTTTCATTTATAAATCGAATTTGATTTCGTTTCTAGGTATATTTTTAACGCTAATCAAATTGATTTTATGATTGCAGTTACCAATAGATTAAAATGCAGTCTAATATTCGATAAAGCCATGACAATATTTTTACCTTTTTTACTCAACATGTTTTTTTTTCTTAAGTTAACAAGTAAAGCAAATAGTAAATATCGCATAAGCTAATTTAGTAAAATGTATACTGGACCCGGATAAAGTGTCGGCGGCAAAATAATCCTAACTGTAATTCTAAAGTCAACCTCAGCAAAGTTTTATTAGTTTTTTATCCTTTTTAAAAGTTTAATTGGATCGCTTGTGCAATTAAGTTAATTAAACATACGACAGGCAGAAAAAAAGCATCTTATTTGAATATGGAGGCAAACGTTGAAATGTTTTTCATGCTTATAAATAATTTACAGGGGCTTCTACAAACTTTATCATCAAACTTTAATTTTCTAATGGCTTAATTGTTCCTTCAATTATTTTGTTGCAGTAAAAATAACAAAAATTAGATTTTATACTAAATATTTTTGTTATGGTTACACATAAAGAAATTAAAAGCTCATTACAATTTTTTCGGTATTTCTCAACAAAGTCATAAAAATATTCTATGAATTATATGCGCACATTGTAAAAATATCATCGACAGGCTGCCAAAATGAAACGTAAACAACTGAAGTGCTGGCGCAGAGACGAAACAATTTTAATTAATTGCGTAAAATAAATGAAACCAAAAGAAGTACTTTTGACGCCGAATATAAGTATGCCAGGAATGTAAACACACCAGGCGCACACTCATATGAATAAATGAATAATTGCACGCCTCGCAAGCGGCGCACATGACGCAACAACTGTATCTACATTTGAGTTTGCAATTGTATCTGTATCTGTATCTCAAACTGACAGCAGCTGCCTGAACTTGGGCCACGGCAGCGTGGGAATTTTAACATTTTCCAGCTCCTTGCTGCGTGTTACATTAATATTAAGCAAAAAGTATATATATATATATATGGAAAAGTTAGCAAGAAAACAAAATTTTGACTGTTGCCAGCCAAAGGCAGCTGCAACATGCACCCGGCATAATTGATATGTTACAGCTTCAACTATAATATGCATATATAATATATTAATGAAGCCTATCTGCATGGGCGTCAACACTTTAAGGACGCCTGACGGGAAGTGCTCTATTAATTCGCATTCACATTTAACTTTATCATTATTCCCTTTGCATGTATTCATATATTTTGACTTTAACTCGCTGTTGTTGCGCTTCTTTAAAATATAATATATTCCATGCATTGCAAATGCGAAGCATGTTGCTACACAATACAGCTGATATAAAAACGTGGGTGTGCAGTCCATCTATCTATGTATGGCTGCTTTTGCCGCCGGCAGCATCCTTGCGCTCAATCAGCGCAGCGATTGTGCGAGCAAATATCGAATCAAATATTGCTACAAATTGTTTGCAAGCTCAACAAATATATACAGGTAGCAGATAAAATATCTATGCACAGCAGCTAGTGAACTTCCACATGCTCTATATGAAAGACACTAGCAACGAAAACCGCAACAGACATGATTAAGATGAAGCTCTTCAACTATATCGCTTTCATATTCTGTTTTTTTTTTCTTTTATTCCCATTAAATTCTTCTTTAATTTGGACTCCAGTTGCTCCAGTTTCAACTAGAATCAAAAGTAGCTTAAGTTCAGCTTAATGGTTTACTACAGCTTCCCAATTGTTACATTAGAACAGCTCTGTTTACAACCAGACTAGTTACTAAATAGTCTGAAAAAGCGATAATTCCAGCATTCGATTTTCTAAAATAGTTGCTTTTACCTAACGAAAGCCGATTAAAAGCTTTTTCCTGCAATTCAATATGTTCCTTGTATGCTGTCAGCCACAGGAGTACCAGAAATTTAATTTTTTTGCATAGACACGCATGATACCCTGAGTTGAGTCAATGATATTGAATATATATAATTAAATCAATTTATTTTTATTAAATTACTTTTTATTTTTTTTCTTTTGTGTAGAATATATTTTAAGGTAATATGAATTCAATGTAACAGAGAATCAAAAATTGCTGGGCTTGCAAAAACTTGTTAAAAATTTTTGCTTAGAGCAACATCAGCAGCAGTGGCTTCAAAAGGACAAAGAGAAAAAGTTTCGCATTGATTTTCTAGCTGCTGCTGTTGCTGCAGGCGCAGTTAGTTTATAAAAAAGAAAATGGTAGCAGAGACGTAATCAAAGCGAGTATAGCTCGAGTATTAAATGCGCTTAATTTTTTTCGAATGCTGCTGTATAGTGCTTATGTAGCTCCCCAGTACGCCCACATTTGTGAGCTGTCCGTTCGTCTGTTGTCCTTGGCTGCTACGTGACCAGACCTGGCATTGTGTTTAGCGTTTGGTTTGCGGCGGTTTCTGTGGCAGCAGCGGAAGTGAATTCAATGCGGGCTCATCCAAACAGGCACAATACGATGCAATGCGATGTTGCAACGTACGAGCCGCAAGGCTAAACAAAACAGGATGTCAGGAGCTTTTCAGGATGCGACCAGTTGTCCCTTGGGGGTATTTGACGAACGCTTAATTAAACCTTAATGTTTCATGACCGCCTGAAATGTGAGCACATATCCATAAATCATTGAACGCATTCATACGACAACAACGTCCTGTTTGTTATCCTTGCACTGTGCAGCCAAACGACACACCCAAAAAAGTGCACAGCATTTGTATGCGAGCGAATTCCTGTTGCCCCCGTCCTTAAAAGCTCATCAACATTGCTTTGCAATGGGACAAACTTTTCGCATATTTTTTTTATTAACTCTGCACATTTGTAAAGTTGAGTGCTGAAAGATAAACTGTAAACGCCCCATTGTTATGCAAGCAGTGAATGCACTAGAATTAGTTCAACGGCATTTAAATACTCTGTCGTTGACAAGCCCGAAATGGCATTTACCTACCCAATTATGCAATATTTCAGCTGTAATTAGTTTGAGTAATATTCAGTAAGCACTCGTTTCACCAAATGACGAATTTATATAAATTATCCTAGTAAGTATATTTCGGTTAGGAAACGAATTCACGTGTGCTTACTTAAAGTTAGTTGACATTTATAGCTGACTCAGTTACAGAGTTTTTATTCTAGCTACATAACTCATATATTTTATAGATATGTTATGCGTATTATGTTAATTGGGAATCCTATGTAACTTTGTATAGTAAATATAATTTATAAGTTAAGAACTTAAGCTTATTGTGTTGTTCTTTGTGAATTGGGTATTTTTCAGTCGAGCATTTGGCCTACAGAGTGGCTTTCATGTAGTTGCATTGTCTTCGGTAGCGGCTCTCGCTCGACCCGACCTGCGTTTTATATATGTCAAAATGGTCGCACGCACGATATTGTCTCTTGTCTTTTTCTTCTCTTCTCTCCCTTTCCCTTTATCGCCCTCAGTTGTTATCTCATTCCTTCTCTCTTTCGTGTTGTTAACTGGCTCGTGCTAGCTGTCGCCTCGTTGTTGCTCTTGTAGCTGTGTGCATATTGACATCGTTTTGACAAACAAGACTCCTCTCTCTACCACACGCAGTGCACCACCAGCACCACCAGCACCACCACCACATTCGCGCCACCCCCACATGACTTTATTTCGTTGTGACATGTGCAGAAACACGCACTTCATGGACCTTTTGGCATTTCCGTTTCCTCAATGGGGCTTGGCATATTTTCTGCCTGTCTTCTTGTTTGTCTTTCAATAACTGTGAGCGAGATGCGCTTCATAAATTCTCCAATTCACTATACCGAAAACAAACAAAATTCTTGATATTTCAAATTACACTTAATAACAACTCATGGGAATTCTTTCCAGAATTTCAACTATTGTTTTTTATATAAAAGTTTTATGAGAAAAGGGAAATTTAATCTATAAATAGTATTAAATTCTTTTTACGTATTTCGATTTCAACAGCGATGGATCTACTCTCGTTAAATTAATGTCAGTGACATACGAATACGATGTATTTTGGTAGTAAGTCTATGAGTTATTTTTATCTCTTTGCTGAGTTACATTTAATCAAATTAACAAACTGACAGAAAGGCATACAATGGAGATGGCTCCGATATTCCCAAGTTAACTTGACGTCTGCCTGACATTTACCAGCTCGTCGTCCATGGCTTCATTTATTGATGAGCACACTCAGGACATTGTAACGAGCTTGAGCATAATGTTTAATTCATTCATAACGTCTGAATGGCATTCAACTAGCGAAAGGACACTCAGTTTGACATTCTCCTTTTCTTTCTATTGCTCGTAATCAAATTGAAATCCCAACTTTTGTTGGAACCGACTCGTATATGAAAGAAAATTTCTTAAACAAAGTGAGTAAAGCATGACACCACCTCCTCGTTTCTCCCTTTCACCGGTCACTTGAGTTACGTCCTAGAAAATGCAAGCGCACGTTCGCATGGCTCAGTCTGGCCACCTTCTTCGCCTCGGGTTTAATTAATGCTGAAGCTGATTACACTAGCTCCGACTGCTCCTCTAGCAACTAGAAATGTTACTCGTTTTGGCATTGATTTAGCCACAGCTTTGTTTGCCGTTGCAACCCCGAGCCCAGCTTTTCTTCAGCTCTAGCTGTGACACGTGCCACAGCAAACCGAAAGCAAAATGGCAAATTGCAAACAAAGTGGGCGTGATGGGGCGTGCGTAAGCGTTGGGTCAGCTTATTGTCGCTAAATTGCAACAATTCCGTTTGGCCAACGTCCGTCGACCAGATTTACCTTGCTCCAAGTGCAATTCCGCAATGAAACCGGATTCAAGTTGACATTAAGTGAATCGCACAGGGGCTGGCCACATTCAAGTGCAATGCTTAAAGTTTATTTAGGTGCATTTAATGAAAACTGCAAACATGAATAGAAAAGGGAAACAGCGTAGCGACTTAAAATAAGCCTTAACCAGTCAATATGTGACTGATTTGGAAGCTGTCCATCAGCAGCAGCTGGGGCAAAATATCTGTCTATCTAAAATGACGAATGATGATTGAGTAGATGTAACGAAGCTGTGCACTTGGCTTGATTTGTAAAGTATTCATTACCTTTAACGTGGCTAAACAGTTACAACAGCTTCACAAATTCAATTTTAAGTCATTTTTTGTTTATTTATACAATTTCTATTTACAAAATGTTGCAATAAGACAGAAGTCATATTTCTGAGGTTTCAATTACTAGAAATTGCACCTTTTCTATTTGTAAAATTTATACATTTGTAGCAAAGGGACTACCTAAGAGCCAATTTTCACGCTTGTGTAATCAATAGCTTTATTTATTTCTTAGGAATTTAGAGAAGCTGTCCTTCGAATTGCGTAGCTGAGACTTATCTACTTTGTATACAAATATATATATTTGAACTTACCTAAATATTTTCATAGGCGAGAAGCTATTTCATTTTCATTTAGACTAATAAATGAGTCAGCAGGGAAAATGCCTCTTGAATATACACAAAACTGAAAGAGAAATAGAAATAATGATTTGTAGTTTGTGATTGCTATAAGAGATATTTGAATCATATGCATATGAATGTGAAAATAGATATATATTAAATATTAAGCGTCGCCTAGTAGAAGGTATTATTTTATTATTATTTAACAGTATACACTGACCCACTTTAAATAACTATTATACAATTTAAAAAAAACCAATACCAAGATAAAGAATATGCGTGTTGATAATCGGCTTGTTAAATGCTGCTATTATTTATTTCTAATTGCATTTCACTGTTTCCATTTTTGGTTTTATTCAATTTGTATTTAATTCAGTTCATATTTGTGTCGACATTTGATTTAGTTCTGGCTGTTGGCCAAATGCATTTAAATCAAATGCATAATTAAACTTTAGTCAATGACAATAAACTATACCTCATAAAAACTTCAACACATATTGAGTAGATTTGATACATAATTGAGTTAAAATTAAATTATCCTCAGTACCATTTGTGTTTCATAAGTAATTTAATTTATTTGCAAATAAAATGTCTTTGTTGATTGAGCAAGGATGACATTTACATTAGCTGCACTAGCCGGGAAATGGATAAATGCCTGAAAAAGTACCTTTTCGACTCATTGGCATTTACAAGACTTTTTCATTAATTTAACCAATGGAAAATATCGATTGTGGCCATCGATGTGACCCACTTAGCTAATTGAAATTGAAAATTTCATTGATGATCATCGGAGTAGCATGTTTTGTTTGCCATTTATCGCGATGCGCTAATCAAACCTAAAACAGCTTTCGTGATGGATGATGCTAATACCAAGCCATCACCCGCATCAGGTGTTATATGAGTAAACCGCATTTGTGTGTGTATGTGTGAGCGAATGCTAATGAATATTAACAACACCCAAATGAGCAATGACGCTTAAGAGCAACACACGCCACAGGCTGTAATCAGCAGCTGCACCAACTACAACAACAAGATTTTCTACACGACTTGAGCTTACCCTATTAGCGACTTACAGTTCAAATTTTACTAAAGGCGAAAACACTCAATAATTCACACTATTCATTTTAACAGCCTTAAGTAAGTCTTTTGCATTTCATATTTACGTTGAGATGCGGAGTAGTCGACAAGCTGATATTCTGGATTGAAAACTTAAGAATTTGTTAATTGAAGTGTGGGTATAGGGTATAGTTGAGAATTTGTCCTTTGTTACTGCACTTATATCACTTGACAACAACTAGCGAAGAAAAGTTGAGTTTTGGCAAGCTCAAATTAAATCAGAGAAGGCGGCCGAAACGGAACCGAACATCAGTCAACTTTACAGTCTTTGACATTGATTGGATTAAGCTGAGAAGTTGCTGTGAAAAGCCAACTAGCTGCCTGGGTTATAATAGCGTTAAGAAGAGCTTTCTAATCATTGGCAGCCGCTTGCACTAATTGCCAACAGGATGCATGGAGAGAGCAACGAACATGGAGTTGAGAAACATTCACTTGTGCACATCTGGAGAGCTCTTCCATGCTAATGGAATAAAAGCTGAGCTTGTGCCAAGCATTGAAGGCGATAATGAAATATCGCCTGTTGCGCAAAACCGAGCGATAAACGAAATGGTTGAGACGCAACGCCAGAGCTGCTTCAACGGTTTGAAGAGCAGTTGACATGCAACTGTCGTTATGGAGTGTCGCCGCTTATTGAATTTCCTGCTGCTGCTGATGCTGGGCATATCTGGCACTTGGCTGCTGCCCATATCCCACTTGGCATTGGGGGAGTTTGACGCCAGCTTTCTGGCACAAGTATTGCGCAATGTGAACGCCAGTGTCGAGCCTTGCGAAGATTTCTATAGCTACGCCTGCGGTAACTGGAGCGCAAACTATGAGGACACCAAGAGCTATTTGGATATGCCTGGCTTTATGGATTACACATACAATGCACAGTTACTAAATGCTTTAGAGAGGCACAGCCAGCACGGTGACATCTATGATCTGCTATGGGCGTACTATGTGGCCTGTCGTGATTTAGCGCAGCCGGCACTAAATGAGCTGCTGCACTTGCTGGAGCCTCAACTGGGACTAGAGTGGCCCATTTTTAGAAGCAACCACAGCGAGCTGTGGCGCAATGAAACCCAATTCGATTGGCTGGCAACGCTAGCTAAACTGCGTATCTATGGCCTAAATGGCATCTTTATCAAACAGGATGTAAATGTGCGACGCGAAAATGGATCTCATTATGTTTTGCTGCTGGCGCCGCAGCTAGCCGATGCGTCCCCGCTGGGCGTACAGGAGGTGCACGATTTGTATGTAGCCTTTGGACTGGATGAGCCTCTGGCCGAAAATCTTACTGCCAAGCTAATGCAGCTGGAGTGGCGTCTGGGCAACATTACACACCAGGCAGCTGAGCAATCGACGGACAGTCTGCCCGAATGGACACTGACACAGTTAGAGCAACGACTGCCCCAAATTAATTGGCGCCACTATTTGGCAGAGCTGCTTGCTACAGATGTAGCGGATGCAGTGCAGCTGGTGCAGGTATCAGCGCTCAATGTCAGCTATCTGGAGCAGCTGCAAATGATACTTGCAGATAGCTCCAACGAGACAATCTGTTATTATCTCATGTTCAAGCTGCTCTATGCGCTCAACGAGGAGTTACCGCCTACTGGCTCGAATGAAACGCGTTCCACAGCCTGCGTGCTGCAGCTGCGCGGTCATATGCCACTGGCCATGAACTACTTGTACGAGCGGCACTACTATAATGAGCGACGTGTGCAAACTGATGAGGCGCTGCAGAGACTGCAGCTAAAACTAGCCAAGGAGTTTGAGCAGTTGGTCAATGAGAATCATTTACAATTGAATGCTTCCGAGCAAGCATATGTGCTGGAGGAACTGCATAGTCTGCGCCTCAAAATAGGCAATGTACCCCCAGCTTTGACAATGAGTCAGTTGACTGCATACTACAAGGATTTGCAGCTACATCCCAATGACTTCTATGGCAACAAGTTGCAGTTGCTCCGGTTTTATCAACGGCTCGACCAGCAGCTGCTGACCAACCAGCCAGGCATGTGGCCTGCTCATGAATACTATCAGCTGGATTCTGTGGTGGCACGCAGCTCGTCGCCAGTGAAAATCTTTCAGAATGCCGTGCTGCTGCCACACGGCTATTTACAACTGCCACTGTACGATGCTCGTCTCTCGGACTTGCTGCAACATGCTCAACTGGGCTTCATTTTGGCCCACGAGCTGCAGCACGCCTTTGACTTATTTCACATTATGTACGATGGTCGTGGCAACTACAACTTAACCGGGCTGGCGCTGCTACAGCATTTCGACAACTTTACCAGCTGCTATACCGACCAGAATGCCCAGCAGCTGCTTTTATCCGAGAGTATGTCGGACATTGTGGGCCTGCGACTGGCATTTGCATCCTACTTTAATCGTGTTCAACCCATTGACCGCCCACCAGTTGGCCATTATACACAGCAACAGCTCTTCTTTATCAACTCGGTGCAATTCTTATGCGCCAACATGCAAGAAATTACGGACATGAGTATCACGAAGGATGCCGAGCACGGCCTGCATAATGAGCGAGTCAATCGCAATTGGCCGCATCACGAGCAATTTGCCAACGCTTTCAACTGTTCTGCTGACCAGCCCATGTATCTGGCAGCGAAGTGTCGGCTGTGGTGAGCCGTGGGGCTACTATATGCATAATGTTGCGTGCTCCTAATACAGTCAATATCGATTAACAGTCAGCACAGTTTATGCATGCTAGCAACCTAGGTGCATATTAAGTAGATGAAATTGTTTGCCCTACGATTCGAATTTTAAATAATTTAATACGTTATCTTAGTACACATGTTTCTCTCCACGAATTGTAGTTGATTGAATAAAACGTGCATTTGAAGAGATGGTAATGCAATTTGTTTGTCCCTTGATAATTTTCTAAAACACTTCTGACTGAGTGCAGAGTATCAATTAGTCGAATACATTCTCACTCAGATGATTAACATGAGCACGTAAATGACCTTGAGCAGGCATAAGGTAACAGCTACAAAAGAAACAACAAGAGTCCACGCAACAATAGCAATAATGTGCATAAATTACGCGGCCTCCATTAAAATGTAAATTCGACCACGCCCTCATTCATCCATCCGGCCATCCATGATGTCAGCGCCACATTGTCAAAGGCTCAACTGGCTGCGCAAAATTATCTGCATCATGCCAAGGAGCCAATTGGACGCGCACCGCTCAGGGCACAGCGGGCAATGGGAGTGCAATGACTGTCATATGTTATATTATATTGTATTTTATTTAATTTATTGTCGCGCATATTTTGACGGCAATTTATGGGGCCCACGCACGTGTTGCATTTGGATGCACTGCTGAGGTGCGGGGCACGCGACTTGAAAGTGTTGCAAATTTAAATTGTGTCAGTGGTGACAGTGCCACATATGTGCCATATGCTTGGGCACGGGCATGGGCATGGTCATGTCCGACATTTGATACACATTTCACAGAAAGTCAAAAGAGGCAAAAATACGCTCACTACACAGTGGATAAAATGTATGAAAATTAATATTATTGATATTGAATGGTTTCTAGAAGAATACGTAACGGGCTTCGACGTCGAAGCATATATTACTCAAGTCACTTTAAAATTGTATTGTTACAGTTTCAAAATTAACAAAACTCTTTGAAGAAATACACTCTTCAAACCATAGATAACATTTTAAAATTAATTTCAAGCATTTTTAACCACTGTTAGGTTTTGTAGGGTTTCAGATCGGACAAAGGCTGCCGCTCATATATTTCAAAACAAATGACAGCCGCGGGAGCCATGCAAATGCCACACATTTGGCCACCAGCGCCGGCATCTCACCAATTGGTCACTTGATACACATTGAACAAACCGGTCTCCGTGTAAATGTTTTCTTTTATATACATATGTATACACATATATTTCTTTTTTTGTTTTTGTCATGGCCCGTGGGGTGCGCTTAGCTGAGCTGGGAATGTTTGTGGACGGCTTTTGCTAATTAATGCGAGTGTACAGCAAATTAAAATGCAATTCAAGCAGCTTCGCTGGCAAGAGCTGTCTTCTTGACTCGTTTTCCACTGAGTTGCATTCAGGCGTTGTTTGTTGGGCCCCAGTTAAACCTACACACGAGCCAAAGTCAGAGTCAAAGTAAAGCCAAGCAAAATTCAAATCCAGAGTTTTACTAACGAAGTTTTTTGCCTAACAGCAATGTGGGTTAAATGCATTTTGCGGCTTGCAACGCTGCGAGTTTCATTTAGCCCCGTGTGTTTGCGTTTGTGAATATATTTTTTTGCTCGTGGCTCTGTTGTTGGCGCTTTTTCTTTGTATGTCAAATGCAAATGTTCAATTTGGCTAATTGACTTGAAAATGGTTTCATTTAATTTTATTAAAGCTTTCAGTGAATAGCAAAAAAAGTCTCATTTACTTTTTTTTTCTGCACAAAAATAATATATAAATGAAAAGTCAATTAGTACGCAATTATGTTCGAACGTTTTGCGGTCTCTGAAAATTAATTTATACGTATGACTCTATGTGAGTATGTGTTTGCGTGTCGACTAATAAACTTAAAACAATATTACACAGCTGGGAATTAGTGACTCTTAATTGCATGATGCATTGTTGGCTGAAAGCTAAGCGCAGCTAACTGAGTTACAGCCCAATAGTTATTGAAATTAATAAAATTTTAGGAGTACAAACTAAATAAAACATATGTTTGAATATTAATCATATTAAGTTGGATTATTAAAGTATTTTATTTTTAACTTATTACAGTAAAAGAATTATTTAATCTTAATTTTAATTGTATAAAATTTAGCTTAAAGCCAGCTGCAATAAATTGAAATTATCATAAACTGAAACTAATTGAATTGCACAGAAATTTTTGTCGTTATCGTGTTGCTCGACACGACTACTGTTGCTGAGTTGAGGGCCATTGATAGCCAGTTGGGCCTGCCTACATACAGCCAATGAACTTATTACAAGCGAGCCTTATCAGAAACATGCAGTTATCACAGCAAGCTAGCTGCTGCTGCTGTGTGTACGTTGCTCTATGACTATGTCAAGAATTAATAAATAATAATACGGGGCATACGCCCCGTGGTGTGTCACAATTTTGATTCATTGAGAAGTCTTGGCGAACTGGTTTCAATGCCAGCGCAATGGTCCATTAATCAGCATACAATAATTTGACCAGCCGCTACAGGCTTTCTTGACAGGCGTCTGAACGGATCTGCAGCTTTGTGTTTAAACTTGTTTGCCGTTAGATATTGCAAGTAACTACAAATAATTTCCGGCAAGGCTGCAAGTATGTCAACTCGATAAGATTTGCATGCGCAACAAAAAGCGACCTAAACATATATATATAAATATTATTATATAACTGTATGGTGTGTGTGTGTCTTGATTGACAGACGGCACTAGGTTCTCGACTCTCGAGTCTCGACACTCGTCAGCCAGCACTTTGGTCAGTCAATTATTTATGCTGACACTTAGTGCGCTTGAGACTGCAAGATAATTGGCAAAAATATATACAGGCGTATACAAACACAAATGGACATACGGACGCATGAGCACACACACACAAATACACACAGGCACTAACATAAAGATGCACAAACACGTAGAGCGCGAAACACGTGGCGTATGCGTAACGCAAATGCCAATCGGTGGGCCATGTTAATGCGTTGGCAAACAGCATTAGCACAATCCACGTACACACACACACACACACACACACACACATTATATATAGTGTGGCTTGCTGTACCAGGCAAACATGACCATAGCCACCACAAAATCCATTTTATGCACTCTGTCAAATTTAATGGTCTCGATTGGCGCTGCAAATTTGCAAATTTGGCTGTCTAACCAAAATAGGTGGTCGCTGCATTTAATTGCTAACCACCGTGGGTAGGGGTCCGTCAGGTGTTGGCAAGCAAAAATTTGAAATCAAAAATCTTGTCAATTAACTTAAATGCGGCAACGGAACGTAATTACATTCAGAGCCAAGTTTGCACAGAACGGAAGCAAATGCCCAAAACGGAGTGCAAAAACGTAAAGCAATAAATGTGAAAGAAATAAAAGTTAAAAGGGAAATATCATTAGTGATGAGAAAGACAATTGAGTGAATGGTGGGGAAGTGAAAGCCGGTAAAAAGTGATAAATAATTGAGTGGAGTCAGCACTTTATCACGTTCAGTGATGACTTATTTGAAAGACTATAGCGTACATTCTTATATAACTCTATTCACTTTTCGGATTTGCCACACTTCTCGTGGGCAAGTGACTATGTTGAGGGCTATCTAATATGCAGTTAATCGCTTTTCGCCGGACGAGGACTTTGGACAAGTGCTGTTGCCGCAAGCAATTAGCCAAAGTGTCGTCTCATATGCTTAGCAACACCAACAATAGCAACGGCAACAGCCACAGCAACTGGTTCTCCGGCAGCTTTGCACATGGCACTGCTCATAAAACTCCGGCAAACATTTGAGTGGCGCCGTCGGTCAGCCCGGAATGGGGCGTGGCACGTCATGACACACACACTCAGAGCATTTCATTCATACAACTTTGGGTTTGTTTGCTGTCCTCGTTGTTACGTCGTTGTTATCGTTGTTGTATTTGTTTACGCTTCATTTGGCTCTTCATACCCTTACATAGGGTATGACACTTTTGTCATGCAGTGTGTGAGCCATACAAGTAGAAGACATACATGATTAGATATATTAGAAATTTATATAACATTTCAAGGGAAGAATCGGAAAAATTTAGATGAAATCAGTAAAGCGTATTGAATGTGCAGTGTGCCAAGTTCTTATTAATACTAGGCTTCATTTCGATTGTCGCCGACGGCGTCATCATCGTTGTGGCTGCCTTATTTGGGGCGCTTTGGGCGCACACTTTGGCGCTAATTAACAGTTGCGCTCAAATCTTATAAATTAAAACAACATTTATTGCCATAATTGTTAGTTGTGGCTATACCCTGTACAAAGCGCTATAAGCGGAGATATTATGTGGAGTGATAAATGACTTAAGGATGTTGAAATGTGTGACAGCTATTTCCATTCATTATCTTATCTGTATCATAAGAATATATTTCTTCATTTCATATCTCCCTTTTGCTGCATGAAATACAAAGCCAGTTAGCGAATATCACCGGCTACTAAATTGCTGTAGATTGGCAAATGCTATTTCGGTGATTTTTTCCGCACATATACAAATGGTACGCAATGAGGTATAAAGAATTGTATTTATACTCTTTATAAGGCATATTTAAGTACGTAGACATATAAGTAGAATTCGTCTTATAGCTCACACACTCTCATGCTGACAAATAAGCAAAGTCAACAAATTGGGTTTGTGTTTATTTTCGAATTTGCATGCCGGTAAAAGACGGTAACGCGAATTTCTGTGTTTACCGCAATCAAAGTGGGGGCCTGCCAGCTGAAATGCTTATTTTAAAAGGCAGAAAATTGTGTTCAGTCGAAATGCTTTTTTCTAGTTTTTGAGAGCACTTCAATTTATATTTCATTGGACTTTAATTTACAGGACGGAAGGCCGGAAGGTTTGCCTGATGCACTTCATTGCGGCAATAAAACAAAGCAATTAAAACGGCTGCCAGGAGCTGCAAATGGACCACAATAAAGTGCCCAGACGTAAGTGGGTCACAGGCTCCAAAAAGTTTCTACCAGTTGCCTGCCTGCCTGTCGGCCAGCTGGCCTGCCCACGCTCCCGGAAAAGCTATTACAATGCCAATCGACAAAATGCTGACAGGCTTGCCCAAATGGCATCTCGACAGAGCAGATGGCAAGTTTTTCGCAACACTCCAAAAACTTTTACAGTCGGAAGCTGTCGACCACAACAGCGCAATCTCTGGCAGCCAGGATATGGCATAGAAACAATCCTTCTGATTACTCCATGGCAATTTAACTTTTTAATAAGCGTTTATAATCAACAGTTGCTGCTGCTGCTGATGCAGTTATGCAACAGCATTCATTAATCAGTCCCGTCCCACGCCCAATGGCGACCCCAAAATGCAGCCATAGTAATTGAGAGCAGACCCAATGAAGCTAGCAGCTAGCTAGGCAACCCTAGTCGCTGGCTGGGTCAAACTGTTTGGCTGCCACCAAAGCCCACACATAAAATACTTTCCATTGCGTAAATTGTGGGGGCGCTAGCATCGATGATAAATGTTTGCCACTTGCATTGCAACTGAAAGAAACTAATGATTGTTGTTTTCGGCTTGCATGTGGCATCGCCTGCACTTGCAAAAAATATGTGAAAACTCTCACAAACAGGTGCAGCCCAAGCGGACGAAGTTTGATGATGCTTGTTTGCTATAAAATTGCCTTAGATAAATTCATTCATTTGTTACCAGTCGCCAATCAATACACCACATACATTTTTATTTGGTTCCAAAAGTATTCACGTTTTTTATATATTTCATCCCAATGTGTTTTGTGTCATTCGTAAGATATGATAAATATAAACACTTATCATTTCATATGTCATGGACAACAGATGTTACAGTATATATATATATATATATATGTATATATTTGTACGAAGCACGACCAATGGTTGTTTGGAATTTAAGATATCCCTCTCAAGTAAAGACTTGTTAGTTGTAAGAATATATAAATCTTTGTGGTTTTACATTGCTATTTCATTTAGTTTCTTTCAATGTTATTATTTCAACTGAATTTTAATCTCGAACTGCAATTTCAATAGTTACCTCATGTCTTCTCCATGCTAGGTATACACATTACATGGGCATTCAGTTCCGCTCAGTTGGCTTATATTATCAATGTGGACTGCACTGAGTTAAACTAAACAACCTGTTTCAAAGACAGCTGCCTTTCAAGTGGAAAATAAAACGTAAAAGAAATCCATTACAATATTTTCGCTTTCACCGCGTGCAGTGAGCACGCTGCCTGACAGCAACAAAATCCCTGACCTTTGTGGCTGCCCCTGCCTCTCTTAGCTTACGCCATCTCCAAGTTAATTACACCTGGGCCTCCTCTCACTAGTTTCCTCTCATATTTTTCCCTTTGAATGCACTGCGTTCAGTGCCTGCAAAAATTTGGGTCAGCCACTAAGCGTAAGTGAGTGTTATGTAAATTACAGCGCGCAGCTTGAAAGGACCTGCTCGGCACTAAGTCCCTCCTTCCGCCTCCTGCTGCTTATCTGCCTTTAATGTTGATGTTTGTTGCTGTCGTTTACATTCAGTTTGCTCGACAGAGACAACACACAAAACTGGAAATGCTGATGCCGCGCCCGTGCGAGGGGCCGTTAGCTAAACTGCTGCCATTTCATTTCTCGCGGTGCGTTTTTAATTTAGCTGCAGTTGGCAGCTGCAAAGTGCTCATCACATGCGTACGTCTATGTCTATATATGTTTGCGTGTGTGTGTGTGTGTGTGGGGCTGCTAACCAATACAGTGGCAGCCAGGGAAGAAGCATCTGCAGCAGCCGCAAAGCTGATGAAATGCTCACTTGCAAGAAAATCGCTGACGTCGGACGACTGGAGATTATATCATAACCCCAGCATAGTCATGTTGTTAATGATGATCAACAGCATTATAATCATCATCATCATGTTGACGCGCTGCCTGCTCTGCCTACCATAATACCCCATGCGTCGGCCATTGACCATGACGAAGAGCAGCGCAAAAGCAGAATGTAAATAAAGCACAATAACAAGACAAGACGCGACGACAACAAGTAAGCTAAAACTGCAATCGGGCACTGCTGAGTAGATGGATACCCCTTAAATTTAAAGTGAATAGACTTTTAAAATTATAACTTCGTCTAAGCTCAATGATCTATCAGAGTCTGATATTGTTTTTTCAAAAGTTCTCTGGGTCGAACCGTATCATTTAAAATGTCAATTGTTATTATCGATATGGCCCGAATGTGAAGTATTAATGAGTCCCAATGCTTATTATAGTTAAGCGATTCAATCACGATAACATTCAATGGACACCAGGCTATCAGTTTGTATGCGAGGTATGAGCAGACACAATGAAGACGCGTTAAAGTGCTTTATATATAGCAGAAGACCAAACACTAAGCACAAAGTACCGACATCGACATCGACACCGGCTGTGGCTGTGTCTCTGCAAGCGGCTGCGACCGAGACTGAGACTGCGACTACGTCACTTCCCCATTTGGCGCGGAAGGCGGCGGCGGCGTTCAAGTCAACAATCTCATAATCAGTTAAATTACAAAGCAAAACAATGCCTTGGAGGAACAAGCGATGGGAGGGGAATAGGGGCTGGTAAAACCTATGCTGGACGTCGTTTGGCTTTGCGAAGTTATTTAGCCTACTTAAGTGGGTGTGGCCGGTGAGGGCGGACCAGTGTCTTAGTTGGCCAAATATGAACTGCAAACGTTGGTAATTTGTACGCCACGGGTAACAACAGCGGATCGATAAGTTTCTACAAGCTGCAGCTGCACCAATTTACAGCCCACTCAAAGAAAGGGTAAAGGGCGAGCTCTAAATCATCATCATCATCATCGATATCATCATCACCAGCACCAGCAGCAGCAGCAACATCAGCACAAAAGACAGGAAGACAGCTCGCCGCCGTCGGGTCACTCACAATTGTTGACCCATTTCGTTCGTTCGCTTGGTCGCTCGGCCAGCTGACCAAATTGTCGGTTTATTGCATTGAATTAATTATTACGTATGCTCCATAAGCACGTCCGACATGTGGAGCAGCCTCTCAGTTCTCTGGGCGTGGTGCTAAAAATAACAAATAACAAACTCGAAAGCCATCGAAAAATGGAAAACGCATAAAAAAGCACCAGGGAAAACCTATGGAAAACCTAAACCGAAATACTCCACAACGAATGGGCGCGTTTTGTACTATTTTGTCATAGTTGTTGCCCCGTCTAGAGCGGCCACAAAAATAGCCGCACAAATCCCATTGAGCGTCGCAGGCGTGTGCGCCATTTGCCACAGAGATGTTGCAACATGTTGCACCGCAATGCGAACACACTTTACAAACGAATTCAAATACTTTTTGTTATAAAATCGATTATATTAATATTAATATGAGACTGGCAAGATTTTGTTCACTTAAGAAATATTTTCTTGTGCTTAATTCTCATTATTCGAATATTCACATATTAATAGAACACGTAATCTCTTAGCACTGGACATCATCTCGCTTTCAGCAACGATTGGCTGGAACTGTTCCAAAACGTTTGCCGAATAGAATTTAATGCGGTCACTGGCTTCTTGACACGCCACAAACTATTTTCGAATATGAATGTATTCAGAGTCGGTATTCATTTCGCTTTGGTCAACGCTGGAGCTGTGTTTTTTTTTTTTTTTGTTATTTTTAGCGCCGTCTGCTGAGAAGTACGGCTGGGGCTCACTTTGCAGCGCTTGGAGCATCCTTCAATATTTCAAGCAGCAGCTGATGCTATGTACATTTTTCTCTTTTTCTGTCGGGCTTTTCGTTACCTCGTTGCGAGGGGGCGTAAAGACGATGATGAAGAGCTGAATTGTAGCCCGGCCAAAACTAATAAAACGTCAAAGCAATTTTGACAACTAGAGAGTTGTAGGGACAAAAAAAAAGTTGTCAAAGAAATAAAGTTTTTCTGGTCTCTCCGTGTGTATCCAGGCACAAAGAAAAAGAAATATTTGTGCTTTTATTTAAGTATTATTTGCACACACACTTCCATATACTTTATCTGTATCCATACACATTTGTGTTTGTTAGTAAAAATAGAAGAGTGAATGTCGCTTACACTGAGTCATTCGTATAGAACCTGATTCACTGACTTTAGTGTTGTTATTCCTATATAATAATACACTAGGTGAGTACTTCCCATTTGAAAATAAAAAAAAAAGTCTTGAAGAGGTTTCAATGTGCCGGCGATTATATTAGCTTCAAGTTTAGGTCGCAATAAATCGAGCTCATTTAGCGATTATTGTAAAGACTGATATCTCATTTCTTTTGCCACACTGAAGATGCAACAGAGCGTTGCATAGTTCACGTCACAATAATAATACCCACTTCTTAGGTCAGACAAACGTAAAAAAAGAAAAACAAAATGTGGGCACTTGGCTTTAGAGCAGCTCGGTTCGCTGTGTAAAATTTTTACAAGCAAAAACTTTGTCTGCTAGCTACTTGCAGTCAATGGGGGGTTAAGCAGGGGGGTCAAAGCTTTCATTTCGCTATTTCTTTGCGTTATTTATGTATCTGTCTATGCCTTGAAAACTTCTTCTTCGCCTCTCGTAGAGCGTCTGTCAGATCAGCTTAAAGCTATCAGATTTGAAACTGCGCCATTAAAGCCCTGTGAAAATTGCGGCTTAATATGGAAGCGAAGGCGGAATCGTAAACGGGGCGGGATGGGGTGGCGTTTGAATAAAGCATGTCAAGAATGATAAGCGCTCAGTTTATAGAGTAGTCAAGTGCTCATAAAATGTATACCGCACACTTCGCTGTGTTACCTGTGCATTTGTCACGCCTATTTTGCGCGGTTTTCGGTTTTCGGGTAACATGGGCTAAGTGTGGCCCAAGTGCCGCTCATTAGCACACGCACACAAACATGCAATAAACATACATATACAAGCATGTATATGCACACACGCTGCGAGAATTCGAATGAAGTTGTTAGCGCTGAGAGGCCACTCGTTTTTTAAAGTGTTTTTCATTTTTCTAGGCAACCAGGAAAACCCAGCGGGTTGCCTACAACAGCTCTTGACCCTGGGCCAGTAGACAACAACAACAACGACAACCCATTTGAGTTTATGACTTGTGCCATTTACACTCCTCATCTCGACTGAATGACTCAGGCCTTGGGTCCTTGTTTGCGTGTATTTATAGCATTAGAGGACTCGTAAGCTCCTCTAACCCATAACACGCTAATAATATTATAAATGTGTTGGCTACAGACCTATGTATGCACAGTGAAATACAAATATTTATATCAATACAAATTCTGAGACGGATTAGCGACTTATAATTGGAATTCTCCTGCATATTGAATCTGATATCAACGTTTAGTTTTAGTATATATATTAATGAAGTCAAAATGTGTATTTCAAAATTTCTCTTACAGGATATCTTCCCATCAGAAACATTCGTTGGAAATATTGCTCTTTGAAAGCATTTTTTGGTTTCGTCAATTCAATTAATTGGCAGCCGTGTCCTTAAGTGGCAGCCTTCGAAGGATCTGCTGTGTGGTTAAATTTTAATGCTGCAGGGCACAGCTCGAGCTTTATTGGGTAATGAAAATTTAATTGACTTGGGTCGCCACAAATTGCCCTCCAGCATTTCGTAGCAGTGAAAACTTATGTCGGATTCTGAAATTTGTGTTGAATTTTTGAAGAGTTTTAAATTGTACGCAGCTCATTAAAGTCTAAGCTAAGTAATCGATGGAATGAGGGATTTTTTTGTATGAAATGCTCGACGAAGGCGCAGCGTATCATAAAGAATTATCGAGCGTGGTGCAAATTATGAAAAGTACCTCGGCCAGCGACATAGAAAAATGGAAAATGCGCGACCGCAAAATGCAAATGAAAATGCAAAATGCTGAGAGGGAAAACGGGCCTGGGTCTGCGACTGAGAGTCAGCTGTCGACACTGCTCTTGAGCTTGAATGTCGACGAGACAGGCGGCGTCGGAGCTGCAGGCAAACATCCCTCTACCCAAACAGACACACACACACACACGTGTAGTGTGTCTGGCCCGGCACTGACTTTGGCTCTGACTCTGGATTTCACTCTGGCAATTACGTCAATTGCGCAAACGTCCAAATGTAACAAACAAAACCGTTAAACTGAATTCCACTGCAATTTATGGCAGCCAGACACTGATGTGTTTTGATCTACCCTGTAAACTGCAATGTGAAAAATGGCTTGAATAGCTGAAATTTGGTATCAAATCGAATCAATTAAATACATTTTTTATTACAGCTTGCCATAGTCCTAGCTAAGTTTCTTGTTAAGTCTAAAATATATTTATTATGACTTCATATATCACGCCTCAAATTTATATTTTTTTTCGCATTTTTAGTAATTCACATCAAAGAAGTTTGCTGTCGGTTTGAAGTCAACTATTCCCGGTATATGACTATGTTTTATTTTTGTGTTATATATAGATTTACGATATAATTAAATATGGTATCTCGCAGTCGTAAATACTTAAATTAGCGCATGCTTCTTTGACTTTGCTGAACCGTCTGATTCATAGCCAGTTCTAGTGAAGTTTTTGCATAGTGTTGATGTTTGTTATTGTTCTTCTTCTTCTTGTTTTTCTTCGTCTTCTTCTTGATATCATCTAGAATTGTTGTAGACGTCGTGTCGCTGTCGGCGCTTTGTCTGCACAGCTCAACCCACTGCCATGAGATCCATTCATGCCTATACCCTGGCTTTGGGGCGTGGCACAATGCGCATTGTTGGGCTTTCATTTCATAAAGTTGGCGGCACAGAGTAAAAAAATCATAAAAATAAAGCCTCCAACTGAGAACTGTGCAGTTACATCAAATATTTAAAGTACGCGCTGACTTTTTGTAGTGTGGCCAACACACATACACACACCTACATAGCGGCATACGACTTTGTGTAGTTATTGCTCACTTTTTTGTTGTTGAAGTACAGCAGCAGCAGCAGCCACAGCGCCGATTGTAATTTTCTCTCTATACCCTATTTACGTAAAGCAAGTGACATATATAGTGTTCGTTTGACAATAGGAAATGGCCTCAGCCATTGAAAATTGGAAATTCTCGGTTCTGCACGACTTCTTAAATTCTTTCATTTTATTTTTTTAATTTCCTATAATTATATTCTTTTATGATATATTTTCTTATTTTAATATATACTATATAAATAGAGTACAGCGGCGGTGATTCGACTTCAACTCTTAAAATCTTTTTATTAGCTGCATTTTTAATTGGCCACAAACGCGAAAATGAGCGTTGGCAAACGTGTTTTTGGCCAATTCTACGTACATTTAGCATTCATTTCCTACGCGACTCAAAGCGCGAGGTCAAGTGTGGGCGTTTGATAGACTCACCTTTAGCCAAACATGACACAGAGCAGCGACCTCTGCGTTACCGCCAGTTAGTCAGTTATCAATGGCTGATAAAAGACACACGCGGGTGGTTGGTGTGTCGATGGCGGTGGCGGTGCCGGTTGATGCAGAAGGCACAAAAGTCACCCGGTTTGGGTTTGTGCAAAAACGAAGAAATTAAACGATAATTTGTTGTGAGCAGCAGACGCGATTCAGACTCCAACAGCGACTGCGACGCTAACGCTGACGTTGGCGTTGGCGTTGGCGATGGCAGTGCAGAGTGTTTACGGTCTCTGTCTCACTGACTGTCGCTCTCCCTCGCCGACTCGCTCACTCTCGTTGCGTTTGTTGGCTTGTGTTGTTTGTTGGTTTTGTTTGTTCTTCTCTGCTTCGCCTTTTACTTTGCAACGCGTAGCTGCATGTTGCACATTTCACTTATTTTAATCGCAAATGCATTTCATACGCCGCCTTATTTTCAATTTGTATTTCACTGTTATGATTGCGGCAATAGCATTCGGCTTGGTATTATTCTCGTGTTTGCTTTGCACGGCTATCCTGCGTGGGCAAGGATATAATTTTCTTTTTCTTTGGTGGAAAATTGTACACATAAAACGCATTACATCTTTTATTTCATTAATTCAACGCGCAGTAGCCCAGCTATGTTGTGCGTTGATTATTTTTTATATTTTCACTACATATTTGTTAGTTTTAAAAATTTTTCACGCACCGATAGCAAGCGTAGACACGCTCAAATTTTCTCAAATATCAACTAAGCCAAAATTAAAAAGACCGTTCTGCAATGTCTCAAATATACCAACTTCAACAAAAAATCAGTATTTTTACATTATTCTTCACATGGAGAAACTTAGCAACATGTCGCCAACAAAAATCAACAATGTGACCGGAGGCGATAGAAGAATTGCCTTAAAAAATTCAGTGGTTACAACATTCGCCGCACTGTAAAATATTTCTAGTACCACATTTAAACAATAGATGGATTACGTTATATGCGCCATCTATCAAAATATGTGAGAAGTACATTTTTTAACAGTTTGGCATCACAGAGTAAGTTTTTTGAATTCAGTTAAGAAAGTTAACAATTAAACGAGAAAAACGATGTAGACTACAAATAAAATATACTATAATACGGATACAATTTTTTATTTCGAATTAAGACTAAAAATATTAATTTGTAAGTATTAGGTAGAATGATACTAAGTTAATGCATTTGTACCGAGCAATCAAACGAAATTCGTGTGAATGGTGGCAACGCGTTTTCTTTGTAACTGTAAACAATTCACGTTCTGCGATTAGCCGAGCAAAAACAATTAATAGTTAAAAATTTTTCGTGAGCATTAACAAAATTTTACAGCTCATAAATACTGTAACATTAGTGCGTGCCGAGACGCATAGCTTTGGCTGTTATTAAGATAGTTCTATTTCACAAAAGGGTAGGTCAAAAATTATTGGGAAACTAACTGAATCGGTAAACGTTTAATTTTGTATTCTTCTTTTTTCTTTTTTTTTTTTTTTTGTCTTATTCATCATCACGTTTTTGCTGATGATAGCCAATAGGTTCGCTATGTCTTCGAAGCCATTTTAGCGGGAACTCTCCAGTCCTATTCGGTGCGTTCGGTGCGGAGCAACAATATGAGTTGGGGCTCTTCAATTCCTTATTTGTTTTATAAATGTTTCGCAATTTGTTGCGTAATAATGTTCCTAGTGTACTGTCTGCTTGATAAAGACATCAGCTCAAATTATGACAACAAAATGCTCAAGCAGAGAGCAAGCGAAACGGATATAAAGACGGGAAAGAAAGTGTTTGTTAGGAGTGTAGAAAGTACTACTTTAAGTGTAACTCCTGAAGTAGAGGATGATACAGCATCGCAGCTGCTACACTACTACGTACACAGTCCACAGTGTAAAATGCCTTCGGTGGATCCTTTCTCAGAAGATGTGATGGATATGTACCAACCCATGGTATTCGAGACGTGTTCCAATGACTCAGATCTGATAACACCTATCTTCGATTCGAATCTAAAACGCTATGTGCTACACATTAATAAAAACGTCGCAGCGAAACTATTAAATTCCAGTGAAGCGGAATTTAATTGCTATTATCAGAAAATAACGCGAAAAGCAGAGGACGACAGCTACAATGAGTAAAGTTATTTTATATTAGTTTCTGTTATGATTTGAATATCATAGACAATAATGATTTATTAATACTTTCCCATATCGAAATCCAAATATGACATTAAAGGTTGCCACCGAGGATATACTTCAGCCAGGATTACGTAGTCCCGTTACATGTTGATGGCATGATATTGGGCTGTAGTGCGGCAGGCAACGATTCGAATGTGCTGCAGGCCGATGCATTTGGATTCATTCAGGAAAAACTAACGCATTTGGAAGTGGCAAAGCGCAATGATAAGGCGACACGCCGAAAACCAAGTGTTATAATGTTCGGCATTGACAGCATGTCGAGGATTAATCTGAGACGCACCATGCCCAAAGTTTACAAATACCTAACGCGAATAGGCTGGTATGAGATGCAGGGCTACAATAAGGTAATTCACCTGCGATAAATGCTATTCAATTTGTATTTGTAATGATATTTCAATACTACGTTCAGGTGGCTGACAACAGTTTTCCCAATCTAATGGCAATTCTAAGCGGTTTTTCGCCCGATACGGCTGACGAGAAAGTGTGCAATACGAGTATTACTGGCTGTTTTGATCGAATTCCGTTCATTTGGACTTATTTAAAGAGTGCGGGTTACTTGACTGCTTATGCAGAGGATGCGTACAAGGTGAACACGTTCAATTATTTTAAGCCGGGTTTTGTAGTACAGCCAACGGACTACTATTACCGACCTTTGCTGAACGCTTTCGAAGAAGAGATGAAGTCTTCGAAAGCTTGCAACGATTGCTTATTAAAGTATTGCGTCGGAAGAAGGCCTCAAAGTAGCTACGTGTACGACTACGCCAAGCAGTTTACCCGGCTCTATGTGAGAGAGCGGCCCATTTGGGGACTTTTCTGGTCGAGCAGTTTTAGCCACGACGACTATGCTATGCCCTCAATGATGGAGGACCATGTTCTACAATATTTACTGGATTTTCAGAAAGACGGCGTTTTTGATGAGAGTATTGTAATATTCTTCTCTGATCATGGCGCACGTTATGGCGACTTGATGAATGTAGCCAGTAGTTTTCTTGAAGAGCGTTTGCCCATGATGTTCATCTACTTGCCACCCTGGTTTCGGAAGCAGTACCCAAAGTATGCTGAAGCCCTAACAACGAATCGTAATCGCTTGACATCCAATTTCGATCTGCATAATACACTCAAGCACATCGCCGAATTAGCCGGTGTGCCAAATACACCCTCCTTACCCAAGGCAAACGATTGTCCCAGCTGCCAGTCGTTGTTCTATCCAGTGAATGCGTCGCGTAACTGTTCAGACGCCGGTATACCCCAGCACTATTGCACCTGTGAGCCATATAAATTGATCAAGTATAATTGGTCGGATCGTATAGCTGATCGGGTGATCGATCGCATCAACGACTACCTATGGGCCAAAAATGTGAGCAGCCTCTGTCATAATCTCACATTAGACTATATTCATAAAACGGAAATTAAGATCGGACCAGAGCTCAAATTCCATGAGGAGCTGCCACAAACGGATATTGCCGTCTATCACACAATGTTCAAAGTTAAGCAAAATAGCGCGGACTTTTTTGCAACAGTCACCTACAACAACTTCACCAACAACGTGGATGTCAATGTGGAGACCATCAGCCGTTTAAATTCCTACGAAGAAGACTCAACCTGCATACAGGATAAGATTCTCAAACTGTATTGCATTTGCTTTATTGATATGAAATCTTAATATTCAAATTAGTGATATCGAAAATGGGATAATTATTGAATAATTATATAACCAAATAAAAAATATATATGAAATCATGAAAATCATGATAAAAGTAATTTTTGAAAACATACGAGAGCTCATTTCCGTTCGAAGCAGTTCTTGTGTACATTGAGTCCACTTTCCATTGAGTCCATAGTTTTTATATGGATATATATATATGACTAAGAGCTAAATTGATTGGGGATCGATTTTGGTGGTTCAGCAAAATGTGGCCAAATGCGGTACATTCTTGTTGATAAAATCGTGAGGGTCGCAACAATAGGTTAAGCCCGATTCCTTTTTACCGATAAGCTGCAGGGTCAGAGGACATGGCACCTGGCGGCAATTCGGTGTTGGGTTGCTCGAGTCATGGATATTGTTGTAGGTGAGGATAGCGAAACACGTGCTAGCATTATCGGTAATCAGCTTGAATAGCCATTTGGGTACGGGATTACTATTCGCTGCACCAAGATATATATCTGTGAGATGACCTCTACTGTCCGGCAACTGGAGTACACCCAAGCCTCCCGTGCACACGTGCAGCACAGGGTAAATATCATTTGTGAGCTGTTTGCGTAGCCAGGTCTCGATCGTTTTCCAATTACTGCGATTAATGCTACTAAATTGAGCTACAATATTGATGTACTTGAAGGTCTGTCGCATATATTGCTCAAAGCCAAAATCAAGCGAGGGTGCCAGATGGCCACGGTCGAACACCATATCACGACTGGATTGAATGTAGCGCTGGTTCGGTCCAAGCAGCTGCTCAAATCGTTTGTATATGTTTTTGTTTTGGAAAGTGGCGGCCGCAGCTCCGCTAATGATGCGATCGTTTGTAAAAGCTTGCATAGGTCGTCCGCCTGAAAGGAACGTGATAATCAAGTTGCCACGTAATAATGGGCTTGGAGTACAGTCCACTTACAAAGTTTGGTCTTATAAACTGCGTGTTTGACAAAGTACGCTGTGTGACTAGCAGAATCAAAACAACTTCTGTATATCTCCAGAAAATTGTTACTGTCGATCTTATAGCCCACACGGTATGTGGTATGTGGACAGTGACTATCATCAATTATTTCCACGGTTTCCTTTTGCGAACTGCTGCACCTTTGCAAGGCGGACAGCGATGGCTGAAACTGTCCATTGCGATGGCAAGTGGTTTGCAAGATGTTGTGGGAACTGCAAAGCATGTCCAAACTATCCTGGGTGCGGACCACATCCATACGCAACGGATAGAGACGGCCATTGGTGGTAAAAGCAAATATACGATTTGTCTGTGATACATCCGCAGCACTAAGTTGACAATCAGCATCAACCCGTACGACGACTGAAAACAACTTGTTGTATGCAAATTTCAGAAATACCTTCTTCAAGTTTCGTACTCACGCAGCAGTATAGATAAACAAAACGATTTTTTCATCTTTCGTGCTGTACACAACTGATGCGCACTTGCTCTTGATCTCAACTGGAAGCTTCAAGAGCAGCAGAAAACTAATTTCATACAGAAAGAATCTTGAATACAGAAATGCTTAAATATATTGAAACAAAGAGATAAAAAAGCTCTAGTAGGGACAGCTCGACGAAGCAATACCCTCATCCATAGAGCTGATAAAATGCGCACACACACATACACATACATATAAGCATGCCTATGCACGCACTCTGCTAACTGCGCAGTTTACGCAGCGGCAGATCTGCGGCTGCGGACAGACGTAAGCACACGACTAGTTCAACTCAGTTCATTGAGGTGGTCATGAAAATACATATGTACTTTATACTTTATGCATATATACACAAAACCAATATACCCTTAAAGTCCGATTTAAAATGGATTCATTACAAAAAATTATATTTCTTATGTAAAGATGATAAAGCGCTTATTAGAATAGAGTTTATGTTTTGTATATAAAACAAATAAAGCGCTTATTACAATGTATATTAAAGAATAACTTGATCATATTTACTGTGCTGGCATAAATTCATAATTTATGCTGGGTATTTTCTAATCGAGCCTTCTTACTTTTTTCCCACCGACTGATGGGACCACCCACCCGTTTGCACTTTCTGAGTGTCGCTCGCGTGTCTCGACATTCATAAATTGCCAATTCAATGTGTCGTCGACACTTGAGAGCGCGGGTCATCGTTGATAAGTGAGACAAGGTAAGGGGATGGGTTGAGTTGGCTCTTAGCAGAGGTGAGGCTGAGACTGAGGCTGAGGTTGAGACCGAGGCTGACAGTCTGGTTTGTGCATAGAAAATGCCAAGCCCC
The DNA here is from genome assembly GCA_035047625.1 of Drosophila mettleri. NCBI lineage: Eukaryota > Metazoa > Arthropoda > Insecta > Diptera > Drosophilidae > Drosophila > Drosophila mettleri. The sequence goes on from JAWNPI010000035.1 coordinate 2,272,253, forward strand.
TCATTCCTTATCAGTGTTTATTATCGGAGCTCGACAAGTGGAAATGTCGGCTGAGCTGTTTGTTTGGCTGCCACAGCTACAGCCACATTCAAACAAACATACAAACACATATATACCGCCCATATCCAAGTAGTTATGAGTGCCATAACAAAAGGGGTTGCCGTGTGCTGCTGCACATACACACTTTTAAGCTGCACTCGCTGTGTGCATTGCATTATATTATCAGCCCCCATGCAACTTATCTAAAATTGAATCTAAGGTGTAGCAAAAAAAAAAAGAGAAAAGAAAAGGAAAAATAATAAAAAGTAATAAGAAATGCGCACTTGAAACTATTCGCTGGGTCAGCGTATCTCAGCCGTAAGGGCAACCCAGTCAATCAAGTTTCTGGGACAACCGAGAGCAGGCAACTCTTCGAGATTCGTGCGTGCACTTGGCGGTAGTTTTATATCTGATCAATATTACCCAGAATTCAGCAGTAATGCCAAGGCTTAAAATAACTTATTTATTTTTTATATATATTATCTGAAGTAAAAATTTATTTACAACACTCAATAGTGCTTGGAATGTACCTAACAAGATCCCCTTGCCGACCCGAACAGTTACATTTATTTGCCAGCTTGTGGCATCTCCTTAAAACTGGGTCAGCGACTGCGCGAACTCCTCTTGGCACTTTAATGCATTTTTATTCCACACATATTCAGCCACAATTATTTCGCTGTATTTACTGCAGCATTGCAGGGCTGCCCTACATTTATAGCATTCCCAAAGCAAGTAAATAGTATTTCTTCTATTCAGTCTAAAAACTTAAATATTTTATATCTAAGCCAACAGCCCAAACAATAACCTACATATAGCATTAAAGGCATCAGCTGAAAGAACTTTATGAAAAAAGTTTTAAGCTCTACTCTCTCGAGCTGACCACGGGTGCTCGAGTATATGCATTAGGAGCTGGGCAAAGTTGCCTACTCAATGCTACAAGTATTTAATAGAGAAAAACCTTTACAGAATAAAGAATGAAAATATACAAGTGAGTGAATGTAGAAAAGCTTATATACAAAGAGAAACAACATTTATTCTATTGCAATAATAGTCAGCATAGAAATAAGTAGAGTAGATGTGCCTTAAATGGCCAAGAAACAAATCTCGTTCTTCTCGAACACAGTTCTTTTGCTATCAGAATGGAAAATACTTAGAAAAATGAAACTATTTCATATTCAAGCAGACAATGGACCGAGGATTTATTATGCAGATGATTTTGTAAACAACCAAAAAGACAATGGGAAAACGTTACGTGAGCCAAGAAAAGTAAAGAATGCTTGTATTGTATGCCTCTTGGGAGTATGTGCTGTGAGGGAGCTGTAAATGCAATTTTAAGGCAATTTGAGCGCCTTGTAATGAGCGTCAAATTATGCCATAAGAAATCGTAGAGTGGGTGAGCCATTTGTGAGGCAGATTATAATGATCAATAAAAATAAAAGGCAACTAAGTCTATAAAGCAATGAAATCAACAGCCCGACCACAAGCTGGCATATAAATGAAATTATGCCGCACTGCAGACGCCACTTTCGAGTGGGTGGATGTGGCGAAAGCCAACACTCACCCACACACACATTTATAGGGCTATTCGAGTTGCGTGTTTACAGCACAATTACAACTGTTAGGTTTTATGCGTGCTCAATAGGCGCGAGTGCGTCCAGGACTCGCCAAGTTATGCTGCAGTTTTATGAGCAAGCAAAGCGACGTAACCACTGTCCATGCACACACAAACACCCACGCACACACACACACACATACAGGCACACATACAGGCATAGTAATCTCGCAGTGGACGAATTAAAAGGCAACAGCAACTCGGCCTGCTGAATAATTTATTCAATGTCTGCTTTTAGACGCAGCAAAGAGCGACAGCAAAAGCAACCACTGCCATTTTATGGCGCGCACACACACACAGACACTCAAATACACACACCTTTGGTCCAGCGGCAATTTAAATTGCTGCTGCAATTTATGAACAGCCACTGAATGGCCATTTAAAGTCCGAAACTCTGAAGCAATCAAACGTTCTTCTTTTCTCATTGTTGTTACTTCGAGTTGTACGATTTATGAAAATTGATTTGTTGGAAAATGTATTTCTGCTTGAATTTTTCTTTTTCTAAATATTCGCTGAAGAGTTATGCGAAATGCGAAACTAACATATTTCCACACTTTGTATTTAAATAAATAAATAAAGTTACATTCAAAACTATCCAAGAGTTTGTAGACACTGAGATGCATGGCAAAGTTTATAATTGAATCAAAAGTATTTAATAGGTATATTATATGCTTCAATCTTAAACTATTTAGTTATTTCACTGAGAGACACAAAAAAAAAGAATTCCATTGAAACAATTTGAAATTCAAAGTGTACCTACTAAAATAATTCAAACTGTTAAATAAAACATACGGGAACAAGAGACTGAATGGCTTTCAAATAAAAGTTGCACACACACTCGTACACCTACACATAACTCTCAAATAGAAAACATACTAACTAGCCAAACTCTGTCAGGGCACTAATTGGAATGCATGCATCATAGCAAATGTGGCCTATAGTTGAGCAACAATTGTAACTAGTTTCGGGCACACTCACACAACATGTGACAAACCCAATGGGATATTACTATGTAAAGCCTTTTGCATTGTTAGCTTTTCACATTTGCACAATGCCAACCTGGTGCCATAAGTGACTTTCGAGCTAAGTCCTCACAAAGTATTGTGCTAACTTTAATGGCTTAGTTGGGCCAAACTGCAGCAACATAATTTATTTGTGCTCAAAGCGAATTATTCAACTCTGTTTTTATACCCTGAATCCATTGAAAATGGAAATTTCAGGGTATAATGTTTTTGTGCAAATGTATGTAACAGGCAGAAGGAGGCGTGTCACACCCCATAAAGTATATATATTCTTGATCAGCTCGATGAGCTGAGTTGAACTAGCCCTGTCCGTCTGTCCGTCCGTCCGTCCGTCCGTCCGTCCGTCCGTCCGTCCGTCCGTCCGTCCGTCCGTCCGTCCGTGTAAACACCTGGATTTCTGCAACCACAAAAGCTAGAGACTTCAAATAAAAAGCAAAATGCTCGATAATACCATACGCTGTACGAGTTTATTTTTTTTTTCGATAACTCGTCCCATTTCTTTTTTATCGATAACTATCGAAAATATCGCTTTGTTTTTGAGGTCTGGCGTGCACACCGTTAAAGATAGAATCGTGCACTAAGTTGTGTTTGATTGCTATATTGAATCCGCACATTTTGTCATTTTTGGATTTTTGATGCCACTCCCCTTTCGCCCACAATTCAACAAAATCGATAACTCACGTATATCAAATACTAGAGACTTGAAATTTGACAAATAGGTACATTTAGATATCATAATCATTCCCCAAAAATTTCATTAAGAACATAGGTCTAGAAAAAAAGTTATTAAACAATAAAGTTTCCATAGTACAGCCTCTTCTGCAGCCGCAATACTGCGCAGTCAGCATATTACGTGCATGCATATGTTTGTGTGTGTGTGTGTGTGCATGTGTTCTTTACTATTAATGAATAAATGAAGCTCTTAATGATTGGTATTACAGCTCAATGGATTCAGGGTATCTCTTAGTCGAGCAGTCTCGACTAGAGTTTAGTTACTTGTTAAGCCATGTTTTGCATATGTTTTTATTTGTGGCGGAAAACACATTCACTTGCATTTGGGCGTCACATTGATTTCGTGCATGTTGAACGAGCCAACGGCAATAACAATGAAAACACTTGTTAGTTATATTGTATTAAATTGTCATAATGTCGCCGAAAAGCCACAAAACATTGCGTATACGCATGTGCGTCCGTGTGCGACTCTCTGCGAGTATTCAATAATATGAATTTATATATGCCAGCTAAGTCCCTTAACGGCACTAAGGACTTGCCTGCTATGGCATACAAAATGGCAGCCAAACTAATACACGAACATACATCACACACCCACATGGAGGAGCTCAAAGCGTTACGTGCTCTGCGGTGCCCCATTGAAGGCTTTGAGCCGAAGAAATTTGTGTTTATATTCGGCAAGCAGCATTCGTGGCCAAGTTTAGCGTTAAAGCACACCATCAAGCGGAGCTAGTTGCAGCCGTGCTCGATGTTGGTAAGTAGCGCTTAAAAGCAGGCCAAAACAGGCGTGTCTTTAATAGCCTTTCAACTCGTACGCATATTCAAAACATTCACAATCTAAATGCACATATATTTATAACAGCCCACTTGAGCAATGCGCTGTGGGACCGATAAAATCCTTAAACAAGGATTCAAGTGGTTCAGCCCACGCGTATAAATTGCTTATGCGATGTCGCTAAACGCTTTAACAATTTCGTGCACCAAGCACTTAACATGGCCCAGAGGTCAAAGGGCATGGTCACATGAACTATGTTTGACAAAGCTAAGCTACGCCAATCTTTGGAAAAGCTCTGCACCCCCACATGATGCGCTTATCTGTCGCTTAGTTCTTTGGTGTTAAGTGTATAAATTTTTTTATTCAACCTTTATTCCATTACTCGAATATTTAACGATTAATAAGCCCAGTTAATGTGGCGCGAAATAACCAGCAAAATGAGAAAACTTTTGCATTACTTTGGCTCGGGCTTAGGCCTAAGATTTATAAATGACCCGCAGCATTTAAGGCGAACAACATGCATGCGACTCAAAGTGTCGCCAAAGTTAAACAAGTTGCGATTTAAGCACATTTATCAAAACAACTTTTTGGTGGAATCAAAATTAATCCATAAGTCAAGGCATGATTTACCCAACACTGCATATCAATGTACGTATTAAGCACATATACTCTATAGAAATTTCTTATAAAATTGTGAGGCAACCTGTCGTATGCGCAACATTAGGTATATGCCGCATTATTATTTATTGATTTTATACAGCTTCAGCTGTTTTGTCGTGGCGACAGCTGAGACTTGGCAACTGTGGTGAAGGTGTCAGCATCAGCATCAGCATCAGGTAACATAGTCAGGGCACCCATGGCGACTACCTCGATTTGACATTTATTAATTTTTTCACTCACATTTCGTTCAATAAATGTTTATATTTAAACATAAAAATTGTTGGGCTTAGCATACATATTTGCAGCATTTTCGGCCTGTATTTTATTAAAGCGAATATCATCATTAGAAGCACACACACATGAAAAGCCGCTCAAAGGGAAGCAGCTCCATTGCATGCCTGTTTGCATAGCCTCAATTTGAGGGGCAATTATCTTGGCTGTAACTTGCCAAAAAAGGAGCTACCAAGAGATAGGCAGACAAATTGATAGACAAAGGAGGCAAGCATGTCCTGGCACGCTCTGCACACTATCCTTTTGCCTTTGCGAGCGCCGTTAAAGAATTACGATGATTTGCATAATTTTAGCGCACCTTCAATGGCAATTGAGGGCCTCAGTTGCCGTTGAAGACGGCACAACAAAGAGCGCTTTCTATTCGACTTTTTGCATTCATTTTTTTTTTTTATTTTTCCTTTGTATATATATGTGTGTGCGCGTGTTTATCTGGCTCGCTCTTATGCTGCTGCCGTTCTTCTTCAATATTTTCTTCGTTTTTTTTTTTGGGCCTGAATATTTTGTAACTGATGTGCTGCGTTGCCTCTCAGCTTGGATTCAGTTTTTCCAGTCGTTTATCTCAGTGCCTGATCGAAATTGCTTTTGTGGTTACTGCCACTGTGCAACTGGCTTTTGTTGTTGTCTTTGTGGTTGTGTTTGTTGCTGTTGCTTTACTTTTCAAGCATGTGTGCAGCTGCCTCGACGGCCTTTTTCCTGGTTACGCTTTTTAGGCCATTTGCTAATACTTTGCCTTTTTTCGGTTTAGATATTCATATCAGCTACTATAATAGCTATTTTCCGCTAAAACTCCAACTGATTGCCGCCTTGTGGCTAACACAGACAGCTACTACAACAGCGGCAGAGCACTCATACCCTACAACTGGCTGTCGTTGGGTGTACTGTATTTCAAGTTACAATTCAAATAATATATATCTTAAGAATCTATTTCAAATTGCAAAACACAATAGGAGTCATGTAAAATATTTCATATAATATATAAATCAATTCGTGTTTTACTCCTGGGTATTTTACAGTCAAGTCCGCATATTTCAGGATTTCTTTCCTCCACTTGCTCCACTTGAGTTTTATTTGGGCAGCAATTCAGATGCAAATTGCCGCTGATTTGAATATAATTTTTAGTTGGCTATTTTTAAGAGATCCAATTTGGATACGCTTCCGATTTGTGTGGACCCTTGAGTTAAATAATCTATGAGGATTACATTTATGGCTCCAGCGGCAATTAAATGATGCCATAGGAATTACCATTCCCTATTCACCAAGCCAAATACGTATACTTGATGGATTGAAGTGTTTGCTTGGCTCATACATGATTATGTGGGCTAAAGCTTATTTGTATATGTAAAATGTTTTAGAGCTTGTTGTTGGCTCGTGGCCGTTGCATTTCCTCCCGTTGGTTTTCAATTGTAAATATTTATTTGCACATTTCCTTGCGCGCTATTTACCCACTTCCGCTGTACACACAGGCGAGCAAGACATTTCTAAGAGCTTACGTTTTCATTTTCACTCGGTAACCACTTTTGAGACCAAGTCACATACACATACACAGTGTAACTGCTGACCCAGACTCTAGTGTGAATGCAAGTGCATCTACCACGTTTTAGTTTCAGTTTCGGGTTTTGGCTTTGGTTTGACTTGTGCAAATATTTTCCAGCAATTTGCCGTGACCCTCTTGAGCCAAGGCCCACTGGGCAGCCTTTGGGTCTACTCTTCAACTGAAAATAATAATGTCCTATTTTGGTTGACATATTTGAAGGAACTTCAGCCTCTCGATTTCAATGCAAATGACCAGGACTTTCATGTTGGCCATGCTCAACTTCACGAAATACAAAAAGGCCGATAAATATTCGGCGGTTGATTTACACTATATAAAATAAATTTTTTGTTTAAACTAGGCAAATGTGCTTTCTCATTAAACGACAAAGAACTTACATTCTCCATGCGCCATTTAACGGCAATTTAAATGGTGAGGCTTTCTACCGTACGCTATATGAATATCAGAGCGTCAGAGCAAGAGAAATGTCCCAAGAGCCGGCTGAACTGAAGGATTTGCACTTGCAATCGGCGATGCTGGAAGGCACATCATAAATTCTTAATGGCTACGCACGCATTGCAGTCAGCTGCTGCAGCTGCTGCGCATTTAAAATGCAGTTGCAATGCAATAAATTCCCGTATATTATTTCATTTTTGTCTTTTGTAGCAATCACGACACATTTCAAAAAAATACCCGCATGAAGATAGCCGGCCGTAAATATGTCCAAGCGCATTGCATGCCTTTCGCATTAATAATTACTTGGCGCACAGCTCCCTCCGACCAGTCACTGCCGATCATCACCTATCTTAAGCTGGTCATTAACACTTGGCCTCAAAGACTGGCTGATGAGCGCTGAGCACATATCTGAGGGGCACTGACTTTCCTTCAAAGTTCACTTCAGCCCTTTCTCTTTGTGCGTTACTCTTTGTGCTTGCTCGCTTCGGCCAGGCATTCTTGATAATGGCGGTAAAATTAATAAATTACCAACATATTTGTGCGGCAAATTAATTACATTCTTGTTACTATGCTGACCTACTTCAATTGTTTTTGATTGTATACTTACGATTGGCAGGCTTGTGATATAAATACAATGTGGTTAATTAAATGTATGATTCCTCGAATTGTGTTCACAATTTGGATGCACTTATTAATTGAAATTGAATCCAATATTTTCTTTACCTTACATTTGGATTGTTAACATTTTCAACATTTTCAGAGGAATTTAAATTTATCTAAATAATTGCTTACAGAATTTCTTTGCAAATAGTCAAGTTGCACTTAACCCAGTCTAACATGGCCAATTTTGAAATGGGCAGCAGCCGGGCACACCTGATGCTTGCGTTGGTTGCCTTTGAGTTGTAGCTTTTGTGTCGACACGCTTTTGGGTCGTCTGTCATCATTAGGATAATTTATCATGCGGCAAATCTTGCATGTCCAAGTGGTCGCCGTCACTTCATGCCCTCATTTCTCAAACACCAAATGCAATTTCTTAATAAACAATTTAATTAAATGAAGCCGAAAAATCCAGGCCACTGACACACAATTAATTTAATAGTAATATTTAAGACAAACTCATAGTTGGTCACTTTATGACAGGCGTATAAAATGTTGCATGTGGCAGCTGTTGCTGCTACGTCTGCTTTCAATTACTGAAGTAACTACGTAATTTGCCTTTATATATTTATTTATATATATATATACATATATACATACTAGATGTTTTATAACAATATTGCCAGCCATTAATTAAATACAAAAGCTCTGTGATTATTGCGTGTCATGAGCGCGACCTGCGCGACGTGCCCTGCCTGGGGCAGGAGATCTGCTTCAGTCTAAGGTCGCGGGCAGAAGCGAACGATTGCAGACAATTAATTGTTGCGTTGTGTATTCATTTTGGCTCTTTCAGCATTTCATCTGCACTTGTCAGCTGCTTTTGTCATCAGTCGCCCCCCTTGCAGCCCCGTTCAGCTACTCTCTTATGATGAATGAGTTATTTTACAATGCAACAGGAGCTAGCACCACGCAGAGTGCCATAAATTTAATCCGCTGAGAATTACGACGTTTAAGTGGACCGACCTCAAGCTTCAAGTTTAGTGAGGCCAGAAACTCTTAGACTTATAATGAGATTACAATAAAGGCATTTGACCTTATAGTAATACTAACGAATAAAAATCTCTTTTCACTGTCAGTGGACAACGATATTTACTCTTTCTATTTTTTCAGCTATACTCCTTCTAGTCCCCTAAATAGTTTATAACGCTTATCATCTTCATAGTTATTGAAATTGAAAAATCGAATTTAAAAATTGCTTCTCGCTCCACAGCAAGCCAATTAATGTCAAATGCTGTGATATGATAAGTACGCCTGTCATTCAGTCACTCAATGCATTCAGTCACTCAATGCATTCAGTCCCTGAATTGATGGCTAATGGCTGCAGCCCCACTGTGTGCGGCTTGGCATTTGGTTGCGCATATTCGATTAGAGAAATCCCAGAACACATCACACATCCAGGCGCGAAGCTCTGCAATTTATTATTTAATTTATTTACCAGGCCAACTTACAAATCCTTTATTCCGAATAATTGTGACCAACGCATTGCGGAAAAGGCGGAAAATCCGATTTGAGCTCATGTAAAAATGTGACAAAGTGTGACGGATAAAAGCCCTTCGGAATTTCCATAATAAAGCTATAAACAGTTCGATGAAAAGAAATTAATATTAACAGCTGATCAAATACTTAATTTATGTGAATAAATTTTAACAAATTAAATATAATGCATATGTATGTAGGTCAAGAGAAACGCAGCATGGACTGACGATATATATTATTTGTAAATTTTAAATTTTTACGACATTAGGGAAAAAAAAACAATTGAATAATTCAGTACTCAGATTTAATAAGGCCTGATTGGCCGATCCAATTTAAGAGCGGCTAGAGATTTTGTGGCTAGCGCCGTGTTGTACATCTACCAGGGCGGCATTAAGCGGATTGATGTATATTTTAGGCGCTCGGAGCGTGTCCAGTGCACAATTAGCTCTTTATCGATCTGAGGTGAGACCTCGTATGCAACGGGCCGTGGCTGCTTCTGCCTCGAGAGTGGCTGCTGCACCGGCTGCGTTTTCATATTATTGTTGGCTTCTCGCTTCAGCGCAACACATTTGGTTTCTAGACCGAAATGGGCTTTCTGTCATAATGCAGGCAGATTTTTCTGTTTTAGCTATTCACTCACCCAACCTCACGCGCTTGGCGCCCAGAACATTTTTCAAGCACTTGTCAAACTGGCGACGACGCATTTTGCCTATCATAACTTTCATGCATGTGTACCTGAGTTTTTTACATACAATTAATAATTTGGATATAGTTTCCATTTGATATGACTTAGAATGCTTGGCAATTTGTGGCATTCGGATAATTCACACAGCGCTTGACACATATTTGGATTTTAAAGAGAGTTTTTGCACATCCATCAAATTGAGCATTGTTATTATTCAAAGTACTTACATTTATGCTACAGCTAAGTGCGTGCAATACTTGTGATCCAGTGGTGTTTTGTCATCCTAAAGAGCAGCAGTGCAAAGAAATGGCGGCAGTCAGACGTCAGACACAAAAGCAGACTCCGCAGTCCGACACTCACACATACAAAATCCATTAACTAAAGTGTCAATTTAGTGACAAAGATAAAATGTCATATGCAACACACACACGCATAAGTCCATTGCAAACACTTACATGGCAGATAAAGATATTTTTCAGACAATGATGTTTTAATACTCTAATTAAAGAGAAGTGAGAAACGTAAGCCATATCGAGTCGTATATACTTTGGGTATATAATAAGCACATTCAAATTTAAGCAACTAAAAACAAAAAAAAAAATCCTTACACTAAACTAGAAGCGAATAACAAATGTTGGCCAAAGCTAACTACAATAAGTTAAACATCGAGGGAGTAAATCTAAAAGAGCAATCCTAACATGTTCTTTAAATAGTAAATCAAATATTTACAAAAACTCTCGTAACTGCCAAGATTGTATAAACATTTGTCGTTATATTAAAAGTTTGCATAGCTTTATGCGAGTGCTTGCATGCCCTTCAGTAGAGCATTGGAACAACCGAATGAGCGCCAGTGGAAGGGGCGGAGAACGACAGGAGATGGAAGAAAGAAAAGCTCTGAGCAGGGCATCTGAGCACAATGAATTGCAGTACTTTATATTGTGATTTTTTTTCTGTGTCTCCGAGTTTTGTGCGCTCGTTTGTTTATCTTCAGCTGTTGTAAAGGGATTTTCGGATAAAGTTGTTCGTGTGGTTGTTGTCTGCTTTGTGTGCTCCAATAACCTGTTACATGTCACGTTCTGCTGTCATTTTTTCATGTTTTAGTCACATTACGCATACGCCGCGTGCGACCGTGCCATTCTCTCTTCTAGGTTTTTTATTTGTTAATGGTTTTCAAAAGCGTAAACTGTTTGCTTTGCATCTGACAATGAAGTTTTACCAAACACGACGACATACAAGCTCCATGACAGTCTGCCAAAGTGGCCACAAGTCGTGCGTGCAGCAGAAAGGTGCCAAAGTGGAAATGCGCACAAAGACGTCAGCCGCAAATGAAAACCTTTACCGTTAGCGTTACCGTCACCGTTACCCATCCCGTTTTCCGTGTTCCGCTCCTCGTCTCATACTCGTTTCGTAGTTGCGCTCAGTGTATTGTCTTGCAGCCATTTTATATGCAGCGCAACGCGCCACAAAGTGCAAGTCAATACAACGAAGACGCTGGCTGAAGTTGCCACAGCAACTTCTCCCCAAAGCCAATCTTCGCAGCGCATGCCACTTTCAGTTCCAGATGCAACGTTTCAAGCGAAACGTTTCAGCACCGAAGCAAACATTTTGTTATACTTGAGACACGCACACACATAGACACAGATACAGACACGTACACATGCACGCCTGTATGTGTGTGAAACGCAAGAGCCAAAGTTAGAGGCAAGCGCTTCGTTTTATGCAAACTTTGTCGAATTGCATAAACTATATTCGAACTTGAAGCCGGGCCACTGATGGATGTGGAGCACATGTTGCAGCTACCGCATAATGGCAATCAAATTCATAACTAGGATTTAACATGAAAGAAATGTTGCATACAGCTCAACAATATCGACTGGAAGCTGGAATCTCAGCAAACTTCCTTAAATAATAATGAGCTCTCTTTGCTGAATCATTATCACTGCTAAAACTGAATAATTAAGAAAGCTGAAGCCGTATTTGTAGTAAACAAAATGTGATCTATTGGAATTCTAATAGAGTTGAAAATTGTATAATTTTTCATACTACACTCATTGTCAAAGATCTGTGTTCCGTCTATCTTCTTTTGTACCACCATCATTAAGCCAGATATTAAAGCTTATTAAAGTAATCCATCATCATTGACCTTGCTAGTGGAAAATAGTTCGAAATAGTATATTTTTTACTCTACAAATATAAACTTGCAGGCAGCCTACGTAGGAGTCTATTAGGGCCACGTCCGAGCTCGGTTGTTGCGTTCTCATCTGAGTCACGCACATTTTTCAAACTTTTGACAATTCACACACACAAACAGATAGAGGCGACGCTCAATTATTCAAGGCAGCAAGGATACGGCAAGCGCCTGGACAGATTACACGGTGTGGAGGCTGAGCGGAACTGCGTACATGGGGCCTTAGTAGAGGCCTAGACACGGGTAACCAGTTGGGCGACATTGACTAATGTTGATATGACGTCGTTTTTTTTGCCACCACGCCTGATGGTTTATTTTTGATATGTGTTCGCTTAAGCTTTGCATATGGGTACATGTGTGTGCGTGTGTGTGTCTGTGTGTGTATGTCTGTGTCTGTGTGTGAGTGGTTTCAGCTCGAGGACGCTTGAGTCGATATCTCTTGTGTACCAATTGCTGAGCTGATGCTACTGCTAGTGTTACTGCTGTCGCTGCTTGCCAATTTGCTAGCGCTTGACGGCTGGCGTGGGCTTCTATTACTTCTATTCTATCTGCTGTGTGTGTACATGGATGTGATACATGCGATAGACGTAAAGGATTTGCTTTGATGATGTTATCCCTAATGGCATTCGCCTCGCTCTCCATCCACACTCTTTCTATATTCCGTTTGACAAATGATTTCGGATTTCACGCCACGCTTTAAAAATCTGCTAATTTTATTTCGCATGACAAAGGGGCCACAAGCAATATGTTTTAATTAGCCACATGTGGCACGCGACAGCACGCATTGTGAGTGCCACAAAGCTTTACATTGTTTAATTATGCCAGCCATTACCAGTCACCCAAGCAGTTGCTCCACAAGTGTGCTATAATTATTTATAATCACAATCAGCAAGCTGACAACAAAAAAATAAACACAATTAGTTTTCAAAGTAAGTTTTTTGTTCGTCGACTACTCAAAAGCTATTTGGAAAATTGAGGCAATTCAAGCAGCTTGATACTCTAACCAAATACCTATAATAATTTGTAATTAAAGTGCCAATCACTTTCATTAAATATCTATCAAATTTCCATTCAACTAGTCTGGCATAAGCATGTACTTGTATTTCGTATTCTAATTGCGGCACTTCATGTGCAAGTGGCCACTTGAGCAGGAAGGGCGTTTCTTCACAGATTAATGGTGTGCCGTGCCCCTTGTCTGGCAGCAACAGCAATAACAACACTCATAAGAGGCAACAGCAACAGCAACAGCAACAGCAGGCACAAACTTAACCAACCACAATGTTGCAACACAGGAGGCGAGGGAGGAAATTCAGCATAAACCTTGCTGACCACACATCATTTGACCCGAACGTTGATGGACCAACTGTTCACATAACATTCCTCCTCTGCCGCTTCCAGCTAGCTACACGCCTCGCATGCAAACCGATATTCTGAAATATTACGTATACGCAGCGCTAAGAAAACTGATTGCATATGAGCTCAATCGTTAGCTGCGCGTCCTTCACTTGAGGTAGACACTAAATAATTGGCTCGTTCAGCTAATGCAAGCTAGATACGTGTGCACAAGTTACGCCCCTGCGCTGTTGCTGCTAATTAAACCTACAAAAATTTGTCTAGTCAATTAGCTGAAGCGGTGCTTAAGTTCAGCCTCTGAAATTTGCGCTTATTTAAAATTGCAGGACTTGTTAAACCACTTACACGCATTTATGTAGTTTCTATTTGTTGCCGTCGTTGTTGTTGTAGTGCTTGTAATGCATTTACACTAAACAAGCAGGCCATGCACAAACACACAAACACACAAACACACACACACACACACACACACACACGCACACTCATAGACAAACACTTAGCCATACAAATATCAATTTCGGCTTTACATGCTAGGGGTAAATACCATGGATATGGGGCTTATCGTAAATGAGGTGTTTGCCGCTCTTAGTGCTTTCTCTTTGTTCGTTTAGCACAGCGAAAGCTCTCGCGCTCGTCCTCTCTTTTTAGCACATGTTCAGCACGTTCTCTTCGTTTGCCATTCGTTTGCTGTTCACGAGGCTGGGCCAACAGGCAGTCAACGGCCCTTCGCTTGGCCATAATCTATGACATAGCCGGCAGCCAGCATAGCTGAGTTAGTTATACAATGCCGGGGCACAGAATTATGCCTAGACATAATGCAGAAACTATGTAGTAGCATTTCCTTATCATTGGCCTGCTTCAAGTTTACCGCGAGTAGCCGCTGCTAACATCGTTTTGCCAAACTGCTGCTGCCACTGCTACTGCTGCTGATGCTGCCTTGAGCTTAGCACATTTCTTTATTGGGGCCACGTGACATATATGCTAGCCGTTTGGCAAGTTTGTTGTGCTCCGTGCTGTGCTGCTTTGATATGCGGCTTGTAAATAATAAATACTCGTTTCGGGCTGACTGCACAACTGCACATCTGCACATCCTTGAGATCGAGCGTTGTTTCGGTGACTGCTTCACGAAGAGGTCACGTGCCGAACAGCTGTTTCACACCAATTACTTGCGATTTGCATTCGACAACAACAAGTTTACAGGAACCGCATGCAAATCATGGAAATGCATCGAGTTATACAGTTGCTCAGTTGCTCAGTTGGTGCTGCAGCTGTTGGTGCTTGCCCCACTGGGCTGCATATCAAATGTAATCAACATTTGGACACCCAACTTTGACCTGACCCAGTGTGCCGCAGTTCTAACCAGAATAAAAAACTTGTTGAGCACACAACTTCAGCTTGGACTCAATTTAGCCATGAATTAAGCTGCGCAATGAGATCAATTGTTTGAAAAATGCCAGAGCGCCCGGTTGAGCATTCGGACAGTTTGTGCACCGAAAATCCATTCAGCAATTTGCCAAAGTTAAAACTTTTCATTGGTTTTTGCGTTTTAGGGAGATTAGTCCAACGAGTTGTCTCACTTATAAATTAATGATTTCGACAAAAACTTTCTGGCAGCTGACTTCGGAAGTAACACTGACAGCGGCAGCTGGCCCCCAACTTACCGCCAATCAATACTTTAATATGGCCACAGGGAGTCAACGCCGGATTCCATAGGATGCTAATGAGCTTAAGCCCTGTGGCAATGAGTCAGCGTCATCTCATTAGTGCGTCAAAGTGATTTATCTGAACACAAAACGCATCGATTTACTCCAAGCTAATGCAACATATGTGTAATGGTAATGAATAATGATAACTGAGAACGAGTCAAGCGTGCTGCGTTGCGCAACCGAGCATCTAATTAATTAGCGACTGTTGCGTATGGCATTGGAAATCATTAAAAAATTTCACAATTCCATTCAGATCCGACATGAGCCAAAGTTCAACAAGTGCGCGTGGTCGTCTGCTCCTTAGGTCGCAAATGAAATTTGCGGCTGACTTTGCATTCGCTCCCATGTTTGCTGAATAAACATGAAAAATGTTGCTCTGGTAAACAATCAGATAAGCCGCTTTAAGCCTACACATGGTAACAAGCACATACATATCTACGTATTAGATATGCATGTAAATCACGTTTACAGCTATCTACACCCGGTGTGGGGACGATCAAAGAGCTTGCGCGACTGTCAACACATCCTCTTTCGCTTTATGGGATTATTAATACTTTCGTATTCCATTTAATTGGTATGTAGACGACCAATTAGAACTAATTAAGAGGGCTAACGCAGCAAAGCCAAAAACATTGCGTACAATTCAGTATATATAAAGCGCTGAAGGTAATAATTACAGGGTATCAAAGCTGAAAGATGCGATTGGTACTGTTTGCTGAACAAAGTCGTATACAAGACTCTAAATTGACATCTAGAATAATAAATAAATTCCATGTATCGTTCGGATCGTGTTGTTGTTGCCAAACGCTTGCGTCGAGCATCAAATGCGAGTTGGGCAAGTTTGTGTTGCAAATTATATTAAATATGCAAAGCAATGCTTGCTTATAAATACTCTAAATGAATTTCAAGCACGCAGGCACACGCGTCAATAAACAATCCAGGCAGCCACCACACCCACACACACACACGCTCATGTAGATATAGGCACCCACTCGTCAGTGATGTGATAAGATATATTGAAGAGAGTTCTAAACAATTTTCTGCGCCATTTTGCACACGCGTTTGGCAACTTGTTCAATGCTTATGGCAAATTAGCTTAGACCAAGCCGTTTATCTGCTCTGGCCCACTGTGCCGCTTAGTGGTTTAATTTTTGAAGAGAAGTATGCTCGTATGTCGAGCTCATAAATCTGTGCTAAACTGCTCTCGACTTTTGCAAAAAATTTCAAACTCTGCTCACGTTTGTCAGCCCGAAAAGTTTGCGTCCCCATTTGAGACACTTGAAAAGCGTTGACGGCTATCTCAAAACAATTTTACAAAGTGCACGTTGTAACATGATTGTAAAACCCATCGATGATTACAAGACAACGTGCTGTTGTTGTTCTCTAATGATTACGTTAGGTGACAGCCACTGTTGGTTGCATTGTTGGTCAACCAAACAACATTGCGTATACTTAACCCTGCCCAATCGCTCTTATCACCTAACACTTAGTGGATGTGGATGTGGATGTGGGTATGCGTAAGCCTTTGACAATACGAATGGCACTGGTTATTTACACTTCCCTTTTACTTACCGGCGGCAGCGGCGACAGTGGCGGCACATTGACTGCTTTTCACTCGATTGACTATTTATTTGATTTCTCATTTGTGTCGCACAGTTTCCCTATTTTTCTTTTCCTCCCACCGTTTAGCTCTTTACACCGCGCACCCAGCCCTGGCTGCTTGTTATGCTGTGCTGTGCTGTGCAAGTTGCTTTTTTCCCATTTAGTGAGCCAATTCGGTAAATGTTGCTCACTGTGCGGCTTGCTTAGCGCCCGGGTCAATTGTAATTCAAGTTTCGTGGTCAACAGTTAGCCACAGTTGATTGGTTCGTCGAGACTATTCGTTTTCTTCTGCTTTGACTTTTACTAGTTTTCGTTACTTCGATTTCGTTTGTTTATTTGCTTCTGCGAGCTACAACGACCGCCTGCGGTGGGGCCGACCTAATACCTAAGTAATGAGACAGCAAAAGTTAATGGAAATTCTCTGCAGAGCCAGGCAAATGCTATTAAGTAGAAGCAGAGGAAGCAACCTTATGCTCCGCTCTTGTTGCACGCAGCTCAAGTCTGTGATGTGTTTTAGATTATTTAATTCCGTTAGTTAAAGCCAATTGTTGCAGTCCGTGCCTTGCAGCTATAGAACGCAAGCTGATGTAGTGGGCAATATCGCGCATACGCCGCGTGCACATAAAACAGTTGCTGCAACGTTCACGCGTTGCTTAAATGCTGCGTATAAGAAATTTATTGTTCATTTGTGCCACGTGCTCACCATTAAAGCAATCAAACTGCAATTGCCTTGACTCTACAAATAATGAAAGTTTCTCTTTCTAAAATCATATTTATTGCCAACAAATTATACGAATTTCCTTCCATTTAATTCGAGTTAGAAAAACAGATTATTTTGCTGTACCTGATAGCATTTAGTGTCCAAAACTTTGATGCTTAAAACGTTGTCAGGCTTAAAGGCTTAAGGCACTCAAAAACCACGAAAATACATAAGCTGTAATATTTTGGATTTGGTCTATTCACTGATAACGTTGGTTTATTAATTGAAATATATTCATTTCGCAAAGTGTAAATATGATATTGAGCCTGTTTGCTCATCGGCATCATTTGCAATATTTCATATAATTTTACAACGATTTAAATAAAAAATATTAAGTCCGTGTTTGTTAATCCTTTCAGCTGGCAGTTGCTGGGCAACTAACAAAAACTGCGCAAACTGTTGGTGATTATTGCCGTTGGGCAATCACAAACGATTTGCAAATTGAAATTTGCACAATTTTTTCATCAGACGGATTATTATTTATTTTTTATGCACTCAATTAAAGTGTCAGTATTTTAATTTGCAGCAATTAAGAAGCGCTTTGTGCTGTGCGAATCACACATTTCCATTTCCATTTTTATGTCTAGTTGAACGGGTAATCATCTTTGCTTTGAATGAAATAAAGTGAATTTTATGCTTGATTAAATCGAAATGCAAAACCATATACTTCGCCTGCCCGTCGAAGCAAAAGTCACAAACGAAAACCACACAATGAGCAGTGAGCAGTGAGCAGTTAGCAGTGCGCAGTGAGGCCTATTTGTGTTTGGGCTGAGATTTGCCGCAGGCTGAGATCTTTATGGTGCAGTGGAGCTCATTACTTCAAAGCTGACAAGACTGTTGCACAATAAGTCTCTGTTTGTTTGGCCCCAATCGGATCTGTGGCCTGGGTGCTGCTGTTCAGTTTCATAAATGTCAAATATTTCTGACAAATTACGCAAAGAACACAAAACTCTCTTGGCTTGAGCAATTTGCATTTGGGGGAAACTTGTTCAAGTTTTTGCTGCAACCCAAATTTTGACATTTATCTTGCAGTTTTCCTAATCAAACATGCATACATGCACACATGTCATGTGACTATTTTACAATGCGAATATTGCAGATGAACTGCCACTGTTTGTGCAAGTAATGCATTCGCACTAAAACTGCAAATTCTCATTGAAAGTCAAGCCAATGCCAGATCCTCAAGCTGTCATCATTTTTTGAATTTTAATTTTGCCTCTAGTTTCGTGGATTTGGTATTTCGTTGCTTATCATTAAATTATACAAAATATTTTCAGTAATTTCATATTAAATTCTCTGGTAAAGCTGACTTGAAAAAAGGCCCAAAGGTCTTAAGTTTTCTGCACACAATAAACACATACTTTGAACTTTTCAACTTTTTTATTTACCAAACTCGGCCAACATCCTTATGCCTGCTTTTCCACCTGTTTGACTTGTGTGGCGAGGCCTATAAAACTTCGTGTGTCCACCTAGGGTATACTTATTTACTTTTTACGCAATGAACTGAGTATATTGGTTTTGTGCACTATTCACAATAATCTTTAGAGCTCAAAGTTGGAATATAGGCAAGTCGCAAAAAAAATAATGCTCCACAAAATGTGAATTTAAATTGGTAACATATATTATGTTCTTGAAAGAGCTCAAAATTTTAATAAATAATATTTACTATAAATTTTCCTTTTCAGTTGCCGTTGACCCTCTCAAAGGACATTCCTTTTATACATATTTTTTTTTTTTAAATTGTTTATGTTTTTGTAATGTGAAAGCATATTATGCAGTCGAACGCGCAAGACACCAAAGTTTGTACTTTCTGTAGATAATTTTTCTAGCAATTTATTAGCCACATGGCGTTTTGACAGCAACTAGCATTTGCAGTCATAACTCATTGATCAAATTATTAGGGAAATGCCAACTTTATGAACTAAAATTGGCAGCTATAAAAAAGTTTGGTCAGCAAAGTTGGTCAATTGGCAGTGCCAGAGCTGCATGTGCTCTTCATTTGGTCTCATTGGCATTTCGCTCATAAATAGCTTAGGGCTGTAAGCTTAGATAGCTTACGTATGCTCTTAAAACACTCCGCATAATCTGAGAAATAGTTACCCAACTTTTGGTCTTGTTCCTGCGGCAACTCAAAAGTATTTCTGTTAGTGGGTTTCCTGTCTGTGTCTGTGTCTGTGTCTGTGTGTGTGTGTGAGTGACTGAGTGACTGACTGTCAACTTTTAAGTGTTGCCAAAGGCAAAATAAAGTCGACTTTATTTTCACTTTCAGATTAAATTCGTTGCTTTTTAGCAGCTACAACAGCTTGCCGAGCTACAGTGAGTTTCCAAGCAATTGCAATTCTTTGAGCTATTAGTGCGCTCCAGAGGATGCCATCAACAAAGCAAGTTGCTTAAATATTTCTTACATTTTTCATAAATATTAAGCAACAAATAACACGACAACGACTGGCAGCAGCTAAGAAAAAAACTGCGAATTTCGTATTGCAAGCAGCTAAAATATGTAAAGAGTAATCAAAATGAAGTTATATGCAAGAGCTGCATAAAATAAAATAAAATAAAATAAGAAAAGATGGCCAAAGTTACAGGGCATGGCAATGTTGTCCTTATTTCTTGAAGTATTATACTTGAATGAATATATTAATTAAAAATTTACAATTGAAATCATAGCTATGTGAAAATTTAATCGTGAACACATGCACTTGGACAAATGTTATTGTATGAAGTAAACAATATTTTAATGCTTAAATATAGATATTATTTTATTACCTATGATTTCAGGTCGTCATCAATGACATTCAAGCTTTTACAACTTTACCTCATGAAAAAAATGCTAAATATTAAAAAAAAAGGTTTTTTAATAAAAAAGATATTAAAGCAAGGGAATTTGTTATTGATAACAAGAATATAAATTTAAAAATTAATTACCCTAAGTTTAGATGGATATATTGTTTAAAGACAAATAAGTCACTGAATGGAGACAGTCACTTCTCCTTCTGTCTGTCCTTCCCTCTGTCCTAATACCGAAATTTAAAATGAATTATTAAGTCCACTAGTATTACGTTATGCAGTCCCTCACAGTTAAAGGTGACAATTTAAAAAAAAAAAAATACATTTTTAAGTCACAAAAAGGAGCCTCACAGCCGCATACATGAGATCCCTTTCAACGCGCAGCAGCACAATGTACAAATGCAAAAATATTTTTTTTTGTACGGCGCTGCGGGAAGCCACTAGCAATGGAAAATCTTTGCACTGGCATTGCAGTTGCAGTTGCTCCACGGAAAATGCATTTTTACCTGCTTTTATGTAAGCTGCAGAAAAGTGGGTTAAGTGATTTTCAGCTCAATTAACATTCCAGCAGATGAGCAGTGGAGCAGTGGAGCAGGGGGGGCAGCGCAGCGTTCTGTTGGCCAATGGGTCGTATACGCACTTACCGCAATAACAACAAACAATTAGTTTGCCACATTAACAGACTGTGGACCAAAACTGTCGCCCCAACAGCTCATCAGCTTCTAAAAGGACACTTGAGGACTGATGTCATTGTTGTTGTCCTTCTTATTGCAGTTGTGCTTATATAGAGTTCAACGTGTCTGTCCGTATGTGAGTGTGAGTATGTGAGTGTGAGTATGTGTGTGTGTGTATATAGAATCGCTGCTAGATGACAATATGTGAGTTAACTACTTTAAGCTTACGTGACATAATTATGCATCTGACTAAAAGGACAACAGCTACAAGAACCAGACGGGGCAGGTCAGGATACGTAAGTTAAATTTAGCTGTCTGCCATATGGCCGCTTACGAAGGTTGTTGTGCGTGTGTGCGTGGCTGTTTACACATTTGCTATGAAATGCATGCGTCTCGCAATACGTGTAGACAGACAACCGGACAGAGTAAGGGGCAAACAGGCGAGCAAACAAACAGTTTGTAGAGCAAATGAACACGCATCAACATCTATGGGTTGGCGGTGTGGCGTGGGGGCATGGGGGACGAGCCAGGCTAAGCGCATAGCAAGTGCTACATTTGCATAAGTGTGCGCTTTATGTACTACCCTCACACGCACACTCACACAGAGCTATGTAAGGACACACACACACACACATATATACAGACATGCATAAGCTGTTGTTTGCCAGCGGAAGACGCTTAATGAGCACACAGAGCAAAAAGAGAGACAACCCGATGTGACTTCCTGATGTGAATGACTGCAATTTGGCCGGACCTACATGAGCACTTGAGTGGTTCATAAAAGAGATTTTTATTGCGTTAAAGTTAACTCACAGCCACATGCAGACGAATTTATTTCAGCAGAAAGCTCCGAGATTGTGGCTCGAAGTTATGCCAAGGTCGCACTTGGACACTGAGTGCAAAGGTAATTCCCATATAAAGCGCATTATGTGGCACACTAACACCCACACCCACTCGCACTCACATATGCTCAGTATTGTGTTGACTTTTGGCTTTTAGGTAATTTGCCCTAAATCTACTAGTAGCCCCCAAAGCATTTTGATTAACGACATTGCGCACTAATGTCAAAAGTCATTCAATCAGCTCTGACTGCCATGAGCAACCCATATAGGCACACCTACATTGACTGGGTAGGTGAGTGTGTGCGTGTGTGTGTATTGATTTTTAGCTAAATTTCATTCATGATTTCGTTAGCATCAACATTGTATTCACGCATTGACAGCATCGATTGATCATTGGCACGTGATTGAATTCAATTTGATGAAATACTCTGCCAATCTGCCAATCTGCCGTCAGCATTCTTCACACCAGAAGCATTTTATAGCCATGTGAACATTTTTGTTATAAACTTAAAAACACATAATAAACGACAATATATCAGAGTGCTATTGTACTCTGTGCTCGACCTGAATCTACTGATTGATTTAAATTGCTCAAACCGAAACTTTCTGAAAGCGCAATCCAGTTCTGTTGACATTAATGTTGAAGGTAACTTAATTTATTTGATTTAGTCAATTAGTCGAAAAAAAAGAATAAGCTGAACGTATTTAGATATGACCTTTTGCTCTATTCAGAGACACAATAAATAACAGTTTTAATCACAAATGCTAATCACAAATTGGACACTCGACTGGAATGTGGATGAAAGCCAAAACCTTTGGGCAGACGCTGAGCCACACTGTTGCCACAGTGGCTGCCGCTCGCCTCAAAATGTGTCATGCGATTTCTGTTTGTCGGATCGAATCGAATCAATTAAATTTGTCATCGCTGCAAATGGCAAACAAAAGTTGACAGCCGCTAAAACAAAATCCGCTTAAATGTTTTGCTGGCTATGTTCACGTAATACCCTGCACAATGGGATGTTTGACATGTGTCTGACTGCAATGGCCAAACAACACTTGGCATAACTGACTCTTGACCTGACTTAACGCTTATTGATAAGCCTGTAATGAATGATATTATGATATTCGTGTAATCAAAATATAAATAGAATAAGACGCAAAGATATCTGTTAGTCGATCAGAGCAATTGCTTGCCAACAACAAACAGACAAATGGATATTATAATTTTATCTGTTCATTTGGCTATGTCGTTGTGGTTGCTGTTGTTGTCGTCGTACACATGGCGCAAAGCTTTTAGCTTGTTTGCTTTAAAGTCACGATGGGAAGACGTGATACGGCAGAGAATAGCCAGCAGTCCGGCAGTCCAACAGTCTAGCGGTCCTGCAACTAGAAGCCATCTGGCATTGGACAAACAAAAGCAGCTGCTCTTGAATTAAGTAGCTCTTGCGAGCACAGCCGACATGCTAATATGCTTAAGCAATGAAAATTTAATTGAATTGCATTTTGGCCACTGGACAGCTTGTACGCTTTGTGTGTAAAACACCGAGCACCGAACACCGAACACCGAACACCAAAAGCTGTTTACGCACTTCTTGTTGTTGCGGTTGCCAGTAAAAATATGCGATTCCTAATTGAAAATTGAATTTGGCTGCATATCTGCTCGCCATCTCAGGTGCAAATTGGTCCATTTGTATGCAATTGGCGGTTTCTGAGCTGTGCGACTCACCTCGTTGCATTTACCTTTTGCGGCAGCCTGTGAGCGTAAGCTGTGCACTCAAATACGCTACGCAACATAAGTGAATTGATGCCGTCAGGCTTACAGAGGTGAGCTGAACAGCAGCTTAACGATTTTCCTGTCTTAGGGCTCGCCTACATACAGGAGAATCGCCGCATGGTTAGTGCTATTGTGTCCTTTTGCACTGAGCGGATTAAATCTGCTACAGAGAGCTCGGCCCATAATCAATGTGTAACAATTAATGCAAGAGCCAGGCAAGCTTTTTGGAGCCACAACAGCTGCTAATTGGGAAGCCAAAGTTAATCGATTTGCGGCCAGCCGTGATTGCAGCCGGTGACTTTGCTATGGATGCACTCAAACGCGGCTGCTCGCCACAGGCTGTGGCTTCATTGTGCTGCACTCACCGAATAACATATGAAAAAGCCAGCGGTAAACTGAAAAAAGCACTTTAAAGGCAACAAAAGGTTTTATAATTACATATTTCACTTTTTTCCACTCAGCTTTTTAGCTGTAGCTCAATTGAATATGATAGAGTACTCGAGATAGCTGCGACAGGTGCATTCAAATATTCAATGACCAATCAGAGGTAGTTGAGTTAAGTCATTGAATAACGAGATCAACTCGAACTGAATGAGCGGCGCTTGAAAGTTGATTAGAGCTCTGTATAGAGCTGTCAGCGTGAGAGGCAAAGTTTATTAAGTTGATTAGCAAATATGTGCAGTTTAATTAGAGCCTTTTTGTGAAACGACCTTAATCAATTGGCCATTGGTAGCCACTCCAGTCCACTCCACTCCGTCAGAGCATTTGAATAGCTCACACGTGATCTCTGTCATGGAACACTTTGCATAGCATACTTTTTAGGGCAGACTTAAAGCTAAGTGCCTCGGCTGTGTTGTGCCTTAATTACTGTAGCATTTGTCTTAAAAGTGATAAATACTTTTTGCCCAGAATCACAAGTGAAAAGAACAATGAGAAGGGATGGAAACAAAGCGAGACTCGAAACAAGGAATGATGCAAACAGAAATTAAAACATTTTTTCCATGTCCATTTCCATTTTGGTTGCCGGAAATGCAGCAGCTCAAAGATGGCCTCCGTTATGCTGGTCTTAGAGGGCCAGTTATCTTTTACTTAACTTACCTACACTGCTATGTGCATCCTCTGGATCCCATACTCTCTCTTCCTCTCGCTCAGCCTTTGGGGCTTCCTCTTTCGTTTCTACTTTTTTTCTGTTTAATGTTTAATGCCTGATTGAGTTTTGCTTTTGATTTCTCGACTTGCTTTTGTTTTCTGCTGATTTGTTTTTGTTTTTTCTTTCTCTTATTTTTTTTCCGTTTCACTCACTGGACATTTCTAAGAGCTTTTTACTTTTGAGGTTTTTGTATTTTGAGCATTTTCAGTTATTAAACTTTTGGACCGGCTAACGCTTCACCCCTACTCCGGGACTCTTGAACTTTCTGTGGCTGCCTGCCTGGTTGCTAAGTAATGAGATCGATTTTAATGGCATACTTCATTTTCATTTTACTCTATTCCCCAATATGCGCTCCGCCCTCGTCTGCCTGCCGCCCGCCCACTTGTGCCACATTTGGACGCCGCCTTTGTTGCCTTTCGCCTTTCGCCTTCTGTAGCCGTTTTTATTTCATTTTTTATTTATTTATGCTGCTCTGCTAATTAAATAATAATTGCTTTTAAGCAATTATTCTGTTTGCATGCTCACACAGTCGTGTTCGCTTAGGGATTGCATGTTTTTTCCGTCTTGCTTTTTGAAAAGGATTCTATTTTATTTTATGTTCGATGTAAGGCTGCATTATACATTCCCAACTCAGCCTCAGTCGATTGAGCCTGCATCCGCTGCTAATACTCAAAGTACTTATTGTTGTGAGCCTGTTTTCCAGCTTCTTAGTAATTAAAGGCTTTCCACACACACACACTGCAAACCAGATCAGGCACACTATATTTCTGCATAAATATACATAAATAAATACATACTCATGCCTCATAAAAGCACACTTTCCCTTAGGCTGCTCAGGCTGCTGGTAATTCTCGGAGCAGACCGAGCGGGTTTATTTATTAAACAGGGCTATTAAGAGTTGAGTCACGTTAAGTCCAATCTGGCAGCGAACAAAAAAATATGATTTGTTGTTAAAATTTCGTATACTGGCAAAATTGTGAAACATAAGCTGAAAATAAATATTAATTTGCGATAAAAATGAAGAGTGTTTCATGGAACATAATATATATATAAATATAATAATATATATTGCTAACTAGTAGGACCTTCACCTCAGTCAAGGCATTTAAATTGGCAAACGAAAAAAGAGCTGAAGTTAACTTATCTCCGAAGTCTATGAAGCTGATCGGAGCATAATATTTAATATAATTTTAATAATATTATTAGATGAACATATAAAACAGGTCTGAAGGCTGAATTTGAAGCAATTAAAATTGTTTATAAATTAATTTATATGTTGACTTTATATTAAAATTAATTGGGGTAATTTTTTGGCCGCCAGGCCAATAAGCTCATCAACACCTGAGCGATAAGTCATGCGGGGCTGACAAAACAAACAACGCCCCAGACTGCCCCAAAGTCGTCAGAGAGATATATTTACGCCCCAGGCAGATGCCAATGCACTAAATGTGATTTATGGTTATTAATTTAGTTGACGCCACTTAAATTCTGTGCATTTCAGCCGAGAAGTGAATTCTCCAATGACAACACCTGGCAAATATTTGGAAATGCCTGCAGGAGCTGGAGCTGAGATCAACTCGAGAATTTCAATTAAATATTCAAAGCGCATTTTTGTTTGTTGCTCTGGTCACTGGACCACATTTCTCTAGATGCCGATACAAAGATGGATGATGAAGCGACAGATACAATATTCACACAGATACAGATACAGATACAGATACAGATACAGATACAGATACAGATACAGATACAGATACAGATACAGATACAGATACAGATACAGATACAGATACAGATACAGATACAGATACAGATACAGATACAGATACAGATACAGATACAGATACAGATACAGATACAGATACAGATACAGATACAGATACAGATACAGATACAGATACAGATACAGATACAGATACAGATACAGATACAGATACAGATACAGATACAGATACAGATACAGATACAGATACAGATACAGATACAGATACAGATACAGATACAGATACAGATACAGATACAGATACAGATACAGATACAGATTCAGATACAGATACAGATACAGATACAGATACAGATACAGATACAGATACAGATACAGATACAGATACAGATACAGATACAGATACAGATACAGATACAGATACAGATACAGATACAGATACAGATACAGATACAGATACAGATACAGATACAGATACAGATACAGATACAGATACAGATACAGATACAGATACAGATACAGATACAGATACAGATACAGATACAGATACAGATACAGATACAGATACAGATACAGATACAGATACAGATACAGATACAGATACAGATACAGATACAGATACAGATACAGATACAGATACAGATACAGATACAGATACAGATACAGATACAGATACAGATACAGATACAGATACAGATACAGATACAGATACAGATACAGATACAGATACAGATACAGATACAGATACAGATACAGATACAGATACAGATACAGATACAGATACAGATACAGATACAGATACAGATTCAGATACAGATACAGATACAGATACAGATACAGATACAGATACAGATACAGATACAGATACAGATACAGATACAGATACAGATACAGATACAGATACAGATACAGATACAGATACAGATACAGATACAGATACAGATACAGATACAGATACAGATACAGATACAGATACAGATACAGATACAGATACAGATACAGATACAGATACAGATACAGATACAGATACAGATACAGATACAGATACAGATACAGATACAGATACAGATACAGATACAGATACAGATACAGATACAGATACAGATACAGATACAGATACAGATACAGATACAGATACAGATACAGATACAGATACAGATACAGATACAGATACAGATACAGATACAGATACAGATACAGATACAGATACAGATACAGATACAGATACAGATACAGATACAGATACAGATACAGATACAGATACAGATACAGATACAGATACAGATACAGATACAGATACAGATACAGATACAGATACAGATACAGATACAGATACAGATACAGATACAGATACAGATACAGATACAGATACAGATACAGATACAGATACAGATACAGATACAGATACAGATACAGATACAGATACAGATACAGATACAGATACAGATACAGATACAGATACAGATACAGATACAGATACAGATACAGATACAGATACAGATACAGATTCAGATTCAGATACAGATACAGATACAGATACAGATACAGATACAGATACAGATACAGATACAGATACAGATACAGATACAGATACAGATACAGATACAGATACAGATACAGATACAGATACAGATACAGATACAGATACAGATACAGATACAGATACAGATACAGATACAGATACAGATACAGATACAGATACAGATACAGATACAGATACAGATACAGATACAGATACAGATACAGATACAGATACAGATACAGATACAGATACAGATACAGATACAGATACAGATACAGATACAGATACAGATACAGATACAGATACAGATACAGATACAGATACAGATACAGATACAGATACAGATACAGATACAGATACAGATACAGATACAGATACAGATACAGATACAGATACAGATACAGATACAGATACAGATACAGATACAGATACAGATACAGATACAGATACAGATACAGATACAGATACAGATACAGATACAGATACAGATACAGATACAGATACAGATACAGATACAGATACAGATACAGATACAGATACAGATACAGATACAGATACAGATACAGATACAGATACAGATACAGATACAGATACAGATACAGATACAGATACAGATACAGATAGATACAGATACAGATACAGATACAGATACAGATACAGATACAGATACAGATACAGATACAGATACAGATACAGATACAGATACAGATACAGATACAGATACAGATACAGATACAGTTAGACACACAGTGATGCATGCAAATAGATCCGCTCTCAGATGACGATACAAATATATATTTATAGCATGTGCATCAGGCGTACGAAGGCGTATGAAGTTTTGAGCCTAAAAGCTGGAAAACTTTTTGGTTTTATCCGCATTTAAAAGCTGCCCTGACCGGCTGTCTGTGGCTTTGTTTGTGATTTACAAGCGTGAAATAGCAGCAACATCAAATATTTAACAGTTTTCTATCGACTCACAGAGTGTGGTTGGCTCTGTGTGTGTGTGTTGTGCATTTGCGGTAGCTCGATGGGTTGTTGTCTATATATATGTATGTATACTGGATATTTATATGTATATATAAACATATATATACATATATATATAGTTGCTTCTTTCATTTCTGTGGCTTTCGCTCCCCTTTCGTAATGAGTGGCAGTCGGAAATTCATTTTTCTATTAATTTGGTTGCATTCAAGCACATTTGCACACACACACACACAAACACACACACACACACACTCACACACACATACTCACACACAATTGCAACAATAGTTTGTAACACATAAATATTTGCAATTTACGCATAACTGGCAAATGCCTGCACCAATTTACGAGCGTTAAACCATTTCAAGCTCAACCTCAACAATGGCCAAAATGAAATGCGAAATACGCAAGCATTCATTTAATTTGCATTACAATTTATCGCCGACGCCTGAAGTGCCGTTTGCTAATAAATCAGCAAATTAATATTGCGTTGTGGGCAATGTGAGGAGTCCACATGGTGAGAGAGGGAGAGAGAGAGAGCGAGAAAGGCAATGAGTGGGCGAGTGAATGCACACACCTAAAGGGTTGAGCGGCTAATGATAGTATTATCAATATATAGAAATTTTCACGTTCTTTGTTTTAATTTACTGTCAATAAATACTCATTTTCCACTTGCTGTCCCAACATCATATTTCGGCTTCTTTCTTTCTCTTATAATAATTTCGTACGCTATCCATTACGTGTTATGTTATCCGAAACATTGAAATATGTTTACGTATTGATAACATCAACGTAGCACAGATTTAGGAAATTTTAAATTAAAATCCCTTGTTCAACCACTCTTATATTTGGACACAAATGATGAGTGTCTTAGCTAATTCCCAGGTATTTTTTCAATATATCCTTTTATTAGGAAACTGTACAGTTAACATTTTTGCTGAATTAGATGCTTCTTGACAGCAAGTTGCACAGATGGCGCCAGCGTATATAAAATTCATAATAGATGACGCTTAAAATATAAATAACTAAATCTTAGATGGCGCCAACAATGTGAAAAAGATATGACAGTGTTTACAATTTAAAAAAGAGACAGCCATATTTACGTTAGCGTAGCGTAGCAATCATCACCAGCACATCTGTGATTTTTGAACCGGAGCATACGAAAAATGCCAAATGAACCAAATGTCACATCTCTAGCATTTTGTATATCAGCTGGTCATCTGTTTAACCTAAAAATACTATTGTAGGTTGACTTGTGGCGCTTTTTTTGCAGCTGGAACTCATATTGCCATTATGACGAACAACGAATCAGAGTCCGCTGGCTCGAGTCGGGCAAGTGGAAGCACTTCTGCCACGAAGGTAGAGATTACCGAAAAAGTGAGAGTTCTTTGCCTGCACGGATACCGGCAAGATGGTTGGTTAATCTAATTGATAATTTGATGTTGGTATTAATTTAAAATCTAAATTTAAGCGGATTCATTTAAAAATAAACTGGGGTCGTTCCGCAAATATGCCGGTAAATATGCCGAGTTTGTGTTTATCTCGGCTCCTCACGTCGCAGCACCCTTGGACCCATCGGCAGAGCCAGTGGAGCAGCAGCGCAGTTGGTGGGCCAACAAAGATGATGGCACATTCAAGGGCACCAACAGAAGTGGCCCAGCGTACGGTTTTCAAGAGAGCTTACGCAGCGTCGAAGATGTTTGGAAGACACAGGGACCCTTTCAGGGACTTCTAGGTTTCTCGCAAGGTGCTTGCTTTGTTGGACTCATATGTGGGCTGGCCAAAAAGAAATGTAAGCTCGTCTACCTCCGTTGTGTACAAATAAAACATTTCACCGACTTTTCCCCAATAGTGACCTCTATTCGGCCTGAGTTCGCTGTGCTCAGCTCTGGCTTCATTTCTGGCAGTCTGGTGCATATGAGCGCCTACGAGGAACGGATTACAATTCCCACATTACACATTTATGGCTTAACAGATGAGATCATTCCCAAAGAGATGAGCGAGTCGCTAGCTGCCCACTTCCGAAACGTGGAAGTGCTCGAGCACAGCGGAGGCCACTATTTCCCAGCAACGGCACAGCAGAAACAGACGTATATCAACTTCTTTCAGGATAGGCTGCAAGAGTACTTGGAGCACTTGGAACTGCAGCAGAGCAGCAACGCCTCATTCATTGATAGCGCCGAGGAGGACGATGGAGCTGCGACGGATGCGAATGATGCTGAGGTGGCTGCTGTAACGGCAGCCGCCGGGTCGGGAATGGATGACAGTGATTAGTGATTAGTAATGTAGATTTTTTCCTTTTTAATAATAATTAAATCTTATTATTACAATAATAATAATAATCATAATTTGATTATAAATTATAATAAATTTAAATCCCAATATTTTAAATATTCACCATTTGCTCAATTATCAATTATCATCAATCAATTGCAGTTTTTTATAAGCTATTTCAATTCTGACTTTCATTTCATAAATTTTCAATTAAATTTTTTGAAGTTTCTATTTTCCGTTCTTAGACAAATTCGTACAAATTCCATAAGAAACAAACAAATAGGTAATATATAAGGGAAATTAAGATTAACAAATCCCATTTCAACTTATAATTTTGAATAAAATTGTTTAAATTGTTCCTTGCTATAACCGACGAAAAAATGCATACATAATTAGCTATTGTTGATGTTTTGTTATTTTTTTGTTGCTGTTGTTGAGTGACCAGGCGGCAGAGAAGAAACTGTAGTACAATTCGAAACGTTTAGCATTGCATCGAGAGAGTTTTGTTGACTGTATTGTTGTGTGGAACAAGCGAGCGATAGTAAATTTGACTCTCAGCATTTTTAGTTTTGTCTTGCGTGCAACAGCAGCAGCGACATTCAAGTGGTAACTGCTCTTTTTCTTGGTTTTTATTGTTTTTTGTTTTGTTTTTAATTTTGCTGTTGATTTTGATGTTACTATTGCTGTTGATCTTATGCCACTTGTTCCTGTCCATTTGAGGCCTCTTGATTTTTCATCACTTCTGGTAAGTCAGGCGGTGCTGAGTAGGGCGTGATATCCAGCGTCTCAAAATCGCCAGCCTCGTTCCTGCAGAGAAAACACATTAGTAAAATGTCAACTCAATAACTAATGCGGCACACGTGTGGAGCTACGCGAGTCAGCCGATAACATATGTTGTGTTTAATTTTCTAGAGTTGAGTGCGTGTCGTGCTTTACTTTGGAGCACGATGGCGTGCGATCGTGCTGAGTAAAATATTTTGTAAAAGAACGAGTTAAATTCATTTCAACGAAAAATTCCGTTACAAAAAAAAAAGATATATATATAAATAAAAATAAATACATAAAAAAATAATTAACATCATTAAACTCTGGTTTTATTATCGGTAATGAATAAAACAAAAAAATAGAGTATTAAATAAATTAAAATATTATTGCAATACTTTGACCCTGAATGTCGAAGGAGCGACCATGATGTGCTCACATCCAAATTATAAACCTAATAATTAAAAAATTAATTTTAACCCAATTTGTAAAATGTTGAAATACACGCGCTCATCTCTAATTTGTACATATAATAAAAAAAAATATTAGCGGCTTATCAGCGTGACTCAAAGGGCGGCTTTCATAACGGGAACTGTGAATGACAGGGAATCGAACGTAACTCACCTGCATGTTAGGCCCAATTGCGCTGGGGCTTGTGCCTTTGCCGTTGATACCGTAACGCCGTAGTCTTGCAACGTTTGATCATCCTCCATGACATCGTTGTCCTGATTAAATAACCGCTGATCGCTAGGTAACACTTTCAAAATGCCTGCCAATGATTATAAAATTACTTAATAATCAAAAATGTGCTCTATAAATAGAAATAACACAAACACACGACACACGCACACATTCAGCAACACCCACACACACGCAAGCACAAGCGCGAATACTAAACATAGAGAAATATCTAGATATATTGCTATACTTGCCTTCGATCATGCGTTTCAGTTCAATAACTGATGTGTTTTCCTTAGCATCCGTAAAGATGGTTGTCTTATGCCTTCTGATCATGAGGAACACGTCCTAGAAGAAAATAATCATAATGTTTCGGTCAAAGTTCATAGCAACACCAGAAGCAGCGGCGATGGCGATGTTGCGCGGCTTTTGCTTATTCACCGTACACATGCCCCCTGTAGGCGTGAGTGCGTGTAGTGCTGCGCTTGTGCATGTGTATTAATGCATTGCAAATTAGCCATCGTCAACATATCCTTCAGATCTATGTGGAAGACCGGCTAGGCGTGCTTACCATAATTGCGATTTGTTGTTTGATGCCTTTTGCTGACTACTGCCAAGTGGCCTGAAGGTTGTGCTACAATTTGTTATTGTCGTTGCCTACTACGGCTGCTTCTGCTGCTGGCGTGGGCGGGCGGAGGGCGCTTCCTTTGGCGGTCGTCGAGTCGAGTTCGATCGTCTCTGCTTACACCATCAGCCAATGCACGCTGCTTGTGCTAGCTTCGGTGCGTTAGTAGTGCGACAGTGGTGGCGACGACGTTTGGAAGTGTTTGGGCGTTCAACAGCCTAACCGATTACCTACACTTGTAAGTTTTCGTAGAATTTTACGATTTTTAATGTAAATTTTTTTTTGGCGAAGCAAGACCGAATGCCAGCCCTGCCAACTTAACAACATTTGTAAAACGCAGCTCATGACATTTTTGTGCGTCAGAAAATATGTTATTTAACATTCTGTTAATAGTCAGTGAGTTTCCACCATAAAATAATGTACTAATTAATCCATAGCGCACAAGTGTCACTTTACGCCTGGTCTAATATCTGCCACGAAATGGTTTTGCTCGACAATGCTAACGTAAATAAATGCATTAACCGTGAAATTCTTAAATAAAGCATTTAATTACAGTTTATACTGCGCCTGGAGAAGATTGCCAATGAGGCGAAAAAGAATGCTTCCTTCACTATGACTTTCAAACGCTGTAAGTAGTCAGACTCTCCGCATGCGACTTCTATAATTAACATTCGCTCCTATCTCCGATATCAGACGATGGACACGATCGACCTGTGCCTCGAGAAGGAAAAAAACCACTACCCAAGCCACAAACATACATGTGCTTAATGCGTGCCCAATTCAAATCAAAAAAGGTAAGCGCATGTCCTTATTTATGTATATTTCCAAATCGTAACAAAATGTTTATTTTAGATTTCAACAGTCGTTCGCCAGGAAGATGTTCCCACAATGATGGCAATGTACTCACAATTTATGAAGAGTAAAATGGATGGTCTGAAGCGCGTTAAGAAAGTGAAAAGCAAGGCCAAGGCCGCCAAGGCATAATGCAAGCTGGGTAGCAGCGTTATAATTAGTTAAAGCTTTTAGATATCTACCAATAACCAACGTTCCCTTGTAAATTAAAGTTTTTACGGTACTTCTGTGTGTCTATTATTGTGATCAACCATCATATCCTTCTGTTCGCACAAATCAAGCAAATAATTTGGTAACTTTTCTAGCCTTAGTCCATACAAGTACTTTGGCCGTATAAGCTGTACTAGCGAATAAATATATTCTCTTTGCGCTAGTGCCTCATCGTCCTTGGACCTATAGCATAAGTTATCAAAATACAGGACATCTATGCCATTTCCAAGAGCACGATGAAAGGATGCCCCGGCCTTTGGTATAAAGTCCAAATAGCCACTCAAGTTATCAGCTATCAGTGATCTTATGTAGTCATCTAAAAAATAAATTTCTGCTATATATAGTCTCTATAAATCCGCATCACTTACTCTTCATATAATAAAAAGTAGCACTTCCATTACCATTGTTTTGTCCTGCTGGTATTAATGTCAAACTGATTTTGGTTTTATCATACTTAATGTTTGTTGGTTCGTAGGGCTTTAAAACTTTGAATTCGGGTCTTTGATTGGTTTCGGATAACATACCTTCGAAACGAGTCACATCATCGACAGAGCCAATAACACGACCACACCAATTTGTAGGAACTATATGATCCTGGAACGCGGCCGATGTTAACAGCATTGGTCCATTATGCTATTTTAGAATATAAATATATTTTTTGTTAATACATCCAGTTCATGAATTAAGCTTACCTGCTCGTAAGGGCCATATGTTTTTTTAGAATTCAATATTAATGGTTGTCCAATATCATTTAAAAACATCTTTAGTGGAGAGAAAGACAAAAAGAAATGGCGGAACTAGTTTAAATGAGCTATTATTAAATGATCTGTAATGTAACATTTTCTGGTCTTTAAAATGTGTAATTTTTTGTTAGAGCATTTTGCGTTAACCTACGCATTTTCGCGCTTTTTCAAAAGACAATACTTTATGTAGCTGAAAATGATTAAATCTATTTATAATTTAAATCCTCATTTAAGAACAATCAATAATTTAGATAATAGATTTAATTATACATGTATATATACACATATATATTTAATTGTAAGTCATCCTATTTAAACTCTTATTTTTGTTCGGCACTAACCGTGTACTTTTAGCAGCGTTAAATATTGACACATTTTTTTATTTTTGTTTGTTTTTAACATATAAATATACTGTTAGTTCTATCACAATGAATAATATAGTTTATGTCTGTTTGGTTGTTTTGTGTATGTATATATGTGCTGTGTCTTTGTCATCAAGTTTCGAGAGCATGGTATCCTTACATTTTTATGTCCACAAACATATTATATTATGCTAACACTTAATACAAAACAGATTTGCAGCGTAAGTTTTGTCTCTTTTGGTTTTCCCTTTCCTTTTTTTGTTTAGAGCAAAGACAGTCTTTCAAACATTTTATGAGAATTACGATCGCGTTCATAAAGTTAATCAATTTGCTACTGAATGTGGCATTTCTTTTGAAAATTAATGACAAAATGTGCGTTAATGTGGACGAAAAAGATCACTAGGTTTGTGAATAAAGAGGTTTTGAGGGACAACAAGAAACGTTAAGATGGTTACTATGCATTGCAATGCAAACGACTAAGATATATGAAACGCTTCCATTGAAAGAAATCAAAATTAGAAACTAGATTCAATATTTAAAGTAAATTGATTAAAGAATAATAATAACAATAAAGCAATAATTTTTGCTTTTAGTTAAAAGTATTATAGCGCAAATTGCTGTCAACGTCGCCAACATTGCCACCAAAGCTACTGGGATTAGACGGTGGTTCGGCCATGAGATCCGTGCTTGACTGCGAATAGCGACGCCACCTGGGCCATGGCCACGCATCGCGTATGCTGTCGATCAAACGCTGCTGGAATGTCTTGTATTCCATATCCACTGACTGAGTATCACCAAAATTGAAATCAGCCACTTCCACCGTAAAGCTAAAATCAGAATAAAAGTTATTAATTTGGTCTTAGGTTGGGATTTCAACTCTTACCGATTCCGGCTCTGCATGTAATATGCTACACCAAAGATGACTAGACAAACGGCAACAAGAGTACAGGCAATGGGCACAACTACAACCGATAGCTGTGACTGTCTCTTGGCTATTGGAGGAGTGGAAGCACAGTTATCAAACTTGTCAAAATATAAAATTATTTCGGGGCTACTCTACCAACCTTCATAGATGTTGACGGTAACTTGGTTTACGGTCGCTGAGATATCATTTCGTATAAAAAACAGAATCGTCTTGCTATCCGCAAAATAACGAGCAAAGCTGAAATCACACTTGTCGAACTTGTCATAGTTGCTGCACGTCTCGTTGCCCGTGGCATTGTACGGTGCTAAAAAGAAAAGTAAGTCATACATCATTTGAAAAATTATGTCAGTAATATAATTTTAGTTTAATAAAATAAAAATCGAAACTTTAAAAGTATTCGATGTTACCCAATTAATATATTTAAATACTCACCATTGTAATATTGGATACACACTTCATAAGGGGCGGAGCCTTTACAAGTAATTTGTAAGTTAATCAGCTCCCAATGCTGCACCCAGTTTTTACCGGTAGTGCTGAAGCCAGAGATGGGCGCTGCAACATTTAATAATATTTTAAATAAATGCAATATAATTACTTCGACCTTTTTACTTACTCTTCGAGACAACTCGACGCTGAAAGTAGCCGTATGTATTGTTCGTATCCTTGGCAACAACGTTGCCATCGATGCAAGTGTAAGACGGTGCCGCTGCAGGCAGGAGTTTTAGCTTTCGAGCACCTAAAGGATTAACAAGTGCCACAGATGTGGTACCTGTGATGTTTTGCTTTTGTAGCTCCTGCTTAACAGCGGCTGCAAGGTTTAGCCCAAGCAACTTAGCATTTGCATGCATTGTTTGGTTAATATCACGTTTGGACCGAGATGGTTTTGTCGTTATCTTAGTTGTTGTTGCTGGTGTCGTTGTTGATGTTGTTTTCGGCGTTGTGGATGTAGTCGTTGATGTTGTAGTTGTAGTTGTAGTTGCGGGCGTGGTGGTGGTGGTGGTAGTTGTGGTGCTCGTTGTCGTAGACGTTGTGGTTGTTGTTGTTGTGGATGTTGTTGGCTCTGGCAGAGGAAATGGTGATGCAGCCACAAGAGCCTCTATATTATAATATTGATCGGGCACTGTATATATATCTTGAAAGTCAAACACATGTGACATGCCCAGATATGTACAATTTTTGAACCAGTATGTATTTATATAGTAATGATTGCTTATTAAATAGTCCAAATCTTCTGGCCATAGTTGTATACTATGATTAACTAGAGCCTGCGTGGATACAAAGTCCTGTGACCGCACCTTCTCATTCTGTATAAGCTGCAAACTGCCGCTGAGTGTGTTGACGATATTGATAGCCACTCTACTTTCGGCAACCGGAAACCAAACTATAAACTTCTCCTCTAATACACTCACTTCTAGACGATGTTCTCCCAAATTGGTATCATCTTTCTCATATTTTAAAGTCCAATTGCTGATCGGTTTGGTTGTTTCAAATTCCTATATTGCAGAAATTTCAAATTAAATACGTAATTATTCATTAGTTTACAATAAAGGGGCGCAGCGCGAGCTTTCTGCGTTTGCTTTAATAGCCCAACTATGACGCAGATTAATCACAAAAGTCCGGTTTTACAGTAATAGGGAAAATTTTAGTATAAAGCATTTATCTTTTGTATGTGTTTCGATTGTTTTGTTATGCGACAAGAATAAAATATATATTTTGTATACATCTCTAATCTTTTGGAATGAAAAAATTAACAAAAGGCGTATAAAGCATACATATATTATGGATCATTCGTCATAATAAAATATAAGTTATTCTTATCTATGAATTTCCAGTTACTTATCCAGTCTATATTTAATCAGCAATGACACAAACAGACCCTTCACTTATGTAGGGTATCTAAACGTGCCAGGCACAGCTGCCAGCAAATTAAATGATTGTTAAAATGCACATTTTAAATTTGATATCTAGTACATTTATATTCAAGTGGTATCTAAAATTAACTTTATTATCAGCGTATCTTGCATAATCGTTGAAAAGTTTTAAATGCACACATTGTTCGGAAAAGCAACAAATCAAATTTGCAAATAGGCGATAAAGTGCACATTTAACATTACTAACCCATGCATTCTTTCCTCGCAAACAAATCAAAACAGGAAAAACGTAGGGCTTGTGCTGTTCGTTGCGAAAGCGACTTTAGAGTTCCCGTTATGCGTACATTTATTAGTCATAGCAAATTCTGTTGAATGCACGTATCTGTCGCCGTCACAATTCTTGATTTGGCAAACGCTTTCTATTTTAAGCGGACTTTACCTTCATATGGCCTGCATTGTCCTTCCAGTTGAAGCTATAGGTGCCTTGGCTAGCAATATTGCTACCATCGTACAAAGTAGCGCTCACATTTACCGTAGAACCGATCAGCGCATGTTGTGGTGCCGTTATAACAACATGTTTACAATAAACTACAAATAATGAAAAATGTTAAGCATATCTAAAGTTGCACGAACTCGTATTGATTGGTATTTGGGCTCGGTCTTACCTGTATGAAATACAGCAAATAGCCCTAGAGTGAACACTAACACTAAGTTACTAATTTTATGCATTTTTGCAACGCAACAAATTAGCGTCTGGTATTTCAGACTACACTTATTATCAAAATCAGCGCACAGTGCACCTGCACTCCCGCCCCTATGAACAAACAAAAAATAATTCACACATACACTTTCAAGATGTTTTACACCTTTTTACAGTCACTTTTTTTAATGCATACAATAGATTGAACACTTTTAATTGCTTTGTAGTTAGCTATACCTCAAAATATTCGGCACATCAATTATTTGTAACAATAATTATTGCGTTTTCGTTTATTTTATAGAACTGCAAGTTAGTGTTGCCAAATCGTTCAATTCAAGCGATATACTGAACTAAATGAACTAGTACAATAGTTCATTTAGTTCGATAACCCTATCGTTCATTTGCCCATCCATTTGAGTTAAATTTATGCTCAGTCCAGAAAAAAACCGCATTCAATTATATTGTTTAAAATACTAATATCGTTTATTCGTTAGTTGTAAATAATCATACTTATATGTATGTATGTTTGCATATATATGTATGTATGTTGGTGTGTGTATATGTTAATATTTGAAGAAAACTTAATAGCATAAATGAAATACAACGAGATGAAAAAGCAATAATTACTTTGGGATACGCAATACACACAAAATACTCGAAGACATTTGCTTATAGCTAATGCTAATGATGTCTGTTTACTTCTTCTTGCTTTTGCCCAGCGTAAGTGTGTGATGTGCTGTGGCCAATTGCTGCTTGCGTCTCTGAAAGTCCAGATAGTCCTCCTCAAGGGCTTTGCGAGACTCTTCAAGCTTTCGCTTCTCTTCCGCATGATCCCGTTTTAATTTTTCAAACTTCAAGTGCAAGTCTTTCTCACTGTCCTTCAGCTCGGCCTCCTTCTCCTTTACACGCTGCACAAACATCTGACGCACTTCCTCTTCTTTGGATTGCAGCTCAGCCAAATGATTGGAGCGCTTTGCTTCGAAAGTTTGCTGAAAGGAGATGGGCTTGTTTTCGCTATCAACATCACTGAATCCCATCTGCTCCAGACGCTTCTGCCGATACAGCTCATAGTGTCGTGTATGTGTCTTCTCGCGCATATCTTCCATGTTTGTGCGTATAAGCATCTCTCGCAGCTTTACAAAATCGCAATGTGTCTCATTTTCCACCTGGACCGTGCCCCACGGATATTGACGAGCACGAATTAACTTGTTACCCACCTTTATAAATTCAGTGCTGCCAACAACGGCGAACGGAATGTGCGAATTCATGACGCTATTTGTCTCTGCCACAGTCTCATCGTCAGTGGGAAACTGGTAGATGTGAACGCCGTTTGTGTTAAGTTCCTGTATGATCTTTGCCTTGAAGCGCTGCAGCTCCACCTTGGAGATAGTGTCTGCTTTAGCAATCACCGGTATTATGTTAACCTTGCTGTCTAACTTCTTCATGCACACTAGATCCAATGACTTCAGTCCATGTCCCGTCGGGCATATGAAGTAAAGACAAGTATGTATACGACTATCATGGCACGTGACAAGAGACCGTTTAATTTTCAGCTCCTCTTGCAAATAATTCTCAAACTGGGCATCGATATAATCGACGACGGCTTTGAATGAATCGTCCTTATTAATCTGGTCGCCATAGCCAACCGTGTCGCAAATAGTCAACTTCAGCCTCACATTGCTCTCCTGCAACTCATACGTATGGGCCTTCAATTTTACGCTAGGCAGCGTATGGGGACTTGGCGTCGACTCAAAACTAGTGTTGAACAGTGTGTCCATCAATGTTGATTTGCCCAGACCAGTCTCGCCTAAAGGGAAAATGGCATATGTTAATCATATTGTCCGTAAGTAATCTTAAGTGTTTTCAATTGGCCACTAGACAAATTTGTGTCAAGCAGTGTTGCCACTCTAGCTGAGCCATAGCTATTTCTAGCTTTTTTAAATTGTTAAATAAGGTGGTAAGGAAATATTTGTCTAGAATTTCAATATATAAAATATTACAATAAATGTCAATTATTTCATATGATGAAAAATATAAAATCAGTTTATAATGATAATAAATTGACATTTTTAAGTGATTCTCTACAATCTTAGCTTTTCTGTGTCAATCTTGCATTTAACGCCCTTGAAATGCTGTCAGCACTATAATCAGGGTGAAATTATAGAAAGCAAATTGTTGAAAATCGATTGCTAAGCACTTTGCATATTAATCGGCTCCAGTCTACTCGCGCCGATTTCAATTGTTTACATACATATAAATGTTCGTGCAAGTATGCAATTCAAAACATATACATACATATATTTATATATGTATATTAGTGAGTCATGCATTGCCTGTGTGGCTTAGAATCTGTGTGCAATGCACTCATTACAACTCCATACATTTCTCTTCGTTGATTCATTTCATATACATGCATACACACTTGGGCAATGCCGCATACACACACATGCTTCCATATTTGTATATACACACCTATACACATAACGTTGAACACGAATCCATTTTGTACGCTTTTGTTGACCAGTTGATCGGGTAAACTGTCAAATCCTACATGTCCAGACTGTTTCAGAGTACGAAGATGCACTTCTTTTTTATTGATAAAATCAACTTCGGCAGACATTTTACAATTATTTACACAAAAAAACACGCACACTGTGGATCTCGCAAAGGCGTCGCCAGCGAGTACGTTTTGTTGTTAAGTAATCGTTATCGATATACAGTTGACAGGTACCATTTATCAGCGATTATTTTAGAGTCCGGTAACTCTGCGCATTTGACAGTCATACTGTGGCAACACATTTATTGTTGCTGATGTGTCCAACCTGTCAAAGTTTCTTACAGAGCGAAATTTCAGTGTCAAAAATTTGCTACAATGTCAAAAGACACAAATCCCAAGGATGCGCTCATAAAAGCGGCCTATGCAGATGTTCACAAGTTTGGCAACAATCAGGAGTTTGACAAGGCGGTTAAGGCTGTTAATCGCAGTAAGTATCAACACATGTGCAAAAGCTTTAACCAATTACCACCATTCAATTACCATTCTGTCTTAGTACTGGGAGTAGCACCTGATGATCAAACTGCGCTACATTGTAAAGTTGTTTGCTTGATACAGCTGTCCAAGTTCGACGACGCTCACAAGTTCATTGAGAAAAATCGTCTCGCCAACGTGCTGATCTTTGAGAAAGCGTACTGCGAGTACCGTCTGAATAAGCAGGTTCAAGCACTGAAAACTATCGACGATGCTGCAGTGCAGCCATTGTCGACGAAGCTGAAGGAACTGCGCACACAAATATTATATCGTTTGGAGCGTTACGAGGATTGTTTAGAAGCTTACAAGGATATCATCAAGAACAGCAGTGATGACTACGAAGATGAGCGACGCACAAATCTCAGTGCAGTTGCCGCCAATTTGGCGTTGGACAAGGACAAGGACGTACCGGAAGTACCAGAGGATACCTATGAGCAGTACTTCAACAGTGCTTGCATTCAGTCTAATCGTCAGAAATTCGTAGAGGCCGAGCGCAAACTGCGCACCAGCGAAAAATTGTGTCGTGAGTTTCTGGAAGAGGAAGGTGCTAGTGAGGAAGAAATTCTCGAAGAGCTGGACGTTATACGTGTTCAGCTCGCTTATTGTCTGCAACAGCAGGGAAAAATCAAGGAGGCCAGCGTTATTTATGCTGAATGTCTACGTCATAAGCCGAAGGATGCGGCTCTAGTAGCAGTTGCGAGCAACAATACGGTGGTCATCAACAAAGATCAAAATGTTTTTGATTCCAAAAAAAAAATTCGTGCAGCCATGGCAGAGGCCTGTGAACCGAAATTGACATCACGCCAAAAGCAAACAATAGCTTTGAACAATTGCCTCTTGGCATTGTACACTAATTCTAGCGATCAAGTGCAACAGCTGACACAAAAATTAACCCAAAGTTATCCGCAAGTGGAGTTCGAATCTCTGCTGATACGTTGCAGTCAACTGGCAAAGGATAAGAAGCACAAGGAGGCCATCGAACAGTTGAACAAATTTGCCAGTGCCCACAAGACGCATGAATTTATCAGCAAATTTGCAATCATACAGTTGCAATTAATTCAAGTAATGATCTTTTAATTCGCTCGCAGTTTTCGTTTAATCTATTTTACGTTACTATTTTTTATATTTTTGGCAGGGTAATCGTAAGGATGCAATCGAAACTCTATTGTCGCTGGGTGAGTCCAAGTACAAGCCTGGCATTGTCTCAGCGCTGGTGTCTCTTTATTTGGGCACAGACAATAAACCAGCTGCATCAGCGCTGCTTAAGTCAGCTGTCGACTGGTATAAGCAAAATAATGTGAGCAGCGGGGATTTGTCGGACATGTGGCGGCAGGCTGCAGAGTTCCATTTACGTGGTGGAGCCTCTGAAACTGCGGCTAGTTCCTTAGAGGAACTGCTCAAGCTGAAACCCAACGATATGAAAGTACTGGCTCAGCTGGTTATTGCCTATGCGCAGTTTAATCCTAAGCGAGCGCTCGAGATAAGCCGAAAGTTACCCAAACTGGAGACGTTGACAACGGCTTCTGAAATTGATGCACTCGAAGCAGCTAACTGGGTGATGTCTGCAAAGGCGGCCAAAAAAACTGTTAATGCGAAAGGGGAACCATCGCCTAGCACACCAGCAACAGATAAGAAGAAAAGTGATAATCGCAAGCGCAAAGGTAAACTGCCTAAGAACTACAATGCCGAGGTCACACCCGA
Source organism: Drosophila mettleri (assembly GCA_035047625.1). NCBI lineage: Eukaryota > Metazoa > Arthropoda > Insecta > Diptera > Drosophilidae > Drosophila > Drosophila mettleri. The sequence continues at coordinate 2,315,988 of JAWNPI010000035.1, forward strand.
TCCAGAACGCTGGTTGCCCAAGTATGAGCGCACCGGATTCCGTAAGAAGCGTGGCGGTGCTCGCGCCAAGGATATTATCAAGGGCTCACAGGGCATGGCGTCTGGAGCAGCAGATCAATAGTGAGTGTAACGTGAAGGCTTCCGTGTACGATTTATATAAAAACAACTTTCTTATTTTAGCGACATGTCTAATCGTGCCAATCTAAACAAAAACTCACCTGCAACGCCCGTTTATCAAGAGCCCACGCCTGGTCCAAGGCAGCAGCATCGCAAAGGTGGTCACAAGAAGAAGAAGGGCGGACGCTTTTAAATCGTAACCAATAACATGCTTTTAATCTGTATCAATTACACTATTTACTGGTTTTGCATTGTCAACTTATAAATAAACAGTTTTGCTATTCTTCCCCATCATCGATGTCCTCATTCTTCTTGGGTGGCTCATCCCGCCTTGTGTCATAGGAGTGGAATTGCAGGGTATTTAACCAATCAAGCATGTTGCGCTGCTCGGCCTCCGTTTTATATATATTCGAGTAGATGTACTTTTCTATAAACTGGGTGACTTCTTGCTCTTGCGCCGTCCAAGTCAATGGGTTGTGTATGCCATCGTTACCATAGCGCTCATTATAGCGCTCATAGTGCACGGTGTCCAGTACCAGACCCAAGCCCGGTGCCATGGGTAAATCGAGGCGCTCCTCGGTCAATGCGCGTTCCAGCGTTGCAGTTGTAGTATTCCCCCGAACTATGGCAATGGCCAGGCCGACCATTTTACGTATTTGGTGTAGCATGAAGCTTTGTCCCTTCACTTTCAACGTGACGAACTCAATGGATTGTGGACTTAGGAATGGTGGACTGCATGTGAAGGACATGATAAAGCGCTTTGCGGCCGGATCCAAAAAATTCCTACATATACACACGTTAGTATTGATGTTAAATGGCTATAAAAATTTCATTACTTCTTGCTGGTAAAGTTGTGAAAATTTTTTGTGCCTTCGTAGAGTTTCAGTGTGGAAATAACCTGCTCCTGCACCTCGATCGGCATGCGGTACGTTTCTTGTACATGCTGTCCGTCGAAAGCGGCAAATGCTACAGTGGGCAGGGTGTATGTGTAGGTGCGTGCATTACACTGGTCCTTGGCATTAAAGCCTTTTGTAACGCGTTCAACACCAAAAAGACGAATTTGCTCTGGTAAGTCTTTATTGAATGCTTGTAGATCAAGATCCTCCGCTGCAAACGAATTATTATTATAATAGGCTCTAACTGAATGGTTGAAGTACTTACGCAACTTAACGGAGCACACCTGTCGAGCTGCCGAGACACCTTTATCGGTACGTGCGGCACGCTGAAAACAGGCTTGTTGCACTTGATCGAAGGAATCCTCTGTTATCCATTTGTGCTTAAGCATTGCCTTGAAAAGCTCCTCCTCAATTGTCTGCATTCCCGGATTGCGTTGCATGCCATAGTAGTTTGCACCGCAGTAGCTCAAAAGAATTACGCTCTTCTTTCGTTTAATGCGGTCTGCGGGATCAAACGGAGCGCGCTTTTTTCCATTCGCAGCATCTTCCTCGTCTTGTGCCTTCCAGTCCACCCACTTTCTTCTTTTAAGAGTGCGTTTGAAACGATTCATTTCCTTAACCGACATATCTTCAGCCTCTTTTTGGGCTTTCTTAGCCTTCTGTTCTTCCTCCAGCTTGTCGAGTGCCTCACTTATGGCTTTTGCGAATGATTTTTGACGTAAATAAAAATTCTGCCGGCTAATTTCAGCTTGCAACAATTTTCTTAGGCTGACTGGGGAATTTAAAAACAATTTAATGTTTCTGCCTTTTAAAAAATTTCATTTAAAAATTCACCTGCCTTTGTGTAGCTACCTAAAATGTGGTTAAACATCTATAAAATTTAAGAAAAAATAGAATACCGATAAATACAACCTAACACGTGTGCTTCTCTTGCTAATAAAACACAGCTGCTGTATGACAATTTAAGCTACTTCATGCAGATATTTGACGGCCACAGCTGCGAGAACTTCAATATTATTATAAGACATAATAATAAACGATCTGTTAGGTATATCGATTATACAATCTATATACACATCATTCAAAGTATATTAACATTCATACATTTATTTTTAAATATAATACATAAATATTTATTAATTTATACATATTCCGAGGATTGAACGTGTATTGCCTCTCTTAACTGGCAAAACTCTGGCAACGCTGTTGAATCCAAAATGGCGAGTAGAAAATTTTTGTACAGAAGAAGCGTCCAAGGAGAGTAAGCGCCGTGACCGTGTGTTTTCCTAATAATTTATTGCCAATAAAATAAATACAAATATTAATTTGAATAGCAAATAATTGTGCTAGCCAAGCTCAAACGCAGATAAACTGTCGCAGTGACTGCAATATAATTGCAAAACGAAAATAAAGCGTAATGTGAACATTTCAATGAAAGTTTTCGCATCCGTGGGAATTTGTGCAAAAAGAGTAGAGAGAAAGACTTTGCAAAACGTTTGAAATTAAAGATGAATTTAAAGATGCATTAGCAAATAAATAAAAGTTTCATAGAATGCCAATATGAATAAAAAACAGTGTAAAGCAATAAACCTTTGAGTCTCATACGAAAGCGAAACTATTTTTTGTGCACAAGGTGACTTGTTTGTGTGTGTGCGCGAGTGTATTATTGTGTGTGTATGAGTGTGCAGACAGCCAATTTGGCGTTGTTTTTGTATCACTGTCACTTTGCTTGAGCCTGTCGGGAATGAATGAACAATGAAATGGAATAGAAATCCTAATATAACTAAAAATGTTCACCAAGGGCGCCAACTGCTGGTGAATATAATATTCTCGCGCTAAAATTAGTCTACGCCCACGTTAACAAACCAAAACCGAAACCGCACGCCCACGTATACGATACAGTATTCACAAAACGATTGACATACTCTGAAAAGAATACAAATAAAAATATACAATGGATTTGGAATTGGAAAATCTAAAGAACGACTTTTTGCCGCTAATCGCCGGCATTAAACAGGAGCAATTGGATTCGGTGGCATCAGATGTGCTGCCGCCAAATCATTTGCCCAGCACTGCAGCGACAACATCCACATCTTCTTCATCGTCGTCATCGGTCGGTAATCCATGCGATAGTGCTGAGAAGCGGGTAAGTTGTTGCGCTGGTCTCACTTTCAATTTATCTCTATATGGATGAGGTTAATAACTTAAAAGCGCGCTACACGTGTTCGTGCCATCGTTACGTTGTGATAAGAAATTGTTGTTATCTTACTGCGCTCTCAAATCTATTGAATCATGAGAATAACGATTGACATAACTTATCACATAAATACAAAAGCTTATCGTAAACAACACAGATATTCATTGTCTCGTGCAATATTCTACGTTATCTTTTCCCATGCTATAACAACAAACAACTGTAACAACAAACAAATGCTAAAGCACAGGCACAAACAAACGAACGCATGCATATACTTGCATATGTGTGCAAACTCACACAGACGTTGCTAAAATTGTGTTTCACTTTCGTGTTCAAGTCTCGTGCTGTTTGTTGTTCGGTTTCTGGTTTTGCCGTTTCGCTGTGAAAGGCAAAGCAAATATGTAACTACACAGCGGCGGAGAACGCAACAGCAACTGCTCACACCAACTCACACACAACACACACACACTTACATGCAGACTCATTTACTCTCTCACACTTTTTGTACCGCAGAGTGCTCTCCATCAAGATCAGCTGCAGCGGGCTGAGAATGACTCGCCTCTTTTAAGGCATGTGCGTGTGTGCTTGTGTTGTGTTTGCTGTTTGCTGCGGTCTCGTCGCGCTTGAGCGCCATGAACGTGAGCTCCTCTAAATATTCAGATTCAGAAATACAAGTTCCGAGTGCCGCAGACACTTTGAGTGCTGCTGGAGTGGGAGATGAACCATCGTAGCTCACACTTACACATGAGGCTACTCGTAGTGGCTGAAAATGACGTGCACTCATTCAGTCCAACCGTCAATCATACAACTGCCTCCACACTATTATATAGATATACTTATGTGTATATGCATTTAGGGGTGTCGTGCATGGCCTCGGTCTTCTGCTTTTGTCTCTATCGTGTGGTCAGCAATATTTAGCCGGCGACTGTCCTCTTACATATTCTATCTCACTCATAAATGAGTGTCAAAATGTAAGCATACATTATTGAACGTTTCTAAGGAATTGTAATATTTCAAAGTATTTCAAAATAGTTAGTAAATACAAAATGGCATAGACAGTATTCATTGAAAGCTTAGGAAGAAAATCAAAGACATGTATTTATTCACATAAAAATACATAATAATATTTATACATACATATAGTTCTCGCTTATTCGTTAATGACATGTAAAGTGACAGCTGTCAAAGATCGTTGGAGCTTGAACCGAAAGAAAGGCACAAAACATAATAAAAAGTGGCCACTTTTGAATAAAATACTCGAAATAAATAAATGATGGATAAGATTAAAGATGACATACGAAAGAGAAAAATTACTACACATACTAATATATTTAAAAAAGCTAATATTAAAAAAGCTAAGTGAGCTTAAATTAAGAATTTAATGCTTATGTAAGAAAATTACTTATGAAGGGAATGGAATATTTTTTATATTATTCATTCAAAAATTATTATAATTATCTCAAGGAGAGTTTAAATATCGAGTAGGACGTAGGACATGCAATAAACAGCATTTCCGTAGTTCCATCCTTGGGCAGTTCAACGGTTACTTTTAATGATATTTTTAACTCTTGTGAGTATGTGCCGTAGGTTGTAATTATTTGTTGAATCTGACACTATAATGAATGGGGCAACTGCTGAGTTTCAGTGGCGAACGGCCATTTTGTTTATTGGCGTTGCGTTGTTGCTTTTGCTTTTTTTCGACGAAACGTAAAATTAATTCTAAGAATTTGCTTTTAATGAGGTGCAATTAACTCTAATTTCACGAGAATATGCAAGCAAAGCAAATGGCGATGACCGAAGAGAGAGGGATACGAGCTAGCAGGCACTTGAGCGCTACCCAAAAGTTTCTAATTAACTTTATTGCGCGGCAATCTTAACGAAGAGATCTTTGGAAAAGTCACTTTTCACTTTCAGGCACTACTTGTACCCCTCACCTGTCATCTGCCATGTGGTGTGTGTAATTTGTGTGTGTGTGTATCCAACAGATACACATTTTAATTAATTTTTGTCCAACTGGTACTGGGGCGTGGCTGGGACTTTAATCCAACTATAGACCGAGTATAATTGAAGTTGACTACGCGAACGGATCAGTTGAACTGTAAAGAGGGTGGCCCACCTAGACGGAACGATACGTTCCGTTCCTCATAGGCTATACATGTCACTTGACGCCCAACTATGGTGGGATTAGGTGCAACGCAGGACATAATCCGATCACATAAAGCGGATTATAACGCACAATAAAAAGGCAGGCAGCCAGCAGCAACACAAGACGTAACTTTAAATTGAAGAGCAGCACATCGTGCTATGGCGTGATAGAAAATACGTATTTTAACATCTGCACAAAGTTTCATAATCTGTGTGTATAAATCCTGAATGAGAAGGCAAAAAAGTAGAAGCCCACTTCCTCTTAAACGTAAGCATACATTCAAAGCTTATGGCGTTGCATTCGACATCTGTGCCACGCCCACCGTCTTAATGGTACGCCTTCCACTGCATAAGCCGAGTTGAAATTTTATTGCAACTGCATCACGTTTTGGACCCCTGCGGCTTAACTGTTTTGTATCTATATACATGGAATGCCGTCGCCATTTTGGAAAATGTATCTGTATAAGACTAATGTTGTTGATGATGTGGAGATTTTCTGTTCATGTCACGGACTGGGAACACGAACAACTGTATAGGGCACAGAGAGAACCGCAAACCGCAGCAGCAACAGCACCAGCAGCGTCGGCGGTTTCTGGTAAGCTCCAGAGGCCAGCTCTCTAGCTCTTTGAACCGTTAAGCCCACATTGTCCAATGTTGCTAGCATTTGAGGAAGACACATGGTACACGATATGTCCCTTCCAATAGGCTGGCACTCTAAGCGTGTGCACGTAGTTGACCGCTTCATTAGTTTGTGGGTTTGGTCCCAATCCTTGTAAGTTTACCTCTTAACTTTCCACAAATGATGAAAATATTGTTTAAATCGATAATACATAATTTACATCCATTCAGTCAGCAAAAGCTTTTTTGGAGTATAAAATTTTGTATATTTTGTTTAAGAAGTCATTCGAGTTAATAATGTCTTGTATAATACTGTAATACTGTTCATATTACTCTCTTAGCTTTAAAATTGTGTTTTTATTTTATACCCAGAGTTCATTAAAAATGGAAAATCGGGATATGGTTTCTTTTTGTTGTTTTACTTTCATAGATAATAATTTTTTTAAATAAAAAGGAAAGAGAGAGAGAGAGAGAGAGTAGATATAATGATTAAACTGGCATTGACAGAACCATAAACAATTTAATGGATATTTCTGCAATACGAAAGTAGAGCCCATTTTCTTTAATGGGCCTCACATTGACGTAGCGATTGAACAATTTGCTCTATAAGTATGTATCTTAATAAACCGCAACCAAAACCACTCAAAGCAATCAACTTCAATGGATTGGCATGGCATAACTCGCTGACTGATTGAGTACTTGACTGCTTGACTACTTGTCTGCTTGATTTTCTGTCATTGTCGATATGAATCATATATTGAGTTCTGCGCTGACATATTGTTCCCTGCATGTAGACTTACCCTAATATAACTAACTTTCTGCTGAAATATAACAAAATAATATATACATATATACTTTTGTTTGGTATTTCGCGTATAAACTTCTTAGTTACCTTAATGGAGTTCTATCGATTTTCTGTATTCGTCGAAGCCCATAAAAACTTTTTCTTGGTTCTTTTGCGTGCCATTTACGATTTCCATACAATTAAATCTTTACGATTGTGACGATGGGAAACGATGCGAATGAAGCAAATAGCACTTGTTCAGAAACAAAAAAAGTCGACAGATACATTTCTATACACGTTAAAGATACATTTGGGGTAGGGCATACCAATTTAGCTCCACCCCGTTCGTTGTGTATCCCATGTTAGGCTATCCTTCTAGGTTATTCCACAATCAAATACAAACTCGTACATTTTTATAGCATCATTTTCGTAACAAATTTATTTTCTTTTTTTTTTCATTGGGTGGCTTAAATTGCGTTATGAAATGTTATGTCAGGTCATTAGGGTTCGCCCATTAGGCGACCCCTCAACACACACACACCCTCTGTGTTCCTGGGGGCAGCGGAAATTGCTGCGCCGGTGCCGGATATGTCAGCGATTTAAGTAAAATGGCCCATACCTCATACTAAAGTTTAATTGTATAGAGATGTAGTACATTAAAACTTCTGACTGAAATCTGTTTCTTTCATGTAAAATAAGTTTAGTCAAATTGAGTACTATAAAAAATAATTTTACTATATAAGGGTAACAGATCGATCTTCTATTATATTCTAACCAATGTTATATGGTCAAAAAGCGATCTTTCGTTCATTTAAAATCTTGAGTTGATCACAGTTGTTTACACGTTTATTTGATTGTTCTAAATTTCAATTTAATTATTTGCAAGATATATATTTTAAAATAAGTTTTAACCAGACAAATACGCTTAGGCCAATTTTTGCTTCTTGTCCAAGTCAACATTGCCGTATAAATTGCAGCACCCTTACAGGTTTTTCTGTACACACATAAATTTTTTCCTTGCGTTTAGTTCAATCGAAGTCTCAGGCACAATCAAGTTTTTGCTTTTATTATGGGTAGTATAAAGCATTTTATCGTGCCATCTGCTCAGACTATCTCACTCCTTATACATAAATTTATCTTTTTCTTTTGTTCTTTCTACATGCTGTCGCAATTTGTAGCTGGCATTTTGAGCGTTCCTTATCTTTAAATTTAACAAACTTCAGACTCATAATGTCGTTTATGTCCAAAAATGTTGCTTCGTCAGTCATGTGCTATTTTTAGAAAAGGGCTTATCATAGGATATGAGTAAGCTACTTATTATAAACAATATACTCTTATATCCTGAGGCCATTAAAACAAAAGGCGTCGTGGTCTTGATCATGTCGATGAGTTTATTCTATGTATCCCTCCAAATATTTGATATAAAAGTGGCGTAGCAAATCACAAAAGTCGGTTCTTCTGAACTATCAAATCTAGGGATAAAACTTTAAATTTAAATTCCTTTGAACCTGCCTTACCGATTTCCCAAAAATGTATACCTTTTGTGACATGACATATCGGAATAAGAGAAAAGCACAAAAATTAGTCACTGCAAAGAATCTGTACGGAGATATATAAAAATCACCTGTCTAAATCTATCAGGGCATGAAGAAAGTTGCACTTATGAGTTGCAATTGAACTTCTTTGATGTATGAAAAAAAAGTTTCACAACAAAAATAACCTAAATAACCAATGCACCTGCGAGAACAGATTATCAATGAATCGGTTGCGTTACACTGCAGAGTTCTTATTTGTTTTTTATAAGATTGCTCTTAACTACCTGCTTTACATAAAATACCAAAAAGCCTAATAAAATTATATTTTTCTATAGACAGTAAATTGAATTTATCAAGAACCGTGTCGTTGCATACCAAATTGAGTTCGCGTCGCCCATGGAAACTGTAACAAATAAATTATTGTTAGTATGCTTCGCTTTGCATTTAATTAATTTGCATTGTCAAATACAACGATGCGTAATTGATGATATTTGTGAACCACAATCATTTCGTATACATAAAGGATATGAGCTTGAAGGGCATATTGGAGAGACTTGAGTTGGCTTAGAATTCGACATGTATACAACAAGTTAAAATTGACTACTGCTGCCATTAATTACCTCTATGCTGAATATGTCATTCTTGTCTCTACATTTGCTTAAAACGGCAAGGAGACATCGTATTTCTGTTCGTCTCGGGCACGTTGATTCTGACTCTGTTATTTTGCATGCTGTACATTTGTAAAATTACGATATTTACGTATGTTGTATGGCGAAAAATATAAATAATAGCCTTTCTGACTGACAAACGGTGTGTTTACGTAACCTGAAGCCCAAAGACAAAGCCAGCACCATCATCAGCAGAACCCGTACCAATAGCAACGGGAACAGGACACCGCCCGCAGCGTTAGGGACTTTCGCAAAATGGCTGCCGAATGCCACCCGGAGTCCTTTTAGTAAGGATTCATGACGCACACAGATGATGCATGTTCTCATATTGCATTGATTTATACGCCACCCACTGACTCGGACCGAAATGCCCGCCGTGCCGGCCTCGAAAGTGCAGCATAACAATGCAGCCAGTCAAATTAAATTGACAGCTCTTGTTGTCAAGTAAAATGCAAAATTTAATTTTAAATGATGTTCGCAATATCGCTCTCATTTTATTAAAAGTTGTCTGCTAATTTATATTTTTTATATACAAATAAACCTTTGCTGCGAAAATTCAACCAGCAGTGAAAAGTTTTTAACTGGCTTAAACTGATATTGCGCTGAATTATCTCATAATCATTGGTTTGAAAAATTACATTTTGCTACTATTGTAACAGCGCCCAAAATTGCAGATAAAATGCAAATAATATCCGAATATAATAAAAATATATCAAAAATATAATTTGAAGTTAATCAAGTAAATTATATACGATGGCTCAACCAATTTGTATGCTAATTTTTTTTATACCCTGAATCCATTGAAAATGGAAATTTCAGGGTATAATGTTTTTGTGCAAATGTATGTAACAGGCAGAAGGAGGCGTGCCACACCCCATAAAGTATATATATTCTTGATCAGCTCGACGAGCTGAGTTGAACTAGCCCTGTCCGTCTGTCCGTCCGTCCGTCCGTCCGTCCGTCCGTCCGTCCGTCCGTGTAAACACCTGGATGTCTGCAACCACAAAAGCTAGAGACTTCAAATAAAAAGCAAAATGCTCGATAATACCATACGCTGTACGAGTTTATTTTTTTTTTTCGATAACTCATCCCATTTCTTTTTTATCGATAACTATCGAAAATATCGCTTTGTTTTTGAGGTCTGGCGTGCACACCGTTAAAGATAGAATCGTGCACTAAGTTGTGGTTGATAGCTATATTGAATCCGCACATTTTGTCATTTTTGGATTTTTGATGCCACGCCCCTTTCGCCCACAATTCAACAAAATCGATAACTCACGTATATCAAATACTAGAGACTTGAAATTTGGCAAATAGGTACATTTAGATGTCATAATCACTCCCCGAAAATTTCAATAAGAACATAGGTCGAGAAAAAAAGTTATTAAACAATAAAGTTTCCATAGCACAGCCTCTGCTGCAGCCGCAAAACTGTGCAGTGAGCATATTACGTGCATGCATATGTTTGTGTGTGTGTGTGTGCTTGTGTTGGTTACTATTAATGAATAAATGAAACTCTTAATGATTGGTATTACAGCTCAATGGATTCAGGGTATCTCTTAGTCGAGCAGTCTCGACTAGAGTTTAGTTACTTGTTCTTTTTACTCTTCTGAATAATGGAAGTGGATTGCATAAAACCAATATGATAATCAAAATATTAATGGATATTTATTATGAAATACTGAAAGCTTAATTTATACCTTGAATATAAATGTATCATGTTATACGAGTAGGAAGGGGCGAAACGGCTGCTTAACTTATTCGTTCTCAATTTAATGACAGGTATCAATGTGCAAAATGCAAGTATTTTTTGTTATATCAATTTAAAAATTCTTGATTACTCAGGTCTTCAATGTGAACAAGTTCGAAATGTTATTAATTTTGTAACACAGACACAACTTTGATGTTACATCGAATATCACATTAATATTTTATATAATAGTCAATTTAGTTTCAGTCATTACAGATGACTTTTAGTGTAATTTAAAATTATAAAATGGTGCAATCATAGCTAATTTGCATAGCTTGAAAAAACCATTAACATTTACGCTTATAAATAAACAAAAGTTTCGTAATCAAATAGTATAAAGCTATACACAGAAAGAAATATATACATTTAAAATTAAATTCAGTCTTGTCAAAACTAGAGTACTTAACATGAAAGGCAAGTCTTATTCTGCTGCATGTCATAACAATTTATATTCGCCTTTTCTAAAAGTCATAAGAATACATATGTTGAAGTGGAATATTATTTGATCATGTAGCTTTTATTTCTAACGAAATTAATGTGGTTAAGATCCAATTTTTTAAAGGTACTCTGTCTATTGTATAAATTGAATGTATACGGAGTGTATGGTATTATGTTGAATTTTCAAAATGTTATTCATTTGACTGCTTGTCAAGGCTAAACCCCTGAATGTCGCTCGTCTCACTGAACTTCTCTGAGCAGCAAAAGCTGTGGCTTAACTGAAAATCCAATTTGAGTGAACACGCAAATTAATGGAATTATGGCTGCCTGCAAAAAATGGATTTGGCATGTGAGATATGCCTGAAAGCTGTTACCAATGGGAGCATCAACTGATTTTTGCCGTTGTCATAGCATCAACAACGAGGTCTGCATTCGAACTGCACATTCTGGATGAGTGAGGTGGCAGAGCGAGGACTAACGGCTGGGGCTTGTAATAAAATATAGTTGTAGAACTTCTTTCATTTTCGCAACAAAAAGTTTTTCTGTGCGACTAACAAGAATGGAACTTTTAGCAAACTTGAAAAACTTATTGCAAATAAATTCTCAATGAAATGTGAAAGGGCTTTAAAAGGCTTCGCAATTCTGGATGGAAATGTGATTACTTTCATCAAAGTTACATCAATCATAGCTGCACTCATTCTGTGGCAGACGTCATGCTGCCATTCCATCATGTCAGCACATTTCTAGTGCTTCGTGCCTCGTGCTTTGCGCTCCATCGCTGTTGAAGCTCTCAATTCTTGTTGCCGTGGCTTTAGCTTTTAGCCATTGTTGTTGGGGCATCCTTTCAACATTTTCTAATTGAAATTGATTTAGAATTATTTATACATGCGATGCTTGCAACACACTGCCTGGTGATGCTGCTGCTGTTTCTGCTGCTAATAGCCATAAAAAGCCAGCCCAAAGGCAAGGTCCATTTTTAATTTATACGCAACCAGTGCCTAATTAGCAAATATAAAATATTATAACTTAACTAACTAACTTATCTGTATTTTATATGTACTACTTTAAATTTAAATGTGTTAACGAAAAGCACAAAAAATGTACATTTTCATAATATGGATTTCTTTTTGATAATTGATTGGCTCTCTTAATTGGAATTACTTGGCCAAATTGAACCCCTATTGATGTATGTGTAAAGGCGGAATGTGGATCAGAACCAGTTTGCTACCCGCTTCCAGTTAAAGACAAATCATTTCAACGTGATTGAAAACATGGGGGTAGCAGCTGGTTTATTTATTTTAGTTTTTTTTTTTTTTCGCAACATTTATAATGGTATGTCAGTCGCATTGGACTTGAGCAACTTTTAAGTGGGCTGCGCCGGCCGAGCGTTCAATATTAACAAGCCGAGCGGGAGCACGAGACCAGTGCCGTAGAGCCGACCAGTTTGCAGGCCCACATTTGGCTAGAGAACGAGCGAGCGAGCGAGTATGCGAGGGAACGCTGCAAGTGAGGAGAACGTGAGCAATGGCCATGGAGCATATATTATGATGAATGGCTTTCAAGTGGAACGTCGCCCCCTAATGCCCTGACTCTGAAACTATGTTAGCTGTGCTAGCTGCGCGTGGGCATGTGGCAAGCTTCACATATACACATTTAGTATACATAAATACAAAATGGCTGCTGCCAGATGATTTATGAGCGTTGAGGCGTTTCGAAAGCTGAGCAAGAGAGAGATTCGTTGGAGAAAATCGAGTCCAACTTTCTCTCTTTGACACTGCTGACGTCAAAATTGAGTCCCAAGATGGATCGCTGGATCGTAGCAAACGAAGTGTACTGATGGATCCCGGTTTTACAACAATGCCGAACCGCAAATTCGCACAAATGTTTCACGATGTCATGTCTGGCCTGTCTTGCCTGATGTGGCGCATTCATCAATGTCCATGGCGCTTCCGTTGCCATACAACCAAACACACACATATATAAACTTTGGTCGTTGCATGTAAAACGTTCGCATACCAATGCAACTAATCTTTATCGAGCAAAAGCATAATCAATCAATTGGATTTATGTGCTCCAACTCAAGATAAAACTAATCAATCTTGCCCTGCGACAGTCGCAGAAGACGACCAGAACAGCACCAGGACCAGCAGCTGCCTCTGCAACCCATTCCAACATCTCCCCACTACCAGTAGGGAGCTTTATTTATTTGTTTACCCCGAGAGCTCTAAGCTGTTTCTTTTATTTCTTGCATCGTAAAATTGTTCGCTCTCCGTTCTCTTTGGAAAGTTAGTGCGATTAATTATAAAAGAGAAATTGCTTTTAAAATGCTGAAAGCCGCCAGTATTTCTTTTAAGTTATTTTTTAAATTTACGTACCTAAAAATGTTACCTCTCTTTTATTTAATCCTTTCGGCTTAAGTCGGATATTGAATGTTTGGTTTCCTTATAATGTTGCCTTGAAGATAATCTATAAACTACTATGACTGACATCAGCTTGCGGTCATTTTAATCGCTTTTTAGCTTATCAAAATTTCTTTGATAAGTTCACATTCGATTAGATAATAATATATTTAGAATATTAATCACGGAGTGGAATCATTTCAATAAGCAATAAAGGAATATATTATTAATGGTAGTCGTCGGTAGATTTACGAAATATCAATATTTTATAACCCAATGTTTGGGTAACATGGTAAATTTTTATTAGCTTTTAGTTCATATCTGTCTTTTTTTTATGTATTTACAGTCGGAATCAAATTCATCGGCATCTGCCAAATTTACGCTATTCAAATGCGTTTACTGCGCTCAGGTGCTGAGCATCAATGATCGTCCTAAACTGCTCGAGTGTCTGCATGTAGCATGTGGACAGTGTGTGAACACAAAGTTCTCGGAGTTAGATCGCTCTCTGCCGCCACTAATACACTGTCCAGTCTGCGACAATGCCTCGCAGAATGAATACATCATTGATAATCAGTTCCTGATTGAGCAATGCGCTGCCGGTGACAGTGGCGATGGTAGCGGTTCTACGGATGGCTTGAAGAGTTTGTTAGCAGCCAACATACAGTGCAGCAGTTGCTCTGATGGCGCAGTGGCTACATCGTGGTGTGTGGACTGTTCGGAGTACATTTGCGATAGCTGTGTCCAAGCTCACCAGCGTCTTAAGATCACCAAGGATCACACTATCAAGCCAAAGGATGAGGCCAACAGTGAACAACTCGCGGGCACAGTCGGCGTCGACAAACTACACATGTGCCAAATGCACACACAAGAGAAGCTATCGCTATTCTGCGAAACTTGTGACAAGCTCACTTGTCGAGATTGCCAACTGAGCGATCATAGAGATCACAAGTATAAATTTGCCCATGAGATTGCCACGGAGTCGCGACAGGCCTTGTCAACGCTTGTGTCTGAGATCAACTATAAGCGCTTTTTGCTCTCCTCCGCCACAAAGGTGATCGATGATCGCCAGCAACTGATACATGATAAGAAGAAGGATCTTATAAAGGAGATAACTGCGATGGTGGTTAAAATAACCAATACGGTCAATATGCGTGGCAAGCAACTCGTTATGCGCCTAAACGAGGTATGCGACAGCAAATTGAAGGTCTTGGTCGAGAAAAAGGAGACTTTGCAGTTGCTATCTGATAATACGGATCATTGCATTGAATTTATGCAAAATGCCCTTGAAAAGGGCAGCGACTTTGCCATATTATCGAGCAAAAAATCACTTGTGCGTCATCTGCAGAAGTTGAAATGCCAGCGTGCTGATATACCCAATCCAGAGATTCCGGTGCGAATTCAGGTGCAACTAAACCAGGTCGCTGAACTGCAAAAGGTCATCTCGCAACTGGGTATTGTTATAGTCGATGGCAAACCATATCCGCCGGCCCCAGCGCCCACACAAAACGGACCGCAGCCACCGCCACCACGTCAACCGCCGAGCCCAAATATGGCACCGCCACTGCGTCCAGGCCTGCCTCCGGGTATGACCGCTGGTCTTTCACCCAATGGGCCACCAGGCGGTTTTGGACCGCAGAACGGACCTCCAATGTACAGCAATGCGGCTGCGCAACAACAATTTAACAATTTGTCCATGAGTCGCTCCTTTCCTGGCGATGGTTCAGGTATGGGTAAATTATCTTAGCTTTGGCAGCTAACTGGTACTATAATCACTTTCTTAATGATTATTTACAGTTCGGTTTAGTGGTATGCCGCCTGTGGGCATGCAGCGTCAGGGTCAACCACATGTCAGCTCCTCTACACATCCACAAAACATAGGTTAGTGATATGAGACATATACGCGTAAAGTAAAGTTGTATACAAATTTTAAATGTTCATTCGTAGATATCAGCTTACGTGGATTGTTAAACAATCAGGCAGCACAAAGTCCTAATGCTCATTTGGCATTTAATGGACCACCTAGCTATCCAGGCGGGCCACAGGGCGCTCCTTCACCGGCCCACCAGCAATCTTTGCCACCAATGCGGCCACATTTCATGCCCGGACAACAGAGTTTCGGGCAAGGTGGAGGCCCAGGAGGTGGACCCAGAGACAACAGCAACTTTATGACCAGCAATGCACGCTTCCAATCGCAGTACCAGCGTATGGCCAATCACGTTCAGCAGCAAGCAGCTGCTGCAGCCATGGCCAGTGCAAGTGCCGCTGGGGGCGGTCAGATACCTTCTCCTGGCGCTCTGCAACGTCCACAAATGATGCCCAATCCCATGCAGAATGTAAGTAAAATCAGTTCACAAATTATTAATAAACCAAAAACAATAATGGTCATTTATTTTATTAACAGGCGTTGGGGTTTCATGGGAGCCAGGCTGGCTTTAACACTGGCCCCCCACAAACATCGCCGCAGCTGAGTAGCGCTATGCACAGTCTTGCTAAATGGCATATACCACAATCCGCGCAGCAATCAAGCAGTGAGTGTCATTAATAACACATCTATACCCTACGATTAACTATTGAATTCCATTCAGTGTGTCAGCAGCAAGGACCGCTATTACCATTTGCTAATGGCCGTCAGACTTCGGAAAATTTTAAAATCTCACTAAAATCGCCTAATACTCTAAAAAATAGTACACCGCCCAGTCTGAACATTGGTGGGCCTAATATGCCAGGGTTAAACAATGGGTCGTCCACTGCCAACACAATAGCGCAGTTAAATGCAGCTGCTCTTGGCCTCGGCCCAGCGGTTTCCATACTATCAAATGTCACATCGACAAATCCAAAGACACCCAGCCCCAGCACTCATGAGGTGAGACACACAATACATAAAGCTATTCATAACAGAATCATAAATTGTCTGGTTATTGTAATTGCCTTAGAACACAAAGGATTTTACGGAACCTATTGACAAGGTACGTGATGACTCCATAAATGATTTGATTGCAACCATTGCCAAATTGGACTCAAATGGAGTACAAGTACTGCCGGAAGGACGCACCAAAACCACCTCACCACAGGTACATAGTTCGACGGATTTATCCAATACACAGGAAGGTGAGTACCATTTACTTGAAACTAATTTCGGTTCCGGTCGAGGCTAATTTTATGGGTTGTGGGTGTGTGAGTGTTTGATACCTCTCAAAAGCTACGAATTAACTCTTAATTCCACAAAACATTTTCAAATTACGAACTGAAAACAATTGTAATGTATGCAGAGAAAATGTACTTTTCATATTTGTTTTTTCAAATATTATTAAAAAGAAAATAAAACTATGTAAATATGCTGTGATTTATTTTCTGCTATTACTAAAATATTATTGTTAAATAGCTTAAACATTATTCTCTTAAAGCATTGAGTTTCTATTCGAATGTGTGAGGCAACAGCCTGGTTATTTCAAACTTTCACTATTATGCATTGTATCTCATAGTTTTAAATTTAACATTACTTTGCTGTTGGTTTTAAATCGATTTTATACAATTCTCATGTAACTTTGCTTTGTTTATTTCTATTTTCAAAACTGCAAAACTCGATTTCCGAAAACCAAACCAAAATCCAAAATAAAAACAAATTTAAACGCGGAATAAACCGTACAAATCAATTACTAACCAATAAATTATTATATGCAACAATTCAAAATCAAACCAAACAAATCAAATCAAACCACAAACAAATCAATACAAATGAAATACACATACACATAAACATACACACACCCATACACACTCATCGTACACGAATGCAAACATAAAACTAATCATATCAGTTAATAATAAAAATGAACAAAAAGACGACCCCAACGAGGATTGGTGTGCCGTATGCCTGGATGGCGGCGAATTGATGTGCTGTGACAAATGCCCAAAAGTATTCCATCAGAACTGTCATATACCGGCAATAAGCTCGCTACCAGACGAGAGCGAGAGCTGGCAATGTTTGTTGTGTGTCAATCTCAAAGAGCTCACCAAAGTCGAAGGTAACGAAAAGTCACAACCGGGCGAACTGAACAGTGTGGAGCTGAGAATACTGCAGCGCATATGTCTGGAGCTGTACTGTCAGTATGAACAGAGCCTAAATTTCCGTGAACCAGAATCACCTGCTAACTCGCAGTACTATGAGATTATTTGCAAGTAAGTTCGGTGAAAGGTTTTGTTTGAATTATATGTTGACTAAAGTTGTCACCGTAGCCCAATGTCGTTGGATGTTATCCGCACGCGCTTAGATCCTTCCAGCCCCAATCACTACAAGGATATATCTGGCTTTGTGTCAGATGTACGACTAATCTTCAAGAATACTTACCTATTTTATCAGGTGAGTGAATTGTTCATTCGTCTAGCTTCGATCAGTTTAATAAATTTGTGCTTGCATTGCTTTCACACAGGAGGATTCGAAAACATATAGCAATGCCAAGTATTTGGAAAACTTCTTCGAAGAACAACTAGCTAAATGGCTGCCCAACTATGTCAGCAAGAGTGGTACTTCCACTTCGTCCAATTCGCCTAGTTTGCCGGCGGCTGCTGCTGCTGGGTCACCGGCACCAGTTGAGAACGGTCGGAAAAGCTGTAGTTCCGCATCGCTGGCAGACAGCGAAGATGCTTGCTTGCCGGCCAAGCGGTTGCGTCGCTCTGCGCATGAATAGAACGAGCTTTTGCCCGATGACAAGGGCACGGAGAAGCAGCCGCAGCCGGAAGTGAAAGAGAAAGAAGAAGACGATAATAAAAAGCAAACTGATGAAAGCCCGGAAGAGGAAAGAGAGAAGCACTCAGAACAAAATCAAAAACCGCCGGAAGGTGAAAAGACGCTGTCAGAAAAAGAAGCTGAAAAAAGAGAAGAACCGTACTTAGCGGATCTGGAATTAGATTTAGTACAGCGACCCCGTAGTTTAGGAAGTAATGTAATACAGGAGAGTGCCGATTATGTTCTTCAGCTTCTGCATGCATATGCCGCTGCTTTCGGACTGTAGAGCTTTCGATTGAGTGATTCCTGAAAGAACATATCCGTACACATTCGCAACTAATATGTCCAACATTGTTGCAAATTTTGAAAGGCGCTATGCACATATATATATTATATAAGTAATCAACAATATGCAAGAATTTTATAGCTCGTGTACAATTAGTTTTTACTTAATCAACTGTAAATAACTAAGTCATTTGATATGATTTATGGAATAATAATGCAAGATGCAAATGATGGTTGCTAGTTAAGTCATGTGCAGATATGTTTTAGCTAAAGTCTTAAGTGTTAAATATACATAGGTAAAAATATATACCAACTAGAGATTAAATCCTAGTTTAAGCTTACTCGAAATTAAATTCATAATTTAAGAGTGCTCCAAACTCTATCCTCTAACCCCATGAATGTGTTAGAGTTGTATTTACTTTTGTGATAGAAAAAAAAAAAAAAAAAAAAACAAAATGAAAATGAACAAATTTAATTTTAATGTATATAATATATGCAGCATCCCAACTCATTTTGACATTTTACTTTCGAATTTTCTATGTACGATATTTATTGCCCATTGTTCCGATAATGTATTTATCCATTTCGTAAGCATTTCTTAACCCGTTTTTTTACTCACGCTAATTCTTAGAACGACAAACATTCGTATACCATATAAGAAGACACTTGTAATAAGTTGCAATTAGAGAAATAAGTTTGAATGAATGAAAACCACAATATAAATACACAATATCTATACACAAATATATAATTGAAGCATAAATCTTTTTTGTTGTAGGTTTGACGTTTTAGTTTAAGTATACCATATAGAGTCGATCAAGCATACAGCCAATCAGTCTACTAGTAATATCCATTAGAGCCATAATAATACACTACTCCCTAATAAAATAAGGTCTAAGCACAATGAATATGCATTGCTATTGGTGTGTATATATTACATACATATATCACAAAACTATTTAGAATTATTTTCCAATCTATTAACCAGTCAAGTGCTGTGGATAAACGTTTTATTTTTTTTTACATACATATGTATACTTGTACTACATAAAATTGAAACTGAATTAAAACTCAATTTGCAATATTGCAAATATTTTTATAAATATTTTAGTTACTTGAAAAGAAAAAAAAAAAAGAATATCTTCTAACCGATTTAATCAAATCAAAATAATAATAGAGAAAATCCTACTGATATCACACAATGGCAACAATAAAATAGAATGCTATAAAAATGAAATTAAATAGATGTTTAATCAACTATAGATATATATGTATATGTATGTATATGTATTAATAGAGGAACATAAATGTGTGCTATCCTATCAAAATTGAAGCAAACAAATGAAAGTGAAATGATATGTTTATATGTTGATCGTGAAAACCATAGAAATTATTATTATATATCTGTTTTAGCTATAAGTTTTACTATAAATATCAAAAACAAAATAAGAAATTACATACTGAATGTACTACTTACTATCAAGTGGATTTTTAAATAAAAAAAAAAAAAAAAAACAATATCATTATCATTAATGAGCGTAGATAATTCTTAATCTATCATATTCCAAAGAAGCCATCATCCCGCATATATTGCTCGTTCAGATGTTTCGATGGCTACAGAAGAAATCGTTCATCAATCAGTGTCTTGCGGGTGACATTGCGACGCACCCAACGCTTGAAGATATGACGTATAAGCTACAATGATTGATGGAAAGATGTCGGATGTGGCCATGAATTGAGATATGTATTTGGACTCACCATATTTAAAGCGTAGGCTATAGCGGCACTCAGCAACAGACTCGAGCTCAGCAAATAGATGGAGAGCAGCACAAGCATTTCCAGTACAAAAATGTGTAAATGGTTACCCAGCAACAGAACGCGACTAAAGCTCAAGGCATCGTCGATGTAAAAGGTGCCTTTGTCTGCGAAATGTATATGCTATTATTCTCAATTTATATTTTCAACTTGTGTAACTCACTTTCCGTTAAATAATTTTCAATTTCACAATTGAATAACTTTTCAGTGAAAGTTTTTTCCTTAATGATATAGTCCATGTCCTTGATGGCCTGCATATTTATTATTTATAATGATTAAGGAAAATTTTAGTATATATATATATATATATATATATATATATATACTAAAATAATATAGTTTGATAAAAAATATTTGCTTATTCACTATATTAATAACTAATATTGTTTTCTGCTCTATGTCTTATTCACTCACATGATCAATAAATGCACAGAAGAACCGATTGATACTGGTGTAAGCAATGGAGGTTCGCTCCACCTGGCCATCAATGCTGGAGATTTCCTTTTGATAGAGAAGGGCCTGTGACATGCTGCCATTTCGGCTACGTTGGAAGGGTAACAATAGGCGATCCAAATATATACTAAAAAGTAAACAATGCACCAAATTTTAGAGCTACTATGAAGTAAAAAAATACCTACCGCAGATTACGTGGTGGCAATATGATATACGCCTGTTTGTCGGAGTCAATAAGCAGTCCACGTCGGCCGCACATATTCTGCGCCTCGCGCTGTAGCTGCATGATCATGGACGACATGTCCGTATCGGCGAACCCATGCGGCGAACGCCCATGTATATAGTAGCCATAGCCCGGCTCGAGTAGTGAGAATAGTGAGATATTAGCCAAACTACACAGATCAACAAATTTTTGAAGAGGATTTGATTCGAGAAGTCGACGCAACAGCAGTTGCATTAGATATGTGACTAGATAAACGGCGCATATGAAACAACAACTTAGACTTTGAAATTGACCGAAATGGTGAAGCAACTGGTCAGCGGCGATCACAACAAAAGCTTGAACCAAGCTGGAATACCGCTGGGCGCAGCTGAGCCGTATCCAGGCATTAGCAGTAAAGAGAACACGCCAGGCGGACACACTGCTCTCGGCGATGAAGGTACGCACGCTGGAACACAGAGAAGAGCTGTCCAGATTTAGGCGCTGACCCTCACAGCTGCTCCGTGGTCGCTCCCAATCGATGAGGAACAGCTCCAGTTGACTGACGCGTCGTAGATGCACAACCAGAAAGACAAACTGCAGCAGACAAGCGGGATAGATGAGCAATGCCAATCGTTGGTGATCGCAAGCCTGCAGAATCAGAAGTAGCAGAGCCGCGACCAGCAGTGCTAATGCCACATTCGCAGCCAGTTGGAGCAACAGCTCCAGCAGATTTATAGTCTGGCATAGGTCGGTGCGGCGGCGTCGCCTCAGATTTTGTAGACGCAGCAGAGCCGCCACGAAGGCGAACAGCAGCAGTAATGGCAGAGCCAACTCAAGTAAGAGCTTAGCATTGCCGCTCTGATGCAATTGCTCAAAATGGACCAGCAGCTGAAATGGATAAAGCTGGGTCAACGATGCATTCCCCGCAATCTCAATGTGACGATAGCTGAGTCGCACCAGCGGCAGACTAAGCTGCTGTCCAGGGTAAATTTTGTAAACGAATTCTATTCGTTCCACATATCGCAGGGAACGGTAGAGCTGCAGCTTATGGGCATCTTCAAAAAGCGGCAAGACTGGATGCATTCGATTATCGCGTCGATGAGCGGATATCAGTTGGAAGCGCTTTACTAGCTGCCATTCCTCTTCCTGCGAGCGCTGCAACCAAAAACGAAAAATTAGAAATGAAAATAATATGACACATTTGAAACTATACCTGATTCTCTGGAGTAAGCGACTCAATGAGCACAGGCAGCTGGTGTAGCAAGTGGGACCAGTTGCTGCTAAAGTTAAGATAGAGATTATGGTAGTTATCGTTTCCCTCCCGGTTGGCCAAGTCTATCAGCTGCTCCAGACTCAGTTGGCAACTAAGCTCCGGCTGCTGCTGTTCTAAGCTTAATTTTGGTGCCCTTTGATCTGAGCAGAGATTCAGCTGCTCCAATTTAAGAGGACCCCAACGTTTTAGACGGCCCGCCAGGTTGTAGGTTGAGCTAAAGATTTCTAACTCAGTCTGATTCGTCAAGTGGAGCGTAGTTGTGAGCAACTCTCGCGATGCTCTGCCTTTTTTATAGAAAAGAAAAGGCTCCAGTGTGCGCAGCTGTTCTGCCGCATGGGCGTATTTGATGACCACATCTGACATCTGGGTCAGCAAAAAGGGGCTGCATGGCGAGTGCTTGTCCAAGGAGTAGTACGAAAGCACACACAGATTAGCCAACTGCTGGCAGGCACTGTCATTCCTTAGAGCTAAACAAAAGAAGGCAACGAACTTGAGATCTCCAAAATGGATCCGGTTAGAGGCACTCGACTTCAATTTGATGGTAGCCTGCCAGAATGCGTTGTAGTGTAAATAAGTTTGCAACAACGCGTTGGCTATGCAATAGTCCTGGTAATGGAAATTATACGCGGAGTTACAGCTATGGCAGTCGCTGTTGTTACTGCCGGTATTCGATCTGGTCAACACAATGGATCCGCTTGTTGAGCTATTTAAATATTGAAAGCTGCACTGCGTAGCTAGTAACTGGGCTTCTGTACAGTTCTCAGAGGATTTTGTGGCATTGTTACAGATCTCATTACAGGTAGGCCAACGTTTGGACTTCTCAAAAACCGATATATGGGCAACTGGGCAATGACAGCCGAACTCTAAATGAGAGAGTAAATATAAATAAGACTTTTAATAAATTATAGTTAAAATGGCAATTGCGTAGCTTAAATTCTGTATATTATTCTGTATACTATATTCACTCGATGGCCCTGTGATTGGATAGATAGTTCGATCAATTTTTCCACCTTAGGGTGGTGGGATATCCACATTTTCGGAGCCTAAAAACAAGTATCACGCAGTCCTTGGTGTGTACCTGCAAAGTTCTTACTTTTTTAATTCTTAAGAATTCCAAAAATTATAATTGAATTAAAATATTAATATTTAGTTTTAGACATGTATTTATCATTAAACCCTAAATTAAATAATGTGTAGTGACAGAAAATGTATATTGAGCATACTCTTTAGCAAATCCATACCAAACTGCTGTTTATTGTCATAAAGTTTAACCTCAATTTAAAATCCAACATGCACTTTTTTACTTTTTTCTTTCTACAGCTCCCTCCGATCTGTTCCATCGTTATTTGTTTAATCAATAGACCCACTTACTGTCTGCAGTGGGCTGCAACTTGCTCGTGGTTTCATCTTCAGCTTCATTGCAAGGCGAGCATTGAAAATAGTTCAAATTATAGAACTCATTCCTTAGACACTTTTGGATATATTGAAAACGAAATGTATTTGGTGTTGCATCCAAAATCGTACAGTTTCCGAATTTAATGAAAACTGTTGTCCACAATAATGGGAAGAACCAATTTACCAAAAGGAAGCACATATTCTTCAAAAATATATTCAATATTGCTTTCGTTGTTCGATGTAAGCCCAACGAATCACAAATGCGAACTGAATTAAAGCTGCAATTGCGGTTGCAGGTTGGCAAGTAAACAAGTTTTTAAGGGAGTGGGTACATATCCTTTATTGTTTGCCAAAAGTTGCTATAGCTACCCAACCCCCTTACATATGCTTATTACACCTGTTTCAGGTAGTGGTGTCGGTGGTGAGCCTTTTGTTTTATTTTATTTATTATTACGAACAGTTGAATGGCTGACCACCGTCGCAATGGGTTAATGAGGGCGTCACTTGTTACGCCTTTCGCTTTGGTTATCGCGTGTTAGACGACTTTTCTTTTCGCCATTTGCGTGCTGTAAATTATGATTAGTTTATTTATAGTGGCTACAATTCGCAAATACAAAAATAATTACAATTAAGTTCTAATTGACCTGCACAACGAAAAGAAACTTTTCTTTCTTACTTATATGTGAATATTTTGTTAGATTAGGCTCAAAATAAATATTAAAGAAATAAAAATGTTAAGATTGTGGTCATGCTAATTTATGCTGTATGCCGGATGATATTACGTTTGATATATTTTATTTTAAATAACCGTTTTTAAGTTATTGCCGGTAACCTGTTTTAAGTATAACAGTTCCTAACTGTAACATGGAAACTTATCATACTAACAAAAATGTATCGACATTATTTTACTTATCGTAATTATACACAATGAAATTACAAATACATCGATATATTCATATACCATCTCGTGCTCAAAATATCGCATATGCTTCAATTAATCGATTAGTATAAGTATCAACAGTCGCCACTTCCTTGCCGAAGGACAACAGAAATAGTCGGCAGACATATACAATTTTCATTTTTGTGTCGTTGCTTAAGCGTAGACACAATATCAATCCAATTGGACAACTAGCAATAACCGTTAGTGTTTCAAAGATGCATTGGTGGCGCCATTCCAACTAGATGCAGATGCCGCTGCACTCAAAGTTTTGTACATAGCCGAAAAATGAACAATTTGGTGAGTATGTGTGCTGTGTGTATTTGTACATTGGTTGGGTGCGATGTGGGTGGTGGTGGGGTGTATAGGAGTTGGCGTGCATGTATACGATTGTCCCTGTCTGTGTGTTAAAAGTAAATTTGTTTGTTTTTGTGTTTGTATTTGCGTTTGTGTGGGTTCTTGAAACCTGATTGCAGGAGCACGTTAAGCACTTTTACCCAGAAAATTACAAATTGGATCTCTCAGAGACAATGAAGGCGGCACTATCCAAGGGCCCAGTGGGCGGGGGCGTAGTCAATGCAGTTAGCAATAACAGCAGCAGTGGCAGTAGCAGCAACATAACCAGCTCAATGGGCGGACCAACACACAGCGAAATGTTACAACAACAGCCAAATGCCGGAGTTGGCTATGTCACCGAGAAGCTTTATATGCTCTTGCAGCTTTATCTCCAGAACAAGGGCTGGAATCCTAGCGCTGAACTGTTGCAATGCTTCAGTGATCTGAAGGATAATGCTATGCTGCCTAGCGCTGCCTACTTGCAGTAAGTATTGAAATTGATCAGTTTACTCCAATCAGCTCTATGATTTTTCTGCACAGAGTCCTGGCGAATCGACTTACTCTGGACTCACAGGGTCGACTCATACTGCGCGACAATGGAAAGATTGTCCTACCCTTCGAGCACTTTGCCAATGCGGTGATGCTGAAGCACATGTCGGGTCCGCATGGTCTGCATCTCAGTGTGGATGCCACGGTGCGTGCTGTCATTGAGTCGTACACCATTGGGCGGGATCAGTTCGGCATGGAGAAAGAGTTTATCATTGAGGTGGTGCAATCATGCCCCAGTCCGGCCTGTCGCTACTATAAGAATCACATGGGCATATCGCCCATGCCTTTCATGGAACAACAATATCCAGGCGTTAATACGCCTGACTTTTTGCAGCGTCTCTCGCATCTGCCACCATCGGCTGCAGCAGGAGGCAACGCTGCAGTGAATTCGGCGGCTGCCAGCGCTGCTAGTGGAGTAACCGTAGGCAGCAACAATGCTGCTCCTGTAGAGATTGACTTGTCGAAATCGAGTAGCTCCAAAGTGCCGCCACAGTTGCAGCACTTAACTAAACAGCAGCAGAGTAGCATTCAGTCGCAGCTATCGCAAATTAGTGCAGCCGCTGCCGTCGCACATCATCAGCAGCATCAACAACAGCAACAACAGCAGCAGCAACAGCAGCAACAACAGCAGCAACAACAACAGCAACAACAACAAGCACAGGCTCAAGCACAAGCGCAGGCAAAGCATCAGCAACAGCTGACAGCCGCGTTGATTCAACAGCAAAATCGTGTGCTCGCACAGCAGAGCTTGGAGAAGCTTGGAAATTTAAGTGCTTTGGAAAAGCAGCGTGTTTTCGCACAGTTGGATCCCAAGCATTTTGATCCAATGGCTGTCGCAGCAGCAGCTGCCAATTTGCAAATTCAAGGCATGATGCAGTCGCAAGCCGTGGCTGCAGCTGTCGCCTCTAATCAGCAGCAGCCAACGCCGTTAACTACTACCAACTCATCGGCAGTCGTCAGTTCTAGCATTGGGGCACAGGTTCATCATACGCATCATTCGTTGCCGCCGCCTTCACAATCACCGCACTCGTCATCCTCGTCTTCCTCGCACTCATCCATGGATCAGTTTACGCATAAGAATATTTCAGAGTCCTTGCGGTAAGCTTGTGTGATTTTTGTATCACTTATTTGACTTGATTGTGATGTCTACGCTTTCTCTTATTAGATCCAATTTGGACTCAATTGAATCGAATAAGGATCTGTTGGCACTGCACAATGGCGCCTGGGCCAGTCACGAAGCTAATCGCATTGATCACATGGCTGTTGGCCAGGACAAGATTGTTCGCATATTTTCAGAGCTAATGCGGAACATGTCGCGCATGAAGACATACATACGACCCTCTATGTGTAAGCCCTATGGAAAGCAAAGCGAGAGTCTACAAAAGAGTAAGTGATTAATCAACTGTATAGGAATTTAGCTTAACTATTTATTAACCGTTCGAAGCTCTCATGGACACCATACAAATTGTGCAGACGCTGCGTAATTGCTTACCGGCACCCCACATTCCTGTTTCGTCCTGGAAAAGCGAAAGCGAGGGTACGCCGGTAGGCGTAGGCGTAGGCGTAGGCGTGCCTCAAGTCTTGGGCATTAACACGCTTGGCTTGCAATCTAACCGAACCGATAATCTGCACTGAATTGGATTGAAGAGCTGGAAATTGAATCAAAAGCGAATTAAATTAGGTAATATCTTAATACTCCTGCGATTCCGAACATCATACAGTATTTACATATATAGAATAGAATATCATCTTTATAGGCTTGGCTCATGGTTTTCCAATTACCTATTATGTGCCATGTTTTACACAAGACTTGATTTCATTTCAATATTTGACTGATATTTTATAGCACAATGACATTAGCAAAAAGTTGTGTATCTACCCCCTTTTATTAAGTGTCATTGTGTCATTAGATGTATGCGCTTAAACCCGGCTAGAGTCTTAGATTAAGCTGCAGTCCCTTTAGCTATTCATACCTATAAGATATCGTTATTTTCAAATTCTAATTTTATTCTATTAATTTTTGATTTGGCATAAACAAAATTGACAAGGCATATTAATTCAATTGGCAAAAAGTCTGTGATATTTAAATTATGTTTAAAGAAGCACATTAACGAAACAAAAAGAAACCTAAATTTAATTAATTTTTAATTGTGGACCCTTTCTTATGTAAATTACAATTTACTTTGTGCAATATTACAAGGTGTCTAACTATTTATTCTTAATCACTTTTGTGCAATTGACAACTTTTCACTCATATCAGCAGCGCGCATAGCATTAAAACGATTCAATAATATAAAGAAGGCATCCAGCCTATACTACAGAATAAAACGTACTACATATTAAGTATATTCGTATAAAGATACATACAAAAAATTACTTAAGATATTTTGCTAGATTGTGTCGTCGGCGGTTGTCAAATAGAAATCGTATAGAACAGAGTGGAGTTGTATTACTTTATAAGCAGCAAATGGGTTGTAATTCGACTACATAAATTCATACACATAAGCTAATATTATATTTTATTCCATGCTCATTAATTGAAATAACCGATTCTTATCAAACATACAGTATTAACCAGAAATAAAGACACTTGTAAACCTTTAATATTTGCCTAGCTAAAATAAATATATTTAAATAAAGAATACAATATCGCTTAAACTTGAACTATGTAAACCAATTGAAATATGAGATTATTGCTACTCATAATTTTACGTGTATAAGCTTTTAAGTTGTGCGCGAATACTTTTATTATTTAGTTGGCAACGCTGCTATAAGCATTGTTGCTTTTAATAAGAATTATCGATACATACTTTATTTATGAAATTATAAATATCGCAATTAGAGGTTTTTATCGATATATGCAGTCGATATCAACTTCCCTACCGTCTGTGCTTGTGCACTGCGTTTTCGTTGATAATTTTTTAAAATTAAGTTTTAACGTATTTATTTAGTAATTTATTCGTTTAAAATAGTTGCAAGGTGCCCAGAACAGATTCAGCAACATTAAGCTTTTTATTTTGTGTACTTTTTTGCGCGGGCCTTGTGTGAAAATGTGAAAAACATTGCCTATGGTATTGGTAATTGGAGAACGTTTTTTCTATTATTTTTCTCCTCCTCTTCCGCTTCGTTTTGTGTCGTGCTACGCTCTTTGTACTCCTGCTCGCTCTAATCATATGCCTCTGTCAATTGTGAATATGTGTGAAAGTCAATAACAAAAAATACGGCGCACTTATAAAATACAATTGTGGTATAAACGATTGGATGGCTACAAGAAAATTATTTGTTGAGCTTCCAACAACATGAAAATGATAGCAGACGCTCCCCCAATACGGTGCCGAGCTGGCATATTATTGTACGCGACGCCGTCAATTTGTGCGATAATCAACGGCCGCGTACTGTTCCCTGTGCACAAGGAATTTACAACAACAAAAACAATGTTTAGTGCGCGCTTAGGGAACGATAATGAAATATGCAACTATATTTTTACAATTTTGCTGATATGAAGTTAGCTCGTTGAGTACCTAATAAATTTCGTTGTGAGTTACGCAGCATCTTAAAACATATGGCAATATATATGTGTATGTATGTATACGTCCGAAGTCCAATGGGACGTGTTGATAACCATATTTGTGATTATGCGTACTTATATTTTATTTTATTAATTTTTTTTTTTTTTTTTAATTGTCAAACAATTGCTTGTAAATTATATACCGGCTTGTTGGTTATAAAAGTAATTGTTATTAAAACGCTATCTGTTGAATGCAATTGAAAGTTTTGAATTGTTCATAACCTAGGACACATTCCATAGTGCGCCAGTTGTTGTTGCACATAAGGCAACCATGCATGTAAATTTAAACGTACGTTTAAATTAAAAATTAAACAAAATGGCAGTTGGAGCACGCAGCAATGTTCTTGGGTGTGAGCGCCGGACACTCGCTCAGAGAGCGACAGAGAAAGAGAGAGAGAGAGAGGCAAACGAGTGAAGTAGCGAGTGTTGCTCGTGTCTTGAGTTAACGTGGAAAGTGTTTGCCTGTGTAAGAACATGTGTGTGCATGTGTGTGTGCGTGTGTGTATGTAATAGAGTGTGGAGTAAAAAGATGGAGCCCAAGATATATAAAAACAAAATGCAAGCATTTAAAAACAAGAACAAGTGGAAAACAAATATAATATAAAACTCAAAAACGTTTTTAATCTCTTTTGTAATATAGAGTTTAGAGCAGTGAAAATAACTGCTATGTGCAGCAATAGTGACGACAAATGTGTATAGATGTGTGCGTGTGCATGTATGCTGAAAGAAAAACAACACAAATAAGAAAAAATAAAACCGAAAAGGAGCAGAAATTAATGTAAATTGTAGCTACAACAAAACAGCATAACTAATGTACGGCGTAAAAATGCTGCAGCTACTGCTGGTACGGCTGAAAAAATGACCGATGAGCGCAACGGTAACGGCAATAAGAGCAATATCAACAACATCAGCAACAACAACATAAACAGCAGTCCAACAAGCGTTGCCAACCACAGTACTAGCAACAACGCAAGTAGCAGTAGCAGTAGCAGCAGCAGCAACAACGAACGTTTAATTGCAGAGGCGGCTGCAAAATACTTACTCAAAAATGGTATAAACGGCACAAATACAGCAGCAGCAGCCGCGGCAGCCACACTGCTAACAGCAGCTGCAGCTGCTGTCACATTTCAACTGCCTGCTGCACCAGAACTGAAACCTACAACGTCTGCAACAGTAACGAACGCAGCAAATTCAGCTATATCATCTTCAGCAACAACATTAACATCCAATGGCACCACGCCCACATTATCATCAACTAAAGCAAACAGCAACAGCAACAGTAGCAGCTCAAGTCTCACAATGGCGACGGCCTCTGCTACCGCGCTCGTTGCCGGTGGAGCAGGAGTTGCAGCTCCAAAGGCGCCTGTTGATGTTATGGCCGGTGTACTGGACTATAGTGCATTAAGTAGTCCTAACGCTACAAAGAGCAGCAAATTTGTTGGCGCAGGCAACGGCAGCAGTAGCTTTGATATGGGCAGGCATCCAATATCAATGCACAGCAATAACAGCATGTCTGGTTATGGAGGTCGGCTCCAGTTTTTTAAAGGTTGGTCATATCAATGGGGATAACATAATTTGATTTCCCTTCATGTCACTGTCAGCATCATTTTAGAACTTTTGCTTTCTTTTTTCAGATGGTAA
Organism: Drosophila mettleri; assembly: GCA_035047625.1. Lineage (NCBI taxonomy): Eukaryota > Metazoa > Arthropoda > Insecta > Diptera > Drosophilidae > Drosophila > Drosophila mettleri. The sequence goes on from JAWNPI010000035.1 coordinate 2,346,715, forward strand.
ATTCATATTGGAACTGGCACGTGCAAAGGATGGCGATAAAGGCGGTTGGGTATCGGTTCCACGTAAGCCATTTCGCACGCCATCGGCAGCGACTTCGGCCACGGTAACGCCCACATCAGCAGTGACAACAACGTATCCAAAGAATGAGAATTCCACATCGTTAAGTTGTAGGTGTTAGAAGATTTCATTTGTAAAGTTTCCATTCTTTAATTTTTGTGCTTACAGTTTCGGATGACAATAGCTCCATTCAGTCGTCACCTTGGCAGCGTGACCAACCCTGGAAACAGACGCGACCGCGTCGTGGCATCTCCAAAGAACTGGCGCTTTACTACCAGCGCCCAAGGTACAATGTGCTCAGCCAAAGTGCACGGCAGGCTGCAATGCGAAAACGAAGGCGTCCCTACGACCCAACAATTACTACTGAAAATCATCAGTCAATATTTGAACGCGTTTCTACGCAGGAAAATGGAGATGAAACACTTAAAGCTATAGATGTTGATACAAAGGCGACAGAAATGCAAACGGAGGACATCAAATCAGAAGCAATCAAAGACCAGTTAAATGAAGTCGAGACAGAGTCGAAGGCAAAAGCGTGTTCCAGTGACAATAAAGACTTGAATGATAGCACAGCGCAAGCTGAGTCAACATTAGAGAAAATGAACACAAGTGGAGATGAAGATGCTATGTCGGTAACAGTGGACGATAGTGCGGCTACAACCAGTGATGGTTTGGTTAATGGCAATACGAGTGAAGTAAATGGTGATCCCAAAGCGTACACTAAGTGTGAGAGAGCCAGTGAGAAAGCCACAAAGAGAACAGGAGCACCAATAACAAAAACAACGACGATGACAGACATAAGACTTAAAAAGCAGAAACCCAGAGCCAAGCTCAATAGCATCATACAGAAATTAATTGATGGCGTGCCTGCGCGTCTAGAGCAACTGTCAAAGACACCAGCGACGGCGTCGGCAACAGTGTCAGCTGTGGTGCCAACAGCAGATCGCAGCAGCACCAACAGCAGCGGTGGCGGAGCCATCGGTAGTCTAAGTCACTCCTTGGCGCACAAGGTACCAGCTGTTATTATTTTTTATACAAAATTGAAAATCAATTTAATTTGTACATGCCTTGAATTGCCTCTTAATACACGTTGTTTCTATCTTTTAGGTTTCGCCGCCATCGTCGGCAGCGGCTGCCAGCCGTCTAGTCGAATATCATCATCATCAACATGTGTCCCCGCGAAAGCGTATTCTGCGCGAATTCGAGAAGGTGTCGCTTGAGGATAACAATGGCTGCGTCAATAATGGTAGTGGAGTAAGTGGAAGCATTTGTGGCGGCGCCGGTGGAAAACGTAGTCGTGCAAAAGGTAGCGCAGCAACCAGCACAGGGGCCACCAAATCAATGCCCATCAATTTGGCGCCGCCACAGGCCAAAGTTTTGGCTACGCCCACTACTTCAACGAATGCAGCAACAGCAGCAGCGGTAGCAACGCAACCGACACGACTGAATAGTTCTTATAGCATACATTCGATACTCGGCGGCAGCGGTAGCAGCTCCTCCAAGAAGAGCCATGACCAGGCAGCCGCAATAATCAGTAATGTGCATCATCAGCATCATCATTCATTGTACGCCAGCTCCACTAGCTATCCACGCTCGATTCTCAACTCTCCCAAGTCACCGGAAATGGGAGGCAGTAATGGGGGCAAGTCGCCGTCACATGCGGCGAGCAAGAAACAACGTTCACCACCTTATGCAGCTGCTGGATCACCGTTACCTATAGACTATGGGCGACGCACACCGCCAGATAGCTATAAATTGGCACAAGCGCACGCACAGCAGCTACAGCATCATTCCTTTTATGCTCCATATAGTGGCACTAGTGTTTCTCCGCACATTCCACAGGCAGGCGGCGCCACCGGTACACGTGACCTGCTATCACCGCCGCGGTCATCAAGCGCTTCGCCACGTGAGCCTGCAGCAGCCTCTGCTGCTGGCAATACGCCGCACCGCACAGTGCCTAAGAAGACTGCATCTATTCGACGCGAATTCGCCTCACCTACTGCCAGCAATAGTAATAGCAGTAGCACGGCCAATAGTTGCCCTTCGCCAGGCGAGCGCAGCACATCGCCATCTGAACGGCGGCATCTTCAACTGCAACGTGGCTCACCTAGCGCTGTTGCGGCGGCAGCTGCTGGTTCCCCATTGCACTATTACATGTATCCACCAACGCAGCTTAACGGTAGCGGCACGGCCAGTCCTCATGGAATAACGCCGAATGCAACGCCCACGACAAGCTCCGCGGCGGTGGCCGCAGCTGCTGCCGCGGCTGCTGCAGCTGCATACATTCCATCGGTCTCTCCATCTCTATACCATCCTTACATATCGACGCTTGCCGCGTTTCGTCACAATCCGTTATGGGTGCAGCATTACCAAGCAGGTGCATCACCATTATTACCGCCACCGCCTCCGCTTCCACCGACCAGCAATGCTGCCGGAGCACGATTATCGCCACAATCACCGTATCATCCATTTAGCTATAATGGTGTTAATGCGGCCGCCGTGGCCGTCGCGGCGGCAGCAGCAGCTTCTGCTTTTGGGCAGCCAACATCGAATCAGCATCTGGGACATCCGACGCATCCAGGGGCTCTGCCACATCGCAATACGCCGCCTACACATTTGGCTGAGCACAGAACGCACACGCCAAAATTGACTGATATTTGTACTGACCAAATGTCTGCAGCGTCCAGTCATCGCACCACCATCTCCAGTTTACAGGCCGGCTCAAGCATGCCTGTAACGTCTGCTGGTGCAGCGCAAGATGGTGATGGTGCAGGGAGCGGCAGCACCATTAACTCAGTACAATCCGCAATGTTTCAAAATAGTAATCTAAGAAATGAACTAAGTTCAGGTAAGCGGCATTGTCAGTTACGCAAAGCTAACTTATAATTAAACTTTGTGTGCAATTATTTCAGACTTACCACTGAATCTGTCAAAACACTGAGACAAACGCGTTCACTCCACAATCCTCCGGGCCCCATCCATCCCAGAAGCTTCAATGTGTGTGTGGGCAACCCCTTGAGTTAAGTACATTATTGAACTAGTAGCATAAGACGACATTCAAACAACACTACACACATAAATGTTATGGATAAGTTCGCTGCTATTTATTAGTTGTAACTCAATTGTTTTGAATTAAGCTAGCTAGGGTTTATTTTAAGGCCAAGAGACAATTTGAACTAAAAAGAGATCAACTGCGATTTTTCGAAACCAATTTTAAAATGTTTTTAAAACCGTTCCAAAATCAGTTAGGAATATAAATAACAAACACTATTTGGCCAACATATACAATAACCAAACTTATGAGTAATATGATATATATATATTTTTTTTTTGTATATTCCCATAGGATGCACGTTTTAAAGAATCTCAAAAAATATTTAAAGGCCATATAATTTCAATGAAAGGTTACAAACGAATTTGTTTTAACCGTTCATTGAGTAAGTGGACCTAAGATTTTTTTATCAAAACATTTCCTTGAAACAGACTGAACTTAAAATTTTTAGAGAAGGAAAAAAAAAACGGTAATAAATTAAACATAAGCCACTGCATCTTACTTTTTTATGTATGTGTGTACATGTAACAAAACATTTTGAAATAAGAATGAAAAAAAAAAAAACTAAATAAAAAACAAATCAGATTTTTAAAGAATGCGTGTGCCTTTGAACATGAAAATAAAACTAGGAATTAAAAAAGATAGTTATGTACTACAATACAACTAATTACAAATGGAAATATTCACACATATACAAACAAAACCAACGTTATTCTAAAATGCATACTTAATCGTATAAAAAAGAACCAAAATACAAATGTAAATTGAAAATAGTTGAAATTCGATTTTAAATTAAGTCCCGGCCATACGTTTTTTTTTAATGAGACATAAAAAGTAACTATTTTCAGACTTCAAGTTCTATTCTATTAAATTTTTAAACGAATATGTAACAAAATATTATTGATTTATTATTTTGCTATGTTTTCATTTAATATTCACATCACCTTAAAATTAGATTAACTAAAGTTAATCAATTGAAAGGTCTAAGGTTAAAGTTTAACAAAGTTAATCTTAAGCATTTCAATTGATAGATCGAACAATTATTCAGTATGGCTGCACCTAATTTAAAATTGTTGTTTCCCGTAATGTTAAATCAAAATTTCTAAAATGTACAAAAAACGCTACGTCTACATATACAGAAAATATTTACATACAATACACACACCTATATTTCGTACAACTGAAACTAATACAAATAATTAACGAAATGAATATATATTCCTAAAAGTAAAAAAAGACAAAAATATTTCTCATATTTTCTAAATTATTTATAAAATACAAATGACTATTTATATGTTATGATATAAGTAAAAATAGTTGTAATTTTTGTAAATACAGTATTTTTACACCGACAACAATGTAACAACAGCAACAAAAAAGAGTAAACAGAATACCCATATATTTAATATAAAACTATTTTTTTAAAGGATATTAAATTCATATACTGATGTCTACATATTAATAAAGCCTAAACGATTGAAAGTCCAAAATATATCCCAAATAACGTTAACACTTATTTAAAGTTATCGTTAGTTTCATTAAAAATAAACAAAATAACAAAATTCATGAATTATTGTTCTAAATAGGGTCCAGGTATAGTTTTAAAATTAAAATGTTGGCACTTTGTGTAACGTTTTTCTATGATCAATCCTGTATGCTTTTTTGAAATATATTTCATCCGTTTGTTTCTATATAGAACGCTAGAAACGTTTGTTTAAATTTACTGTGTGCATTTTTCACGCTGATTGACGAGGTTTCAAACAGTAAAAACGCGAGTCTAACTGAAAAAAAACGCGATAGGGTTATATAGTGTAGTAAACATATATTGAATGATATGGCTAAGAGATGAGTGTAAAGTAAACAAGAAAAAAAAAAACTAGTTTTAAACAAATAATATATTTTATATACATACATAAAACTGAAACTGAATTATTGATGTCAAATAAAATTTATACTAAATGAATTTTATTTAGTTTAAATTTTTATGAAAGTTGTATATTTATAGATGTCGGTGAAAGCCTACTAAGGCGTTAAACCAAAGGTAAGTTTAAAAGGCTTACAAAGTTTTCAAGTTATTATTTCAAAATTTTATTACAGAAAAACAATATGTCCTTGGTGTTGCATACAGTCTATCGAAGAAGCACATTTTTATTTATTTTTTTTTTTTATTTCGATTAAAGTATACATCACTTATATATTTTATCTGTCGTAAGTATATGCTTGCATATATTTATAAATTACCCGGCGTATATATTATTTCCCTTTTTTGTTTGGATGTAATTAGTTCTTTTGAATTGCTTGTATCTTCCAGCCATATATATTATCTTAATAAAATTAACATAGGATTACAAAAACCAAAAATGCCATTGCGGCAAATAGAAAAATTGGAGTAGAATAGCTTATCGTAAACAAAAAGTCTTAAGGCAAATACGTATTTACTTTAATAGGATACATTGATTATAAATTGTATAGCTCTGTGTTACTATGTTTTCAGTCGCATAAAATCAACGTAAAGAACAAGAAGCATGATAATTGTTTTTACAATTTGATAAAGAAGCAAACAATTTTATGTTCTAGCAATTATGGAGAGACATTATACATTATATATGGCCTAACATAGTGAACACATGATTTCTAACTTAATTAATTATTTTATTATTATGAAACTTTTTCAGAAAATAACCAAAATTAAACAAAAAGTAAGGAGCAGTGAGCTAAATATCGTAACAAGATGGTTTAAATTAAATACCAAGAAAAACGGTTAAATATATATATATATATAAATACATTATATTCCGGTAGTATTAATGGTTTTAGGGTAATATCGAATGACGCTTTCAATCTGAGGTTGCAATACAAATCACTTTTACATTTACGATCAGACCCACCGCTTCTTTTTTTTTGTCCTCTGCAATTGCAGAAGTTTTAGAAATTTCAGCTAACAATTATCATATAATGTTTACGATAAATACACACGCGTGTTCCCAATCAATCCATAATACACAGCACTTAAATTGCATGCTATGTCTAAAATATGATGCTGCCGTACTGTGCTGACTTAATCCACGATGTAACTCAATCCGCCGATAATGGCTTAGTATTACAAAAAACCAGAAAACTCAATGGGTTGCTTAACAGACGAAAAATATGTGTACATAATAACAGTATTAATAATAATATGCATACAGATTAAACAATAAAAAAGTTACACGCTTATATATATATATATATATATATATATATATATATATATATATATATATATAGGATACATTCATATTCATTATAATTTATATGGGTGTATAATCGTGTGTCAATCGAAATAACTAAATTTTAAGGTCGCCGAAAAAACAATAAAGCAACGAAAGAAATAATGTAATATTAAAGCACTTATGGAGCGACAGAAGCGTATGGTCTGTTAATAACTATTTCTAAGCTTTGTAAGTGTGTATGGGTGTATATGTGTATCTTGGCCTTATATAGTGAACACATAGTTTTGAACTTTTTTGTGGTTGTATGTAATATATAAAAAAAATTGTACTACGCCTCATCCGAAAACGTAAACATAGAAATGTAGACCGAAAATTAACAGGATCTGCGGATTTTGAGGAAGTGTCTGCCTGTGTGCATGTGGTTTGCGCTTGCAACAACAAATTAACGTTGTAGTTCACTGTTTGTTGTTTTTAGAGAAATTGTGAGAGGCCCAATTAAGTGACGTTTTCCAGGAATTTGCTAATGCATCACTGAATTTAGCTTGGAAATGTTTACGTGCATTTTCCTCCGTGTAATCCAGCACCTATTTAGAAACACATTAGATACATGCGAACCGTGAGGGAATAATACTTACCAAAGTCTCACGTAAATAGTTTAAGTCCTTCTCTGAGGACAGTTCCGGCAGTCCCGTTGAAATCATCATTGAGAACAGCGATAAAATAAGGCAACCATGTTTGCGTAATATTAAAAATGCCTACAACACAAATCGAAAGTTTTTTTTAACCCCCCAAAGTATAATTGAAACCTGTGTATAGCAACTTACGCGCTCACACAAATCCTGGAAATAGCAAAATTCCTTTGCTTCGCGGTCAATACAACCTTTGTTAATGACGTAAACAAAGTCGTGTGTGAGCACAAAGGGTACACGTTCGCGTCGCACTCCGAACTTCTCTTTAAAATGACCCAATATGTGACCAAAGTCAATGTGGAAGAGCTAAGAATGTTGAACCACGATTATTATTGTAAACGTCAAGTAATTAGATTTATTCACCTGTCCATTACGTTTGACCATAATATTATCAGAATGACGATCGGCGACGCCCAATACGTAGGTGGCAACGCAGTAGCCAGCACAGCTAAGCGTAAACTCGTTGATGGCTTTGTTGAGTTTCTCTGGCGCCTTATTGTGCTCCTTGAGCCAACTGTAGAGTGACCCTTTTTTAAATGGTGATGTTGCCGAAAACATGCCCTTTTCCTTTTGTATATTAGCAATGGTTTCTGAATGACGAACCACCTCAATCATGCCCAATCGCTGCTCCATGCTGATGCAATTATAAATATTCATGCGTAAATCCAATCTATGATAAAAAATTAATTTTGATCAATAAAAAATTTTTAACTAATAATATTTTTTAATTAGAACGTACCCTTCGCGTTTCCACAATTGATCCATTACTCGTAACATTTGCAGTGTGAGCATGTCCTGGCGCAGATCATCACCGTTTTTAAATATGATATATACATCATTGGCTGTCTGATCGACATTCTCGAAAACTATCCAGAGCGGTCGCATCTTGCTTTCCATTACCTTACACTTTTCGGGTGTGACGCGGCTGCATCTGAAGCTCGGGTTTAAAGGGTTTTGTATATTTTGGAAGACTCCATTGTTGTGTTCGTTACGGAGAAAACTCTGTAATACATTTCGAACTTTCTCCTTGCTGCCCTTTTTGGCAAGCACAGAGCCCTGCTTTAGCTTTTCCAACACTTCGAGTTGCTTGCGCAAGACCCTGACATGCTTTTTGCAACCTTTAAGATAAGCTTCCAGAAGTAAGCCAAACCGCGTTTGCATGCAGGGCGTTTGCAATTCGGAACGCAGATGCCAGAAAAAGTAATGACCAATGCGTTGATTACGCAGAGCTCGCTCTAGCAAAAATATTACCAAATCATTTGCCAAGTACGACTCATGCTTTATCGCCTGCACCAGCTGTAGTAAGTACAACAGTAGTTCTTCATCTCTGCGAAAATATGCAAATACATGAATAATGCATTTTTTACTTTCACGAACTTTACTCACTTTAAATTATGCAGACACTTGATGGCAAATCCGCGCACTGCCGGATCCGGATAGGCATAGTCTAGCAGCTCCAGCGCGCGTTCAATGGATATCAGCGGCCACATCTTAAGCAAATACCAAATATCAGACACATCCTCGCGATCTTTCCAGTAGACGCATTGTAATAGCACAGAGAGGTCCTCTGGAAAATTGTGTAATATCTCGTTTCTATAAAACAATAAAATTTTATTAGTTTTGGATGATAAAATTAATAACCTTAATCAACTTACTTATGCTCCCATATGGTATTGCGATCCTGGTCAACCATTTCATAAATCTTGTCTTTGCTCGAATAACTTGCTAATAGGGCACCAAGCTGAGCTTTTTCTATCTCTGTCATTACCAGCTGTTTATCACGATTGGAGTACGCACGTTCTGCGGCATATTGTATAACTTCACTCTCGCTGGGATAGCTCACATTATCGTTGCAGTTCTCATTGGCGCCTTGGTGGAATGTCAGATGCACCATGGCACAACCGTCCTTTCGCGGATTTGACTCGACACTACCCAGCGGATAAAACACATCATCCGACTGGATATCGTCGGCATAGGTCCAAGTGAATAGCGTTTGACGTCCTTTGCGCAATTGATTTTTATAGTCAAAGAGCGTTGTATTGACCCAGGCCAATGGATTGTTATTGTATAAGTCATCCTTAAGTGTACTGGTATTATTGGAGGATTTTTTCGAGCGAGACATTTTGGTCACCTCGAAGACCACAATACACAGACGCGTCATTCGCGGCAGATTGCGCATTTGAATATCGAATGTCATTACGTTATCATCAAATTGAAAGTCCTGGGAGTTTCCACAACTGGCTGCATCGACGGTGCGCTGGGTACACAGTTTGCGCTTGCCGTGATATAGGCCAACATGGACACCTACTTTAAAGGCTCGTGCACGATCAAAGTTAACATTGGTGACACCGTGCAGTGTTAATGTGAAGTTCAGATCCTCCAAGTCCCAAACCATAATAGTGGGCTCCAATGGGAGCTCTGCGATTTGATTTGTTGACTTGCTTTGTCCCTGACCTTGCTCGTTGTAGTGATTGATGTAGGACTCGAGTCGCATTACTGACCGCAGCACCACATTTGGCACGGCTGAATCGGAGAGCATTTCTTGTATGTACAGGAACTGTATCAACGGATGATCACCAAACAGATACTCATCACAGCCGCTCACCTTGAGTATGTAGTCGGAGGCACGATCGTTCATCTTCATCTGTGAACGATTCATTTTCTGGAGTGTGCTCTCGATCAATGTAAGCGGCGTATCGTGTTCCATCACGGACAGCGTGAATGTGCTGTGATCATTTTCATTCTTAACAGCAATCAGAAATGCAGATGGAGTTGTTGGATGACGTTGTTGTATTAGCTCTGGCATAGCTGTCGAATTCGCCAGCCGCAATGGATGCTCGTAGAGTAATCGCTGCTGCCACGAATATCTTGAGCGCTCCAGATTAATTTCCTCACACACATGTGACACCTTTGTACGAAAGAAGTCTACCTCAAGTATGCCTTGAGTGTTTTTGGGATCGAACGATGTCCCAATTATGTCAGTAACCATTTTGGTCAGCTCATAGTCGCTGGAATTGGTGGCTGAGTCGGAGCGTTCACTTAGCTTAAGTAGACCAAAGTACGGCTGCACCTCAAACAGACGCTTTGTCTCGTCCGTATACAGCTCAATAGCATAGAGGGAGATTCCATGTATCTGATAATCACACGCGTCCTTCATCATATAGCTTAATGGTCGATATTTGGCCTGTGCCACTATTTCGGCTTTTACTTCGCGTATGGTTGCCGTGGACTTGACGAGCAAATATATCAGATCGTGGGGTGTAAGGCATGTTAGATGGACTGTATCTGGTGGATCATACTTCCACAGATCAATTGAGAATCTGCAGAAATCGCTTGAAAACAGTATATCACCCATGTCTGGTTTATATATATATATATATATATATAAAATTTATATATTAGAATAAAATAATCTTCCTCTCTTTGTCGCACTCTTGATCGTTCGCTTGTCTTTTAGTTATTTTCCATGCAGACTCGATTTTGTTGTGTCTTATTATCAACAGATTTTCCTTTAATTCTCGTTGTTATTGTTACACATTTGAAGTGCATGTTGTTTTCGTTACGATTCAGTTTTTCCATTTATTCGTGGGCCTTTTCTGTATGGGAATTAAAGCAAAAGGTGGCATTGAGTAATTGCAAAAGCTAACAGATGGAAATAAGTCGCGCACTTTGATAAGATGTGGCAATTGTTAATACCTTCCAATGGAAAACTTTGAAATGTTTTTAAAACAGTTCAGTTAATTTTTTTTAAATAAGACATACATTTAATAAGCAATTACTTTAACCATAATTTAAAGCATTCAAATTCCGATTAATACATTAAAATGTTAAATTTGTAATTAACAACACAAAAAAACTTGAATCTATTTCATTGGTATAACCCGTACATTTCGAAATTTTAGTTCGTCGTTTGGATTAAATAAAGCTCAAAAAGATTGACTTTATATTTAATATGAATCATACATTATAACTACAAATATGCACAGCGGGGAGGTGTTGCGACGTCGGCAGCGGCGGCTGCGGCAATGGCGAATAAGCGAAAAAGCAAATTCAAATCGTATGACGAAGTTGGCATACCCTATGTTGTAGCAAATGATATAATCCTTAAATATTATTAGGGCAGTTTTTTGTATTATCATTATCTCATGCGTTTTGAAGGCCAATGTTGTTGACCCCATATTTGCGCACTTTCAGAATTAACATACATAGGCACAATAGAAAGCAGTTGAAGTAGTTTACAGGGATTAGGGTAAGAGTCCATTAAGTTACGCGGCACGGCCTTTTTGGCATCGAAGACTCATTTCTAAGTCGCGATGCTTTAATAATATTATTGTATAAAAAACAAGCAACACACGTATTTAATGTTTACAGCTGATTAATTTCTAACATTTCAAACCTTTCCATTTGTTTTTACTGTTGTTTTTATTACCGAGTCTGTCTTTACACACACATACATATGTACACAAGCATATATGCATGTACATATATATTTTTTGGGTGTGCGCTGCGCAAGCCTGATTGTTGGGACCCGTCCGACAATAGCCGCGCGTGGGCTAACACAAATTATTACTACAGCTCAAACAATGCAATTAATCCGTTAATACTTTTCTTTTTAACTTTTAATTCTTTTTTATTTTGATGATCATTTCTCTCCTTGTTTACTTGTTGAAAAAAAATGCAGTGCTGCATAGGGCTATATTTTTCAACGACGGCGAGCTGTACAATCGAAACGATAACGATTAACTTGACGATGTATCACTGTGTACACAGCCCTGGAGCAAAAGTAAATAAACAAAGTGAGAAGTTTGCAAGTAAAAAGGCATTATATTTGTTAAAAACAAAGCAAAAAATGTGAAAACTTGATATTAATTATTTTGAGTGACTTGTAAAGTTCTGTTCAACATTAACGTGTTGAAAGTAATTCGCCAATCCTTGTATATGCCAATGCTATGAAACATAATGATGACTCGGACGAGGGTGAGTGAAAGTCAATAAACTTGCACTGACACAGGGTGCTTAGAGTGCTCTAAATGCCAAATAGGCGCCAAAAAATACAATTTCAAATATCTATAAACTAAAATTTTATAATGTGGGTTAACAATATGTCAGCTTTAGTGCTTTAGTGCATTCTTACTCGACTAATGCAATCGAAATGATACTTGATCTGCAAATTAATATACATACGTTGCTATTGGTAAACAAACACACATATGTAGTTCATATGTGTATTTGTTTACCTTTGGTAACGTAAACAAAAAGATACGCACACCTGTGCATTCAAACCTAGCCATAACCCATACCCAATATGCAACAGTTGTTTGTAGGATTCGTGTGTCTTGCGCACTGCATGCGACGACTTCAATGAATGAAGTGTTGGCTGAACCGGACGCCAGACGACGTGTCGTGACGTTGCCGACAAGTGAATCGATTTTCCAAAACGACTGCCAATTTAATCGTTGGCTCAGTTACATTTTGCATTGCTACGCACGCGGTTGCTCGATGGGTTAAATATATAATTTATTGTTTTGTTATTTATTTCTGATGAGCTGGGGACAGGTTATATAAGAATGTCTTGGAAGTTTGGCGAAGGGCCCAAGCCTGGCACTGAAACAGCTTTAGATGCCTGCGACTATTTTGTCGATGAGGTCATTGAGCATTCAGGTGGAATGGGTGCGATACATACCAAGCAAAGCCATACACCATATGGAATCTAATTATTCAATCTGCCTGGGTGTTTTACAGATGCGCGCGAGGAGGTACGTCAGATAAAGCATGGCGAGCTGCGTGCTGCGGTCAGCGCTGGAGATGAACGCACAGTGCGAGTCCTACTCGAAGCTCTGGGTAGGGAGCGACAGATTATTGTGAATGGAGCACCAGCTGGTGCTAATACTCTGCTCTTTATGTAAGTGAAAATAAAAAGTAAATATTAAAAAAAGTTGAGTAAGGGCAGTGTCCCTCCCCCCCTAGACAACAAGTCTAGGAGCTTAATAAACAAGAATAAATATAAATGCATATATATATATTAAAAATAAAAGATTGAATCATTTTGTAAACTTCTTACAGCGCCAGTCAATCTGGCTTTGAGAGCATCACACAGCGGTTGATAGATGCTGGTGCGGATGGACGCTCCCATGCGGTGACTAAGTATTCTCCACTTTATGCAGCAGTGCACAATGGCCATTATGGTATTGCAAAGCTCATGCTGGAACGCTTTCCCGAGCTGATACAACAGGCGACTGTGGAGCGCTGGCTACCTCTGCATGCGGCCTGCATCAATGGGCATATCAACATGCTGGAGCTGATAATCAACTACCCGTATCCTGACTACCTCTATCAAACATATCGTGACGAGGAGGGCCAATGGGAGTGGCGCCTGCCCTTTGATGCGAATGCTCAGGACGTGACTGGGCAAACCAGTCTCTACATAGCCAGCTTGCTGGGAAACAAGCAATTGTTGAGCGTGCTGCTAAAGTGGCAGCTTCGTTGTCGACGTACCTTGAGCGCCGATCCGGGTAGCTCTACGGCAGGCCAGAGTACGCCCATAACGCCGACGCGCAAGCGTATTTCCTTTGGAATACAGGCCATCATGTCCAAACTGCATATATCCGGCGATGGGGATACGCTCGAGGGGCAACCGACGCAGGAGCAGGAGTCCCAGCGATGTCCGCTCAATATAAATTTGCTTTGTGGTGCGGCACGCGAAACAGCGCTTCTAGCTGCCGTTCGCGGAGGCCACTTAGATGTAGCACAAGCGCTGCTGCAAAATGGTGCCAATCCAAACATTGTGGCGAAACCCGTTGAAGATCACAACGATCCAAAGTGCAGCGAAGAGATCTATGGCTTAAGCAATATGCCCATTATCGAGGCATGCAAACAGCGTTCCTTGGCCATGCTGGATCTGCTTCTAAAGTTTGGTGCACGCGATGACAATGGCACAGCCATAAGTGTAGCTATTGCCAGCCAGGATGAAGCGCTCTTGAGTCGCTTGCTGGCTCGTCGAGTGCATCCTGACTCTGACTATAAGATTAATAAAAAGGGACTGCCCACTCCCGTGGAAGTCGATGTTTTTCAGCCATCTGCCAGCAATATTTCGTATAGCGCCATGTTTCCTAACGTTCCGACGATCATTGACTGGCATAGCCTAAGCGTGAATGTGCAACTGCCCTTCGTGCAAATTGGTTGGCTGATAAGTGGGGTGCTGCAACTCAATCCCAAACTTAGTTCCCATCCGAAGCTCAACGAAGTGGCGCTAACTGCCATCACTCGGATTGATTTCTCGCACAACATCTTAACCAGTATTCCACCAGAGCTGTTCAACCTAGTTAGTCTGAAGTTAGTATTTAGCTTAAATATATTTAATTTAAAGTTCATTTATCTAATACCTGCTATTTCTTAGGTATCTGAATATTGCGCAGAACAGGATAACGGAGCTGCCGGCACCGCTAGCCAAGACCTACAACTGTCCTGTGTTAGATGAGCTCTTTCTGCAGGATAATCAACTTACGTGTCTGCCGGCCGCTATTTTTCAGCTGCCCGCTTTGACCATATTGGATATTTCAAACAATAAGCTGCAGCAGCTGCCCTTCGATATGTGGCGTGCACCCAAGCTACGCGAACTAAACGTTGCCTTTAATTTACTTCGCGAGCTACCCGTGCCGCCCATGCAAACGAGCGGATCTCTTCTGAGCTTAGATAAGCTGCAGCTGTTGCAATCGTGTGATGAGTCGTCCTCCAATAAGCCACATACTTTGCTACCGCAAACAATGGTGCATCGCAATCTTTGGTCTACAGCGCTAGACATTACGGACAATGACCTGAAGTGGCAGCAGGAACAGGAGCAAGAGCAGGAGCAGGCTCAGGCTTTTGCTGATGGCAAAGCTCCACATGGCGCTTCCCAGCTGAGCAGTTTGAACATTGCTAACAATTTGTTCACCAGCATTCCCGCTGCGCTGCCTTGTTTGGCGGTTAATTTGACACGGCTAAACATGTCCTATAACAGCCTTCGATCCATGGGCCATGTGACCAGTTACCCGGCCACATTGAAGCAGTTGGATTTGAGTCACAATGAAATCTCGTGCTGGCCTAGCTTGCCACGTATTACGGATTCCGATCCGAATCTACTGTGCTACAGTCATATCCAGCTGCCAGAGGGCTTCGACGAACCCATCTATAAAACGTCTAAGGGCAGCAGCTGTTCCTTTCGTGCTTCTGTACTTAAGAGCGTCTGCCGGCACAGGCGTCACTTGCGTTTAGAAGCCTTACGAACTCTTATCCTGGCCGATAATCTACTAACGCGCATCCAACTCTCCACAGATGATGCCACGACATTGTTCAATGAAAGCGAGGACGCCGATTGGAGTGTGGTGGGTGTCAATAAGTCAAAAGTCATATTTCCCAATCTATCCATGCTGGACATGACCAATAACTGCTTGAAAGAAATACCCCCTTCTCTGCATGAGCTGAGTAGCCTCTCTGTATTAAATATCAGTGGAAATGTCCAGATCACCGACTTGCCACCACATCTTGGTTTGCTCTCAAGGCTGTGGAATTTGAATACTCGCGGCTGTTTGTTGCAGGAGCCGCTGCGTTCAATGATTGAGAGTAAAAAGCACAAGACCATGGACATTGTTGGATACTTGAAATCCATTTATGAGGATGCGCAGCCGTATGCCCGCATGAAGCTTATGGTGGTGGGATCCTGCGGCATCGGCAAGACAACGCTTTTAGATCTGCTGCGTCAGGGAATGGGTAACAATTCGAGCGGCTCCAGCACGCACCGTTCGCGCGCCAATGAGAATCATTGGGCCAAGCGCATGGGCCACTCGCGCAGCACCTCACGCTCGCAGCGTCAGGCAAACATCTCAACGGTCGGCGTGGATATTGGCACATGGATATGTGAGAAACGAAAACGCGCGACTGGCTGCCAAGCAATTGTTTTTCGCACATGGGACTTTGGTGGCCAGAAGGAATACTATGCTACACATCAATATTTCTTGTCCAAACGTAGTCTCTATTTGGTGCTTTGGCGCATTAGCGATGGCCACAAGGGCTTGGCAGAGCTGCTTCAATGGCTGGGGAATATTCAGGCACGTGCTCCAAACTCACCAGTGCTCATCGTGGGCACGCATTTCGATACGGTAGGCGAATCGATCTCTGCACAGCAGGCCGAGCAACTGCAGCAGTTGATACGTGAGAAGTTTATAGCAATACCAGATGCGGAAAAGATTGGGCTGCCTCGCGTTATTGACTCCATTGAAATTAGCTGTCGGTTAGTCAAATCAAAGCCAAGAAAACATATAAAAAATTTTATTAATTTTCTATTTAACAGCACTCTACACAACATACACTTACTGGCCAACATCATCTATGACACGGCCATGCAGTTGCGTTCGCCAGGCTCCAAGGAACCGATGCTGCTGCAGAAGATACCAGCAAGCTATATCGCTTTAGAGGATATTGTCAATGTGATTGCTTGTGGTCTACGTGCTGTTGGTCGCGATCCCGTTCTGGATGCAGAACAATATCGCTGTCTGGTCACGGAGAAAATGCGTCTGCATAATTATAAGAGTTTTCGTGATGCAGCTGAACTCCAACAGGCGACCACCTGGTGTCACGACAATGGCATTCTTTTGCATTATGATGACGCCACACTCAGAGATTACTATTTTCTCGATCCACAATGGCTTTGCGATATGTTGGCTCATGTTGTAACCGTGCGCGAGATAAATCCCTTTGCGCCCACTGGCATCATGAAGCTGGACGATCTGCAGCTGCTCTTCCGCAGTGTTCATGCGCAGAGCAATGGAAATCGAAGGTGAGTAGGCCGGTCTGGTTATATGTCTATTCACTTTAACCTTGAATGCTCTTATGACCTTTTACAGTTACATAGTCAGTTTACTGAACAAGTTTGAGGTGGCGCTTACTTGGGATTCGCGAACGCTGTTGATTCCGTCTTTGCTGCCACTGCAGGAAGCAACTGTCTATAATGAGGGCACAACGATAAAATTGCTTCAGCGTGTGCGTGGTCGAAATGTTGGGTGCTCCGTGCCGCAGGAGTTGAATCTCAATAAACTCATCTATGAACAGCATTCATCTCGTACCTCAAATTCTTCAGCATCAACGGCTGGTCAAGGCTTGCGTCGCATGTTGCTTATGACTTACTTTCCTTCTGGATTTTGGTCCCGTCTGATTACACGCGTCCTGGCAGACGAACAAATTATTGAGGCCATACGAGGCGTCTATGTTACCTCGCAGGATGTAAGTTACCCCAATTATGTTTAGCTTAATTTATTCTTATTGCCTATTTGTATTTAGAAATATCTTGACTTTGATTTGCGTGGATCGCTGGAGCAGGATACTCAATGGAACTTATGGCAGACGGGTTTGGCTTTGTATTATGGTCCGATTCTAATCTTTCGGATCTGGGAAGTGCCCTTCCAAAATAACGAGCGAACTCAGCCTTTTCGGACGACTAGCAATCGCTTCAAACTTAAGTTAGATGGCATCTGGAGTGATGTGAATCTAAGTTCCTCAAGCATTCTGGAGGTATTTTTTCCTCTGTTAAACGTAAGCATTTCGCAAGAGCACGAAGGTGGCGACCGACAACTATTGGCAGAGCTGCAGCCACACATGTCTCATGTGGCTAAGCTGTTGGCCTTGGTTGTGGATCATATTGACCTGCTGTTAGAGGATTGGTACCCGGCGCTGGGTACACGATTTGTGCATACTTCTGAGGGACGATTCTTGATAACACGCCTTGTGCTCTGCCCTCGTTGTTTGCGCAAGCTCCAGATGCAGAATGGGGCAGAGCCTGTAGAACGGGAGCCCAGTCTGCCAAATGGCAATAGACCCAGTCGTAGCGGTAAGCGTGGTACCTACTTTATACATGGTGTCGGTGATCCTGGTGACGATGGAGCGCTAAATGTGTTCTCGGCTTATCTGAATGCTACTGCAAGCCGGGAGAGACGCTCGGCTGACTCATTGGGCGCTGGCTCGGATGCTGACTCAGGTGTGGGGCCAGATTCGGCGTTCTCTTCACGAAACACCTCTATAGATGGGCATCCTTCATACGCTTCACATCATCTGCCTGATAACTCGAATGTCTGCTATGCCTGGATGGTTGAGGAGTGCATTTTATCTGTGTACAATCAAATCAAACTCAGCTGTCCGGTTCATCTGGAACAGTCGATGGCGCAACTGGCGCCGGATGTTATCTTTGCCGACATACCCGACAAGCACACAATTGCCACAGAGTGCATAGTCAAAGGTTCACTGCTGGGGCGTGGCGCTTTTGGCTTTGTGTTTAAAGCTAGCTGCAAGTTACGTGGCGCTCGTGTTTTCCGATCGGTAGCCATGAAAATGCTTCAGCCAGTGCAACCTGGTGCGCGAGCCAAAGAGGTGAGTTCAGACTGAAATGCAATAATTAAACCAAATTATATCTGTTACACTCCGTATAGAGTGCATTGATGGCCTATAAGGTCGCACTTGGCAAATGGGATCGGGATCCGCTGCAGCACTCTTGCAAGGCTTACTGCACAGCCAGGCAGGAGCTGGCCGTGCTGCTAACTTTGAAGCATCCGAATATTGTGCCGCTGGTTGGAATTTGCATTAAACCCTTGGCTTTAGTACTGGAGCTAGCGCCATTGGGAGGTCTTGATGCTCTGCTGCGCCAGTATAGACGAAGTGGTGCACACATGGGTCCACATACGTTCCAAATGTTAGTGCTGCAAGCAGCACGCGCTATCGAGTATCTGCATCGCAGGCGGATCATATATCGGGATCTCAAGTCTGAAAATGTGCTCGTCTGGGAGCTGCCACAGCCTCACAGCGAGGATAGTCATCGCAACCAGGTGCATATCAAGATTGCCGATTATGGAATAAGTCGCCAGACGGCGGCTGGTCTTAGTGCCAAGGGCTTTGGCGGCACGGAGGGATTTATGGCGCCCGAGATTATAAGATTTAATGGCGAGGAGGAATACACCGAAAAGGTAATTGCTAATAAATAAATGATATAAATCGCTGCTTACATTTTATTATTCCCTTTAGGTGGATTGCTTTTCCTTTGGAATGTTCATCTATGAGAACATTAGCCTCCGCCAGCCCTTTGAGGGTCATGAATCTATCAAGGAGTGCATATTGGAGGGCAGTCGTCCGGCTCTGACACAACGTGAGACACAGTTTCCCACTTGTTGCCTAGATCTTATGGTACTGTGCTGGCACGAACAGCCTCGTCGACGACCATCTGCTAGTCAGATAGTCTCTATACTTAGGTAACGCATTAGTATATCTCTATTAAATATGAGCGCTTACAATAAATTTATATTTTAGCGCACCTGAATGCATCCATTTGTTGGACGTTGTCGCTTTGCCGCACAGCGACAAGATTGTTTGCGGCGTATTTCAATTATTGGTGCCTGGCATTGAGGAGGAGCGCTCCGGCCTGGAGCTATGGCTTCCTGCTTTTGGTTCTCACATCGATATATTAGACGTTTCGCCAACTGGCAGTCTGCTGCAGTGTAGCAGCATTAGTTGTGCTCCACAGCCACAAATGGTGCCGCCGAAAACGCCCGAGAATAGCGCAGCCACACGTGCGCGCTCCGCACAGCGGATGCCAAAAGTGAATATGCTGTGCTGCTGCCTGGTGGGTGAGGCTATTTGGATGGGCGATGTTTCGGGCAATTTGCACGCTTATAGCACAGCTAGCTATGCACATCTGTTCTCTTACATGCTTGATCCTGCCATTAAGTCAGCTGTGATAAGTTTAGTGTATATGGAGGGCATTGCACGAGTTGCAGTGGGTTTGCAAAATGGTCGCGTCTTCCTGGTGGATGCCTGTCGTATGCCTACTAATTGTGCCTTTGCTGAGGGCTCATTTGTTCTCACTGAGATTTGCTCCGGATTTGTGTTGCATGCTGCCTGCTCAGTACTAACTGATGGGTAAGTTTCTTTTTAATATTTTATCAATGAGACTAATCTTTTGGTTTTCTCAACAGCGCTTATGAGCTCTGGTGCGGAGAGCTGGCAGGCAAAATTAACGTTTTTCCAGTTAACGAATCTGGTGTGTGCGGTCATCAGGCCTTGTGCCACAGTGATGAGCCAAATCTCATCGAGGACGTAAAAGTGACACGCCTTTGCAGCAACGATAGCCACGTCTTCAGTTGCTTGTATCCCGGTTGCATGGTGTATCAGTGGGGTACCGTTTCGAAACGGATCGAAAATAAATTGGACTGCTCTAAGCTACTGCCTTGCTCCGAATCTCTACAGAGCATTGCCATTGATGAGCATGTAAATCTTATCAAATGTCAAATCTCAGCACTGGCGGCACACAATACTGAGCTATACATAGGCACGACCTGGGGTTGTCTGATTGTGGCCGAGTTGCATACGTTGCGTCCCATTAGTGTATTTCGCCCATATGAGAATGAGGTACAAATTTTTGGTTACTTTTTTTAATAATTATAGTTAATGTTAATCCATTTCAGATCAAGGCTATTATTACTATGCCAAGTGCCAGCGTGCCTCTAATAGCTACACTCGGGCGACGCTATCGTTCGCTGATCTCGCGTTATGTGGACATGGGCGAGTCTTCGTCGAATAATTCTAGTTCAGTTGCGAGCACCCCCACACATGGTGCTGCCAAGCCCATGCCGTTAGCAGATGTAGATAACCACATACATTGCCTGCTGTGGCGAGCCAAGAACTGGACTTAAGTTCGATCTCAACTATGTACTAGGTACAATATTTATTAATCCACTAATGCTATTGCCAAATAATTGGCCCAATATTATAAATAATACTTTGCTAAACATTTTTGTTGGCGTAGGTAGAACCGAACCATACATTGGGAAATTTGGTATATTTCATATTATATTTTATTGCATATGCAAATTAATTAAGTTTGTTGCACAGATAAACTATGAACAGTTAATCCATATGCATTTGCATAAATAATTTTCAAATTATTTCAAGGCATTCCATTTACATTACCGAACTTTTTAATAAAGCTGACGATTACCAATTTAATAATTGAATTCTGTATATTATTGCTGTCCAGTCGAAGCCACCGACATGGAAGACTGCCGGCTGCGTGAGTAAATCGAATCCGAGTTCTTCAGCACGCGTATATAGTTGTTAAAGTCAATTAAAAACTGAAACTCTTCCAAAAAGGCTTCCTTTAAAGGTACCTACAAAATTAAGTATTTAAGTACAGCTCACCGCTCAAATTCATTTATGCGAACCTTGAAGTGGCGCGCCTTTTTGATAATAAATAACATCCAGCTGACCACACCATAGAGCAATGCACAACATGATCCCACGAGCAGTACGAAAAATACGCCCTCCAAGTTATCCATGGCTAGCGCTGTGGCCTCTGGTGCATCTTCCTTAGTGGCACAAATACCGGAGCCAACCTCATTCCACCATTTGTTTTTCATCTTCTCTAGCACTCCCTGCTCCTGCAGCTGCAGCAGAGCATTGTTCAGCTTACCGCGATGTGGCCAATCTACAGTGTGTTAGTTAGAATGCTTAAATACGTTTCTTGGATAAATATATGAAATATTTTACTTTTCCTCATGGCGATTCCATAACCTTTCTCATCCAAAGCATCGCCAATTTTCTTGAGATTACATTCGCGCTTGGTGTTGTACTCAATGGACGTCGATTCCATAAGAAATGCATACTGGGTGCTAATCTTAACGCGATCTACACCTTCCTGATTAGTCTCCGTCAGATACTCGGGATGTTCAGTCATAAATTTATTCATTTTAATATAGCGTTCATCCTCAGAGTTCTGTAAGTGTTAGTTAAGTAGTTCCAGAGAAATTGAAAAGTGTATTGATTCCGGCTTACCAAAAAGAAATTTCTGGTTGATCCTGTTCGCTTGGCGCCATAGACAACGCCATCTTTGTTATCCGCCAAGTCATCAACGCTGTTGATTAAGCTTTGTGGGTGTTCAATAGTCAAGAACGCAGCCAGATTGGCTGTGTAGGAGGACACAACAATCAACGTGAAGAACCACCAAAAGCTTGCTACAGTGCGAGTCGATAAGGCTCTGTTGAAGAAGAATAAAAAGTTATGAAATTTTCATGAAAAGTTTATCACGCGAACTCACTTGGGTCCTATTTCTGAGCCTTGCTGCAGCAGAGCACCAGTTGTAAACCAAATTGAGTTGCCTATTGTAAACTGATTCTCTAGCTCTTCTGGCTCTTCAATGCAAGGATATGGATTGTCCCATTCACTTGGCGACAGACGGCCAAGTATGAAAAAGCTTAATGAGACGCCCAAAAAGGAGAGTCCAAGAAACCACCAAACCTCCTCTGAAAACGGATCCATGAAGGTGAAAAGTTCTGGCTGAGCTTTCTGAGGTTTTAAAAAAAGTATTGCAATGCCTAAAATTAAATTGTGTGTAATTATGAGTTTATAATAACAATAATTAATTCACTTGCCAAGATTCATAAACGGTATACTAAATTCGATGGCTTCCTGACGTTCCGATGTTATAGTCAGATCCGTAATTGCCAAGTCAGCATGCTGAGAAAATGTTAATTTATGTTAATTTAGATTATTCATATGTCATTTGATATAGAGATAGCTTACGCCATGCATTATCTCTCGTAACATGCCTGTAGATTCATTGGAAGTTTTGTTGTATGAGCCATAATCATTGCCTCCATTCTTAAATGTGAAGTTAAAGCCCAATTTGTCGGCCAGTTCCATAATCAGATCCACGCCATATCCTTCATATTGACTGTTGCCCTCGAGTTGTTTGTAGCTCTCCACCAAACTGGCGTATGGCTTGTTCTATATGTAAAATTGAGTTTTTAGCTTCAGCTATACGAGTGCATTTCAATTGTTCACTTACAGGCACAGAAAGTAAAATAATAAATGTTTTATTTGCCAGAGAATTGTCAATATTATCGAATTGAGAGTTGGTCGGCGCCAAGCGCTCTGGCCTGTAGTCGCGCTCCTCGCTCCAAGTGCCCACTTTGACTATTCCAGAGGGCTGGAGTTCAATCACGTCCAAATGGTAACCTTTACGCACGTTGCCTTCAAAATAAATGGGTCCGGTGAGCAGTCGGTTCTTGAGACGCAACTATTGGATAGTAAAGATCTTAAGCATAAGTCAAATAGAGAATATAGCTTTATCGTACCGTTCTCATATAGTTTTTAAAAGACGATCCATCATCTCGTACGCTTTCTGTGCGTTGTGAACAATTCTGCGAAACCGGCTTAAATGGCAGATTCCTTAGAGTTTCGGCAAACAATTGCACTGCATCGTATGTGAGAGCCATTTCCACTGTTATGGGACAGGAACCTATGAAAAAGTAGATGAGTATATTTACCACTGGTATACCATGTGTTATTATATTTACCATTCCGAAAATCATCCTGCTCGCTCTGGTAGCCCATTTTCTGCATTAGTTCCTTAACAGCCATTTTTTCTGGGGAAAATAATCGCAAGCTTGTTATGTTTGCCTCACTGTATTTGTATTCCTCCAAATCGAATGAGTGAAAGTCCAAATTGCCAATAATATAACTATAGTCCTCATTGATAATGCCAACTTGTTGCGCCTGTTATTTTGAAGTTTCACAGATTTATTAAATAGTTTCACATGCGAATTATAGATCCTACTTGATTCAGAAACTCTGGCACTGTTTCTGTGGAGCCCACGACTACAATCCGATTGTCTTTAGACTTGCGTACGCGTCTTAGCACCGGTTTGTAGTTGCCATTCAGCTGCATATCGTAGCGGAGCACCGTCACAATAGGTCCATTCATGCCGAAGAGGGAATTTAGCTCATTCAGAATACTCAGATACTCCGCTAAAAGCGCAAGTATATTGTGTAAAATGGCAGTCGTATACAAATATAGTAAGCTTACCCGATTCATAAAGAAATATAAAACGAGACCACTCGAAGGCGGTTATAAGGCTGTATAGAGCCTTCGAAAGATCAGCCGGATGTGGATGCAAATTAAAGCCTTCAGAATATTCGGACATATAAGAGTAGACATGGGGTATATCCATGGCATCGCATATGGACATCAGATGCACGGCCGTATGGCGTGACGAAGGCCCAAAGACCCCTGCTATACCCGTCTGCAGTGAATGCTTTAATAAGATTATTTATATATACGGATTAAGAGATTGACCCACCTCCAACATGCGGCATAGCTTACCATAGCTGTGGTAAGCATCGCCGTAGTTCACCTCCGCTTTTAGCGATGTCAAGGATAGACCCAGCTCTTCGTTGGCCACATCGATCGCATGATCAAATACAATATTCATTTGCTCTGTATTTTGATCAGTGAGCAATCCTGTCAATACAAATTCATTGAAAAGGGTTAATAAGTAAGAGAGCAAATTGGTTTCGTAATAAAAACTCATTTAAATATTAAATCGAACAGTTTCGATTCGAGTACACCTATAGTATAGTAATCAAAGATCTTCACATAATTTGCTAGATTGTTTATAAACAAAAACTTGAACTTAACGCTGTCTATAATCAGATATTTTAGAGTATATTCAGACGCTGCCACGATCCGTTGGCAATCCAAACAAACAAATACTTAAAAGCATTTTATGAGCTTTCAGTGTTGATGGAACGAACAGCATGTTCTCTTTACGAGACATTAAAAATAAATCATGCGTTCGGCGACCGCAATATTCAATGCTAGAAAAACTTACCAATTGGAATGCTGGCCGAGTTTTGGAGGCTATCATATCCGCCATAGTTCTCATACTGAGCATTCAAAATCGAAAATTTTGAAATTGTTATTGAAAACCATATTAAAATATGAAATATTAACATTTTATTGCATTAAATAACT
The DNA here is from genome assembly GCA_035047625.1 of Drosophila mettleri. NCBI lineage: Eukaryota > Metazoa > Arthropoda > Insecta > Diptera > Drosophilidae > Drosophila > Drosophila mettleri. The sequence continues at coordinate 2,371,552 of JAWNPI010000035.1, forward strand.
AAGCTTTTTATTTCATATAAGTACTATAATATTATACAGAAAATAATGCGCCTATTGACTTTTTGCTCTACACGCGTTGAGCGAAAGTAGACAACTGCCAGAGAATTTCCAAAATATTCATTTGGAAAATTTTTTGAGTAAAAGTTTTCCAAAGCTTTTGAGTTAAAAAAGTTTATTTAAGCATTTTTATAATAACTAATAAGAGAAGCAATTAAAAAAAAAAAATAAGATTTTATTTATCATTTAAATTGAAGAAGTAAGTTTAGTCTTCATCAGGTATGTTGTTCTCCGAATCAGTTTCTATTGATTCTATAGATTGTGATGAATTTCGGCTGCGAGAGTATACCGATTGGGCGCTCTTTAGAGCTCGTTCGTTTTCCGCAAAGCTGACAACAATTTTAAATTCCTCAGTAAGCGCATCGCAAAAGGGCACCTGTACAAAAATGAATTAGAGATTGTTTTTTCGTAATTAGTTGACTTACCTCATAGAATTTCGCCTTCTTGAACACAAATAGGCACCAGTAGAAAAACGAGATGACAAAGGACAGCAAAGATCCAACAATTAGCACTGCGTAAATACCACTCAAATTTTTCATGCCCAGTGGAGATTGACCATCGACGGCGCCCTTATCCTGAAATAAATTTTAACACTTTTTGTAAACTTATCCTAAAAATTTTAATTTAATTTGAAAACTTACGCTGCAAACACCGGCGCCTATTTCATTCCACCATTTGTTCTTTAATCTGGCTAGCACTCCCTGCTCCTGAAGCTCAAGCAACGCATTGTTGAACTTATCGCGATAAGGCCAATCTATATAAAAGATTTTAATCGATTTGATAGTTACGTTAGTTAGTTAATTCGAATCTGTACTCACTTTTTGGCATTGCAATGCCGTATCCCTTTTCATCCAGCGCTTCGCCAATCTTCTTTAGAGTACACTCCCTCACCGTATTGTATTCTATAGAAGTTGATTCCATGAGAAAGGCATATTTTGTACCCGCTTTGACTTTATCGACACCCGCTTGATTTGTTTCAGTAAGCATTTCTGGATTATTGGTCATGTAGGCATTCATTTGCATGTAGATTGGCTCTTCAGATGTCTTAAGTAGCACAAATTAAAATCCATTACATATAAGGCTCTCCCATTAATACTCACCAAGAAGAAGTTTCTAGTTGAGCCGGTACGCTTGGCACCGTATTGAACGCCATCTTTGTTCTCTGCCAAGTCCTCAATGCTGTTAATTGAACTCGATGGACTTTCTAGGGTCAGAAATGCGGCCAAGTTCGCTGTGTATGAGGATACCATGATCAGCGTAAAAAACCACCAAATAGCTGATATTGTACGTGTGCTAAGTGCTCTGTGATATGGGAAAATTATTAAAAAAAATTATTTTCCAGTTTTACTCAAAGTACTTTGGCGCGATTTCGGAGCCCTGCTGGAGTAATGCACCTGTGGTGAACCACAGTGAATTGTTTATGGTGAATTGATTCTCCAGTTCTTCCGGTTCTTCAATACAGGGATACGGATTATCCCATTCGGATGGTGAGAGACGGCCAAGCACAAACAAACACAGTGAGACTCCTAAATAGGCTATGCCCAGATATAGCCACACCTCCTTTGAAAATGGGTCCATGAAGGAAAAGATCTCTGGCTCTGCCTTTTGGGGTTTTATGTATAAGATCGCAATTCCTAATCGCCAAATATATATTAAATATCATATTTTAAAACATGTTCATAAAAGTCAAACCTAGATTCATAAATGGTATAGAAAAATCAATGGCTTCCTCTCGTTCTGAAGTGATAGTCAAGTCTGTGATGGCCAAGTCAGCATGCTGATGAAGATTGTATATTAATTTTAAATAGCGGTATAAAATGGTAACTGGAACTTACGCCTTCCACGATTTCTTTGAGCATTCCTGTTGTCATATTTGTGCTCTTATTGAAGGAGCCGTAATCGTTGCCACCATTGTGAAATGTAAAGTTAAATCCCAACTTGTCGGCCAGCTCCTTAATCAGATCCACACCATAACCCTCAAACTGATTATTGCCAATCAGAGTATTAATACTTTCTACCAGACTAGCATAGGGTTTGTTCTATGTTTAAGAGAATGCATAATTGACAGAAACTAATATTTTTGTGATGTTTGACTTACCGGCACAGAAATAAGCACCTTGAATGTTTTATTAACTAGTGTGTTTTCCTCATTTTCATTCAGATTTGTTGCCATTGGTGCCCGCTTAAATTCAAACTCTTTGCCTTCCTCCCAGGTGCCTACCTTCACAAGACCCACGGGCTGCAGCTCAATCACATCAAAGCTGAAGCCCTTACGCATATTGCCTTGAAAATAAATTCGCCCCGTTATTGTTTTCTCCACAATTTCCAGCTTAATGTACAGGAAGAAAAAAAATCTATTAAAATTCACAGTTATTAAAAATAATATATATATATATATATATTTTACCGATCGCATATAGTTTCTGAAAGTTGAGCCGTCTGGCTGAACATTATCATGGCGCTCTGAGCAATTTAGCTGTTGCGGCTGGTAGGGCAAAAAGTTTGTTGTCTCGGCAATGACACGCACTGCATCATATGTTAGAGCCATGGCCAACGTTATAGTCGAAGAACCTATACTTAAGCAGAGATTTAAGCAACATTGGAATCGATAGTTGATACCACTGCCTACCATTGTTCATGGGCTCACTTTCGCCGAGCTCGTGTTGCAGCGTTTCGACTAAGTCACGTACTTCTCTTTTATCTGGGTCAAACATGCGTATGCCGGTAATGTTTGCCTCACTGTATTTGTACTCCTCCAGTTCATAGGTGTGCAGATCTAGATTTCCCACTAAGTATGTATAGTCCTCGTTCATGATGCCAACCTGCTGTGCCTGACGCAACAGCTCGGCCACGCCCTCTGTTGAACCAACTACCACGATGCGACTGTCTTCTGATTTGCGGATACGTCGTAGAACTGATTTGTAGTTGCCATTGAGATTGAGATCGTAACGCATGACTTTGATAACTGGTCCCTTGATGCCATACAGTGTCATTAGGTGATCCAGTATGGTTAGGTACTCAGCTGCAAATTACAAACTGTTAAATTTATTCCGATGATAAATGCTTTTGCCTTACAGGACTCGTAGCAGAAAATAAAACGTGACCATTCGAACTGTGTGATAATATCGTAGAGTGCGTGGGCAATATCTTCCGGATGAGGATGCAAGTTAAAGCCATCTGTCTGTGGACTCCACGATAGATGAGGATATATGAAAGGTACGTCTTTGGCATCGCAAGCATTCAGCAGATGAGCAGCAGTGTGTTTGGCAGCAGGTCCAAATACTGCACCCACTCCATTCTATGGCATGATAATGGTTTTAATTAACATTTAACGATTTCTGCTTACGCATTCCTCACCTGCATTAGTCTGCATAGTTGCTCAAACGCCTGTACAGAATTCCCGAAAGCCACTTGCTCTGTTTCACCCACCAGTGGCACGCTCAGGTCGCTGTTTACCACAGCTATGGCATGCTCAAAGGTTTGCCGTATTCTATCCGTGGTATCATCTGTTATGAGACCTGCGCACCCATTAATTGAGTTAAAGAGCAATGAGTATAAGAGGCTATACAGCTGGAATGTTTGATCAGTTCTCAGTAAGCTTACCGATGCGTATGGCTTGTCTGTTGGAAGCTGTATAGGAATTGCTCCCATATCCATAGGTCGCATGGATCCACAGTAGTACCACAAGCAACCCCAAATGCATTTGATCTATTTCGAGTAAAAATAAAGTGTATTCTTTTTATTAAATAACTGTTCATATGTTTTAGCCGCTTTGGTATATTCTGTATCTATTTTTGTTGCTTGTTTTTTGTTGTCTATATATATTTTTGGGTCACCCACACAGACGTGAATTGCTTGGCGTTCCGTCAACTCCAAAGACACTGCTACGACTGAAGAGGAATATGTTAGAAAATATGCTCAAAAGTTTTCCAAAATATTTGTTTTGTATGAAGCTTGAAAGCTGCAAAGTTTTGGAATTGTTGCCAGTGTTGCGTAGTCTCCCAATTCAGTTATATATATCGGAATGGAAGAAAAAATAAATTTCTTGATTCGTTTGTGCACATTTTGGTATGGTTTATCTTTTATTAAAATTATCACAAACATAAAATTCATCTAAATTATTGCAAATTAAAAATATAAATAGTTTATACTATTAAATATATAAAAATAAAATAATAAAGTATGTCATACTTTATTATTATTGTTTTTCTTTGTTTTTTGGCACATTTTGGTTTTTATATCCGTGTTTAGCTACACTTGCAAATATTTCCTGGTAGTTTATGTTTAATGGCAAGTCAGACCTGGGGTAAATCCCAAAATTAGCGCAATCTATAAAAAGTACAATGGTTTAAGCCAAAATAATTAATTTAAAATATATTAAATAATAAAAATAACAAAATAAAGACATTAACTTAGCAATCCTAACCTACTTGCATTGAAATTATGTCTAAAATTTATGGCCGACCGAGCTGATTGGAAAGATAATTGAAGAAGTTCACAAGCACAAGATGGAGAGCAACAACCGCATAGGCCTAGGGAGGCCATTAAAAGCAATCCAACTAGTGTGCATAAATCACCATTAATTAAGGGAATGTAAATTGTGGCGCAACGGGCCCAACTGAAGTGCGATGTTGTTGTTGACAGCAGCACAACAAGCCCATCTTCAATGGGAAAAATGACAGCTAAGAGGAAGCTGGCGAGGAGCATGTACTGCTCACAGTGTGAGGCGATTCTGCAAATTGTGTGTGTCAACATTGGAATGCTAGCGATAAATGGTATAATTTATTGCGTAATACTTACAAGTGGCGTTAGATCCAACTGGCGTGTGCTGGTTTGTTTAGGAGTGGAACGTCTGCAATACTCTTAGGCTATAGGTAACATTGGGTTGCAGCTACCAGACGCTGCACTTCTTTTGAGGATTCATAGGAGTGCCTGGGGCGCAGTTGAATTCGCGTGCAAAATCATACGAGTTGGAGAGGGTGCCAATGACCCGATATCGGCCAGGACTGTGAATGGCTGTATTCAGCTTGTTGCGTATCGCCTCTGGCCTCATGGCACCGCACCACACCTGACCGAAGTTTAAAAAGAAAAGCTGTGGTCCGGTCATATTCAGTCCCGGCAGCATTTCATCCCTTGCTTCGTTGGGGTTTTCATTTAACCAGCGCATGTAAGCGTGAAAAGCCTGCCGCAGTCCGCCATTGTCTGCGATATTCTCGCCTAAGGACAGATGATTGATGAGCCATACAATTAATTGGATTACAGAGTTTGTGGCTTACCTTGCGTGCTCTCGCCATTGAGAGAGATGCCCACCTCTTCGACCGTATAATTGCCGTACTGTGAAATGATGCAGCGGGCGCGGTCGTCAAAGCCACGAATGGAAGAGTCTGTCCACCATTTGTGTATGTTGCCATTGCTATCGAAGAGCCGACCCTTATCGTCAAAGCCGTGGGTTAGCTCATGCCCAATTACCACTCCAATGCCGCCAAAGTTCAGGGATTTGGGAAAATGCCGATGATAGAACGGTGGCTGTAGTATGCCAGCGGGAAACATGATCTGATTCTTGTTGCGGCTATAGTAGGCATTAACAATGGCTGGTGCTGTCTGCCAATTGGTTTTGTTTACACGCTCGTGCAGCTTGGCTTGCTCCATCTTGGCTGTGTGCAGAAGCACATTGAGCGTGTTCTCAAAGTATTTTTCTGGATGGATATCAATACCGGAATACTTCTCATTCAGCTCTTCGGCATTAAGTATAAAATCTGGATAGCCAATCTTTAGGGACATTGCATTTACTTTCTCTTCAGCCAGCAGCTTAGTGGTTTGATCTAACCAGTTTGTGGTCTTCAGTATATCACGGAATGCTTGCTGTAGCTCATGGGTCATCCGCAACGTATCCCTTTTGCTGTTGTCATCGAAATAACGACTCACAAACATCGAACCCACGGCCATGCCCATATTCGTGTTCACCTGCGCTATGCACACCTTCCAGCGTTGCGGACTCTCTTCGCGTCCAAAGAGCGCATGATAGAAATTCTGCTTGATGTCATCGAAGCGATCATCAACATTGTTGATGCGATGTCGAACAAACCTCCACATCATATAGTTGGCCACTGTGCGGGGCTCCGTAACGGCAAGTAATGCCACCAGCTGCTTCATGTATTCCACTGCATATATGACCACCTGTTCCGTGTCGTTGACATTGCGTCCTTGCAGGGTACTCAAGTACACAGTCCAGTCAATTTGCGGCACCGTTGCCTTCAGTTGCTGTAGCGTCATCCGCTTGTATAGCTATAGAGTAGAATTAAAAGTAAAAATGAATAATCATGGTTCATTCCCGTATATTGACTCTTTCGCTGACTTACCTTGGTTACATTGAGTCTTTGCTCTGCTGGTGCTGTAATCGCTGCCAACCGTGTCTCGAAGGCAATTAGTTCAGTGGCAGTGTGAATTGCATCCGCTTTGCTGGCGCCTAATTTGTTCATCACCTCGGACATGTAACGCTGATAGGCGGTTAAATACTTGGCATTGCTCTGCTGTAGAAAGTATTCGCGCGTGGGCAGGCCTAGGCCGGTCTGATCGAACTGTATGATATTTTCCTCAGAGTTTTTGATATCGGCTCCCACCCACTGGACAATAAGTATGTCGTTGTTGTAGCGGCGTAGCGTGGCGGCTAACTGCTGCCAGTTGAAGTGAGTGCTACGCCAATTTGGGTCAAGGACTGGCCAGCCGCCCAGCTGCCGAATAAGAGCGTGTAGAGGCTCCAGGCCGCGACGATTAAGCAGCTCGCTGTTCACGCAGGATTTGTATAGATTCTTGGCCTTCAGTTGAGCATCGTGTTTGGGCTTTAAGAATTCCTTAGTATTTGATTGAACTGTTATTACTTCATCCTTGTACTTGTCCTTGTCCCTCTCATTGTCCTTATCCTTAATATGTATCACTGAAGACGCTGGCGTGTCCTGCTCTCTGTTCCTTTCACGCACTGGCTCAAAGAGCCGTTTACGCTTGGTGGCATTAGTAAAGCGCTTATAGCGCACTAGCACCCGATTGAGCAAATGCCGACGATGAACAATGTGCCGCCGCAGGCGCTCAGCCTTCAGCTCAGATGCTTGATCCGTTTCTGGTTCCTGCTCGTTCAGTTTGAATACATTTTGCCGCACACGCGTGTCTGAGCTTGCTGTCTGCGGATTCTTCTCGAGCAGATTGCGCAGCACCAAATCCAGACTCTCACGTAGCATTTCAAAAGTATCAAAGCCAGCTTTATCCTTGGGTATAGGATGCAGCCTCTCCCAGTTACCACAGGCGTACTTGTAAAAATCCACGCAAGGATCCACATGTTTGTTCATGTAACGCTGCATGGTTTTGGACTGTGCTTGACGAATGTCTTCCCGCGTGCCCTGCTCATTCCAAAAAGATTGCAGCGAGCTTGCAATCAACTCAGCTTCCAAATTATCCACGTGCTGCTCCTGTTGTGCCTCGCGGCGCTCCCGTGCTGTCTGCCGCCGACGAAGCATGAGTTGTCTCTTCTCCGGATAGCGTTTGGGCGCGCTTTTTTTGTGACTGGTGTCGAATTCGGAGCCTTCATCATCAACAACCGTATTTTTTTCGATGTCAGAAAGCTCGTTGCCGAAACAGTCACTTGGCATGGCGCCTATCACAGATCCATGCGGTAGAAAGGACGTCCGCGCATCTTTCATCAAAATGCTGCGGTCCTCTAGCTCTAGTGTCTCACCATTCGCATAACGATAGGGCAGACAGCGTTTGGCTTTCTCCGCTGCTTTCAACTCCAACTGGGCGCGTTTGGCGTTCGGCAATAGAAACTCGTCATTGATTAGGTCATTGTAACTCTCGCCATCCGGCAGTAGCGACTCGTAGTCATCCAGATAGCCGGGCACCGAGACTGCAGCTTTGCGCTGTTCGCGCATGCGTTCTTCGCTTAATTGCAGCGCCTGCAACATTCCGTCCAGCCGCAATAGCAGCAGCAGCACCAATGTCAATGGCAGCATCACCACTGGAAGCAGTAAGAGCAATTTGCAACAGGTTAGACCGGGACACCACTGTACACGACCCGTTTGCTGATTAACCCCTAGTCCCAACTTGACGCGACGCTCGGCACGAGCGGCCTGCGGATTTGGTGATGGGTGAGCCCCGTGCACCTGCACCAACGTCAGCTTCAATGGGCTGAGGCGACTCATAATGCACGTTGTCAAATATGTTTAATCAATATGAAAACGGCAACGGATAGTGCCGAATGGCGAGCTCTGGCCTTTATACTTTAATTAAACCCAATTTTTTTCGCGACGCAATTGCGAAAGAATGAAAAGCTGCCAACCAAATCGCCGAGAATTGAGAACCGAGCACCGAGCACCGACCACCGAGCAGCGAGCAACGCGAACCGAGATCTGATAGCCGAGAGCAACCAGCAACGAGATTGAGTGCGGGCGCATCAGTCGCGCGCGCATTGCCTACTAAAACTGCTAGCTCCATTTGGGGCTGTCCAGTGCGCCGGGCAAGCTGGACGCAATCACGGCGCGCGACAAACAATTGAATGAAGACGACGACGGCAGAGGCAACGTCGACGCCCACAGCGCGGCGCTTAAGTAAACCCCTCAAAAGCATAATAGAGACGAAAAGGAGATGGCGTCAGCGACAAAAGAGATAGAGGTAGAGACGAAATTGTGATCTGTGTTTACTGTTCGGCCACTGTGTTTGTTTGTATGCGGTCTGCTACTTCCATTCAGTATGTCTGATAGGGCGTAAAGGCAAGTAAATATTGACTGCCTGGGGTAACATTAATGTTCTACCAATAGCAATGGGTCTTTGACCTTCTTGAAACGCTTCAACCTGTATTAAAGCCAATCGCATTGCGATAGTCCCAGCATTTGACCCATTAACCTTATTTGGATGCTTACAAATCGACAACTTCCGGTTTTATTAATGTGCGCTAATGTCTGCACAACAAAAAAATAAACAAGTTTTGCACAAGCAACAACAACAACAATAAACATGTGCTATCTGCAGTAACACAATATAAGTATTACCGGAGGCAGTTGCAGCTGTTGCAACAACAAAAATATCGTACTGAAAATTAGTGTCATTATCACTGGCACACACACACACATATGTATAAGTTCGTACAGACTGTGAATGGCGGACACCTCCGGTTTGACCTCCGTCCGGGTTCAGCTTTGAATTGGGTCTAAATTCAATCAATTTAATTTAATTTCACAAAACAATTGGACAGAACAGACAGCCAAAGCAGATTAAACTTTGTGCTTCAGTGCGCTACACTTTACGGGGTACGGCATATGAGCAGCGGCAATTGCTGAGCAGCGAATGAATTTATGTATACATACATAAATCTATGCAAGAGAGACTAGGAAAGTTTCAAATACTTATTGAATTAAAATAAAAACACGTTAGACTGAAATATTTATTATTATATTAGCTAACTTTCCGTTGAGCTTCTGGATAATCAAATTTGCCTTAATCTTTCTTTGAGGACTTTAGTGGTAAAAATTTGCAGCAAGGTAAAATTCAATTACCGTGCTTATACGTAATATTCATCATTTTTGTTAAAATGTCAAATGTATTTACTGCTTATATACATAATCACCGGCTACACACAATACACACACACGCAAGTTGCTAGTTAAGTGAATTTAAGCTACTTGCGAGGCGAAAGAAAACTTGTCAGTAAATTGCCTTTCGACATCATTTTAGGTTTAGGTTAGTATTACAAGATTATGCGGATAATTGCTGGCATGCGATGCCATCTAATATGACGACACGCAGCTCATGCTCAGCAAAATAGTCTACCCTGCCCCACACACAGATTCCGGCACATGCACACAGAGCCCAAGCCTATGGACAATGCTGGTTGTTGTTATTGTTGGGGTCCACTTTGCCATCTCGTACCGCACGAATTTGTGCTTCATGAACAGTAAACACGCAAATTAGCTTGAGCGTGTCTCTGTGTGTGTAAAATGAGATGTACTGGTATGAAAATGTGTGGATCGGCCTTTTTATGCGTGTGTTGTGTGGTGCAGCTGTAGTGGTGTTCACTTTGAATTGCCTATAGCTGGTATGCTAATTTTAGCCTTAAACCTTTTAATTAGCGACTATGACCGAGATTGGAAAACATGTCAATTAAAGAGCAGATACACACACACACACACAAACACATGTGCAAATGGGTGGGATGCACTGCTTAGTATATTTATTGTTGCAGCTGGCGGGTACACTTGCAGTCTGCGGGTCTAATGTTATATAATTGTCAACCTCACGGCTTCTAATTTGGCTTGGCCATCAAATTCGTTTGATCTCTAGTTCAAGAACACAAGTTTTATAAAACTGACACAATATCTGTCATCAGGTTGTGCCAGAGGTAAATGAACCAATTGCGTATCAGTTCTTGAATGTGAACGTGTGAGAGCGTGAATGAATGAATACTGAACTACTAAATAATCTTTTCAGCTGCGCGTTGAATCAAGAATGAGTTTTATTATCAGCACAAAACTCCCCCCGGAATAATTGGCAGTCAGCAAGTCTGATGAGCCGAACAGTCACGGCAGACAGAAAAATAATTGATACGACGACAACTAAGACTTATGTCATGACTTTTCTTATCTGTCGTAAAGAAGTCAAAGTCTATGACATGTACAGCATCTCTGAGCTCCGGACTCAAAAACGTAATCTGGATGGTTATTATAGAAACTGATCTATCATGAAAATGCATTAAGATTCATTATTCATTCTCATTCATATCCCTGCCATATGTAAATACACAAATGTATTATTGCTCTCATTGTTAATAACACCCTAACAATTTCTTCTTCAGTGCAATAAGAAGAAGACAATGTGATCAAAATATATATGATATATAAAAACATATATATTTCTGATAAGCTTCACTGTAAACAGGGTATCTTTATCACGATATACTCAATACGGATGAGAAATTTGCTTAACTACTTGTGGATGACCTATAGAGAATGATTTTCATATTTGTAATGATGCAACTCACAGTGATGCGGAAATATTATTACAAAACCGGTTTTTACCACTTATTGCAAGTTTAGTTAAAACTTAGTCTTGTCTGCTCTAACTGTAAGAACTGAATTCAGTTCCTTGAAAGCCAATTGAATAACTGTTAAGCCACAACACTCACATTTAAACTGTGGCACACTTGAACTTGACCAGCTTTCCAGTTGCTTTTGACTTCACGTATTTCATGCACCTTATATATGTGCCTAAGCGTATTTGCTGCTGTTGATTTTTTTTGCTGTTGCTTTTGCTGCTGCTGCTGCTGCATCTGCCTGTTAACGCCTTGGAAGCGAAGTAACGAATGCTTTGCCGGTCTCGCAATGATGAACGATGAAGGCGAAACGTTGCTGGCTCTGGATGTGATGTTTTGTAGCCGGGATAATGGTAAAGCTACAGTCAGTATGCCCAGCACTCAGAACCTTGCTGTTACTAATTTTAATTGCCGCGAGATTACCGCTAATTGGTAAGTGCAAAGCAGCGGGCGCATCTGCTTTGTGGGCGCACTCACAGTGAAAGCCAGATGGGAACTCAACTGTGAGCATATCATCAGTGTTTCTTAACAGTTATCAGTTGACTTAATAGTCAAAGCTTAGTCTGACTACAAAGTGCTTTTCAATTAAACCGAGTGCAACTGCGAGTACGAGTACGAGTAGAAGTGCAGTTTATTAAACAATTGTTTTTGCTAACTAGTTATTTGTAGAGTGATTTATAAGAAATGTTTTAATTGCGATTGCTTTGACTCAGTATGAAATAAACTGAAAAAGTTGAAATGAATTAATGAGTATGTAGGGAGAGAGCAAGTAAAATAGAGAAAGGGGAAGTGCTTGAGATAGATATAGAGAGAGGGAGATAGCTAAATATTTAAAGGAGGAGATAGCTAAATATACAGAGGGGGGAGATAAAGTTCGGATAAAAATTATATAGAGCTCTCTACAGCACTTGTCATTCGGTTATTGCATTCAATTAAATTTACTTCGCAAGAAAATAAACGCGAGTTGTCAACTCTAAAGTGCGTGTAAATAAATTGTAATTTGACATTCGAGTGGTATTAATTACCATAAACACCATAATGTGCACATTAATCATTGGAATTGGCGTTGTCTGCGCTTACATACTCGATTAATTGATTGCATGAATGATTGAGCTTATTTGTTGTCAGAATTTGACAAGAACATTTCAATTTGTATGGTCTGGACCACACCTGATACGTCGATAGCACATTGACATGTTATGCTCGAAATTATTTTTTTTTTATTATTTATTCTTATTTACACCTGCTATCATATGAGCTGCTTGCGAATGTCGTCATAACAGGTCCCGCGACACGCTCCCAATTCAATTGCGATAATTCTTTACGTATTTGTTGAACATATTAATTTGCTCTTTGTTATTTGTTGTTGCCTGTATTTGAAGTGTATCTTTTGTATTAGATAATTTATTTATTAAACATGATATTATATGTGTGTGTTGTATGTAAAATTATTTTCCAAGTAGTGCCCTGAGTAAATGATTCCATTGCAAATAACTAATGGCTGTGGGAGGCGCCGTTGATTCTTTCTTATGTTCTCATGTTGGGATATGTGGTAAAGAATTAATTTTTTTCGCTTAAACCATTAATATTTATGGGGATATTTGACGTGTACATATGTATACATCAGTAATTAAATTAACATATGCTTTGGCATATTTATTTTTAAATACAAATCATTACAATGAAATTAATATGTAAATACGGAAGAAATAAACATTTTCGGGCGTTAAACAGATTACGAAAAAATGTTTTATGTATGTATTTAATTAAATAATATTTTGTTTTATTGGTAATGTAAACATATTTATTTTCGTAATGAAACACAATGACCAATTAATTACCTGTATATTTGTTTATTGCATTGCTGCCACTCAATTTGTTTTCCACGAGTCCATTGCAATTCCACTAATGCGCGAAATTCACTAGTTGATTTTCGATTCGTCGCACCATTTATATTGGCTAATTATTGAAAAAGCCAAGCGACAGTCAGCCGGTGGAATAGTGGCAGACACAAACCAAAATCGTTGGCTAGCCACAAGCTAAACACTGCCCGAAAATGTGGAGCCGCTGTAGTTGGAGCTGCACTAGCCTCATTGCTGATCCAAAAATGGTCAACGTTTTAATACCTGTGCATAAATCTTTTACTATCGATCATTGTCAAGTGGCTAGATAATTTAAAATAAATCTGTACCGCATTAGAATCCGACATAGCCGGGTCGATTTTGTTGCGGCTGTTGTTGTTGGGCGGTGCAATCGAAAGCTGCCACAAACCGAGCAGCATACAACATAAATTAGGATAATTACAATTGCACCCACAAGTGCCATTCGAGCCGTAGCTGTGGTTGTTGGTGCTGTTTGCCGTGGGGCCAGCAAGAATTTTGATTGCATAAACACCATCAAAAGCAATAGCAACAGCAACGGAGTGGCCCAATAACATTTGCCGCTAAAAGTTTATGGCGAGCGAGTGGAAATGGAAATTCATTGGGCCGCTGCCGCCGCCACTGCCACCACCACATTTGAAAATTAGCCAAAAAATGTACAAACCATGGCAATTATAATAACACCAACAAAAACAGCAGCTCTAAAATCAGGCAATGAAGCGAGAGGGTGCCAAGTGGAATAATCGCCATTGGTGGCTCTGGGTTTGCGGTGAGTGGATGCAAAAATCCACAATTAGGAGCCGCCGAATTTGGCCGCGAATGTTTGGCAACTCTTTTGCATACCGGGGCATGGATCGAGTTCCACTGTCTCCACAACATGTTCAGTTAAATTAGTTGCCCAAGCGCAAATATAGTTTAGCAACTCATCGGCAGTAGGTCGGTTGGTGCATGTTGTGTGGTTGTGGTTGCTAGTTTCTGTTTGCTGGCGGTGCAGGCGTTGCCGTTCCTGCTGCAATCGACCAACAGCCGAGGCACAACAAAATCAATTAAAACGAATCGCTGAAGCAAAGTTCCACCGGCTGCAACGGCAACTCGAACTGTCAGCCAACTGCCAGCTGTCGACTCGTTCATCCGTGACTTTGCACTTTTACGATGGCAACAGCAACAGCAACGGCAACGGTAACGGCTAAGCCGACGACTAACGTTAATCGCGCCTGCGATTGCAATTTCAAATAAATGACCACCCTCCCGCATAAGTTGACCAGGCCAAGCTTTTGGTCGGGCATCGCCTGGTTGCGCATGTGCAAAGGTGTTGCACTCAGGCAATTGATATGGTTAATAATATTGCCCACTGCCGACACTGAATGCGAACATTTCGTAGGTTGTTGCTCTTGGCTGACCAACATAAATGAAACTACGATTGCAACACCTCTGACTTGTCAAATTTTAATCTGAAATATTAATTAGGCATGTTTTAAATGCCATCTAATATGTTATATGGTTAATGTTATGATAATCATAAATAAATATATGTAATTATTATATAAAGAAAATGTAACTTAACCTATGGTAAAATATTTTTCTGAGATCCGACCCATTATTGCCGAATATCGTATTTGGGTTAAATGTGAATGTTTTATTTCTAAAGAGATCAGTGCGCTGCCATTGGAATTTATTGTGAATTCCCACAAATATTTATTCCATGAAAAGCATTGAACTCGACATTGCACACACATCGATTAGTCCCCATTAGACACTCCATTCATTTGCAAGTTTTGTGTGTGTGCTGAACTTCAGCCATGGCATTGACTTACAATTTGTTGGCACACGCAAGTTGCTCTAATCAACGCGTTGCACAGCTGCAACTGGTTTTGTATTTCTTATTATTTTTTATTTTTTTTTTTCGGGCACACCTCAAGGCTGACGACCGAGAAATTGCGTATACGCAACAGTGGCGCATACGCCATTCACATGCGTCACTGCCGCATTCGTTAAATATGTGCTCGAGTGTATGCATGCGTTGATTATTGGTTTTTGTAGCATTGCGGTCGATTTGCCGCTGTTGTCACTAATAGCGCGAACGAGTTGTGTTTGTTTCCCATGCAATCTATTTGATTTCAATTTGATCCGCTTCATTTTCATTTGCTTTTCAATCCAATTGCGGACTTTCACGCAATTTTCATGCAGTGATTGCTAGTGACAATTCGATTGCCTTATGTCGTTTATGCAAAATCGATTGCAGCAATTAGTCAGCAATAATGCAAATATAATACAGTAAATGGCAAGCAAAATTGCAATTAAAAAGGAGTTTTTTGCCCATTATACAGAAGGCGATGGACAGGCAAAGCGCAATTAGCCAGTAAAAGGAATTCTTTGGATATCCCCACCGGAAGCCCTTGCTATCCAATTTCTGCTAGTTCCTTGTGCTTGTTTAATGCTGCGCGCTATCTTTTCGCAATTTCCTTTTGCTCTATTTACTCCGTTAGCCCAGCTTAATTATCTTTTCATTTTTTTTAATTCCATAAACTTTTTTGCAGGTCAGCTCTGGTCAGAGGCCCGCTTGTAACTTGGCCATAGCAATTTTACTGCATTTCTTCGCTATAATCTCAGTATCTCTTGCTGCTAATTAACCTTGAAAATCTGAGCTCAATAGTCATGGGTCTGGCCGGGTAACTGGCTGGTTAGCAGCCATAGGGCAAGACCTATCCGATCAATCAATTGAAAAGTTCCAGCAATGACCTTTGTTATTTCGATGGCAGCTTGTTTGACAGGTATTGTGGACATTTTCCGTTCCTGTCATTGCATGAATTTGAAAGTGAAACTGAAGCTGACAGGCCGACGTTTAGATAGAGATGCATACGGCGCGGAGAGAGCCCTAATCGGGCGACACTTGAGCGACATTTGTTGTTGTTTTTTTCATCTTTTCGATTTGGGCATTTGATGGGCGTGGTGATTGGACGTGAGGTAGCAGAGGTGTCACTGACACGACCTTCAAATAGGGCACGAACAATAAAAGTAGCCGAAATACGAGAAAACATAAATATAAAATGAGCCTCACCTGACATATTTGAACATATATCACACTTCTAATTAGATTACTTTCGGATATACTACATCAACACCTGCATCCTTTTTCACAAATTAAATTTGTTTCAAAAGCCAATGTATTTTGAGTGCTTGCTCACTCTTGAATAAAAAAATATGAATTAAGTATTAAAAAATTTAATCTGACTTAAATTCGACAAGTTTTGTAAGTTAAGCTCTGCCGTAGCTATTAAATGAGGTTCTTCTAAAGCTAAATGAAGTTCTGCAAAAGCTAGAATACTACAAACTTTTATTGTTTTTCCTTATCTAAGTAAATAAATTGTGTTTAAAATCAAAAGCAATTTGTAAGCTTCTTAATGCAGCTTGAAGCTGGTGTCATTTTCATTGGAAATAAGTAGGTACTTAAAAGTCTTCATCATTTAATGATTTGACTATTTTTATGTATTTCTCAACGTCTTGTGCATAATCTGACCAACTTTTGCTCTGCTTGCGCTTTGCTCTGCACGGCGCCCTACCCCCTACGCCCTACGATAAAGTAACAAAATCTGTACAGTATTTTATAACATTTTATGGAGTACAAATTTAATGCCACGTTTCGCTTCAACATCCGTAAGAGCAACAGCAGTAGCTCCACCAGCGCTCACCTTTATTTTATACGCTCATTTTAGCAGAGGACTCCACAGATGCGAATCAATTTGACCGTGGGTTATACTCAGCGCTTATTTTCTTAACTTTGAACAGCGGTCCAGCCAGTCGGCTCCATTTGCAACGGTTGCCATCGCACGTACCGGCTTGCCCCATCGTGTTGGGTTTGGTTTTGGATTCGGGATCGTTGGGTGGTCAGTTGTTTGCTGAAGAGCGCAACTCTGACTTTTTGGCGTATTTTTATGGATGTTGGCCAACTTAGTTTTTTTTTGCTTGGAATGTTTTTTTTTTTTTTTTGTTTTTTTGTTTTGGTTTTTAATATCAGAGGCCAAGCGGTGAGTCGCGCCCCCAGCAATGCTCTCCAACCAGTTGCCCGGCCGTCATTTTATTCGCTTGTGCGCACTTTATAGACGTGAATCTGAAAATAACGGCGTGCTGACTGTGGCTATCCGAGTTGCTGCTGTGCGGATTATGTGTCACTTTTTTTGACTCTGTCCCCAAATGGATATCCATTCGTAATTTGGCCCGCTTTTATCACGCTAAGAATTTCCATGCCAAATACGCTGAAGGTTAAGAATGTAACCGAGGCGCGAGCATGCCTGGTTGGGTGGCACGTGCGTATCCCAAGTCACATCAGCAGATCATGGTCGTTTAGCAATTCATTTGAAGCATGTAAGTCATCTACAGCTGTATCTGTAGGTGACCAGAGTTACTGTGGCGAATCACCGCACAGTTGTAAGCCAACTGGCCCCAAATATTAAGGCGGCACAAAGTGTTGCAAGCGAGCCAGCAAAAAGACTGGTTTGAAGCGTGTCAAATTGCTTAAAGTTGTATGCCAGCTGCTGCTGTTGCTGTTGCTGTGGCTGTGGCTGCGGCTGCGGCTGCTGCCTCAGTTTGTTGGCAGTCTGGAACTGGGCCACAAAATGCAATATTAATATCAATATCACTAGTGGCAGGCCAACCCACGCGTTTGACAGGCCACTGCACCCAAATCGCATCCCAGACAAATTGCCAACTAATGCGCGCACACAACTGCCCAATCAATCATGTTTTCTAACAATATTCGTAATTTGATTTCTGTTCAGCTAAAGTCGCGACAGTTGCTTGGCCCTTGGAGCAGCAGCAGCAGCAGCAGTCAATTAACTTGCAGCGACCCGTCCTGTGACAATTGCCATAACCAACCACATACCATGGCAAAAGAGTGTTCCTCCTCCGCTACCGAGGCACCACGTTTCTCGTCTAGTAACGCCTTAATAATAAGTTAGACAACTTTTTGTGCCGTCCACGTCCATAATTTTCGTAATTTCATGTTAGGGCGGCCACCGTTGATTGAATTGAATTATCTGCTACTCAGCGTGTATAGCTGAATCAAATCAAATCAAATCCAAATCTAAATAAAAACCACAAGTGCTCTGCATTCAACTGCTAGCGGTAGCAAGTGCTAGTTGCTTGGGTGGCAGTTCAAGCTGCGATCTCAGCTTGTAACGCTTTTTATCTATAGCAATAATTGATGGCAATTAAATTCATAAATTTTAATGATTTATTTTAGCTTTGCACGCTTAGCACATTGATTTAATACTTGAGTATTAGGAGAGTCTTGGGCGTTTCCACGAGTAATTTTAAACAACTTTTAGAAGTATTTTGAAACAAATATGAACATATTTTAGTTATTCTTAGTAAGCTATAAAATGTGGAAGAGTTTCAAAAATGTATGTATTACTAATAAATATCTAATAGAAAATAAGTATTACCTATAATTCGGATTATATGTTGAATAATTCACTTATTTAACGAAAATTATAATTAATTTTAATTTTTAGTAAATTGTTATTAGCGAAAATACCATACATATTTGCAAATCCAAGTATAGGGTGTTTGATCTGTCTAGCTTAGTCAACCCACTGCTAAAAATGCATTCTATATTCACATGTGCAACGATTTCTTAGCAATTAGCTAAAGATAATTAACAGCAAATATTTGAAGCAAAAGCTTGTGTAAGAACAAATAAGTTTAGACATATGAAGGTAATGAAATAATTGATACACCCATTCACAAATAGCCTGAGTGCGAAATCTCACCCCTCGGTGCGAGTCGGCTGCATCCGTCTGGCCAAAAGTCCGCCAAAGAGTTGCGGTTGCGCTTCAGTGCACCTAGGCGAGCAAAACGGAGCAGCAGTTGCATTAATGACTCCCAAATATATAATAAAAACTAAGACGATAGCAAGAATTTCAATGCCAGCTACAGTTCAGTGATGCGAGACGGGTCCTGAGTGGTCTACTCTGATTTCCCAGACCAGATTGAATTGGCTTTGAGTTGCGTTGGTTGCGCGCTGGCCACGTGGTTCGTTGACTATGTCGTGCGGTATACCATTTTATTGTCTTCACTGGCTAAAATTTGAATATTAATTGCTTCTAATTGGAGCGAGTCAAGTGTTGGTACTCTCGTATTCATTTGCCTAATGGTCCAGCTGATCAATAATTGGTCAGCTGCTCAGCTGCTCGGCTGGCCAACTGGTCAAGTCACAATGTGGTAGAATTCGCTATAATTATGTTGTTTACAGCTAGTGCAATTAATTAAACATGATTTTGCTTATGCATATGGATGATTATCAAACTGCTTGATAAACTGACTGCACATAACACTGATCTGTTTGAAAAAATACCAATACATCCAAAATAAACAATTAGACTTTGGATAGCTGCATGTGAGCAAGAATAATTATTTCGACACTGTGAATTGGCAAGGCATTTGGCTCGCGATTTACTGCCGCATTTTCTGTTCTGTATTCTCCCATTTTGTTGAATGCCAAAATTTGCATATATGCTGATAAAAAATAACAAACTGGCAGAGTACGCCCACATATGTATATCTTGTCTAGTGATACTCATGACCATAACTGTAAGTCAGTTGACGTGTCGTTGTATTTGACTGCCTCGAATTTGGTGAGTAATTGTAGGGTATAGAGTGCCCTCAACTGATATATTTAATTGTTGCGTAGCGCTAATTAAGCTTAAGTGCTAAAACTAATAAATTAAACTGAAATGGCGTATACGTTATATTTTCATTGTGTAAATTATACTAAATGGAATGTTACTCTATGTATAATGCAACTGAAGTATTATTATCTGAATATATATTTTCATATTGTTAGAATTTATCTAAACTATTCAATATGATAATATGCATATATAAATATATTTATGTATAAGTACAGTTGGTATGTACAAAAAATATATTTTTGTAGAGCTTTTATATCTGTACGTCTATTATTAAAAACGAAATCAATTAAAAAGAAAAATGTATCTTAATATAATTTTTAAAACTACTACTAATGGAAATATAAATATATTCTTAAATTGGCGTATTAAGTGTAGCAATTACATTTAAACAAGTTATGCACTTGTTATTCTTTTACTGCAATAAAATACACACAGGTGTTGATGCAGCGTAAGTTGTTGGTGAAATTAAGTGTTGCAAGTGAATGCAGAGCATGCATTTATTTACCACCATTTTACACTCATTTTAGCCAATTGCATATTTCTTAAGCACATTAATTAAGCTAATTAAAATTTATAATGATCTCGCGGGGTGTCATTTAGATTTCATATTCAACTATCTCATATAATTATTTTATTAACACTTTTATGCAGTGTTTTATTTATGCATATACATATAGATATTATGGGAGTATGCCGCACCGTTTTGCATGTAGCGCACCCATATAAAATGATAATTATAGCTCACAAATTGCAGGAGAGGTGGGCAGGCACAAATCTGTAGATTGCACTTGAGTAGCTCAGCCCACATGTCGGCGGCAGGCACAACAACGAAATATATTTACAGAAATGAAACGAAAACGAAGGTGACAACGGGAATATAATTTATAATGTTGCGCATGCCGCAAAAATGTCAAAACACACCCGCCACGCCCCCAAGCAACACATATACACAATTGTTGGTTTTGTTGGGGGAGTTCAAGAGAGCAAGTTGCATTTGGTTTATTTAAATGAAACTGGTGCTGACGTTGCAGTTGAGACAAGCTAAATTGAGTTGCGGCTTTGTGTGCCACATGCAGCACACACGCTGCTGCAATGGATGGCGCCTATCGAATGCAAATGATCGAACTCTCAATGCGCATTCGTTATTAAATGTGTTTCTTGTGTGCACTTAGCTTGGCAGGTAAAACAATAAAAGAATAATACAACAACAGCAACAACAACAACAACTGTTGTTGCAAAGTGTGGCCAATGCAACATCAAGATTGAACTCCAAAGAAATGCTGCAACATGTGGCAACAACAGCAATACTCTGTTTCGTGTCTTTTGTTTTGTGCGCTATGCTTTTGTTTTTAATTTGCAAACTTTTCGTTTCAGTCCGTTTTCGATGCAGTTCAATGATTAAAGAGGCAAAACGCCCAGAAATTGGTTTACAATTTTTTTTCTCTGTTATATTTTTGCTTTTTTTGTTCGTTGATTTTTGCTTGTGGCCCGTGGCATGTTGCAAGCTATGGTAACTGCTGCAGCTCCCTAAGCGCCGCACTAGCATAACAAATTCATAAGAATTTTTTAATTTGCTGCCCATGCCGCCAAGCACAGGCCCCTTGTTAGTGGCTGATGTGAGCGCTGGCGGGCGTGGTCCGTGGGCATATTTTTTGGAAAGGCACGCGGCGATAAGATCGAACATAAAGTGTATATGCCAAATAATGAGTACTAATTGTTCAATGCACGGAAGTTCAAATGCCCACTCATTCGCATTCACAAACGCGTTCACGAAACAGCCAAAAAAAAAAAAAAAACTCATAAAAACTCGCCAAGATAGCAATTAAAATTCTTTCCCGGCGTGGCCATAATGCTTGAGTCAATCGAAAGCAAGGTCATGGCAGCATTTGCAGTGACAAACGCAAAATGCAGCACGGTTAGCCACATACATCTGTACATATGCGTAGTACGTATTTATAGTTTTATAGACATTTCTAGCTATAAGCTCGCTGTTAACAATCATCGCTTGATTTTGCAGTAACTGCGACTGCCTTTGCTTCGACTTTGGATTCGGCTTCGGATTCGGTTTCCACTTCGGCTTCAACTTCGTCATTTGGCTAAAACCCGCTTTGAGCCGCGATTAACGTTGTAATTCGATTACTTTTGTGCCACATTGTTCTGCTATTGCTCTTATTGTAGTTACTGTTATTGTGGCATGGCATACGCTTGCCTGTGTGTGAGTGTGTACTGCTCTGGTTATTACTTTTGCTTTTGTCTTTGTCTTTGTCTTTGCGCAGTCGCCGGCGTCTCAGCCGACGGTGTCTCTGGCGGTATATATTAGAGCCGTCAGCCAACAGTCAGCACAGTTCGTTAACAGTCCTAGTCGAGATTCTAGGAGGTTCAACCAGCGTCCAGCGACCAGTGACTGTGCCGTGTCGTGTGTGTTTAGTCAGTTTCCTGTTACTTCCCAGCTAACCCTACTCCTTCAAGCGGCCAGCGACCGTTTTTTTTTAAAACAAACTCAACTTGTGATTTACGTTTTGTAAACAAAAATGAAGCCATTTGTAAGTAAACAAGCACATATTTTAAATACAAATATGTTGAAAAGGATAATTAGCAACAAGTTATGTTTGAAACCCATTTAAACCTTAGAAAAATTTAGAGTCCTGAGTTGCTTTCAAAAATAAATAATAGATTTTTTTACAGAAGATAAATGCGAGTGAACAAACAATTTCATTATTATTTGGATAGCTAGATAAATTTATTTACTTTTCATGGGATATAACAATATTTCCTTTTAAATATATTTTAAAAACTATTGAGTGACTTATAGCATACGCTTTTCTCTATATATATGTTACAAAATATTATTTCAATTCAAATCATACAGCCTAGATTGTGGCGACCTTTGTCGTAATTATTCTTTAACAAACACAGCAGTCAGCAATGGACTTTGCACAATTTTTCAGCTGCATGTCCAGTGACACAGAAACCACCCAGAAATGAAAAACCGTTGCCATCAACCACTACACATTTTAGCTGATAAGCCGTTGACATGTTGCATGTCGGTTAGCCACTGCACCCCTCACATGTAGCTCCAAAGTTGTTCCACATAATAACGGCCTCGTATGCGGTAATACTTGGCTAGCCAAGTAGTATCTCGAAACGAAATCAAATCAAACGTTTCGCTTGATGGAGCTTAATAGTGCGCCAGAGATATGTAAGAGAGTGCTGTAGGATGGTCCGAGTATAGAGAGAGGCGGTCAGACTGTCAGACAGGCGAAAGACAAGCGCAAGAGAAATTACTTTAATTTTTAAGTACTGTCCGACTGACTGACAGGCACAATTATTGCATCAACAGGTGGCGGCAAGTGTTACGTATTTGCATAAACTATGGCATAAGCATAGTTAACTCCTAATTATACTCTATCACTCATTCTCTCCCTCTCTTCCTCTCTCTTTCTATTTCGTTCAGTTGATTGCCGCAGTGCTGCTCATCTCGACAGTGTCTGCCTCTTGGCATGGTGCTGTCTCCACACAATACCAGCATCTGGACCCTCATAGCCATACCTATTCATACGGCTATGCCGATCCAAACTCACAGAAGCACGAAACGCGTGCTCACGATGGCACCACGCGTGGCTCCTATTCCTATGTCGATGGATACGGCCATTTGCAATCCGTATCGTACACTGCAGATCCACATCACGGCTTTAATGCTGTTGGCACAAATCTGCCACAAGCTCCAGCTGTGCCCCATGCTGCTCCCGTCTATGCCGCCGCTCATGGTCATTCCGCTTATGTGCCATACGCTCACGGTATCCACATTCCGGTTCTGACCCATGGCGGTGTTCCTGTTGACACACCCGAGGTTCAGCACGCCAAGGCGGCCCATGCCGCTGCTCATGCTGCTGCCGCTCACAACGCTGGTGGTCATCATCTGTATAAGCGTTCGATCTATGGCGGTGGCTGGGCCTATGGCGGTGCTCCAGCTCACGTGCCTCTCACCCATGGCGGTGTCCCAATCGATACACCCGATGTGCAGGCCGCTAAGGCTGAACACTATGCCGCCCATGCCAAGGCTCTCGGTCAAGTGGCTCACGCCCATGGTGCTCCCGTCGAGACTCCTGAGGTTCAACACGCCAAGGCCGCACACTTTGCCGCTCACGCTGCCGCTCGTTCTGGCCATGCCATCGCTCCCATTGCCCACGGTGGCTACCATGTGCCTGTGATCCACAATGGAGTCCCCGTCGACACACCCGAAGTGCAGCACGCCAAGGCCGCCCACTTCGCCGCTCTTTCCCAAGCCTCCGCGCACGGTAGCTCTCACAGCTCTTGGGATGACGGTCGCTATGATGGTCGTTGGGATGCTAGCCACGATAGCCACATCCAGAGCTATTCCTCTGGCTATGCGCATAAGGGCCCCATCCACATCCCTGTCATCCACAACGGTGTGCCCGTTGAGCCAGCAGAGGTGCAGCACGCCCGTGCCGCTCATCTGAACGCCGTCGCAGCGGCCAGTCACGGCTCTGCCTCCCACGGTGGCTACTATGGCGGCTCTGCTCATGAAGACGACGGCCAGTACCGTGAGCAGTACAACCATTACTAAGTCGAGGATCAGCCGGAGTCTGCCATTAACCACAAACGATAACGACGAGATTTTCTACATAACCTGCCCGACACTCCAACGACTACCGAAGGCAGCTATCTCATTTACGCTACCTGTCTAACCATCTGCAACTACATATCTCCTGCCCTGTCATACACACACGCACTTGAACGGAAAAGGACAATACACGGGAGATCTGAGCTGCTGTCTCACTTGCCCGCCAACTCACTTGATCGCTTCGAGTTGTACATGTCCCATGGCCCTTTCAACTTTCACTCAATAATTATTTTCAGCTCCTGTTCTCCTATACTCTTATACTGTATACTTCTGTCTGTCTTCTTCCAACATCAGGCACTTGACTCGACGCTCTCTGTTTTTCTAATTTTCCTATTCTTTCACTTTCCCTTTCCCTCTATAACTATTCGACTTAACTTTGCCTTGAGCAACCCTGAACAAGAATGTTGTAAATAATTGTTGTATCTTTCAATGAATCTTGTACGA
Source organism: Drosophila mettleri (assembly GCA_035047625.1). NCBI lineage: Eukaryota > Metazoa > Arthropoda > Insecta > Diptera > Drosophilidae > Drosophila > Drosophila mettleri. Next base: position 2,396,338 of record JAWNPI010000035.1, read on the forward strand.
GTTATGTATCTATATATATTATGTGAAACTGCAAACAGACAAATAAACTGCAAAAATATACTTGAATCCATGAAGCGTTGCTATTTGAAACAATTATAACTTTGAAGCTTACCATTCAAATATGATCATAACATAAGTGAAAATTCTTAGCAATCTATAAAATTAAACTCGAACAAATTGAACGTGTAAACAGTATTTGCGAATTCAGCATTGTTTCCTCTTTTCCTCTCAACTGAGCCGGCATCCATCTTCTGAATTGCATTTCACATGTTATAGCATTATAGTACACATTCCATTAGAATGCTAAGCTGTGTAAATCGTGTGCTCGCTTTGTCACATACACGCACACCTAGATGATGAGGATTCACTAGAATCGCAAATATGTGTGCATGTGAAGATGGATGCACACGTATTTGCCGTGCTTCGATTCGAATGTGCATATGCCATTGAGAAGGAATGCAAAAGAGTGGAGGCTCCCATTGAACGGTAGCCAAAGGCTTCCGGTGAAAGAGACAAGCAATCAATCAATGCGGAAAATCGAATCGCTACTATTTTCGCTTTTCTGACTGCGAATTTTTTCATAGCTCCTTCCTATCCATGTGCATTTGCCTCGGGCTATTTTCGGGTAATTCAGTAACAAATATGTAGTAGCAAAACGTGGGTGCTTTTCAATTTGTGTTACTATTTGGTGTTGGCCTCGGGTCGAAATTAATTTGTGCACCTCATGCCAGAGGGCCATAAATTGAAATGCAACCTTTGCACTAATCAATAACCTTGGAGGCTCGACGTCAATTACAGGGAATGCCCAACGTGGCCGACTAATTAAAAATTAACAATCTACGCCGCACACGCAAAGGTCATAGCACAAGTGACCAACACACTGTTCGATTCGCATAAATAACAGAAGGGTCACGAAACACAAGTCCGAAAACCCGATGCTAGCCTGCCAAACTAAAAGGGCTATTTAATTAGCTGAGCTAGAGTCGCACTAAAATGAAGCTAATTAATTAGACATGCATTTGGCCAAAAATCTGTATTAGAGTTCATTCAATTGACCTTCGCCAGAGACAGGTGTAGTTAAGGATCACGTCTCTGGCTTGATCAAATGTTATTTAATTATGCTTCAGCAAAAAACAATAAAGTGCAATTGAAATTGAATTATTCAAAATTGCGAGCAGCCGGCTAAATGGTCAGTTCAGTGTGGCTGACTGTTGCTGTTGCAGGCGTTGCAACGGTAGCATGACCGTAACGTTTGTGCAGCTTGCCACAATTGTGAGGCGTGGCCAACCCCACGTCAAAAGTGAATGTGCAACATTGTTTCTGTTGCTGTTGGCTCAAATCATTTTTGCCAACTTTATTATTGCAATTTTTGGCGTTGATTTGCACAAGTGGCAGCCAGGCGGCTGCACGCTTCTTGCCACGATTTACTTCATTGTTTTTTTGACTTTATTTGTGAATTTTTGAATTTTTGCTTTTCATTTTTCATGGGATTTGAAGAATTCAGTTGCGAGCGTTTTGCAGCTCATTTGCATGTACCACCAATTTGCCAACCAGTTGGCGAGAACCACGTTTAATTGGAGGGTCACTTCCAGCCCAGCGACCAATTTTGCAGCACCAACACCAACCAACAGCAACAACAACAACGAGAGCCGTTAAGCAAACAAACGCCAGCCAACAATTTGTATAAAATAACACAATTACTAAGCTATTTTCGACAGTTGGTTCTCTCCTATCTCTGACAAATTGATATACACTACTTTTTTCCTATTTCTTTTTTTTTTTTGTGGTAGGCGTTTTCTTGCAACGTTTTGCATAATTTTGCTGAAGTGGTTTTAAGCTTTTTTCTGCAATTTAATTTATGGTTGAGGCGTTAATTGATGGCCTAATTGATCCAATTTGAATATATGTAAATACAGTAAAGTGTCGAAATAAAATCAAAACTATTGTAATTACAACGGTGATTAAAGCTGCGATTGTAAGTTGAAAACTTCCCAGATTTATTTTTATTAAAATTCATTGTTTTATAAATCTGTGTTATATTTATATTATCTACATTACACGTTATTTTAATAAATTTTCTTTGAAATATATATATTTTTTGGCTCATTCAACAGAATTTTTCAATTCAACAGAAATTTGCTTTTTTTTTAAGCAACGCTGTGCCTGAGTTTAGAGTTTATTATATAAGGAACAAATAAATAATCAGGGTATGTCTATTATGCAAATATTTTTACGATGAAAATAAAGTATCTCTTACCATCTAAATATGGGTAATTGGGATGTTTAGGTCATTTGACATAACCATTTCCGCATGTGTAGCCGCAGCTTCACATTCTCAATTAAATCAATTATAAAGTTAAAATAGGTAAATCAGAGCGTGAATATATAATACAATGTGGACTGAGATATCAACAATGTTATAAATAAATAATATTGAATAAATTCAAATTCGCTTCAAATTGGTTATCACATATTTAATACTCAGCCAGTTTTATGTATACTGAGCAAGCAGATACTCAAATATTTGCACTCTTCCCTAATTATCTGAAACAAAAGAGCAGACAAAAACATAACACAGGCACCACTTACGCGAAATTCTGCCAACAGCATCAAATTGAAACAATATGTAGAGATAATGCAACAAAATTTGCTGCTGCCGCTGCAGTTGATGCAACAAATACTCAAAACGTTTCGCGCATTTGCACAACAAAGTAAGCAGCGGAAAATGTGAAATGCGATTTCGGACTGCTGATTGCTGTCTGGCAAACTGTTTCTACGGGCTTCCTTTTTCATTTCGCCAAATGCTGCTGTGGGAATGTGTTCAATGCAGTAGCAGCAACAGCAGAAAATTGATTTTGGCTGCTGCATGCACTTCATATTCCGTTCAACAACGTTCGCTGCAATAAACTTACAGGCTGCCTCATATGCGGCACCTGCCAGGTGCATGGTAAACACAATGAAATCTAGCAAATTGTCAACATGTGGCTGACATTTTATTTAATTAAACTAAATATTCTAACGCTTACTCTCCCTTTCTCTCTCGCTGTCTCTCTCTCTCTCTCTCACTCTGGGTAGACAACAGGAAAATTAGCTTTGCCTGCTTTTAGGCAGGTGAGAAATTTATGACACTGTTGAAAGCTGCTGTCAAAAGCTACTTATTATGAAACACACTGATGCATCACATCTAAGGCTAAGACTGAAACATGAAATACTTGAACTTAAATATAGTTGGGGGCACACGTGCCGGATAAGCTTATTTATTGCTATTTGAGAAGAGTTTAAATTGCTCATAAATTGTCCGATGCTTGGCCAACAAAGAGGGATTGAAGGCAACACAGAGAGAGAGAGAAAGAGAGAGAGAGAGAGGGAGAGGGATTCTGGGACAAAGCAAATATGAATTTTAATGCGCATTGTTGTTTTAGATGTCAAGCAGCTGTTGCTAGGCTACAAACTTTGTCCAGCTGCTGCAAGAGAGTTTGTAAAGTACGCAGATTTATTACCAGCACTAAAACGACCTTACAATGCATGCAGTTCAAGAGTTGGCCGCGATTGTATGTATGCAAACAAGGCGGTGGATGCGTTTTGGACATTGTCGAATTTTAATATTCGTTTGCTTGATTCTGATACAATTGACTAGACCTATGGCTAATAGAGACTTAAGCGACTACTTTAAACCGCCTGCTGAAGATCCACAACAGTTGATTAGACCACGGAACTGCAAGTACGGGACGTAAAAGATTTTTGTAATAAAGTATTTTCTAGACTACTTACATTAAATTTGACTTTGACTATTGCCAGACGGGTGCCGGAAGCAGGACAGCTGCCGGTGGTGGTTGAGGTGCAGCGCCACCAGCTCCACCGCCTCCTCCGGCGCCATTGCGCGCTCCTTGTCCGCCTTTGCCACCTTTTCCGCCCTTTGAGCCGTCTGGTCCGTCGGGTCCATCTGCACCATCCGCTCCATCTTCGCCATCCGGCTGTGTGCCAGCTGGACTGGGTGCACCGGGCTCTCCGTTTTGGCCGTTCTGGCCGGATGTCACTGTACCTCCGCCACCACCACCACCTCCAGCACCACCACCACCAGCGCTGCCGTCGCCGCCAGAACCGCCACTACCACCAGCACCGCCCAAAATACCACCAGCTTGTCCTGCCTGTCCAGCGCCGCCACCACCACCGCCACCGGCACCACCGCCATCTCCGCCTTCACTGCCACCAGCTTCATCATCGGCAGTAGATGCAGAAGCATCTACCGCATTTGAATCCGCATCATTAGCAGCCGCAGAGGCTGCGTTGTCTATTAATAGCCCATCTTCAATCGGGCTGGCACTCTCCGTTGAGGACTCCACATATTCACCCTCCAGGCCTGGCTGAGGCTTCCATAGTCCATCATCAGCGCCATTTGGCGGCTTATAGGAGCCATCATCCTCTGCAGGCTGCACAAGCAACAGAACTGGCGACGGCTGCGCTACCAAATACGTCCCTGCTACTGGCAACGTTAATGGCAATACGTGCGCCATGCCACCACCAATATGGTGGGCGACCAACAAGGCCACAATCGGCATCAGCAACTGCAGGTGTAAATGATGTTCAATCTCCGAAACAGGCATTAATTAAATTAAATTAATTGCTTACCGCTGTTGTTCGCATATTGTTGAGCAATTCAATGGGAAATTTATTATCCCTTTTGAGTCCAATCTCGACTGAGGCTGAGGTGGAACTGACTCCATTGGTAATGCCCTAACCTTGCTTATATATGATCTGGCAACTGTTAGGTTGATTAATTGAAACTGGGCTACGAGCAGCGACATTGTCTATAAATGGTATCAACTTCTACTATAGCCATGCAACCGCATAAATCAAGTTCGATCCCAGTTAATTAAAGCAAAATGCACTATATATTAAAATATTATCACAATCAGCAATTACACATCGCAATGATCGTGTTAATGTGTGCATTGTGGTTCACAGCAACCGTTCAATCAAATACGCAGTTAAGCTTTCTGTGCTAAATAGTTGAATGAATGAATACTTGTTATGCTGCGGCTACTCCCCGATGGCCGTAACGTCAAAAAGTTACCCTGTAAAATATTTAGTCTGATGAGTCATATTATTACTGTAACATATACAGTTACGGCAATATCAAGATGTTCCTGGTTTAAACGAGTAAATATTTATATAAGATATTAACTTGATTATTAGATGCCCTAATTCTTATTTGATATTTAAATTTAAATATTATAAAATAAAATATTTATAGGGTTTAATAATTGCATTACTAATGCCGCAGGGTATCAGGACTATTCCATTGGCTAATTCAAGATTCTTGAAATTTCTCAATAGTTGATCTACTAAGAATTAATTATAATGTCGTCCCACTTAAGTGCACCGCTGACAGCGCTGCCAGAACCCCAAGATAAGATGCCATTCATGGCCATGTGCCGGCAGTCAAGAATCTGAACTCACTGAGAGGAGGCAGCTATCCACCAAGTTGAACTAAACTGTTGTTGGCGTCGCCGACTGCATGCGAACTGTGTTGGCCGTGTTGGAGGCAAGTGCGGCGTTTGAGGAGTTACTCAACCGGTTTCTGTATTTTGCGTCGCGTGTCAAATGTGTAACACAGTGGTGGCAAATATTAATTGCCAGCTAAGGGACCGATTGTGGCAGTTGTGGTTGTTGTTCCGCCTGGACGTCACATAAATAATGAGCCACTATTAAACTCAATGCAGCTCCGACTAAATCAATTAAGCCAACAAGCTCGCATAGCAACAACAACAACACGATCAACATCAACAACACGAGGGCAACAAGGAGCAAGCACAACGAGGCCATTATCATCATTGTGCTCGTCGGTCGCCCGCTGCATCTGCTACTACGTCTACTGTCCCATGCCCGTTTGCTTATTCTTAACATTCAGCCTTAAAGCCGGGCACATTATTCACAGCAACCCAAGGGAGGGCAAGCTGGCAACTTAGTAAGACTAAATTGTTTGTGCGTGTGGCACCAGCTGATAAAAAGAAGCAGCGTGTATGCTCAAAGGATGTCGGGGTGGAGTCAGTTAGTTAGTTGGCTAGTTAGCCAGTTGCCCCTCCCCAAGGCTTAAGCAAACTTGCAGTCAATTAGCCCAGGGACAGGCTTTGGAACGCGACTGGCACGCGCAATGATGCCAACGTTGCGCATTTGGCCAAAACCGTTTACCGAGATTCAATTTAGCTGGCATTGCAAATATTTTTGCGCGTCCGTGTAAGCATTGACCAGTATCCAAGGTGGGGCTGGCTGCGTGGGCTATTAATCAAAACAGAGGCGCCAATGGACGCAAACAATGCGCTTAAATATGTTGCCCATAAATGGATAGGCTAGGAGCAACTACTCACATACCATACATCTCCTGGACGCTCCCTTGCCACACCTCGGCCACGCCCTGAGAGGCCGCATATAAATAGTTTTGCTGGAGCCTCGACGGTGCTTCATTTGTTAGCTGACTGACAGGCGAGTCAAGTTGACGTTGCCATCGACTCTGAGGGCGGACAGCACACTTTCGTAGTGTTGTTTCTGTTGCTGCTGCTGCTGTTGTGGGACACAAAAAGGCTTCTACGTGTCTCGCATATGCGTTTAGCGTGTGGCGAGTAGGCGTGGGTATTGAAACAATACGAATGGAAAGACCACACGATGCGCAGATCGAAAACAGTTTACAGAAATGATTACCACTGGGCGAATGCGTAATGAGCAATGTGGCGTATGTGTGATATATTGCCCTGCCCTACACACACGAATGCCCAGCGAAACATGTGAGCAGCATCTTATGCACTTGTCTATTACTACATTTCATCAACATCATTAGTGTGCCACATCACTGCAATGGTAGATTTACTTTACGCTCGTATATCTAATTAAAACAGTTCGCGTATTTTATGTGCTGAAAAGAAAAATTGTATTGAGCACAATTTTTTATCTGGATTTTTATTTTCAAATGTAATTGGAAAGGCAACACGAGCGTCAACATTTGTTTGTTACTAACCCAATGAAGCAAAGCTTCGTAACTAAGATTTTTCCGCATCCATGAGTTTTCAAATGAAATAAAAATTCTAAATGAATTTTGTAAATATTGTGTTTATTCAAAGATTATTCGTAGCAATATTCCCCTTTGTTTGCACCAAAATATTTGTAAATAGAAACTCAGATAAGCATATTTATTCAAAATGCATTTCCTTTTCACCTTTAGAGTAAGCCGTGCGAGATGATTTATGATGCTTGTTGAACTACTTCTACATGATGCTGACACAACATAAAGCATATAATCTGTGAACTGAACTTTGACTGCTCTCAGTCAGTGGCCAAATGCTTGGGGCCAACATTTATGACGGGCTTCAAATGTCGTTACAGCTGTCACAATATGCAGCAAGTTGAGAGTGTCGACAAAACCATCAATATCAAACAAATGTTCAGCCAGACAAACATATTATAGTGTAGACAGAGCAGAGCACAAAACAAACCGCATTTAAATCGCAATAAATCATAGCTTTCAACATTTTACTTGACTTCCATGCCATTTGCTGCAAGTGCATGAATGCATAAAAAATATATTTATAGCATTGTTCAAAATTCTTCTTGGCGTTTCTCACACGTTCATATTTTAGCTGACATTGCAATTTTAAGCGGTTTTATAGAATAGTCATAAATAAAAGAATCTCCTGGGTTATTATAGCTGCAATTTCTATTTCTCTAATTCTTATTTTTTTTTTCAATTATTTCCAAATTAATATATTTGTGAATTAAGAATGAGTTCTTAATTAAAATTGCAAATATAAATAGATTTTATAAAACTTTTTCTCATTGCATTTAATTAGCCAATGAAACAAAGTCACATCGAAAGGCAATCTCATATTAAATGTGTAAGAAATGGCAACGATGAGCTCATCAAGCTGTGTGGCAAACATTGTTAAATCGTATCAACTGTTATGGACATATATATTTAACGATATATGAGACTGAAAGCAGATATTTGCACAGATATTTATTGTACTCATATACTTGTTGACCATTAGTGGAGCAAAAAAAGTGAGAAATAAACTGAAAACGATTACGCTCAGCCAGACAAGTATAAAGTGTGTGTGAAGCTGAATGCTTGGACTTTAATAAGTGTAGCAATATTTTTATTGTTTTTATTGGGCGCCAACAAATTGGTTTTGGTTGAGTCAGCCGCCTGTGTTGGCTTTTATGTTCATATCATAATGGCATTTATATTGTTTCTTTAGTTTTCGGCTTCGGTTTGATTGCATTTGTTAGTAACGTTTCGCTTTGTGTTATGGACTGAAGGCGTTTATTGAGCTTTTCACGCCATTGCTAATGAGTAAAACATTTACGAGCAGACCCACACTGCGGTATTGCGGCGGCTCACCAATAACCAATGCCAATAGCAACAACAATGATAACTGAAGCAATGCTTTTCGCTTGGCTAACTTTAAGTAAGGAAACTTTAAGGCCTACAAAATTGATGCTGTTTAATTTGGGGCAGCTCATGTGCAAAGCCTTTGGTAAATCTCTTGTAACAAGAACTTTCTATTTATAGTACTGTTATTAAAGCCCCGAAGGCTTATCAACAGCCTGTCGCCAGCTTGTCTGGTGCTTTCCTTGCAAAACCAAGATTTTCGCCACTGGCGCCCATCCATCAATTTGGTTTATTTTATCGATAGGCAAAGCATTACCCTGATCCCTACCCAGTCTCGCCGTGTATCTGTTAAAGTGTATCTGTTATGATTCAGTCATAGTTAGTTGGTAATGCCCTGAATACAAGACAACAGCTTGACGCAAAAAGCAATGGGGTATTTGGAGTTGAGCTAAGATTACGCCAAGGTCAAATATCTGAAAGATATATAGCTACTTGTGCTTCACTTGATGCTTGTGACCATGGCTCGAATTACTAACAATATTTTGCAGCAAACTCTTGTATAACATAATTGGGGCAGCAGCAGCAATAACATACTTCTAAAACAGACACGGAACTTTGACTCTAATTTTAAGTTAGCTTTATATTCAAAGTCATTTTTCTAGCAACAGAGCACAAAAGTCATTTATGCAACTGCTTTTAGCATTCGAAAGCCATTGACAGCAATTGGAATGGAAATGGAAGCTGTTCCTGATAATTGAATGTATTGTTCTTGGAGTTTTTGTATGTTTTTGTCATGCTTCGAGTCTCTGCTAAGAAGTTGGTAGTTTTGGTTTATCTGTCGCCCATTTATATAAATGTCTTTGAGGGAGACGGCGCAGAGCCGCATCTGAAGTAGACCACAGAGACTCGAGTGAGTCCTTTGTCATTTCTTTTCTGTGAGTGTCTAGTTTTAGCTGATGACGCAAATTCAGCGCTCGGCATCGCCTTAGCCTTGTATTTATGCTTTCGTCATCGCCCACAGTGGAAAAGACAACAACCTGTTGGATGGGGGATTCTATCGTGCAGCTAACAAGCAATTGTAAATTAAGGATGCTCTGCAATGCGATTTATATTTTTCTAAACTACGAAGAAATGTATATTTTAGATGCTCGCGAATATTTTTAATAACAAATCGATAGACAATTAAAGCATCAAGTTAGGTAAGCTTCTCAGCGCACTTTGAGGGTCTTTGACTTTTAGCAAATATTTATAGAAATAATGTCGCGATCTAAAAAAAAAATAAAAGAAATAAATAAAAAAAAACCTCAATCCTCTTTTATTTTGACTATTGATGAGTTTGACAGCCGAATGTACAAACATACAAGAAAACAAATTTAAACGAAGCTCACAGGCCAAAAATACATTCAAAGCCAATTTACATGCAGCACAGCGTCAAACATTGTAATTGTGTGTGTGAGTGGGTGTGTGTACGTGTGCTTGCTTGTGTTTGTGTGTATCAGGAGTAGCACCTGATCCCATTTCGAATGGGAGCTTTCATGTAGCGGCTGTTGACTTTTCACATTGGCTTGTGCCTACCCTTAAAACAAATCATCTTTTATTATAACGCATTAATCATACGCTCTGTGAGCCCCGCAGCTTTGCTTTGCTGCCTGCGGAAGTGCAAAGTTCTGGCAAAGAGCACACAAAATATACACACAAATAGCTGCTCGCACAAATACTGTGCGCTAAATTTTGTTTCACTTTGCCTACTGCTTTTCATCAGGTTGAGCCGGAGCTTTTAATTTTTTGCGCCTTGTTGTTGCCTACTTTTGTGCTGAGGCCGTAATTTATGGCCAGGTGTGCAGTGGCTCTAATTGCGTGATAAGTTTCAGCAATGAGCAGTTTGTGCTTCACTTTTTTACGTATTTCTACTTTGTTTATGCTAGACCTGATACTTTATCAGGCCTTTTTGTTACGATTGACGTCAATTTGCTGCGGGTGCTTCAACTAGGCTCAACCGCTCGGCTAGCTCCCCGGAAACCAATTGATTTATGGCTGCGGCTTATTAACAGAAGTCGTTGTGGAGCGAACCGAACGCCATAGTGCCTTGACAGTTCGCCGAAAAGCAAACAACTCTAATTGAGACGAAAAAGTTTTACACTTAAAATGCTCAACTCATCGCTGCAGTTGGGCGCACAGCGTGTAAGCTGTAGCATACTTTTCAGCTTGTTTTTGTCCATGGTAGCCAGCACACAATATCCAACACAGACAATGTCGCTATTCAACTTCCTAGCCATAAAACCATTGAAAGTTCGTTTAGCTGCACGTCGAAACTGAATAGCTTTGGGGCGAATGGGGCTTACTCGGTTACAGTGAAGAGGAAAAGGAGTAGTTTGCGGAAAGGAGCGGTGGCAATACGCGACTGCGGTAGGTGGCCACGTGGGGTTGCATGCAGCTGTTTAATGCCAGCCAACCGAGCGGCAGGGCATCTGTTTATCTTGGCCCTGTCAACGGCAAAATGCTGGCCCCAAACGTAGTTCGACATTTAGTAGGCGACGCCACGAAAAGCCGTAAAAAGAACAGTAGCAAAAACCAGTCAGAATATGCCAGCGTGCTTAAACATTTCGTATTGCGAATTTGGTATTCAAAAAAACTGTTCACTACGAGCCTTCATGCTGCGTCCTAGGCCATGTGAACGTTATTCTCCCGTTGAGCATGTGGGCGTGATACTCAACCGGAAAATTTGGGCTCAAAACGAAATGGGCCAGACTAGGCTAACGCTTGTCGTGCGCTGTCTCTGAACACACAGTGTCTATTACAAAGATGCGGCTCAGATCACAAAATGTCATGGCAGAAGTTTACATTTAAATTCAGGACACCAAACATCAAATTAATGTGAAATTTGGATTTTGATTAAGAGTGAATGAAAATAAATGGCAGCGTAAAAGTCAAATGTAAATGCTATAAAGCACGGCAGGCACTTCTTGGTATTGACACAGAAGCGTTAAAATATTTGGGCAAGAATTATCATGAAGAAACAAGGGCCGACATAGCAGGCCGTCTAAGTGGCTATGAAGTCCGCTGTTTGCTCAAGGGAATTAACAAATTAGGAAATTAAGCTCACATTAGCATAGTTTAAGATGTTTTAAATGTGGCAGTTTTATAAAATTTGTAGAATTTTTATTTATAAAACTTAGCTTAACTTGGAAAATATCATAAATGAATTCAATGAAGTAAATGCAATAAAACTTATATTTAATATGCACTGCTTAAGCTTCATAAATCATAATTGAATCATTTATCTTTGACTTAACGCTTTTTGAGACTAAAGAATTATTAAATGAGCATCAAAAATCTGTTTTATGATAATAATTTGCATTACTTTTACCCACCATAGCTCAATAAAATCTACATCCAAGGGGTTACTAAATAAATATATGTATATACATGCAATGATGTATTTAAATATATATATATATATATATATATATATATATATATATATATATATATTTATCATATACGAGAAATCCTGTCATAATAACATAAAAGTAACTCATAGCGCGGCAGTCGCACCTATTGTTGAATAAGCAAACCCGCACATGCAGCACGTCAGAGAACGAAATATTTATGGGCGCGTCGTTAATTTTGCGCATCGCGGCGGGCAGAGCAAACAGCTGTGAGAGTTTTTGGGAACGAGCACTGTTCCGGCTGTGGGATCGGAGGATTGGTAACGGTGGCCGCCATTTTCTGGCAATAAACTTGCAATTAATGGCCGCCAAATGAGAATGGCCGAGGCATTGCGGCCGCTTTGTGTATTTGCCTTTTGTTCGCCGCAGGTGTTTTAGTCTGTTTGCTTGGTTTGTGGTGGCCAACAACGTTCCGGACCGCCCCAGCCCGGCCCAAGGTGTTGATGACCCAGAATCAGTGCGTAATGCTCTGAAAATTTATACCTGTGCTTTAATTTTTGGTCTATGGCTATTTTCATTACGGGCTGATGTCATTTTTGTCTGCATGAATCTTAGTTAAAATTAAATTATTAAATTATGAAAAAACTAAACAGACTTGCACTTCGCTGATGCCAGCAACATATTATATAAATATGAACTTCTTGTTTGCCAATTTACAAATTTAATCGTCGTTACACATAATTGCAAATTACATATAATTGAGAAAGTTCTTAAATTGTCTCTCGGTATTTGCTGCTGGCGTCATTTTTATCCTATTTTAAATGTTTCTAAGTTCAGTAAACATTATGTTGGCAGCAGAATTCACAGAATTGGGAGCGTGACATAATTGTTTCAGCGTAACAAAGCAACAAGCCCGACCGCCAATTTAGTTACATTTCAGGAGAGACGAATCAAACAAATAAAATATGTATTACGAAACTCCTATTTAATGAAATTGATTTGGAAATTTAGTTTGAATTAGGCGCCGTAAGGAGCAGCACGAGAAGTTGGAGCTGTGAGTGCGAGAGCGTTGATAAAAGTATCGCTATCTCTATAGGAATGTTACTCTATGTTCGCTCTGGTGGTGCGCTACCTGCGACAATTGTTGAATTCTTAAAAATAGAATAATACAGAATTGAATCTAAAGAGGTGAAGAAGCACTTGTCTCCAAAGTGCTGTTGATTCTGGACCGAGGCTGGACTGTCCCGGACCCTTTTAATAGGAAGAATGCAAATTCCAAGAACATGTTTGGATTATAGGCATTAATGTAAATCTTTAAGGTTGTCAGTCTATGATATTTATAGCTCCGTTTGAGTACGAGTATTTTTCCTTTTTGGGAAACTGGTTTGCTTTGTACTGAGGTGGTAGGGTGGACCAGTTAAGGACGAAAGGCAGTTTTCAGCTATGTTATTGCGGCAACATGAGCTTATATTTTCTTTGGTCTTTGTCTTACAGAAAACACGACCATCGACCTCCAGTGTATGGCTAGAGCGGCGACATTGCATAATGGTACCTACAAACAAGTACACCAACCGATACACACCCACAGCGTAGACAGGCAACGTCTGGCTATGGCAATGACTTAAACTTCCGTTTCCGCTTGTAACAAAACGCTGGGGGCAATGAAGTTAATAAAAGGGAAACAAACTTTTTTCAGTTTTGTTTAAACAAGATTTCAGGCCGTTTAGGTTTATGGCTTTGTGTTGAAACGAACGCCGACAGTTCACTTAGGCCAAGTTTGGCCCTAAGCTAATTTAGCTAATTTAAGCAACTTTCTAAGTGTGCTTTGCAACTGCGTTTCATTTAATGGTAACTCGACAAAATGGAATAATAAGTGAGTGAAATCGGGTGTCAACAACGACGATAAGCAGCCAATGATATTGGCCACGGAGCATGGGTAAAGCAGAGTAGGTCCTCAAATGCATTTGTCAATTCACATTGATTGACCAAAATTGAATTCAAACAAATCAGTTATTAAATTGAGTTGAATGTCTGCCAGAACTGATAATCCAGATGACAGCAGCCGCAAACAGCAATGGCAACAAGAGCCAAAAATAATCAAAACCGCAAAATGTAACGAAAACCATTTTACTGCACAGCTACAAATGGTGTTAAAACTGAAAATAAAGGAAAAGTCAAATGGACTGCGATTGTAATAGCAACTTCAAAGAGGAGTGCGGACAAAGCTGAGTGGTCTGAAGTGTTTGTTGTTGGTTTGAGTGCGGCTAAAGGATATCCGAATGCCTGGGCTGTGTTTTGTTTTGCCATAAAAGCCAATTGCTTGCCATTTTTGTGGATCGGTCGCACCCAAAAAAAAAATAAACTCGTTGCCATCATGACACAAAAATTAAAGTAACAAAGGCATTGGGGAAGAGGCGCTTTCAATTCGGTTAGTGAGCTAAAAAATGTTCATGGCTGTTCGTTGCCAAATAAGAGCAAACGAGTTTTGTGTTCGTCAAATAGCTGTGCAAAAATCCTGCTACTCCCAGCCACGTTCGGCCAACTCAAAATTCCCGTGAGGGCATTGTTTTTATTTAACAAAAGCCAATTGCCACTCGTCTGGCGAAGTGTGCCGCCGCTCTGCTGCTGTGCGGTGCTTCTGGGGGGCTGCTTCTGTTGATTGCACTGCGGGCGACCATAACAATTAGACTGAAATTAAGGAAATTAACGCTTTGTGCAAATTGTCAGCAACTTGCGTGTCGTGTGTGGTTGCAAGCCGCAAGAATAGGGAGCACGAGTCACACACATGGCAATTCATAATGTCCCTAGTGCTGGCTCTGCGGCTAACCGCAGCAGCAATTGTTTCCAAGTGTGAAGCCAGTTAACTAACTATAAAGCATCGCATTATATACCACACAGGCTTTAGCCGAGCACTATCTATTAAGAGAAAATAATTAAGTGATACATAAATAATTTCTATAAATAAAAATCAGCTTGTGTAACTTTTTTGTCAAGATTTTGCTTGTTACGCTCTTTGGTGCCAAAAAATGTTAAAGTTTCTTTTATTTGTAGTAAAATTGTAAAATACAACTTATCAAAGTTGAGTACAAAACAAACAAAGTTGAGAGCAAATGCTCTAAAAAAGTCGCGCAGAGCTCGATAACTCTTGAAACGATTATTTCTTGAGAAACAACATGCTACGCTGAGCATTTGTTTTCCCTGACACTTCTCACGTCTTGTGTAGTGGCATTGCAAGTTTGCCCCAACACGTTTACTTTAAAAAGTATGCGAACTATTACTTATTTTTTTTTTTTTGTGGCTCTCTAGTTATCTACAATTGTTGGTGTCCTCTGCTTGCAAAGACGCTCGCTTATAAGATTATTCTTCTTATTGTATTGTATTGTATTGTGTTCAAGTAGCAAAATGTTCAATATATACATAGAAATCTATATTTTTTCTTCGCTTTTGCTTCATTGCACAATCGGCTTTATAGTTGTGCGAAAGGAAAGCACTTTCTGGATAACTAAAAGGAAAGTCAAAGGGAAAATGCTTGCAGAGATTATGACTTAGATGCCTGGGCAAAAGCATACTCTTGTTGCACTAATAGACTAGTTGCTGCCTACAAAGAAAAAAAAAAAAAAAAAAAAAAAGCAAAAATTAAGAAAATCTATGCTGGAATCCAGTACCTTGAAAAAAAAAATCAATTAAAGCAGCCCATGGAGAATGGCCACATAGCACATAGCATCAGTTGTTCTCGTCCAAGCGAAACGACAATATTTGCACGGTGAATGTCAACTTTTAAAGTTCATATTGTGGTGGAATAAATGACAGCATTGTTATTTCAGCCCTTTCCACAAATACACACATGTGTTTTTACTCTCGCTCTCTCTATCTTTCTTTCTCTCTCACTCTACTTGCTTTTTTCTCTTTTACGACATGTCTCCCTCCGTCTGCTGGGTGTTTGTATGCAGATTTGTTTACTTTATCGATTGTGCGATAGCATGGACTATTTGACCGACCTCAACACCGTTGGCTTGTCCTGCGTTGCCATTTCTGTTTGCCCGCCTTTCTGCACCTCGCAAGGCAAACAACTTCCGTGTGATGGCAGGGCTAAGCCGGAGTACTCAGACGGTCAGTTGAGTCAGTCGGCCGAAGCGTCTAAATGAATGCATTCATGTTTGTGTATTTTTGGATATTTTTTTCCTGTTGCACACATCAGTCTTAAGGGCTTAAAAAAGCAACAGCAATGGCAGCTGCTGCCGTAGAGATATTTAGATTAGCCTCATATTAAGGCACAAGTATCAGAAAAATGTATATTGCTTTTATTTTTGCATCTAGGCAATAGTAATAGCAGTAATACTATGGCTATAGTTTTTACGACAATTTACTTTAATTACAAGTAGTCCTACACGACTAAAAGTTAATCAAATATAAAACTCTATTTAATTAATTAAATCAGCAAATTTAAGACGCAGTTAATCTAAATAAGTGGCTGATTGCTGCGAATTACGTAGAAGTTTGTTTAGCTAGCAGCATTCAACAGTCGGTGATTGGTGGAAAGGGTGGCTCCGAGTCGATGATAAACAATGGGTTTCCGTTGTCTGTCGGATAATGTGAGAGTCGAACTTAAATGAACAATCGATGTTATCTGACGTAGCGAGCCCACGGAAGCCACTTGGGCAGCGTGCACGTTTTTATGGAAGGTACTTAAATGGGGGAGCTCTAGAACTTTAGCGCCAAGTTAATGCGTTTTATCAATTGGGTTCCATCAAATGAAACACTTTGTAGCGAGAAGTGAAAGCGAAATGAAGCCAAATAAATTGGTTTCCTCAAATGAAACGGGGAGCCCAAAAGTTAGTTAGTGGTGCTCCAGCAAATAGGGAATATCCCCCCGCCGCATAAATTAGCAGCCATCTTCAATATGAGAACGCAATCTCATTGCCTTAAAAGTATTTATTGCCAGTATTGCGAAAGTTGGCTCCTCCCAGATTAAAGGTGTGCTCAGCCAAATTATATGAGCAGGCTTCTGCTTGCTTTACTCTTTAATGAGTTGCTTCATCTCGGCTTGATATTCTCATTTTCTGCCGTGATGCATGGATGCGTTACGCATTTTGATAGCAAAGTGTGAGCGTTGAGCCGAAAACTAAAATCTAAATGAGCAAAACCCCAAGAAACTAAAGCTGAAAGCATGTGAGCCAGTGAGCCAGAAGCCAGTCAAGAAAAAAAGATACACTCATTTATTCCTTTGCAGATTATGTATATTGCGCGCAGACGAATTTCGCTGAATTGAAAGTCAAGTTGCCATGGCACTAAAACTCACTGACGTACAAAAAAAAAACGGAATTCTTTGAGTTTTTTTTTTAGATTTTAATAAATTAAGATGAAATTGTTTATTTATAGCACACATAACATTTAATTGGAATCGTAAACATTATATATGAGAATTGTATGCAGTTTCTTACGGTATATACATATATGTCACATTTATACTTATATATTTCAGGAAGTATGATGACAACTGTACAACATACAACATTAACAATACCATAAATACTTGTGTGTTTATATTTAATATGCTTTGTGCAACGTTTTGGTTTCGGGCTTGGATTTCTGTAATTCTGTAACAGGTTCATATCATTTGGATAATTAAAGGTACAACTCTCATTTTATATTTAGTGATAATTCTTATACACGGCAAGAATCGCAATTTGGCCTCATATGTATGTAATTAAAAACATTTAGACACACAATTTAGTTAGTATGAGATTAATTTCTCTTTTGTCTTTGGACTAACTACTTAATAGATATTTACAAAGATTTAACCTTATTACTTTACTTAAAGTTTTCTATTATTTAGAGAATTTTTTCGCACATTTGCTTAAACGGAAAAGCTAAATTTTGTTTTGGTTTTACCAAAGAATGTTAATTATATTGTGTCTATAAATTTTTTATAGAAGTGTCTAATTAGACTAATGCTTCATTGCCAACGTTTCTACTTAGACGCTCGCATCGCTGTACTCAATTCGAACTGTGCGCCGCGGTCGCTGCCCTGTCATTCCATTGGGATTCGTTTCGCTGGCTGCCAGACTGCGCAGCGCCAGCAGCTCCCGCGGCTACAATTGCGTCCGCTTTGACGTGCTATTGCTGGCTGCGGTGGGCGCGTCGCCTGGAGCTTCAACATAGGAATAAGAGGGAGTTTCCATGACTAGAGGATGGCAAATCTCGTAGACGGGCACCTTTAGGCTCGTCTTACGCAACCCGCCCAAGCTGCTGTGTGAGCTTGAGCTGGGCCCAAACGAACGTCATCTGGACTCATTGCCCAGCTCTGAGTGTGATTGCTGCAGTTCGCTCTCATCGCCAAAGCTATGAGCTGCGGCGCTAGGTGTAATACTGGGAGTACGTCCTTGAATGCGTATGGCGGACATGTCAGAGCCACGGCGGGAGCTCTTCAGGGAAACGCTTTGCCGAGAACAGAAGCAGCGGCATATGATGCGCTTGAAAGCAAAACGAAAGTCTTTTGAAAAGAGCGCATAAATCATGGGATTGACCGCCGAGTTGCAATAGCCCAGCCAGAAGAGGACCGAAAACAGTAGCGGATCAACGCAGTCCTGACAGAACGGCCGAATAATGTATATTGTAAAGAATGGACACCAGCAAAAGATGAACATGCCCACAATAATTGCCAGAGTTTTGGCCGCCTTTGTCTCCATGCGAAAACGCTTCACTTGCGCCTTGATATTGCGTCTGCCCATTTTTTTGTTCGCCGATCTTGGATGACCAGCAACGCCACCGGCCTCACTGACGTTGCTCTGTCGTCGCGAGAGCTCTGGCAGCGCTTTGCCAACCTGTAAAAAGCACGTGCTGCCTCCATGATGCTGCTGCCTATACAGTTGTGACTCGGTCGACTCACGGCCATGGGCGCCGTTGTAATGCACGGAGAATAGAGCATTACCGGAGGTGCGTCGTTCATGACTCGGCTCCGGTTGTGCCAGCTCATTTATATTTTCGCTTGATGGATACGACACTGATATCTTGATCTTATCGTGCTGATGGTGCAAGCGACGCGTCGCATATTTACTCAGACGCTCCGGCGACGGCGTACCTAGAGTAGTTGTGGTACTTTGAGTGCTGCCGTTGCTGTGCATGGAGTCCTGTTGGTTGGAGCCGCGGCCACGATGTATGCGTAGCGTTAGACGCTGTTCCTCGAAACGAGAGCCAATGCCCTTGGAGCCTGTTGAATGGGAAAAATTGAATTAACATTAGTTTAGCGTTGCACACATTTCACATGCTGATTCCTGTTTTTATTGAATATCGTTCAAGCGCCCCGCTGCATGGCACGCAAAACGTTTAAATGCCCTCAGTGTTACCATTGTCATTGCCTACAATGTTCGGCATAGCTGCCCCTCCCGTGTGACATGTCTTGGCGCTCAGCCAGGCTGCACTTTAGTAAATTAAACGCGTAATTATGCAAATGCCTTGGCATAAGCACAACAAGCACTCAATGCAAGCCCTTCTGCTCGCCGCTATCCTTGGCAACAATATTGTCCTATTGCTCGCCTTACTCATGTTTAAGCTGCTTTCAAAGCGAACTTTATTTCATTAACACACATACATTTGCATAATTTCCCACACACACACACACACACAAGCACTCACGCACTTTAACATTCCTGATGCCTTGGTCGGCTGCCCGTTTTGCATTTATTACTCATACGCACGTTTAACAGCTGTATAAAATTTCATTACACGCCGCGTGAATGTAATGAATAATCAGCACAATAATGCCATGTCATTCGAATTGCTGCTGGTGTTCATACACTGTTCAATAATTTATGACTGTAAGATGCGATACGACCTGCTGGTCTGACCTATGTTAACCATTTGCTTTGGGCTTAACCTATCCTACGAAGGTCACAATCACTTTAATATTTCTTAAATATACGGTCTACAAAATAACGTCAGAATAGTTCGTATGTGATTAAAGTAATTGCAGAGCAAAGATAACAAAATCTGACCTGAAAATAGGAAGTATGCCAAAAGCACTGTAACTAATGAGACTTGGTTTAAGCCACGGGCAAAGGGACAAGAGATTATTTTCCTTTATAATATTTCAAACGGAAAACTATTTACTTTATTATAGATTAATCGTGTACCTATATATCCTCACATTTCTATATGGGAACAATTTTTATGTCAGTTTAATTGAATTTAATGTCGCTTAAGTCGGTTTAGGGAATCATGTGTGTGTGTATTCGTATTCTTGTTTTTTGGCTTGTATATTTTGAACAGTGTGGGGCTTATTATTACCTTTGTTCGTTTGTTTGTTTTTGTTGACCTGTAGAACTTCAGAATTGCTGTGTCTTGCAATTAATCTTAATATAAATTACCTTTAATTCTTAATTTTGTCGGCGATCGATTTAGGCTCTTTGTTTGCTGTCATTTATTGAAAATTATTTTCACTTAACCAAATTATTGGCCAATATACACATATTAAATACTATATTTCTCATATAACTGAACTGATGTATTCTACTAATAAGAGACTGAAACGAATGGGGGCCTGCTTAATATTTATGTACTAGTTACAACTTATATTAACATGAAGTAATATTAATTTAGCTTATGATACAGATATATATAGGTACACGTATATGTATGTCTTATGTCTAGTTAAATACGTGAAAATTATTGCCATATAGTTACAACGTTGTTCAATGCGAATACTGTAAGTGTCAGGGGGGCTGACGGCGTTTACAAAAATACAAAAGCGATGTGCATTGCCTTATGTCAAGTATTTGTAGGTTGCTGTTGTTGTTGTCGCTGGTACTCTTGCTGGTTGGGCTAGCTTAGAGCACACGACCCTTACAGAAGCCGCCGCGCCGTATACGTCTGCTCCCCGTGGTATCTGCATCGCCATCTCTGCTGATGCTGGCTTCCTGCGGCAGTGATGCAGTGCGCTGCAGGGGACTCGGCTCATAGCTGCCCATTAGTCAGCTAAAATCAACTCCATCGCCATCATCGGAACAGCCTGAAATGGTTTTGTGGAAAGTGGCCGGTGCCATAAGAGCCCGTGCAGCAATCATCTGGAAATTCTCAGAAGCGCGAAAGCCGCTGCGAGTGCAGACGCAGCGGCAGACAATGCGCTTGAAGGCGATCCGAAACTCGTGCGAAAAGAGGGCATAGATCACCGGATTAATGGCTGAATTGCAGTAGCCTAGCCAAAACAATACCGAAAATACTGTTGGCTGGATGCAGTCCTCACAGAAGGCGCGTATCAGATACATCGTGAAGAACGGCAGCCAACAGACTATGAAACCTCCCACAATGATGGCCAATGTTTTGGCCGCCTTTGTCTCCATACGAAAGCGTTTCACTTGGAACTTTGCGCTTCGCTTTCCGGAACGCTTCTTGGCCGATGACAAGCTAGCCGAATTGCCACTCTCCAGATCAGCTGCTGCTCCGCTGGCCGTGTCCAGGTTGAAGGTGGTTTCGCCAATGTCAAAGAGGCTGCTCTTGAACGAGGCACGCCGACCGTTGCTAAGGCTGCTGACCCCACTTTTGGTGCTGTTGATGACGGCATAGTGTGGCGAGGGCGGTGGTTGTTGTGTGATACCCATGCGAGGTGATTCCAGCATGCTTTCCGAAGAGGGGAAGGAGACCTTGATGGATACCTTTTCGTGACGCTGGCGATTCACACGCATCGAAGTAGCTCTTTTTGGCGTGCCCACCTGGGTAGCCGTCTGTTGATCCTCATTGGCGGTGTTCAAGGTGGCTCCTGTTGCCCCATTGCTATTCACACTGAGCGTCGAGGACATGGAATGTACCGAAAGTGGCGTGCGCTGCGGTGTGCCGCAAGGGCGACCGCGATGGATGCGCAGAATTAGCTGGGAGTCATCAACGCGATTGTTGCCCCCCGATTCCCGTGGGCTGCCTGCAATAAGTCAGTGTGGGAATTTGGCAGGAAGTCGAAATGGGACTCAATACATATATCACATCAAATGCAATCACATTATGTTGTTTTGATTGTATGTAGTGGGTGTCATTGTGAGCACATGAAAACATTCAGCTTGTATTATACATGAGCTTGTGTATGCGTGATTGTTGTTTGTTTTGGAACGGTATTGATTTTTGATTATTTCGAATTTTGTGTTTTTTTTTTTTTGATTAGAGACACAAAATGTTAGTAATTAGGGCTAGCACACATGAGCAGAAAATGGGTATCTAACTACGTACGTTAACATATAGATATTTATTGGAAATTTTATCAGTATATCTTCAATTATAAGAATGTTTACTACTCCAATATATCATAATATAATTTATAAATGTGAAAATATTAGGTAGTTTTTCGCTGTTACTTTAAGTTCATTTGCCTATTTTTTAGGGCATGCTGGAAAATTTTAGTTGATTTACTTTTAAGATATTAAAAAATTATGATGTGTAAAAAAGTCTTGGAATTATTATAATAGAACATGCCCGAATAAAAATTGAGTTCCAAAGAAGCCTAATTATAATTGAATAGTGAAAATATGTATTAAATAATTCATTTAATTAAAAATAAGTACTTTAGTGCTTCGGTAATTGATTAACTGGAATTCTTTTAGCTTTTGGACTTTTTGGTTCGTGCTGGAATAAAGGCCATGCCTTTAGTTTTAACCACATTAAAGTTAAATAATATAAAAACATTGATAAACTTAATAAGGAATAAAAAACTAATATTTTTTTAAATTGTATTGAATTCTTTGTTCTTACATAAAAAATATAAATAAAATTAATTAATATACAATATATTGAACAGATTCACATTTTTAATTGAAGTAAAATTAAATCTTATTAAAAATACTTTTTATATACATATTTGTTTTATATTAAATGTTAAAAATGGAATTGAATTTGTATGACATTCATATTGGCAAATGCAAATAAAATAGATGACAGCAAGTAGGTAAGCCTGAATAATTTCATTTGCATAAAAACAAACCTTTTGACATATGTAGAAATGTAAATATAGAGCAGAAGCCTTTTATATTAAAAGCCCGAATGGAAAAGAAAAACACCCATTGAAAAGCTTTTAATAAATTTGATAAAGTTTGAAAAGGGAAAATGCGGAAACGGTATATTTTCCCATTAATGTGAATATGAAAACTATTTTATATTTATTTCCCGATGCGGAAGCTTTGTGAATAGCCACAGGCATTCAAAGGGATAAACATATCCAAGCATTTAGGTTGAAGCAAGGACTTCTCCACAAACAAGCGAATAAAATGAAACTGTTTTCCGCCCAAATCATTGACAAATAGAAATGCGACGCATATGCAAATTTATCGTTGGAAACAACAGCCTACAAAAAAAGTTCATGAAAAAAGAATAAAGTAAAATAAAAATAAAAAACACATAAAATATTTACATATGTATAGAAAAATACCGGCTCAACACATATTTCACTGTAATAGATTTGGTGGCATTTAAAATAATTATACAATCAATCAATTCACGTAATTTGTCATCAACTTTTAATGTGCTAACGCTCAACGATTTAAATATCTAATAAGTTAGATATATTTTGGTTTTGTGGCATTTCTGTTTTTGTTTATTTATAATTTTTGAAATGACCTTTTAGTAGGTACTTGGATGAATGTAAGGCTGGAAGTGATGCCAGTGAAAGTCAAGGTGAAATTTTAAATCGGAGAAAGGCTGGCGTGAAAGTTCCAACGCCTGCTGTTGACACGGGGACCTGGCCCTGGCTAGGCCCATTGAAATTGAAATTTTAAAAGCTCTCAGTTTGTGTGCAACTGGCGCAACAACAATAACAGGCTCAAGTGCCACGCCTGACACTCATCTTCTACTGCTGCTGTTACTAGTGCTACTGCGTATATTTTAATAGACGTCGCCATGAACCTCAGCTAGTTTATGAACTTGAAACTTGATTACCTTCAAAAACCACTAAAGGGCGAGTGGGCCATATAGGAATCCTACCCTAGCAACAACAACAATAATGCAAACTAAAACAAAAACAAGAACTATGCACACGCCCCCGCATTGTGTCACGAAATGTTTTCAGACTTTTGCGTTTCGTGTTGTGTGCTAAAACTAGGACCGGCGCGCAAAGTGAAAGAAATGAAGACACGCACGGCGAGTGGTCCGTAGAAAAACAAAAAACTATAACAAGCTCAGCGCCGTTGTGTCTACATGTGAGCTCCAAGGCTGTCGTATGATATTCAGCGAGCGGATGTTTCTGAAAATCGGGTCTTTGTCTTCACACAGTGTCAACTAAGGACACGCCATGCAAAACAAAACCACCCAACAGCCTAACTAGGCATACCGACAACAACACGATGTCATCATATGCCAGAAAAACAGCATTTAAGCCATAACTGTGCGACATTCAAGACCCACGCTAATAATAATATGTGATTCAGATGACACTGTGTATTGCTAAGAAAAAGGGGGTAGACAATTTAAGGTATAAGTTTTTCATCTTTTCTTATGAATTATCTATATTTTGTTTGTTTGTTTTTTTTTTTTTTTTTTTTTTTTTATAAAAGCAAATTAAGTATGGAAAATGTGTCAATGTGTCTAGGATAAGACAGTTGGATTTTATTGTTGAAATAGAATGACTATTGCTCGTCTTTCATCCAAAGTCTATCATTTTATAGACTCTGACTTTACTTCAACTCCAAACAAATTATAGGATGTTGTACGTAATAGAAAAAACGAAAATTATATGTTCCAACAGTCGGGACATTAAACTGTCATTAGGCTTTTCGTAAATTGTAGGCACTTTTGACTGGGCTTTTATTTTGGGACTCGCACAAAAGTAGCTGCTGTGGGCCCACAATTAGCAGGAGCATTGAACGCACGAAAAGCGGCTTATTGATTTTTATTATGTAACCAGTCAGTTAGTCAGTAAGGCAGCCAGTCAGCCAGTTGGCCTTTTTGCTTGTCTCGGATTATAGACGATGCGTGGTGCGCTTGGCTTGGCAACATTTTTGCAGGTAGCAACCAAGTCGATGAGATCCAAAGCCCAACTAGAACTGTGTTCAATGAGCTGATCATCTGGAAGAAAGTGCGCTGCAATATTGACAAAATATTGCGCAACTAATGAGCCACATATGAGAATACACACACACTTATATATATATATATATATATATATATATATATATATATATATATATATATATATATATATATATATATATATATATATATATACATATATATATATATATATATATATATACAAGGCTGGGCGAGTTGCCCGAGTATTTAATAGCAATTTAAAAACGAAAGACAATAACTTCAAATGAAAGTACACATAAAGGACGAAATAAAAATATACTAGATAGATATGTAATTTAACAGAGCTGCAGGGATACTTGGGGCCCCCAAACTCATTTCAAGCATGCGGAATTTTGTATTTTTCCTTCTTCCTAATGTCTGAACTTTTTTCGTTTCATTACATTCACGCAGCTTTTTGCCTAAGCTGATTCGTTTGATGTGTTCTCTCGTGTACTTGGATGAAAAACAATGTCAATTACAAGGATCGCAAACGATATATAGATACCAAAATTACGATGTACGCTCCATGTGATGAAACTGTGAGCAGAATTTAAAGTACAAAATGTGAGTGAGCTTTCGTAAATTTTTTTTTCAGGAAATATTTAAGTCGTAAAGTAATAAGGCGTCTATACAATTCGAGGATGCATTCGGGCTTATTGTGGACAATGGACAGTTATTGGCTTGGGATTTCCATTCATTGTTGAATATATATTTATAATAGTATATAAAGCGTGTAACTTATATGGGTACTCTAAACTAAATATGTATATAAGCTACAAATATTCACAGTATAATTAAGTTTTTTTTTTTTTTATTATTAATTGGGATTTTAGTGACAAGGATTTAGTATACAAATTGAGATTTTAAATGCTTTTTTTTTATTGTAGTCTTAATATATATAAAAACTTAATTCTTTCATTTACATTTGAATTATCACTTAGGGTTCTATTTATAAATAATTATTTATTTTATTTTTTTTTTTTTTTATATATAAATGTTATTTAAATGTTTCATGTTGATTTATAATGTACCGAGTGCAGGACACAAAAACAAAATGCCGACAAAAAATATGTGTGGTTATTTATAAATGTCAGTTCTGATTTTTACAATTGTTTTTAAAATATATCTGGCAGTTGATGCAATTGCCAATGGCAATTGTCGCTGTTGGATTGAAAAAACAATTGCTGTATTAGACACAGGACATAGACGCACAAACAGAGAGATGAATTTCTATATTTCTGGCTGCCAATATGCTGACATAATTACCATATATTCATTATTTCGTTCAACTATCCAAATTAGTTGTCTTAAAATCATTCGGAATCGCAACACGAAATAGATCTATGAAATTATATTCATGGATATGTTTTACCAGGTTGTTATAGACAATGGCTTTGATGTGTTGTATTTATTATGTATATGTATGTGAGTGTGTCTAGTTTTATACACTTTCATTTAATTTTGTTGTTCTGGTGTTTTTTTATTAAATAAAAAAAAACGGGGCAAAGACGTCACTCAACAATCTACACGTATAGAGTTTAAAAAATTGATAAACAGTCGATATGAATTTTGAGGATATTTGATGTGTTTATATGTACGAACTACAACCGCTACGAGGATTATAAAACTTACTATTTAAGAGTATCAAACCGAATTG
The DNA here is from genome assembly GCA_035047625.1 of Drosophila mettleri. Classification (NCBI taxonomy): domain Eukaryota; kingdom Metazoa; phylum Arthropoda; class Insecta; order Diptera; family Drosophilidae; genus Drosophila; species Drosophila mettleri. The sequence goes on from JAWNPI010000035.1 coordinate 2,422,808, forward strand.
AATGAGAAATATTAGAAAATATTAAAGGGACAAAACTTTAAGCTACGCACAAATTGCCATTAATTTTGTGAATGAGAATTCAAAAAATGTGTCCAAAAGTTAAATGTTTTTTTTTTTTAGCTACCAATCTCGATTTTTACACTACTAAAAATAATACGAATTGTTACTTACCTTTTGTCGTCTTGAATCCTTGATTTATGGCACGTGTGGTGCGCACGGCCGCTCGATATATACGCCAGTAGAAGAATAGCATTACAAACATGGGTATATAGAAGGATCCCAGTGCCGAGTAGAGGACATAGCCCCTATCATTGGTAAGCTCACATTTCCAGGGGCAACTTGTTGCCTGTTGTGGCACATTCAATGCTGGTGCATTTATAATATTTGAATCGATTTCAGTGCTCGGTGAAATCGTGCTTGTTGTTGTCATTGCTGCAATATGTATTTCAGCTGAGTCATCGATTGGCGAGAAGTTGGGATCGTATGGATTGTAGGCATTACCATTGCCATTGCCATTGCCATTATGATTTTTCGTTAACGAGGAGGCAGCAGCATCCTGTTCCTCGTTCTGCTTAATTCTATCTACATCTAGTTGCTCATCCTGTGTGCTTGACATTGTGGTGGCATAGTAAAGCGTATAGTTTCCCCGTGTATAGGTTGGCTGTACCATGGCCTGGAAAGAAAAACACACACACGTGCACATATATATTCAACATCGATGGCATTTGACGGGTTTTTATTAAAAGCTTTATTATCTGGCTAACCCCGTTGAAGTGGTGGCATATATATGAAATGCGAAGGCTTATATTAAATGCTTTGTCATCCAGCTAACCCATTGAAATTCTAGACTCGAACACAAAAATTTCAGAGTCACACATTGCTCACAACAAGCCAATAAAAATTCAACTTAAAGCGGTTTATTTTGCAAAAGATATTCTGGGACGTGTTCTGCATAAATATTATGCCAAGGTATAGCATACATTTAAGCGCCAGGAACTGGATGTACACATATATTATATGGTTACACAAGACGCAAAATTACTGTCGACTGAGCGATACTCTGCTCACGAGTTTGGCTGCCTGCTGCAATGAGCTTGAAGGTCTTTTTATAAATATTTACTGATATAAGTATATATTTTGTTAGTCAGTCTAGAAATTATAAACGGCTACTCGAGAAATTTCCCAATCACAATATTAACTATTGATAAAATGCAGTTCAAACTCGGCATTCGGCGAAAGGTGATATTTCAGGATAATATGCTGTGTCATTTGCAGAATTGGCGATGGAATATATGTAAACCTGATTCGAAATTGAATGAAGTCAAGTGAGAGTGTGTGGGATAAGACGCTTTCACTGGCTGAATTGCTGGCAACAATGCCTCATGGCAGTCAGATAATAATAATCGATGCCACCAGCTGTTGCTCGCGTAAATCAAGCTTAAATTATGCTCATAAAGTCAGTCCGACTCCAGTGCATTTCCAAGCCGAATTGAATGCATGCAGAAGATGCGCTTACACGATATACGAGTATATGAATACCTCCTAAGGCAACTGTTGCGAGTTGACTGCCACAATTCGATGGGCATCTGCCATTAAGATTAAGCAAGCAAACAGGACAAGACTATGCCACAAGCTATGCTAGATTTATGTGCCCTAAATGGGCTGTCCAAGTGGCATACATATTTGTAGGTGGGTGCCACCAGCTAAACGTCTCCAAACAACTGAAAGTTGAAACAATATGGCTAGTAAATTTGACCCAACTCAGCCTTAGGCTCTTTGGACAATAATATTAGGCACACACACATCCACACAGATAGGCACTTACACACACACACACTTATTTTGTGGACAATAAAGTGTTGTAGGAAGTCGTAATTTGTTGGACCAGTTAGTAGCCATATCGCTGTTGATCTGATTACCCGAGTGGAGACGCACACCCATGAATTATGTCATGCTCTCTGTCGTCGCTTGTTGTCTAGTTTCGCTTGGATTCCGTTGCCGCATGGCCGTGTGGCACATCATTATCATTGCCATTACATAAGAATTTTTATGCATGTGTGCCAAAAATGACAGCAGAAAAACAGCCGCTGATGGCAGAAATGGCCCAAAATAACTCGAAAAAGGCGAATGGCTAAAGAAAATACTCTGTAAAAGTTATAAGAGGGTAGCCTGAAGAGCAGAAGCCCATGACTAATGAGTAAGCTTCAATGAGTTAACCTAATGATATTTGATATTAGACAATTTAACTATAATAAATGCCTTAAGTATAAACTCTTTTTTAAATAGGGTATTTTCCATTCATATAAACTTGATCAAAGCATTTTCACTTGTTTTATGTGCATGTTGACACAAGTGAGTTGGATTGCAGGCTTTGAAGACTTTCAGCACTTGCCACATTTTCAGCTGCGGTTGGACAACGGTTTTGTCCAAAACTTTAACTTGTAATGATGTCAATGACAGAACATTGCGGTCCGAAGGGTCGCCTAAGTGTCGTCGTGAGGTTTCTTTTGTAGTTGTCAGTGTTACAAGGGAGTGGGCTAGCTGCCAAAAGCAGTTTTTGTGGTTTCAATTCAGCACTTTGCACTTAAATTTATTGTATCTGTGGAAGGGCTTATGTCTGTCGAGTCAGGTAGCTTACCTTTTGATCTTTCCAGCCCACCAAAGGCGGAAAGCAAATTACAAATGAGAGTACCCAAATGCCGGCGATTAACGACTTGGCCTTCTTCGTTGACATAATGCTGGGATAGGTGACGGGTCGCGTCACTGCCACGTACCGATCCAAAGATATGGCACACAGATTCAGTATCGATGCCGTGCACATCCAGACGTCGACTGCCAACCAAATGCGGCACCAAACGTCACCAAATATCCATACCTGAAAATGGCGGGTAAAAAATGTTAATTAGACATTTTATTAATCATTTTTTTTTTTACTTGTTAGCCTCGGCACACTTACCTTGAACACCTCCCAGGTGGCCGAGAATGGTAGCACCGCCAGACCCACCAATAAATCGGCCACGGCCAGGTTAACAATAAAGAAATTGGTAACACTACGTAGTTTGTTTGAACAGAAGACGGCGGCAATGACTAGACAATTGCCACCAATGACCAATACGTTGATAAACTCGAGTATGGCCAAAGAGATCAGGTTCGCCGGTTCCGTCCATTTCACAGATTTAATGAGATCCTCACACTCTGTTTCATTCATGGCGGTACTTTTGTGATGGGTGAATATTTGTGTTTACCACCTGCAAGCCACGTTAATAAGAAACAGCGAACATTAGTAAGAGTCCATTCAATGCATAATTAGCTGAGCGCTTTGGGCCACTCAGACGGTGCGTGGTCGGCATGCCTAATTAATTTATAAAAATAAGCAGATATCAGCCCAAAATTTCACGTTCTACAGGCATTTCAATGGCCAAAACAAATGCGTTTTATTTTGTTTTTTTTTTTTTTTTTTTTTGCGGGTTGCTTAGTTTGATAGTACACCTTTTAGAGACTTAAATGAATTGCCTGCAGAGAGGCAATTGGATACTATTCAGACGCTCCGGTCAACACGGTTAAGTATTAGAATTGCCAACACTAATGGGCCATAATCCATAAGCTGTAAGTCTTGCTAAAAATAGCACTCACTCACTGGTTACAAATTAATTGCGGGCTAAGTGCTATTATTAACGGAAGCTATGACATTTCAGTGGTGCATCAATATTGTATACAGTGGGTGAGCATGGCGCAGGCAGGAAGGAAGGAGTTGGTGACACTTTGAATTCAAGTGGCGTCCATATTGTAATTTAATTGCGGCCTTTAATTGCCACCATTTTGGACAGGTTTGTTAAATGAAGTCAGCAATCGTCATTCTGAATTTGTGAATGAACTCAAGTTCAAATACGGATTGTCATTGCGCTTGCTATCGTCTAATCAAACACGCAATAAATACAACGCAAATTCGAAATAACCACATTCAAAATATGCGCTCAATTTGACCACTAATCAATATTTGTGGCAAACAGCAACTGAAATTATTTGAAACTTAAATGTTCTAATGGCTGAGCAGCCGAAAGGCAAGAAGACATCAATTCATATTGGACTTCGCCGACGTAATTACAGAGCATGAAATATTCAAAACACGCAATAAATCGATTACACTTTATTTGACTTATGTACGGACGGAACCTACACTCTGGCATTGGATACCTCAATTCCAAATCGACTAATAACTGAATACGAAAGAGCGCACGTTTTATTTTCTACCGAATAAGTTATTTACATACCTAGATTTACCACAAACCAAAATAGTTGTCAATTGCGCCTGATATTCAAGACATACTTTCTGTCTATCATTTAATATTAAATGTCAGAAAGTTATTTCCCACAGCAATCAATTAAGTTTGAGTCAGTGTCAAGGAGAAAACCAACGTTTCTGCTAATTTACTATTCAAGCTTTTTCGTAATGGCAGGGTTCAAGAATAACCGTGAAGTATATTAATAATAGTTGATGCAAGCATATCAGCTTTTTCTTTCAGACACTTTTCAGACAATGCATTTTTATATATTTTTCATCCTTTAAAAAAAAACAGCTAAATAAATTATGGGAAAAAATGCGCACGCACAAAAGGAATATTAATATAATCATATAAATTGGTGCAGTAAAAGAGCTAACAAGCAAGTATAACCTCTTGCTACTCGAATGTCGTTGTCAAAAGAATTTTAGCAGTAAAAAGTGCGAAGCTTGTGCCGGCTCAAAATAAAAGTAATCAGTGGCGCTTGAGCTGAGTGAAAGGCAACAGAAATTACTCACATGACAAACAATATATGCGGTAAAAGCCGGCAGAAGCAGTCTTTGTGGACAAATCTGCCAAATATTTTATAGGGCGCCCACTGCACGGCTGTTGTGGCATGCCCCAAAGCGACTTTTCTGTTACGTTGAGCATTAAAAGTATATACAAGAGCGATTTTATTTTAGTGCAATATTTGTCATTTTATTTCCAGCGAAGTTCGTGTGGTAAAAATAGCTTTATGGCAGCTAATAATGAAAAATTATAAAATTGAGTTACAAGTTGAAATTGGCCGACATTAAATTGTTGCGCATGATAAATAATTGACATTTAAAATGAGAAGCGTCTATAAATTGCCAAAAAGCTTTTTAACACGGCCCACATGATGCATACGCAATGTTGAACTCTCGTTACACATACGGCATTAAATGGGTGTGCAGTGTAAGGAAACGGTAAATTTCTGGGCACAATGTGCTCAATTTAATTATGCGGCATAAAAAGTTGTGCGATGCAGGGCATTAAATTTCAATAATACGGAAACTGTTAATATGTAAATGAGAATACAGTCAACTGCAAATGTACTCAACTCAGCTTATACGAAAAATATTTTTGTGCATAAAAATATAGACAAATCAACTCAATGGATAGTTGTCACCAAAATAAATAATTAGCTTTAACCAAATTATCAACTGAAGCCAATAGAAAACCTGTTTGGTTACATAAAGCATACTGTTCTGTTATGAAAAAATAATTTTCGAAACCTCACTCGCATTCGAGCACCATATTGCTGTGCAAAATTTTAATTTGCATTCTAATTTATTTTATGTTTAGTAAACTTACTAGTGACTTGCCACTCGCCCGAGGGAAAAGGCAAATGGTAAGCTTAGCAAAGGAGAATTCTATTTATAATATAAAAACAGAAATTCACGGCAATGCAAAATAAACAAAAGTTTTTCGCGTTCAGTTGCGCTTTGCTGGCAGCTCACGGTCCTTCGGGCATTCAAATGCCAGTATTTTGACTTGAAAATTAATTTTCTTAAGCCAGCTTAAATAACACGAATAATGGATGAATTTTCAAATAGTTTACAATTGGAAAAACATTATTGTTTTTATCTTAATGCATATCTATAAAGGACGTACTATAATTTATTTTTTCGAATTGATATTAAGGTTCATACATCAAGTCTTTTTAGATGTGAGACTGTGAAAGTTGAAAATTTGCCAACCGCAAATTAAGCTCAACGCTAATTAGTGCAACTTGCCACGCGCTACAAAATAAGCTGAATTAAGTGAAACATTTGCAACAATTTTGTGCGAAAGTGCACCATCGCACGTATCCACAGAATACCATAAAATTCCGCAACACACACAGAGATAAACCCTTTTTGCGCTCTGTAATTTGCGGCAGACGTTTCTGTGTTAGCAACCAGCAAAAACTTTTAATTTAATTCTGATAATTGCTCGCGAATTGCGGCCAACAGGAAATAGATAAGAGAAAAAAAAATAATAATAAAAATACCACCCGCCAAATAATAATTCGTAATTTACAAATTCACTTTGGACTTGAAGTACAACGAAAGCATTTATAGAGAAAATCAAGCGGGGATCGTACAAAGGGTGGCGAGAGTCGAGAAGTCCTTGAGCGGTGGCTGCGTTAAGAAACTTGAGTGGGCTTTACATAAAGCAAAAACTACACTTGAATTTAATCCGCAATCGCATGGGTAATAAGATTCCTCCTCTGATACAACTGCCAAGTTGAAGCTTATTCAATGTCAAATTGAAACAAAAGTTAAGGCTTGATTCCAGTTACTAAGATGATCTTAAAGGCTCAGCTAAATAGTTTGGCTATTATCAGAGTCCTTAAATCCAAGGCAAATACTGTGGCGTTCATCTCTGCTGTTTAATGCCCTTTTTACGAGCTGACGTTCAACGTGTGCTGGCGCGATTCGGTGGCGTATACGTTACTTTTGAGAGACGTGCACACACTGACACCAGCACATGCAAGCCTGCGCGTAGCTCATAAAAGCAACGCCTCGCCACGAATGTCGCAAGCGGCATGTAGATTTACCCTTAGAATTTATTGCCACACATTCGGCTGAGGGTAACTGCAGTCCTCATGGAATAAAAAACACGCTGCTCGCAGCTGCGTTAACCTGACAGTTACAATATAATCAATGTCTATGGCACATATCAACTTGTCAATGTTGATTGCAACACGCAGAACAGGAGTCGACACATCTACTGCAATGTGCAACTGTGTCGCTACAGCTGCCACACGTGCCACATTCCACTTGCTGGTGCCTTTTCCGATTTGCTGCTGAAATGTGTAAATTGCCTACTGCCACACAAACAGGTTGCGTCCCAGTGGCACCAAAGTCCTAACTGTGTGCTCTGCAGGATGTGCGTGCCTCTATTAACAGCGGAAACATGCAGCGGAAATATAAACAGGAAATGTTGCCAGCAATATATTCAGCACGCCAACTTGACTAATTGCAGATACACGTTTAAAGTTTTATGACGAATGAGTGGTAAAAATAGTTTTAATTGTAGTACGAAACTTATTAAACCAACTTCAAAGGCCGAAAGTGACGTACAAAGTGAAAGTATCTATAAAATATAAACATATTAGATATTCCTTTAAATTATGCCAGTTTCAAAGGCCAAAACTGACGTATGAAGCTAAATATATATTAGATATTCTTTAACTTTACGTCCACCATAGTAGTAGTCAGATTTCGTAGGATGGTCTTATTGTCCTCTTATTTATTTTTCATAGCTGAATTGTGTCACTCGTGTTGTATATAGGCTCAGCTTGATTGATTCAATAAATGTAGTTTTTGATTTGCATTCACTTACCTGTAGCAGCAGGCTGTTGGGTACTTGTAACCATGAATTACGTTTAGTTCGTTGCTGTTGCCTTATTATGGCCATGTTGTTGTCGTGGCTGATGTTGGCAAACATTGGCCAACGTTAAAGCCTCGATAGCTTCGTCTGGTTGCCGTTACCCGTTCGCGTCCACACGTCGTCTCCATTCAGAACATAGAGCAGGTTTGCCTCTGTGTGTCTCGGTGTGTTGTGCAAACTGAGCCGCTGACGTTGGGGCACGGAGCTGCCTGTACAATCTGTAGTTTGTGTTTACATGCAACAATATGAGGCACGATTCACTTTGAGCTGCACTTTCACTGGCACCGCTGACTCTCACTGAACCAGCAGCACATTCATCAGCAAAATGCTCGCGCGATTGTTTACACGACTGCCTAAAAGCTGCAACAACCTTTTTGGCACGGAGTCGAACGTGTTGGTATAAGTTTTCTTGTTTTTCTTTCCTTCTCAGATTGCTATATTTTTGTCTTTTTTTTTACACTTATGCTGCAACGGAAAAATGAGAGAAGTAAAAAAGTTAGCGCTGGGCTTAACACATGGCACGAACGTATACGCAACATGACTAATGTCACCTGTGTACTATCACGTAATAAAATATAGTCACTACAGATGTAGCACACAAAGTCGATTGCAAAAATGCTTGAAAAACTTTGAAATTACTCACACAGCAAGTAGAGTATAGCTGCAATCAAAATTTAATTGCTGCGTTTTCAATAACTAGTTTGCCAACAAATCCCCTAGCACAAATCACCTGCTCGTCTGATAAGTTAGCCGCAATTTATTGCTCTAAATTGCCATTGGAAAACTTTTATTACTTTTTATTTTTAATCAAACTAAATTGTAATCCTCTTACTGCATGTTTCACATACATTGCAAAGTTTTTCCTGGAAATATAATTATGTTTTGAGACTTTTACAATCGAATTCAGGCAATTCAGCAGCTAACTTAATTCCTCTGATTCATTTTCCATTCCATAGTGGTTGCATTCTTGGCGCAGTTTTCCATTTGAATTTTGGCCAATTCTCTCGTTTCATGCGCTGTCAGTTTTCAGCTTGGTCGCATTTCTTACAGACCCACAAACTGTCAGTTGGTGTTTCCCTTCTTTTCGCCAGCTACGAAAATGAAACGTCAAAGTGCAAAGTATGACAAATTGCATTTCCATTGTTAATTTGTATGCATAGCTTGCTGCGTCTCTCTGCCCCTCTGCCCCATGCAAATTAGCTTTATCACTCTTATATATATATATGCATAAAAAATCTTGGCTCTTGGCGCCAAAAAACTTTTTCAATTCAAGTTAGCTGAGCCTATAATTCAATTGAGTATTGAATAAAAATCAATATGTTACGTTGTGTATATTGAGGATCCTTTGTTCAAATAAATTATAGGAAACGCTTTAGTATTACGTGCACGCACAGCACATACTACCACTATAAAGATAATCTTCGATATATAATTATTTGGATTTAATAGTAGAGGTCAAAGGTTTCTGAAAGGTCACAGGTCACAAGGCATAATTTTCCTGAATATGACGCAATATTTTTGTATGAACACTTTTGCTTTTTTAAATTACAAAACTCATAACTATTTTTACTTAACAACTTATTTGGCTTCCACTATCGTAATCTAAATCACTAAAGGTTTGGGCGCTACGACACGCCTTTGAATTTGACTTTCGGTATGCATAGTTATTTTGGGACAGAACTCTTGGGTCATCAGAATAATTTGTGTCAGCTAATTTCCATTAGGACAACTAATGAATATGGTCAAAACGTGTATCTAGAAATGCGCCCTAATATTTTCTAATTTATTGAAGCGGCTAATGGCTTATAGCTGCTTAACATGAATACCCTCATGCGAAGAGTGAGGCTTGATGTCTGTTAAACTAAACTCAGTCCGTCAATTATTATATTTACCAATGCTAGTTGTTAAACTAAAGATTATTTTGTTAATTTCTATGATTTCTATACCAAATAATTTTATTACCACTTTATTTACACACAGTTTTAATTTTAAAACATACTTTTAGGCATACAAGAAATATTTTTGTTTACCAATTTTTGGGAAAAGTAAGAAATTAAAGCTTTATTCGCAAATAAATTTGCATGCTCTATGGTTACAAACGGCACGGTAAATAGAGATTTATTTGAAATATAATAGACATATGTCATGTAATATATACTCGTTAAATAGATCATATATTCTGCTAAAGTGTTTGGGATTTTAAATTGTGCGGAACATTAAAAGATTAAATGACAGAAATATTGCCATTAGGGTCTGTAACGTCCAGCTTAACTGCTATGGTAGGGAGCGATGACTAACAACACCAGCGGCAATTGGCCAAATGGTGTTGGTTATTGTGTATGTGTATGTCGCTAACAAGGCAAAATCACTCGACTGCATAACAGATTGAGATTTAAACTGAATGCCATTTAAGTGTCGGGCACAACAGCTTACCCTTGGTCCCCTATACATTTCCCGCCGCTTCTAATGCTACTTACATTCATTTGTGCTTCATTCATTGTGTTTTCACTTGCGTAAATATGTGTAAAAATGCTTTACGACAACAACAACATTCGTTGCATGTCACATGCATTACGACGCGTCCGACAGGGGGGTTCAGGCTCTTTCTTGGGAAAACGTACTTTAAAGGATGCTGTGGCACTTAAGTATGTGGCGATGTTAGTATGCATGTATGTGAGTGTTTTATGACATTTATGTAGATTGCTGGCCCAAATGCACCCACCACACAACACACACGCACACACACACACACATGCTAACACTTTATATGCTAAATGTACATATGTAAATGTAAGAAGTGCTGATGCGAACCAAGCGGCTAGTTCACTTCCGTCTAACAAAAGGATTTATGTGTCATGCACAACAAATAGGAAAAATGTGCAGCAATCGCACATACACACATACGCATACAGAGCAACCCAGTGAAAAGAAGCGAGAAATATGTAAGTGTGAGGCGTTGTCTTTGGCTTTGCATAAAAAATTGGCTGTGAAAACGCTTTGGGCAAATTTGTTTTCAGTTTTACACACACATTTCTCCCATTCTGCTCACATGTTCAGCCAGTTTCCCTTTCATGCTGTTCCGCGTCGTGTTTTACAGCTGTGCGGTTTTATTTACGTTTCAGCATTTTTCACATTTTACTCTCCAGCATTTTTATTTGGCCGTGGAAAATATTTTTGTGGCCACAACTAAATTGTTAGACCATTTTCAATTCTAATAATTCTAAAAAATGAATGCGCATAAAAGCAACTCAGCTTTGACAATATATGAGAAGTGAAAAAAAAAAAAATAAAAAATAAATTGACTTTCTCATTAATTATTATTAAATTTTTGTAATTTAATATTATCGATGTTGCTATCGGAACTAAGATAATGCGCTGGTTATTGTATATTTACAACATGCGAATACCCACACATAAATCCCCAACCGTTTAATATATTAATGAATGGGAATATCCCACAAGTTATCACATACATACACATGCACTTGGGTTGAATCATTGGGGCGTATAGCCAAAAAGCTTCATAAATTTACTAATGAATGGCGTCAACATAAACGCTTGAATTGCTGCCAAAGCGGCCATGCCCCATAGCCAGCACTAAGCGAGCTAAATAGAAATTTAAACTTTTAATTAACTTAATCGCAATCGCCAACACGCATGAATTAAAACGGAAAACAAATTAATTTCAGCAGGGCATAGCATAAATTAATTAATTGGAATTCGGTATTCACATTGTTGAATTTTATTGCATTATTTGCTGGCAACAATTTGGACAAATAGTTTCTGGGATCTGCCATTGAAAATGAAAATGAAATTGAAATTGAGCGAAGCTCAGAGAACACATAGAGCACAGCACAATGCCAAATTGATGAGTTGTTGCCAATTTGAAATGCCAATCAAAATGACAGAACAACACAAATCGAATCCATAAATTGCAATACAATTTTTCTGGGTCTTATTTAATTTGATATACCCTAGCGTCTGCCAAAGTTTCTACCACAATTTATCGTTTTTAAGCAGCCGCACACAGTCTTCTTATCTGTTCATAAAAAACATCGTAACATAAAACTTTTGTAGCATGATATCAAATGTATAGCTATAATTTCAGAAGATTTAATTAAATGAATTAAATTTTTCTACATTTTATTTTGAATAATAAGAGTATACTTTTTTCGACTACTTGAATTTTGCTTTCATCTGCATAATAATTCAAATGCAAATGCATTTTTGTTATCGCACCGAGAAAACGATTTAAATGCCAATAAATGCATATATGCCTGAGGGGCGTGGCTTTTGGGGCCCCCAAAAAGGAATTTGATTCGTTTGTTTGTCTGACTTTGTGTCGGTTGCTTGACAGCTTTTACATTTGATTGAATGCTAGATGACTTTGAGAATGACGAAGCTAAATGACAAATTATTGAAGTGAGCAGAGTAAATCATTAAAATAACTTCCATGGGGTACAATTCATTTGGGCAAGAAATGAAAAAGTTGACGCCATTAATTGACACTGTCTCGGGGCATTTTATGCAACGTAAGTGGAGCCAAGGTGTATGTGTGCGTGTGTCTTGCACGTTTCGGGTATAATCCCAGCTCGGAGTGTAATTCGTTGGAAGTCACTGTGGGGACATCTAGAAGCGCACTGTGCTGTGTCTGGGAAAGCTCATTTCCGTTTTATATTTAAACACTTGAGGCTAAAATGTTTGCTTTGCCCAATGCTCCGAGCTGTGAGGCAGCAACGCAGTGCAAAATCATCATAAAAAAGGCAAGAAATGAAAAAATAAATAGCCAGCCAGAGAGGGTGGCAAGTTTTGGTCTATGACTCGTTGGAGGTGCTGGCAGAGGAGGTGTCGCTGGTAGTGCTTAGCGGGTGGATTTTTAAATTAGTTTCCCAACTCTACATAGACATGCAGTCGAAAGGACGAGGGGACACAAAACGAACTGTTTGTCGACCTTCTTTGGGGCAAATGGACTTCCAAGTCATTGGATGTGACATTTCGGTGCTTATTTAAATGAATTAAGTGATTTTTCAAGTGCTAAGCTCTCCACGAGCTGCAAACTCATTTCCGCTCACTTCGCATTCGCTATATACTTTTGTAGCAGCTCTTGGCTCTTTAAGGTTCATTTGATTTGCTTTTTTTGCGGCTACAACGAACTGTTTATTTACAGGCAATCAAAACTTTAACAGCCGCTCGCAATTTGCCGTCGGTGTTTTATGACACTCTATCTATTTAGACGGCAACGAAATATTTTAACAAAACGCAAAATATAAATAAACTTGCTGTAAGGCAATAGTCAAATCGGTGTGCGAAGATACTCTATATATAGATATATAGATATATATATATATATATATATATAAATATATATATATTTTTTTTTTCTTTTTGATCATACAAATGTCTGTTAAAATATATTTACTGCCAGTGGGACTGATAAGTTTTAAAAGAGTCCCGACCTTTCCACACATGGTGGCTGAACACAAAAAGCTGCTTGGTTCGACAGTTATGTAAAAGTTAGGAAAACTAAATAAAAAGAATTTGTACTTTTTTATTTTATAAACCAAAGCTGTTATTTTTAGTAACAAGCTTTAATGGAAAATTAAAAAAATATATCGAAAATTTTATTAAAGCTGCATTCGCGGCACTGAACTTATAATATAATTAATAAATATTGAATCTAGGCAGCATTACAATCGTAGATCATAGCAGACTCTATTTAGCTCTGAACTGCATCTGAAATTAGCACATTAAACATTCATTCGTTTAAAGCACACCTCATAGTATTTTATATGTGTAGGCTATAAAATCACGTAATTAAGACGCGTGCCCTCATGAGCAATGTGTTAAAGACAATGTGCAGATATAAACCCAATATAATTTCGACTAAAATGTTTTCCCCTTTTCCCTTTGTTTTTGCTATAATTTTTTGGTACATGTTGACCATGCGGCGTATGCGCGATGCGAGTCAGTTTTTATCATTGTTTGTTTTGCTTGCCGGCCTGGGACCATTGTTACATAGCGTTGAGGATACGTGTGCCTTGACAGGTGTGAGGTGACAACACAGCAATAAGTGTCAAAGTGGCACGAAAAGAAAACGAGAATCGCTTAAAAGCGTTTTCAATTCATGAAAGGGTTGCGCCGTGGCACACCTCGGCCCGCTTTTGCACCTTCACTGACTGAATGGTTGGCTTCTTTAGCCACTGTACTCAGTTGCAGTGGTCGTGCTTAAGCTGTTTTATTGTTATGCTATTGTTATTTAATGCCAAGTTTAATGCCAAAACACACATGCGGCAGGCACCTAAAACACTTTTATAAGCAACCCATAAATAAGTATATGTCCCAACTGTTTTCCTTATAAAGTATGTACGTGTGGGTCTGTCTCGCGCTCTCTGATAAAGACTGCCCTCGTCTGGTTAGCCACCCAGTCACCAACTACCAGTTGTAAGTTTCCATTTCCAGCACACACACAGAGAGACACAGAGACACATGTTAGTTTTGCCATACATTTCACACTTTGTTTGTTGTACATATGAATATTTTTCGCTTTTGTTTTGGTATTCCAGCGTTCTAAAGAATCTCAGGTTTCAGAAACTAATGCACGTAGGCTGCGTCTGTAGTCGAGTTATTATTATTATATTGCCGTTGTTATTTATTTTAGACAAAGAAATGTTGTAAAACAATTTTTCATGCATTCCCAGAGTGCAACACATGACAAAATTTATTGAGTTAAAAAACCACAACCGCATGGAGAACAAATTCCAGCTACTCCCACTCTTAAATCAAATACATGGAAATGCTCTTACACATATTAATAATGCATGTGTTTTGCTAACCTTTTTCAAATCCAATTTGTAAATCTGAACCCAACTTCACTGTCAATAATAATTACCCAAGAAAAAGTGTCACGAAAACGCTTGTGAAGATAAGCACTAAATGAGAAGTAACTTAAATTGGAAATAATTCAAATTCAAATGAGCCGCCCTTATAGAGCTTTGTTTTTTTGACATGAGAAATGTTAACAAATCTATTTCCAAACAATTATTGCAACTAATGCACTTAGCTCACTCTGTTGTCAGAATAGAACGTAATCCCTGATCTCCGTTGATGCCAGTCGACAGAGTGAACTAGCTTCCAAGTTTAATCAGCTCTACGCTGGAAGTCGACTGTTTAATTTGAATGAGAGAATTATTATAACAAGATTTGTTTGTTGTTAAGCACGTGCCAAATTTGAAAAGTTGCAAAATTACTACATGAACAGCAGTACGCGTGTTTCTTTAATTACATTTGTAATATGCCCTTCCGCCTTGCTGTTAATTACGCCGTTGTCTTGAACACAACAAAAAACGCCAAACAAAGCATCTAGAAGAGGAAAATGGCAAATTTTCCATAGCTATAGCGACAGTAATAACAAATTGTAATTAGCTGAAGTGTCGGATTTACGGCTGGGGGCCCAGTGCAATAAAAGTCATTCAAAATCGTTGCACTTGAGAGTAGTTCACTCAGCACTGAAATGATACGATACCCAGCCCAAAATAAGAGACGCCTATTACCAATATCAATTTGCATAACTAAACGCCGCTGGCAGCTGAGCACACAAAAAGTGCGTTTCGCTCTACTCGAAACTTACCTGAATAAATCATTGAGTTTGCGTTTGCGATCTTGAAGCCGACATCGACAGATACGAATATTCTGGGCGAGATTGGAGACTCCAAATTGATTGGAAATTCGGTCAAGTTTTTAGTTGTTGTTGCTGCTACTGCTGATGCACTTTAGAGGCGGTAACCGGCTTGACAGTTTGTTTAAAATTTGTTGTTGTTTTTTTTTTTTATTTCTTTCAATATTTATTGGCGTTGTCTCTGTCGCTCTATTTGAAAAAATAAGAGTATTATTTATGTAAGTTTGAACACACTTTATGATTGGCTTAGTTATAGCACGAATTATCCGCTTGAGCCAGCTGCTACACAATTAATTTGTTGATTGTAAGCGCACAATTTATGAATAAATATTTATTAGCTGTCATGGCACGAATTATTTGGCAACGTAATTGTAAAATGCTTAAGCTATTAGCTGACATTATGATTGCAGTATTGTCAGTACTGAATACTAATATCAAACAAATCTCGTTATTAAAAAAATACAATTATTTTCTGTATGACTTTAACAAATGGCTAAATCTCAAATAAAATTTTGTACTTGCAAAATTAAATTTGCTTTGAAATTCTATTTAACATTCATTATGCAAATGGCGGAACATTAAAAACAATGAAATTATTTCCTAACGATGCTAATTGCTTTCAACAAAAGAAATAATGTAACACACACAATATTCACACACCCACACGCACACGTACGATACGCGGAAATTATATAGAACACGAAAGACAATAAAATATATCGTGAAAGACATTTTACTGTGGATTAAAAATCCGCAAATATGTAACGAATGAGCGTGAGTATAAAAGTGCACTATTTCACACACACACACACACACACACCAACACCCACGCACACTCGATTTACAATTTGTGGATTTAATTAATAATTTGTTTTCGAATTGTTGCTTGCTGAAAATACATTTCACAGTGTGAAGCACGTAGCTGCTGCAGTTGTTCAGCATGTGCAATTACCCGAGAAGCGCTCATTTAAATGAGATTATTCAATGTTCACTTAAGCATCAATTCACGGTTAAATCCTTGCACTTTTGTCCAATTCGAGGACTCGATGGCAACTGAATGCGTACGACGGAAGCGCGGCTGCGATCACGACTTCGTTGCACGACAGCGAACGCTCTACACTTCGGCACCCACACACCGAAGCACACAAACATATTGATACACCCACACAGACACCTACAGTATACGTATTCGATTATACTACCGTTATGACGGCTTAAAAATGGCGTCGATGTGAACGTTTTCATGCGTTGCACAACCAACGCGGCGGCATTTTCAACACGAACTGATTGCCAATTCAATTCCAGTTGGCGCCACAGCCGAATGCGAAACGTTGTGGAAGTGAAACACGAGCAGAACAGCACAGCACAGTATGGTTTCCAATAAGACAGAACAGCAACAATCGTGGCTGTTGCCGGCTTTGTGCTTTGGGAAAAAATCGCATGCGACAAAGTTGGTAATGATAGATTTACTTTTGACCAAGTAGTATATCAATAACGGGACTAATTAGGCGAATTTTTTGTATTTTATTTTTTTTTGTTTTTTGTATTTCATCGGATTTGTAGGCGGAATTTCGTCTCAGAAACTCACTTTGATACGCGGCTACTTGTTAGCCATTTGACGCCGCTTCGGGGCAGGAGAAGGACAAAGTGAAGGAAAGCATAATAAATGGAAGAGCATCAAGAAATTTGCTGTTGACCAGAAAAATGAGGCAATAAGGGAATAAAGGGGCACGCACTGACACACAGCGTACAAAAGTGTGAATTGTACAGAAAATTGTGTTGGGTTTTCCGTTTTGACACTCCCTTTTTACTTTATTTGCCGTTTCACTTGATGATCAAGTCGACATTGTCAATTTAGCAAATTTTTTCTTTGATTTTTATGAGAAAAGAAATTTATTTATGCTTAGATTACTTTGGTTACCCTTTACAGTTACGCAGCTGATTTGATGACACTATGCAACAGGGGATTATGACCAGCTGGCCAATATGGATAATGGGCTACCTTAAACATTTTAAGGTTGCTGTAACTCGTAAGCTGACCCTTAATGCTTGTGGCCACCAGAAAATAAAGTTATTGAAAAGTTCATCTTTTTTGCAAAGCAAAAACTTTTGCGAGGTTTATTTTCGCTTGCTTGTTTCTTGAATAAAGTTCGTGACACAGAAGCAGTCTAAAAATATTCATTATTTTTAAGTGTAAATAATATTTATAATTTTTTAAAGGGTTCGGAGCGTATTCCAAATCTGATTATTGGACAAACATTTCACAATTTGTTGGATTTTGCTTGTATGGAACGCCAGTTGCTGTTGTCAGTGGTGTGATAAATGCGCAGTTACCGCCCCCAGAATGGTTCACATAGATACGGCCATTTAGGACAAACATACACACGCACAGGCAGTCACATAAGTGGGAACAACAAGGATTCATCGCTAATTAGGATAAACAGCTGTTGCTAAATTAATTACATATGATGGGCACATGAATATAAACATGATTCGCCCATCGCTGAACAACAACTGCAAGCTTTATTTGGGCTAGCTGCCTTACTCACAGCTAAACTCGCAATGAAAACGAACCACTTTTATTTTGGCTCTTTCACATTGTATCTTATGTCAGCAATCGTTGTGCCAGCAATAAATCTAACAATCAGCTGAAGCAAAAAAAAAAAAAGGGAAAAACTTTCGTTGAATGGCCAAAATGGAAAATGCAGGCAGCAGCTCTATGCTAGACGCTCCCTTTAAATTTGCATAAGCAGCCAGAAAATCTACTTGGACGTTGCACCTGACAGTCACTAAGTCACCAGCAAAAGGAGCTGACTGTCTTTTTGTGCTGGCTACGAGAGAACGGCAGTTGGTGGAGCAGAGTGTGGAGAGTTGGTGCTCAGCCCGTAATCTCGCATATATTATGCTCCTTAAATGTACGGTGGCTTGAAGTCAACACCTTGATCTAAGTGCATATTGTAAGGCATCTCTTTATGTCGCTTTGCCACCATATATAAATATTTACCTAAAACTTTTCTTCACGTCGCGACGTTCGAGAAAGCTTTGAAAAGTATTGGCATATTCCTTTAGGTTAATAATTTTATTATTTCATTATTGCTTTCCCAATTCTGGGAACTCAGGCAAATTCTGATAATCAACTTATCTCATGATTTTGGGTGTTCAATTTGTACAAAGCTGATTACACAATTTTCATACTTTTCAGCACGAAATCCCGAAAATCGATTACACCCACACACCCCCACACACACACACACACAAGAGATATTTGGTTTTTCACAATTTCTCTTTACCTTTTTATCGATTTGGCACTCAACAATTAAGGGCTCAGACTAGGTTAATATTAGCCAAATATAATTGGCACAACGATTTATCAGTCGCTCAAAATGCCATTAAAATTATAAATTTGTGCTTTTAGCATTAGGCAGCCAGACATAAGTCATTTTTCTTAATAAATTTTCAAAATAATAATAATACCGAAGAAAATAATGCGAATAAAAAGTTTTCATTTAATCTTATATATTGTGATTAATTGTACCTCACAACATTTTAGTAGTAGATATATAAATGTAAGGAATCAAAGCCTTTTAAGTAGTCTGTTTGGGTTCTCTGGAGATGATCTACGTGAATACACTTTAAGTTTTGTTTTAGATTTATTTATTTATTTTTTCGTTTCTTTTGACTGCTCTTATTACGCCTTTGATTGCATATCTCAATGCCTTGGATTTGTATATTTGCTTGAGAGACTCTTTTTTGCTGCTCAGTATCTCATGAAAGTCGGCCCTAATGCGACTGTTGTGCTGGCGCTTCTGTCACTCAAAGGCAAACACCTGTAATAAATATTCGTTTGCCGTTTCTGGTTTACGCTTTCGTCTCGGTCGGTTATCCTGGTTTGCTGGCTGCCTGCCAGATACATTTCGCTTGATTTTCCATGTGAGCGCACAGCAACAGCAGCAGCAACAGCAGCAGCAAAAAGAAAAGCCAGAGATGAAAAACTGCCTGGCTGGCACATTTTCATATGGCATCGCCTGAGAACTTAACTCAATTCCCATTCAAGCAATGGCAGCGTGCATAAAATGCCAACACGGCAGGGCCATCATTCGACCAACAGCGCGAAAGAAGTGCAGCCACGCACTTGATGGCATAAGCACCCGAGCTCAGCGAGTTCAGTGGCCACGCTTTGGGGCCGGCCGTTTACTGGCGATGGCCACATTTGGTTGCACATGTTGCACGATATATAATTAAACGTATAGAGCACACTGGTTTCTTAATTTAGCTTAGTGGTGTTTAATACAGCTCCCGTTGCTACTGCTGCTGTTGCAGCTTCCTGCCTGCCCAACCGGTATTGCAGGAGTCTGCAGCCTGGCAGGTGTCGCACTTTTAATCTGACTGCAGCGTGGCAACATTTGCGCACATCTGAGCACTCACTGTGTGTTATTAATTGCGTAATTTGTTTATTAATACACAAATGAGCACACACACCTGGACCCACCTGGCCGGTGCCTATGCCACCCACTTACATTATGTGCACTCAAGAGCCGTAAACAGTTAAACGAAGATAGGCCTTGTCCTGAACAAAAGGAGACTCGCTATCTGCAGCCACATTGTACTTAAAGCCAGAGCTTGCCATTGCGAGTCACTCGACACAATTAAAGAGCTTACCTGCCGCAGCAGACTCTCTCCGAGAATTTTAATCTCATTTCAACTGTGCAGCGTACAAAAGTTGCGCACGAACTTTTCCGCCAAGTGTTTGACTTGCAATTGAAATATTTTGCTCCAACATTTTTGCCGCACAGGCACTCACATACATGCAGACACTTCTTCTACGCTGGGGAACTGAGTTGTGGGGCATAAATCAATTTTTATATGCTCCTACTTCAGCAGGCTCTCTTTTTGCTTGCTTACTTACTGCTACTAGATGCTGCCTTCATGCTCTTTAATTGGCTGCACATGGAAAATTCTAATGGCAAACACGAGCGCAAGACCCCTCATGGAGACCATGTGCGGAGCTGGTAACGCT
The DNA here is from genome assembly GCA_035047625.1 of Drosophila mettleri. Taxonomy (NCBI): domain Eukaryota; kingdom Metazoa; phylum Arthropoda; class Insecta; order Diptera; family Drosophilidae; genus Drosophila; species Drosophila mettleri. Next base: position 2,443,179 of record JAWNPI010000035.1, read on the forward strand.
TTAATTAAATTATAATTACCAGCGTCTTATTAGCCCAATTACAGACACCACCACAGCCGTAACCAAGCAAGGACACATGTCCACATATCCGCATGCGTCCTTCGCTTTAAGTTCAGGTCCCCAGCACTTTGCCATATTGAATTTAATAATATTTTCGCAAGAATCTCACATATGATTGAGTTCAGTGACCATCAACAACATAATAGACTTTTCCTGCGAAACTGAAAGCTATATTCTGTTTTGTGCTTATTAATATATTTTATAAATAAAATATTAGCCTAGAAATAAATATATTTAAATGCGCAAGCAAAGTATAGAATTTAGCAAATAGAAAATGGAAGCAGATTAACAAAAGTCTTAAAGCTAAAGCTAAAGCACAAATAAATAAATCTCTTCAAAAATATGCAAAAGTGAGCAAAACTTTTATCAATTTAAAGCGAATTTTGACAGACCACAGCAAATTGAAGCCTTTTCATATTGGTGAAACTAACCGCAAAATCCACTTAGGCAACAATTTGAACTGTCGTTTAGAAAATTGCATGCAAATTTGAGCCATCAGACTTTAAGCGGCTAAAATAGAGAATTTAGTTAATTTGCAATATAGCACAAGAGCAGATATTATCGTATGTCATGTGAGACACAAGTACATACAAATACATGTATCATGTGGGTTGCTGGTAAAATATGCGAACTGCAATGGTTGGATGAGCAAGAAATATGCAAGTCATTGATGTGATGTTTATGTAGAGAAACGCGCATATTTATGTTTATCACGTAAGGCTGCTACTGACGTATGCTGAAAGCTGGTGCATACCCTACACACTGATTAATCAAAGCCCTCGTTGTCGGGCAGCAATAACTTTTACCCAGTTTGACCAGGCCCCAATATTGCGCATACGTCACGTTCGCATTTGAATAGCATCAACACGCCAGCGGGCAGGAATATTGTAAGGAGCAGGCCACTTGCAACCCAATGATTACAGCACAAAGCACACACAGGTAACAACATACACACACGCACACAGACCCGCACACACTGTGTTGGCCTTTCAATTGCAGCAATCTGCTAGTAGCTAGTAGCTGTTGCCCGCTGGCAGCTGCAACAAGCTCAGTGAACAACCAAGAAAAATGAAGCCAATACAAAAACAGCACCCAGGGTGTCGAGTGCATTAGATGAATATTAAAAGCACTTTGCCAACAGCACTCAAAGCTCACCGATAGGTCAAGAGGGAATGTGGCAGGCAGGCAGTCTCTCAGTTAGTTAGTTTCTTGTTATTGTTGTGGCTGCTGCTCCTCCGCCTGCTGCTATTGCTGCCAGCTCTACGGGAACTCTCGTCATCATCATTGCGTTGCACAACGCATGTTTAAGCTAAAGTTTGGCTCGTCTTTGTTTGTGTTGTGTTGGAAACTTCCATCTACTTACATTAATTCGTTGAGCCCGTGGCATTTGCAATATTTTGCTTGCATTATGATTGGAGCTTACACGTATTTGCATATAATCACATCAGCTTAGCTAAGAGGATTGGGAGCTGACAGCGCGAGCATTTTATACAATGCAGCCCGTTGTCCAAATCACACTCCTACGGCCCGCCCAATCACTGATTTTGACAATTGTGCTGCGTAATTTTACGACCACAGCAACCGAATGCGGTTCATAATTTGCGGCGCTGGCGCTGTTGAGTGGCATTGTCATTGCCATTGTCACTGCCAGCTGTCAGAGAAGGGCAGCCACAGGCCGGCAGCCAGCTTGACATGCCGTTCGACCAGCCGTTCGACCACCCGCTCAACAAGCCGCTCGACAATCCGTTCGCCTGTCAGCGCCAGCAGCGGTCGCTGTATGCTCACCTGTTGGGTGGCGCAGGTCTTACATCTGTGTCTGCAGCTGATGGCTGAGCCTGAACCGCAGACTCTTTAACATTTACTTTAGTGTACTTTAATATACCGCTTAGTTTCCTGAGCCAATTAAAAGTCTCATTCTGACAGAAGGCTTACTCTGCGGCAGCCACCTGTTGCCACTTTCGTTTGATGCTGCGAGCTGTCGGAGCTTTTTCGTTAATCAAACACAGAAATGTAATTTATAAAAACGTCCAAAGGACTAACCAAACCGACAGCAACATGACCAAATATTCATTCTACCAAATGCGATAGGATTAGTATAATCCAGTTAATGATGCTCGCCTGCCAGCAACATTAGTCGGAACGTGATCTCATTGATTGCGCCAATACAGCAAAAGAAAAATAAAAATTGGCTGCACTTGGCTGCCGGCTAAGATTAAGCAGAAAATAACAGAACTAAAAGAAAAAGCTAACTTTGGGTTTAATACATAAACAACTTATATTGAAATTCAAATTGTAATTTATTGTATTCTCATAAAATACTTTCCACGTCTGCATAATAAATAAGCTTTATGAGTCACATTCATATTTCAAATTGAAGCAGCACAAGAGTCAAGAGATGACTTGATATTGGAGTTGGGAATAAACCGTACTGCCGACATTTACATGAACTGGTATTTGTGTAAGTGAGTGTTTTAACAAAACCACTTGACAACACATAGATTGTGGCGTGAGTCATGCCCTAAGGCAAGCCATGGAAGCCCAATGCAAACTAACAAGTAACCAAAAGCAGTGCGACAATCCAGAGCTGAGTCTAACTAACAAGAACAATAACGCCAACAAGCACAACAACAATGGCGACTGAAGGCATCTGAAATTCTTTGGCTTATCAACGGGCCAATGCCGGAAGCTGTGAAAGCATTCATACATATTTGCACGCCTCAATGTTGGTAGAGCTGGTTCTGTTTCTACTGATGCTGTTGCTGGCTCTGTTGTAGTCCCATTGTGTGTCAAGTTGGCGACGCTATGCGTATCGTGTGCTCATCAAATTACGTATTCAACAGACAGTCTGTCTTACTGACGTGTCAGACAGGCTAAACAAATAAACGACTAATAAAAATGTTCCTTGCCATGAAATTTGCCTGCACTTTCCTATAGTTGGGTAACAACCTGCCTGCTCAACTGACAGCATCTTGTAAAGGTATTCAGCATATTTATTTAATCTATTTACATTGCTGATCAACAAATTGCTTTAACTACTTCCTTTTGCTTGCAAGCAATTAAACTATTCTGTCAGCAATTGCATATTGACTCAACCTGCAGCTATTTTCCTCTGCACTTGTGTGAGAAGTCCTGAAAGTCTTTCAGTGTAAACTCAATTGCTGCATGCGAAAAGAAAATAAGATAAAAAATGTCCATTAACAATTTTGTTTAATTACAATGTTAATAACTTAATGCAATTGACATCAATTTCTCTTGCCAGCCGTCGTCGTCGCCGGCATGCATCGTCTGTCGCCTGGCCGCATTTTCAATTCAGTACCAAAAATCAATCATAATTCAATTATGGCAGGGCGCAGGGAACTGGAGTGCCTTATGGACATCATTTTTTTATCCACACACATTTACATATATATTTATATATAAATATGTATTATTTTCTAAATTTCTAGAATTATTTTAGGAAGTACATTGTTGGCACAATTATTATATTTATTATATACTTATATTATATAAAATTTAAGCACTTATAAATATAAATAATTAAAAAAAAAAAGGAATATTTACAATTTAGTTTAGTTGGCGGCATCCATATACAGAACTGAGCACAACTAACGACGCAGCTCACGTAATAAAGAAACAACAGCTCGCTACATTGGAACTCATCCATCAACTAAATTGAGCACGGCCATGTGGCATAGATTACGCCCAACTCTTTAACGTGGTGGCAACGAATGCAAGCAGCGCCAAATCTGCACCGCGTGCGTCGACTTACAATGCGCACTGTTCTGTGTTATAACACGCCATTAATAAAGTCAAACAAAAAGTACGTCAACCCACGCTAGGTTCGCTGACGGATCAGCCAAAAGCCATAAAGGAATAGAGATGGCAACAGATCCTGCGGCGCAAATGGTCTGTGTCACATCAGGCTTAGAAGGGCGGAAGACGAATGGCAAACGCTCTGCCGTCTGCGCCGCAGATACGTGTTGACATGTCAGTTAGGCAAATGAGGGTAGACAGCTCACTAAAAAGGCCCATTCTCCTCCATGCCTTAAAGCAGCTACGAAAGTTCACACAAAAAAAAAAATAAGTAAAATGAAAACAAAACCACACAAAGTTGACGGAATTCAATGGCCTTTAAAAGCGAGCCTCAGACAGGTCATTAACTGAATTTGCAGCGAAAACTGCAGGGGGGCAAGCCAATTGCCCCAATGACTGTTAGTTCAAATAAATGGTCTCCGTGGGCAACTCCCTAATAATAAATTTCGGTCATTTATAGAACAATTGCTGTTGCCAGCTCAAAATCACAGCTGAAATATACAAATTTATCAGCGGACAAGCTGCTGTCACTACCCTGTAAATAGCTCTAAGAATTGTAGCACAAATATGGTATCGTGAAAGCCCAAAAAGCAAATACCTGATATAAACTGACTCAACAATCTTAATGAGTTACAAAATATGTAGTGCTCAAAGTACTTAAGTATTTAAGCCAATTCCCAAAACAATTTAAAGTTTTCCATTGTTATCCTTGGCTGCCACTCATAAGTTAAATAGGCCTAACTACAGCATATCTTTAAGTTGAAATTCCTCAAATTCTGCATTCTAGTTATAATTTATCGGGGTGGTGTAGCGTGCGCATGTGTCACCGCAGCAGACTGGAATAGCATAGATTTCGTTGTGGCCCTAAGGGCTCTCAGTCCGTCACCTACATAAAGCCACAAAACCAGCCGACAAGCTGCCCGCATACGAACCAATACTACAAGCGATAGTGCTTAAAATTGTAAAAAAGGGAAAATGAAAAAAAATAATAGGAAAAGCCAGCAACAGGGCTCGTAAATGCAAAGAGAATAATAAAAATCGATTTAAAACAGGACTACAATTGAAATTGAAATAGAGCCTGTGCCATCCTTTTGGCCAGCCCGACAGCATTATGTGGTATTGTGGGCACTGCTCATCCCAAGGCTTCAGCATCATGCCACGTTGTTATTTGATAACCCATTGTGGCAAACGTTTTTCACTGAGCGCGCAAATTGAAAAAAAAAAGTGCCATCCAGTGCAAAATGGCAGAGGGAAAGGCTGTGGATTCATCCCGGCGAATGCCGAGTGGCAAGTGGCAACCGATGAACGTGTGAAATCCATAAAAGGGTAACCAATGCCTGTCCTTGATGGCGCGTGTCCATTTTGTGCTGTCATTGAACGTGAACGTGAAAACCTAAGCAGAATACCAAAATAACAGAGACAGAGAGAGAGAGTAAAGGGAATACCAAATGCGGAATACAGAATGCCAATGTCATGGACTTTACTTCCTCTGAAGTCCACTGAAGTCTCAATTAGTCTCATTTGGCTGATGATTATCAATCTCAAAGGTCAAAGGCGCAGCAGAAACAGCTCTTCTGATTGGATTTATCTCCGTACCGCTTGCAAAACGAAAGCGATTTAATAATTTAAAAAGAACCATCAGCTAGCCTGTTCTGGGCTATTGCTTCATTCAAGCGTTAAGATAAGTAAAAACTTATTTTGGCTGCACAGCTCAGCATGTAAAAGTTAAAGCCCGTTCACAGGCATCAGGCATACAGCTCTCGATTATTTTTTTGGCATTGCCACATATATAATTCAGTGCAAGGCAACATGTAAGTGGCATGTGCATGCCAAAATGTGGAACTTATCAGCGTTGATGTGTGAGTGCATCTTTTACTTTTACACATTGACGCACAGGGCGTATGCGCAATTCGGACACTGTAGGACGCATATTGGATTAAGTTAATCTGAATAAGTTGAACGAAACTGAATTTAATAAATCTTTAAAACTTCAATACACTCTGATTTGGGATTCAACTGAGAGATTAAAAATCAGCCGCAAAACATTTAAGATTTAATTTAAGTAAATGTACAAGCATTGAGCCAGCCAAATTCAGCGAATATTTCAACGCACAGTCAGATTTCACCCTTGCCTTAGCCCTTCCTCGGCTCGGCTCGGCTCGGCTCTGGACTGGGAACTCGGAACTTTGTCTAGAGTTGAGAATTTGTGTTTATGCATTAAATTAGGGGAGTCTCGGCGAGGGCAACTTTTATGATTGGGTTATGCTGTTTGCAGGGCCGCGTGTGCCGGCTGTTTGGGTTAATAAAATATGCAAATATCCAACATCCAAAATTAAGTTTCTCTTTCGTTTTCATTTTGCAACCCTAACCCTAAGCTGGAGCCCTGCAGCCGCCACTGACAAGACGAGCTGTCATCCAGCCCATAACCAAAGTGAAAGCGACATATGCAGCCGACAAGTTTCACTGTTATGTGGTCCACGAAGACAAAGGTCTATTAACTAATAATCAAATTACTCTCAATCTCGCAAAGTTTCGAGCACTTGTCACGCCTTTTATCTCTGCGTCGAGCTAATAGTAATATCGTGTTTTGCCTACAATTAAGTCGTCTAACTCTTTTATAATTACAATAATCATATTATTTAGTTGACGGGACTTGTGGTGTTGTCTGCGTACGTATGTATATGTATGTATTAACGCTTATAGGCATATTAGCATCTTGTTGCCGTGTACCGCAAGCTTTTAGCGACTTAACAATTATTTCGAATTACTAATTACATAAAAAACTTTTAATGGCGTCGCCTTTAGCCAAACATTTCTGCGACACCTGCTAAGAATATGTTTCAGTCTAAAGAACTAATAAAATTCTTTCATGAAAGTGTAAGTAAGACGAGGTCCTTTTTACGGTTAAATTCAATAACTAAGTGAAATCCCATTTGATTATCAAAGTCTTGAGTCTTCCCGTTCAGTGTACTGTAAACGTAAGAGCAACAGCGCCATGGAAAATAATTCTGTCAAAAGTATAAAAGTATATTGTTGTAATTTTGCTATCAATTTGCTTGTCCTACAACTACAAACATAACAAAAGCTGTTGAAGTAAACACTGGCATACAAATGTACACACAAGAGAAAATTCAACCTGGCCAATAATTTATTTCACATTTGCCACACGTAACAAATAACAAAATTCTATTAAATAAATTGAATATGTGACAGACAAGTGGAAGTCTTATAACAAAACTTAGGTGAATATAGAATCTCAGCTACACAGCCACTGATTCTCTCTCTCTCTCTCTCTCTCACTCTCTCTCTCTCACTCTCTCTCTCTCTTGCTTTCTCTTCCTCACTGTCTATTCACGTAGCTTACTGCTTGCTATCTCTATTCGGCACACAAGTAGAATATCGCATATTTTTGCACGCACAAGTTCGATAACCAAAAATGCCATATAACGAAATAAGCCTAACCAAAAAGTCAAATGCCTTTTCATTCTGTTTGATTGTTGTACCACTCGCACACACACACACACACACACACACGAATATATGTGGGCACACTCACACACACTCAGTTTTTTATGTTGGGCCATTTGACGTCTGTCAATAATTTCTTACCTGCAACTAGGCAGCAATGATGTATTATTTATATGCGTATGTGTATTTGTATTGAGATGAAATTGAATTGTTATTTGTGGTGGTTGCTCCTGTTTACATGCGGCGCACCACTCACATAACTTTCTTCTCGTTTATTTATAAAAAGCACACAATACAATTCGAACGTGTTTATGCCCCAAATGGTGTACTTTAGATTCAATTATATGCTATATTTGGTAACTGAATGCGTAATGAAACCATGGATTGCAGACACATTGCCTGAGAACAGATGCCCTAACTGGTTTAGTTACCTTCAGAGGTGTCAGCAACAGGTTGGGCAAAACACTATTATCAATGACATTCTCCTAGATTTTCAAGTGAAATATAATAATCATTATTAGATTCTGGATACATGCTGAGTTGCAGTTCACTAAAATTTTTGAATTAATGCCACAACAGCTTGTGGCCAGAACAAATCAGATTTGGGCCACAAAACCATTTATTTGTCTCTGATGTCTGCTGGTAAAATGAAAAGCCAAAAAACCAAAAACCTAAAAGCACTTAATAGCAGCAGCTGCTCGTTGTGCCACTGAAAGTCAAAACAGGATGCAAATTGAAGACTATTAAAGGATTTGGTTGCATATAAAAGTGGCCAGTTGATTTTGACAGCAGCTGTCTGGCACAACTGTCTGCTGGAAATGTTTATAAATGATCGTTACGTTATTTATCAGCTTTCTATTCATTTTCATTTTCATTTTCATTTTCCGCTTTCTGCTGTTTCATGACGCACAGCAAATTTCAATGTGATTTACTCACATTACTCATATGCCAGATTTTATCATGGCCAATCAATGCAAAGCAATCAGTTGAGGGCTTACAAGTGTAAGAGGCATCACATGGACCAGTGACCAGACAAGTGACAACAACAAATCTCTGCTAATGTGCTGCAGCATTCAATGACCCAGAATACAATGTCTAGTCGAGACAAGTTGACCCAAAGTTGGCGCAGCTGTAATCGAAGCCCAAATTCTTAACATGTTAACGCCCATGCTCACGTTGCCCAAATCCTTTGAGAAATTAGTTTTGGGGGCCAGTTCAGAGATTTGGCTCTTGGCTTTGCCACTTACCCGTCGGCTTCTGGCATTTATCAGTTGCTTGCTTTTGACGATTTAATGAGCTTTAGCAGCAGATGAGTTTTAAGTTCGGTTTCAGTCTGGCTTAGCCTCTCATTCCCATTCGAAGGCAGCGACTGGCTGCATTTAATATTCGGGGACCCACTGCCGGAGGCAAACAAAGTCCATGCCAAGCAACGCCTACGCAAACAATCAAAATTGCTTTACAAATCCGACGAATTAGAGAGTGCCTGCGAATGGGAAAGCAGCACAGAAAAAGACGTCCATTAAAAATTGCCACACGCAATGTAACGAGACTTGCGTCAAAGTTTTCATGGCTGTTGAATCTCGGTTTGGCCGTATTCCAAAGCCCATGACAAAGGGAACTCGGAGGCGCGCAATAAAAATCAATCGCCACTGACGTCAACCAGACAAGCGTCTTGACTGGGGTTTCTAAACTTGACATTAACCACTGTTTGACTGGCATGTAACGCACACACACCCACATAAATACACACACACACATACACACCCACCCACACACACTTGCACTTCATGCTGTTTGTGCAAACTAAATGGAACTTGAAACTAAGTTTTGCCTGCAAATTGCATGTGGTTGACCAAGAAGCAAGAGAACTGGGCGCCAGAGCTCTTAAATTGCAAACACCGTATTGCAGTATGGTTGCTGTGTGTGTCTGTGCGACTTGCTGTCTTTTCTGTCAATTTGTTGCAGCATTTAGCTGAATATGTCCCTAATGAAATAGAGTCAAAGGACAAGGCGAGCCAGCTGAATCAAATTACTGCTTGTAAAATCCAATTACATTCAACTATATAAACAGAAGTCACAGTTTTTAGTTTTCTACTAGCCCGAGGGCCCAAGTCGTAGCTGGTGAATGCTAAAAATTAGATAGCAACTGACTTGAAGCCCTCCACTGCTTGCTCTCAATCATAGCAAGTGGCAAATGCAGCTCAGGAACTCAATTACAAATATGCAACATGATAAAAGCCGAACGAACTAACAAGCAACCAGGCAAACACAAAATAGTTGATTAAATCATTTAAATCTACAAACTGTGTAAAAAGGAAATCACCAAGAGATGGTAAAAGTCAACACCTGTTACTTGCCGTCGCTTGTATCGTTTAAGTGCGCTTCTTGGCCAAGCTGTGACCGGTGCTCTAATTTAATTATCGATAAAAACAATCAAACGATTCGCCATTGCCAGCTGCCGGCCCTTGCCATCGACCTTGTGTCAATATTTACGACACTTAACTAAGAAATTACTGGCGCATTTTATATGAGCATCGACGAGACACTTAATGTGGCAAACGTTAAGAATTAAATTAAGGTTGGAGCCAGGCCAGACAGCAACATCAACTGAGAATCTGTTGAAAGTATCTTATTTATTCACTTAAAACGAATACTTTCTTATACAATTATTATTAGGGAAAGGGAAGTGTTTATTCACGCGCTACTATATCTAATTAGTTTTTATTCAGAGAGATCATAAGGAGAGCGACATTTTAATATTTTATTTTAATCCAAATGGCATTTTCATTCATATATCACATTTTCATGATTTCAGTTAGTTGATATTTATTTATTTTCACAATAATATAAAAACAAAACGAAAACTATAGAAACTATAGAGAAACTAAAACTATATAGAAATGAGATTTATTTTTAATATTTTTTTTTATATAATTGATTGATTTATATAATTGAGTCAAATGCACACAGTACAAAAGCAATTTCTAAGCAAAAAATGCCAAAAGCTCTTAATTTATTAGTGGCAGATACCGCAGGCTTTCCTTAAAACAAAGAACTCAAAACTCCCACGGCATTTTGATTTGAGCAAAATCTAAATATTTGTATGTTTATTTTGAAAACCAAATCTTTTATTTTATTTCATTTGCGCTTTCTTCATTCATCCACAGGGCCAATCGTTGTGTTATGGCCTAAAAAATAAGAAAGAGAAATGGATAAAAAACAAGCTCCGGGCTGAAATACAAAGAACAGCTAAAAGTCAAAGCAGGAAAACAAAAAAAAAAAACATTAAACGCAAAATAAAAAATGAGAAATTCAGTGAAATGTCAGCATAAAACCTGGCAGTGAGATGGTGTCCCATTTACAAAAATAAGTGAAGAAATGCAGAAAACAATAAATTAAAATCGAATAAAATGCGAAATAATGTTGAGGCCGGCATAAGTGGGAGTACAACAATTGTTGCTCACTGACATTGTTGTTCCTGCTGTTACTGTTGTTGTTACTTTTGTTGTAGCGGCCTTAGGCACAGTCTGCTTAGTACGAGCATCAAGGGGACACACCCACGAGTATGCTTGCGACAATTGTCGATTGCGTATACGTCATGCAGCTGCCGCATGGCGCAGAGGCAGCGGAACTTCATCAGTTTGTTGCCATGACATTTGACATTCCTCGTACTTGCAGTGAATTCAAAACATAAAAGAGTTCAAAGAGAGAAAAGTCCTATTTAATTTTAACGACTAAAAGAAAATAACAAAAATAACTAAAGCATTAAATAATAATAAAAAAATGTGCATTATAAAGAAACGAAAAATTAATACGTAAAATATTATATATATTATACGAAGTGATTCGATGTAGCCTTAGTTGTTTATCTGTTGGCAGCTACGAGCCAACTGGCAGCCAGCCGGAAAAAACAGACTGTGGGGCTAACAGCAAGCACTTTCCAGGAACAAGTTGGAACTTAGCACACCGGAATGGAACATAATAACAGTAGAAGTAGCAAAGTAAATGGTCCCAATTGCATAATACAAGCATAATCTAGTTTTCATTCCTTAAAATTGTTAACAAGCTTTAATAACATTTTTATAGTTTGTCAAAAATAAATATTTATAAACATAATTCAAATTAAGACGTATTTAGCATTGCCTAACCGTCAGTTAACCTGGTCTGTCGGACCACAACATGCAACAAATACCTGTTGCGTTCATTTCCCAGTGCCGAAGGCTCTAATTAAAGTCTGCCTTCTGCATAGTCAACTTTTTGCGTTACTTTTGCAAAAGTTTTGCTCGCCTGCGGGTCTAAGCTGGTTGGACAAACTTTGATTTTGTGTCCAAATGACAGTTGGGCTATAGGTGGAATAAAATAAATTACATAATCCACTTCGCTGACATTTGTCAAAGCCAAAGTCCGAAGAAAGTAAATCCTAAGACGTTATACTCAATGCGACATTATATTTGATGCGTAACGAAATAAGTCAATTAAAGTTGTCTCCAGCTACAAAGACACTCACGTTATTCTTAAGCAGTGTAAAAAAAAAAAAAAACATATTAAGACTACGTATTGATGATATGAGTTAGCAAATAACTTAATGTATATTGAAGATGCAGCTTACATAGTTTTTGCTAGGTTAAGTGCCAAGAGCTCCTAGGCAATGAAATATGTTGATTAATTTCATTGAGTCTAAGTGCACAAAAATTTGGTTGGCTACACCGCATAGCCAAAACAAGATGCGAGACTGGCTAAAGTGAAAATGTCGCTTTTATTGAAGCAGCAATGATAATAAAATGTTGCAACAAGCCTAAGTTGGTAACAAGTAACAGGGGATTTGCGCAAGGAGAATATGCCTTGATAAATACATGCGTGTATGTGTTTATATAGAGGCTGTCTGCCTTCTGACGGTATCCCATTGTTACGCTAATGACACTTTTATAACTTTTTATAGATTTTTCACACTTAATGTGAACTTGTGCCATTTATCGTGGCATCCCCGACAGCGACGACAATCCTTTTTGTAAGCAGCGCCAGCGAAGCGTCGCCTATTTCGTTCTTTTCTATGGTTTGCTTCCTTTTTGCAAACTTATTTACGAGAATGTGCGGAAGATGCTGCCGGATTTGCACAGGCCCAGTTCAGTAAACATTATGCTAAATGCGAATAGATATACACATCTACACATGAGTGTGTGGTTGTGTGTGTCTCGCAGTTGTTGCTGCTGTTTGTCAGCTGGGCTGCATTGGGTTTGGGGCGGCGGCGCGTATGCGCAACGTGACGCATACGAAACAGAACCGCTCGACACAATATTGCAGCAAATCCCAAATGCTAGGCATGAACAACTTTTAAACTTTCCCAAACACACGCACATAATATGTTTGAATAGCGCCGATGTATCTCTGGGCTTCTGTGTGCGTGTGAGTGTGTATGTGTGTGGTTTGCATTATAAACATCGAAGCGTGGCAAGTTAAATTCAGAGAGAGATAAATTGTCTTTTCGGCCTAGTCAGAGCTCCACCAACGTGGGATGGGGAATGAGCAAAATCAAAAGCAATCATCTTGATATTTGCTCAACCTACAGCACCCATGCCTTAGTTTTCATCGAAATATAGATAAAGGGAACGTTTATTTTGATGATTTGATGCTCGTAAAGTGTTTAGGGCCGCCCACCCACAAACATCGAAAAATCCAAAATTCCTAAGTGAATGCAATATATTTCAAGCTTTTCTTGAATACAAAACTACTATGATTATCAATGTAAGTTAAGCTTTATTCTAAATATTTATCTAAATAAATATTTACATAAATAAGAAATATGTATTTACATATCTTACATAGGTGGGTCTTCTCTGATTATGATAAAAAGTAAATTTAGATTTTTAATCAAGTGAAATGCTGCAATTTGCTTGGCTGAATTGAAAGCTTTTCAGTTGGAATTTAATATTCTGCTGCGCAGGCTGCATGCACCAACATCTTATCATATTTAGTTTTTGTTCTTTTGACTTTTCATTTTATGAAACAACCAGTGCCAGCAAAAATCATGTGCGCTTATCGCTGCATATTATTTTTTATATTATTCATTTTCATTTATTTTAAAGTTAGAGCCAAGGCTGTACGGCGCACACACTGCAGTCCAGCCGTACACATGATTACCCACATAGAGATACAGATATACAGAGGGAGGTACACTCATATATGTGGATGATGGAATAAAAGCCGCTGCTGAGCGCAATTCAATTGGAATTAAATTCAAGCAGCACCAGCAGTAGTTGCCTTCAGCACTGGCTGCAGTTGTTGTTGCGACCCCATTGTTGGCCCCATTTCGAGCTTAGCAGCTCACACTTCTATCCCTTCTGTATATATATATATATATATATATATATATATATATATATATATATATATATATATATGAGTATATGTGTGTGTTTGTGTGTGAATTTCCTGTTGCCAACTTGTATATATATATATATACACACATGATAAGCTATGTTAGCGAACTTTGTAACTGTTTTGATTCTTCCCGGGCTTACAAGCTGCCTTTTTGCACCCATTGATGACAATGGTCAGATTTACACTGCAATGCGATTTGCTAGTCGTGTTGTTGCTGCTCTTGTTGTTATTGTAAGTATTTTTATATTGTATTTGCTGTGTGTCAATATCCTGGGGCATTGTTACAGGCACCACACACGTTCCCTGTTCGTTAGCGGTAATTACTAGCGAAAGCTTCCTTTGATGCTCTGGCCACAGCTGGCGTTGTCCCGGCTTCGACATTTGACATTGCAGCTATTTAATATATAAGATTAATTATATGTTACATGTACTCTTGATATGAAATAAATTAATTTATTCAATCAACGGTCAGCTATGCTGTTGAAAGGCTGCAATTGTTATAAATATGCAGTTAAGTGCATCGCAGCCTTTTATCATGTGCGTGCCTCTTTTTCCGGCGATTCTGTTTAATTAAAATACTTTACATCTGCATATGAATGGATGCCCAATAAATGGTACAATGTGGACTATTTGAATATGAAATCCAGAAAATATAAAAGTTTATTCCAAAAAGCAGCCTTCGACTAATTTCCATTGATAAATGAGTAAGCGGTAAAAGTGTAAATTCAATTGTGAAACAAAACAGATGTGTTTCTACTGAAAAGTGTTGAGCAATCAAATAATTTTAATAATGTATAGAAGTTTTAAAATAAATGCTTAATTTCATGAAGAAAAAAGTAAATAACATTAGCGCAGCAAAGTTGAATGGAATGCCTAAAATACCGAAGTACTTACATATAGAAATTGCAAAGTTTTTATTAAACTGGTATCCTGTTGTTACGTTACCCGTTACCCAAATTTTCTATTGCACCGTTAATAAATTTTGGCCCGGAGTCATTTACGCAAAGCAACCCATCGTAGCCGTAACCCAAATGCATAAATCACACGAAACTTCAACGGGAAATGGTTTTGCGTTTGGGTTGATCGGGAGACTCATTGTCGTCGCTGCTGGAAATGTAATTTCTGGTCGATTTTATCCAACAACTTTGCTCATTAGGTGGCCCAACAGTTCGCTCTACTCTCTTTATATATTTCAAGACGATGCTAAATTGCACTTTTTCGCTTTTGACTGGCTGGCTGGTTGGCGCCGCAAGCCTTGAGTACATATCAACGCAGCGTAATTTATATTTAGCTATGGCAAACAGAAGGGCCAACTCCCATCTGCCACTTGTACCTTATCAACCAGCCAAACATTGTGAGTATGCAAATTACAAAACGGTAGCAGCCATAAATTCAGATTCAAGAGCTAACCAGTTACAGATGCACTTGCAACTGCCGAGTGCCCACCAGTCCCCTCTTGATATTTACAACTGGAACCTCCTCCTGTCGGCTTCTTCTTCTTCTTTACGTTTCTGCTAATTGTTGTCGCTAGTTACGTATGAAAAACGCGTTTCGTCCTTAAGGTGTTGGGTGTTGGGCGTTGGGCGTTGGGTGCTGAGACTTGAGGGCGTTTAATTTAGTCACCAAATGACTATTAGTTATGAGCTGATTATGCATCCACTGCTTGCTGGCAGCCGTGATTAATGCGCCATTAAACGTGATTCCACGGAGGTTGGTAGCCAACACGCTCCGCCCCCCAGAAAATGAGCATTTGCACGCGAATGTCTGTCAAAACGGCACGCAAAATACTTGCACAATATTCCCATCCGCTATAAGGGCAAAAGGGAGCAGCCCCAAGACAAATACTTTTTATGGCATTTTTATTGAAACACGTAAAACGCAAATTGAGCAACTCGCAACCAAGTTCAAGGAGTTGAGCGGCAAGGGCTGACAATCATCGAAGTCCTAAATCTGCCTTGGCATGTAAGCAAGGAGAAATTAATTTGATATTATATGCACACTTATATAAATACATGTATATGAGTCGCATTTCATACTCGTCGCGAGCGTCGTCGTCTTTAATTGTCTCCGCCAGTACGGTCAATTTTGGAAGACGAAAACATAACAATTAAAATCACAAGAACTTACAAATAAATAACGACTACCTGTTTTAAAATTAGAACAACCGTCAAGAAACTGCAGCATAATTAAACGAAAAAAAAATTAAACTTTTCAGCATTACTAATGGACCTTCGACTCCCACACAGGCTAACTGCATATATAAATAAAATACATATTTAATGTATAAGTCAATGAGTTCACGTATATGTCACAACGAGATTATTAAAAACAAGTAAGAAAACTCTAGTCGGCGCGCCCGACTAGGGGATACCCTAATCCCACCCGCTCTTAGTTTTTTAATATAGTCCATAACTCCTATGTACAACCATATCACGCGACTTAAATCTATGCCAATGGTACTAAGAATGTCGATCAAAGAGGAATTATGCAAACAAATTCGACACACAGATTATGCCAGCACACTTTTGCAAGCTCACAAGAATTGTTCCGTTACTATTAAAGAAGAAGAATCGAAAACATATTCGCACAGCGACACACAGCGCCTGCGACTGCGACACACAGCGGCGAGCGGCAATTGGAAGTAGGTAGCAAAAACAATTCAAACACAATTCGACCCAAACTCAAAGGCAATTGCGGATCTTAGAAAATTTGTTCGCGAGCATTTTCATGTATGTGTGCACATGTATACAAATTGAACATGTATAAGCGCCACCTGGTCTGTGTGCGCTTTGCAGTTCAATCGCTGTGGATCTGGCCAAACATTTTGTTTAATAACTTTTGTGTTTATCAACGGATTTTGATGAAACTTTCACCATATGATTTAAATAATTGATTTAGTTTTCAAAAAGACCAAACACCATATATATTGCAACTGAAAATAATTTTCAAAATTGTGGGGAAATTTGGGGCCGGTATCCAAATGTAACAAAAACCGAAATTGGTAAAAATACACATAAAGCTACATGCGAAATTTAGAGTCTCTAGCTCTTAAGATAAAAAAGATGAAAAATCATAACTGATTTTTCATATGGTTTTAAATCGATAACAAATATTCACGAATAGTTATCGATTTTCTGAAACAAACTCGATGTCCAAGTCAAGTCTCTAGCTCTTATAGGTTTTGAGATCGACGCGTTCATACATACGGACGGACGGACGGACGGACGGCAGACAGACGGACAGGGCTCAATCAACTTGTCTTGTCGTCCTGATCAAGAATATATATACTTTTGGGGGTGTGGCACGCCTCCTTCTGCCTGTTACATACTTTAACAAAAACATTATACCCTTTTTTCCCATTTTCAATGGGATCAGGGTATAAAAAATGCCTCTAGCTCTCATAGTTTCTGAGATCGACGTGCTCATGCATACGAACGGACAGACAGACGGACAGGACTCAATCAACTCGTCTTGTCATCCTGATCAAGAATATATATACTTTATGGGGTGTGGCACGCCTGCCCGTTACATACTTTTAACAAAACCATTATAGCCTGTTTTCGCATTTTCAATACGATCAGAGTATAATAATTAAATAAAGTAAACTATCAAACCAAGCCGAATTACAAAATTTAAATCCATATCTACCAACTTAGTGCTTTGTAGACCTATAATCAATTTTTATTAATTTTCAAATTGTGGAAAATCGGATCGAAAAATACACATATATATATATATATATATATATATATATATATATATATATATATATATATATTTATTTTTTTTTTTTTTTTTTTATTGGAGAATTATTGGTTGGCATTGACGACCAGCATCAAAAAATATATCTGTATATTATATATCTACGCCCTCAAGGAGCGTGGCTCAAGTCAAAAAAGTTTATATCTTCTAAATTATCAGAGCTAGGAAAACAAAATTTAAATTTTACTCTCTATCGATTTCTAGAAATACGGCCCGACTGCAATGCTCTTACATGCTTCTATAGGGTGGGTGCTAACATAAGCTCACCAAATTTGGAGGCTGTGAACTTGCAGAAAATACGACTTTACCCTTTAGCCACGTCCAAAAGGGAAATAAAAAACATATATTTCCTTGGGAAAAATAACATAATAATAAAAAAAAAGTCTTTTAGTTCAAAATTGATTAATCTCATTTACAACAAGAATAGCATAATGTCGATGACAAAGTCATTCGATTACTATCTCAGTTTCGATATATATTGTGCGCGATAGGCAGCCCGCGTGGTCCGTCTCTAAAAAAAAACTCCCTCCAATTTTATAAAACTCTTAATTCTTAGTCAAGAAGCATAAAAACGATTCGTTGGTGATGCAAACCAATTTAGATAATTTTCAACACGCCGAGAAAATCGGAGAAGGCACATACGGCATTGTGTACAAGGCGTGCAACAATCAAACCGGCCAAGATGTTGCACTGAAGAAAATCCGGCTTGAGGGGTATGTAGAGAGCAATAAAAGGACTTTCTTCAGGTGGCCTCAGCTCTAGAATGCGCCCATCCAAGTACTAACAAAACCAAGATGCGTGCATCTATTCTACAATGGCAAATGAAAAATTGGAATACTCCAACTGATTGCAGCGAGGATAGAGATCCTTGGTGTCCTTGACGAATGTCAAACAGCTTGGCTGGCTGAGCCGCTGAACTACGAAGCCCGAGTTTTGTGTGTGCCGCGCTATTTTTGGTGCGTAGCACCACATGATTCGGCTTTGTAGTGCACGCATATACACCGAAAGGAATCAACGTTATAGATTAATTTGTTCTAGTGCTTAGGTATATATTGTGCAGCATTGTTTATCAGTTTTTAATAGTCGTATTCCCTTATGTTCTCTTAGAGAATCAGAAGGCGTTCCCTCGACTGCTATACGGGAAATATCTCTATTAAAGAACCTTAAACACAAAAATGTAGTACAGCTTTTTGATGTGGTAATATCAGGTAACAACCTCTACATGATATTTGAGTACCTTAACATGGATCTAAAAAAACTTATGGATAAGAAGAAGGATGTTTTTACTCCACAGCTTATAAAAGTGGGTAGGCCAAGTGCAAGATTCAATGATTCACAATTATGTAATGATATCGATGGGAATGTATTTTACAGAGCTATATGTATCAGATATTCGATGCTCTGGACTTTTGTCACACAAATCGCATACTACATCGCGACTTGAAGCCGCAAAATCTGCTCGTTGATACGGCGGGAAATATTAAGGTAGTGTATGGATGCATATACTGACTGGTTATAAGCTTATCTTATACAAAAATTGTAGCTGGCAGATTTCGGCTTGGCGCGTGCCTTCAATGTACCCATGAGAGCATATACACATGAGGTCGTTACACTGTGGTATCGGGCGCCGGAAATATTGCTGGGAACCAAGTTCTATTCCACAGGAGTGGACATTTGGAGTCTTGGCTGCATATTTTCTGAAATGGTGGGTCAGTTTGATCCGTTTCCATATATTTAGCTAACAAAATTTGCCTTTACAGATCATGCGACGTTCGCTATTTCCAGGTGACAGCGAAATTGATCAGTTATATCGCATCTTTCGCACGTTAAGTACACCTGACGAAAGCAAATGGCCAGGGGTTACACAACTGCCAGACTTTAAAGCTAAGTTTCCCAAATGGGAGGCATGCAATGTGCCAGCAGACATACGCGAGCACGAGGCTCACGATCTCATTATGGTAGTACAAAATATATCTAAAACTTATGATTTAACCTAGTAAAAATAACGTTTGATAATAGTCAATGCTGTGCTACGATCCCAATCTTCGCATATCTGCAAAAGACGCACTTCACCACGTATACTTTGACAATGTGCAACATGTGAAGCATGTAGCTTTGCCTGTGGACCCTAATGCTGGTAATGCATCACGGATTACGAAGCTGATTTGACTCTTAATTTACGATATCTATCACGTTTCTTGTGATAGTCAAGTAAGTTTAAATAGCTACCTCATTTTTGTTAAAACTAGTACAATTATAGACAATTTTACAATTTCTATGAACAACTCTTTCCTTTTTTCACCTTCCTTTACAGATGCCAACTTCATTTCATATCGACATATTCCACAGTATGACTAACAGATACCATCATAATATATACATCATTTACATAAAAACTCATATTTTATTAGTGGTTCTATACCAGGCGCGCAGGAAATAAGTAACGCTCGTGTTGACGAGAATTTGATTTAGCTGATGAACCTAGTTCTCTCGGGCGCTGACGATCGCGATCACCAAATACACTGCGAATGCTCTCAGAGCGATCGTCGTTCGATGCAGCTATTGGTGGGGTAGAAACATTTCTCTCGGTAGCTGCTTCGACGACTACATATGTTTCATCGACTGTTTTATTGGGTGCACTCTCATTGAGGTGCTCGCCGATATCGGTTTCGCTTGCAATTTCGTCACTTGGCAGCTGAATCGCCAAGGCAAGAGGCCGCAGTATAGCGTAGTTTTTAGTATTACGTTTACCAATGCTCTCATCGATTGTATATTGGGAGACATCTTCTTCCACTAAGCTATCTTGAAGGTAATGATCATAGTAATTTGGCTGAGGAGGATAGTCCGAATACAGTTGTAAGCGACGCAAGCCATAGTAGTCATTGGGACCATAGTAATATGGATGCAATGTGGCACCATAGTAGTCATAAGGATCTTCCTGCTCTTGTGAGTCAGGGGTCGGCTTACGCTTTTGTTGCTTACGACGCTTCCGCTTGCGTCTCTTGGCGCTCTGCGTTGTAGCTGAAGAAGATTGCTGGACGCCATCTTCCAGTTGCCCATCATTATACACATGTGCTTGCACGGGCACCGTTTCAATTATGTTCGTTACGCCATTGTTGAACAAGTTGACTAACGGATTAGTCAGATTACGCAAACCGAAATTTGGTTGGACACTTCGCAAAAAATTGTTCCAGACACGCACAATGGGCCGCTCTGTCGTGGTCACAGGCGCTGCCTTTGGTTGCCCTGGTAAGCGGTGGCGTTGATTGTGTCTGTCCCCCGAAATACGGCTCCTCACAAATTTGTAAGCAATCTGACTGTTGCTAAAAAGTAAAAAGGCAAAAAATATATACAAAAATAATTAATAACGATTACCAGAATTTCCTTTGATAAGAGTATAGAAACTAATATATAAAATCATATATAGCTTATCGTACCCGGAATTTCTAGCGTTCTGCCTAGTCTGTGGCTCCCAATACTTGAGTAGCCTTAAATTAGTTGTGCTAGCTGCTTGAAGCTGGCTGGGAACACCAATCCACACCAGCAGCAGGAATGTTGCAAGCGTTTCGAAATGCATTCTGTAGGCTGAAATCAAATTTGAAACTAGCAGCCGTTTTCTTCGCTGGCTCAAAGCCAACTAAAATTAAACCCAGGTGAAACTTAAGTTGTCAACACAATTTCCATTTAAGTGTTTTTTGAACAACGCTTAGATCACGGCTGATTTTAATGGTATATTGACTGACTGCTGGGTCAGTGAAAGTTTTTGCATGAATTTGGCAACTTCCATATAAGAGCAACGATATAAATATTTATGCAAGCCAAAAGCCAACTAACCCCATTCTTAAAGTTATTGAAAATCTTGGCATGGGCGCAGTTGACCATTGATAGCTTCCAATCAACATAGCCATTCATATGATAATTTGATCCCATACATCTATATCATTTGTTTAACCTAAAGCACATCTTTGTCAAGTTCTTAAACCTGTTTACTTGAAACGAATTTAAAAGAAGTTTGATTTTACATGTTATTCGGGGAATATTGGAATGGCAATAAAAACTCGTATATAATGTAATACGCCTCGAATGACAGCAGAATACAACTACAGCTTTTGCTGTTATATATAACATTCAAAACAGATTTAAATGGTCAATAATAGTAACATCAAAAGAAAAATTCGATTTTGAATACCATAAAGATTCGAACAATTTTTTTGGATAGTGCCTTCGTGCCTTGATCCGAGTAGATGCATATGTCGAGTTGATCAATGCCTTCACATAGTATATACAACCCACCGCCATATGGGCATTCAAAACGACATCCGAGCTAAGGCCAAAACAAATAAAGCACAAGAAAATCTCTAACAAGTGTCAACAACTGGCCAAAGAGAAATCAGGCTGGTAAGGGAGAAAGCTCGAATGGACGTTTTGGAGAGAGAGACAGAGAGAGAGCGAGAGCTTTTGTATGCATAAAGGCGAGCTTTGGCTGCTATAGAGCTAACTTGAAGGCATGCTCAGGAATCATTTCAGTCGACGTTTAGATTCCTGGTCAGAAACCAAACGAGCGCTAAGAGCCGCGACACGCGCTAAAAACAAAGCTGGAAAATCGCCAGCAGCCACAAACAAGCTACAACAGTTTTTCCTCGGTCTAGGAAAACTAGTGAAAAGGCAAGTTTAAGTGGCAGTTGCGTTCGACTAAACAGTCCACAACTCGTGTCCCAGTATAAATGTGTGTGTGTGTGTGTATGGGTGCGCATCTGTGTTTGTGTGTATCCATGTGCGTGTGCGTTTTCTGTATCCGTTCGGTATTCAGTTTTTGAGTTGCTCTAAATTAAAATTTGCTACATATATGTAATTGAATTAAAGCAAGGGCCTAGTAATCAGCCAAGCATTCCCTATTTCGCACAAGGAACAGTGAACCAGAGTGAAAAAAGAATGACACGAATTGCGTAAAGTATGTGGCATGCCTAACACAAATACCATTAAGTGCTTAAGTAAATTATATAAATACATTTAACGCATCAGTGCGCGCTCACAACAAGAGCAGAAACCTCAGTTGTCAGTTGAACAATTAATTACTCTGAAGACTCGCCCCCCCTCAGGCCCCAACGCCCTAACACGCTCAGGTATGTAAGAAAAATGAAGTTCTTTCATCTATGCATATAGATGGCCCCACAAAGTGGCTGAGTAAGTGTAAGTAAAGCAGAGACTGGCTAAGGCGACCGGTTGCCTGTCTCCCAAAAAAAAAAAAAAGAAAAGGGGGAAAAAGCACGCCCGAGTATAAAAAAGATAGATACAGCACTCAGGCAAGGACAATGTAAGCTACCACCCAAGCGTCAACTATCTACTCGTCCGAAATTGAAACATCTTGGCGGGCGTTTCATGGCGAATTTTTGAAGTGCGCGTTTTGTGGTCGCCCCTCTCTCAGCGTCCGCTCACTCGGTCATTATTGTTGTTGCGCCTAGCTCAGGTGTGTCTCAGAGTAACAATTTTTGGCGTCACTTTCGCTTTCGGTTTCAATGGCGCTGGTTGTGTGCTCGTGCCCTCGCTCAAGCGTTGTGCTTGACCATAACCACTAAAACTGTCACATTGCGTACACGCCGCGTGTTGTCCTCGAGCATTGTTGTTGCTGTAAGCTCGCACCAAGCACCCACGCGTGCCCCGAGAGCGCAAGCTTGCGCTTTTCCACTCTCTTTCTCATTTCTCGCCACGCTGTGCCACTGTTCAGCTGTTTGCATTTTGTTTTGTTTTGTTTTGAATCGTGTTTTTGCAGATTGGCCGTAAACAACCAATACCACCCACAGTCCCGCCCTGCTGCTGCTTATCGAGACGCCAGCCCCGTTCGTCTGCACATTTGTATACAATTTAAATTTCACTTAAATTTCATGCAGCGCAAAGAAAATAAACAAAGGCATGCCAAGACGCAGAACGTGCTGAAATCTTTCGCCTTAAATGCCTCTTCTCCATGGCGCCAAATTATGTACTCTGAATGGAGTCTTGGGTCCGTAATTATTATGCTTTCACGTCTTATGGTCCGTCAGAAGGAATGATGCAGCCAATGAACTTATATAAATACCAAGGCGTATTATAAATTAGACAAATATTAATATGAACAAATAAGAAAACTCTAGTCGGAGGTGCTCGACTACGCCATACCCAGATCCCTTCCGATCATAGTTTTAGAATATAGCCCATATATAACTCGTATGTAGAACCATATCACGTGACTTAAATCTATGACAATAATACTAAGAATGTCGATCAAAGTGGAACAAATACGACACAAAGATTATACCATCACAGTTTTGCAAGCTCACGAGAATTGTTTTATTACTATTAAACACAAAGAATCGAGAATATATTGGCACTGCAACACAAATCGCCGAGCGGCAATTGAAAGTAGATAAACAATTTAAACACAATTCGACCAACACTCAAAGACTATTGCGATTCTCAGAATGGTGCGCGAGCATTTGAGTGAAAGTGTGCACATGTTTATATAATGAAAATATACAAGTGTCAGCTAGTTCTGTGCGCTTTGCAGTTCAATCGCTGTTGATAAGTGGCCAAACATTTTGTTTAATAACTTTTGTGTTTATCAACGGATTTTGATCAAACTTTTACCATATATTGTAAATATTATTGTTGTTTTTAAAAAGACCAAACACTCTATACATATAACATAACTAAATTGGTAAAAATATACATAAAGCTACGTGCCAAGTTTAGAGACTCTAGACAAAACAAATTCAAGTCTCTAGCTCTCATAGGTTCTGAGATCGACGCGTTCATGCATACGGACGGACAGGACTCAATCAGCTCGTCTTGTCGTCCTCATCAAAAATGTATATACTTTATGGGGTGTGGCACGCCTCCTTCAGCCCGTTACATACTTTTAACAAAACCATTATACCCTGTTTTCCCATTTTCAATGCGATCAGGGTATAATTAGTTATGAATTAGACAAATATTAATATGAATAAAAATCTATTGCTGATAAGGTGTTTCTCTTCTTTTTTTTTTGTTTTTTTTCGAGCTGAGTATAAATAAATAGCGCGGCTCCAGCTGAAAATTGAAAGAGCTGCTTACCTTAAGATCCTGTATGGAATAACTTAATTTTCGTATATAATCTAGGCCATGCCCCAAATGTAAAATAATTTTATGTCGAGGCTCGACACGCATGTTTCACGAATAAAATTCCAAGGCACCAACACGTCATACAGCTCGTCACGCAGGCAGACTTTGCCAATAGGTAATGCTAGCATGGACAGAGCCTGTGATATAAGCTGTTGCCATTCAAATATCCGGTGGAGAACGCTGCTTAGCTGTTTGGTTTTAATTATCACCTGATATTGTAGCCATTAAAATTTAAGTTGAAAAACAAATTTTGCCTGCTTTGGAAATACTTTGGCAAGTGGCCAACGGGGCTTGCCATTATTTATAGTATTTCCGCTTCCCGTTTACCTTCAAAATGACAAAAATTCTGCTGGCAGTGTCACCTGCCGCCTGTCGCTTGTCGCCTGTCTGCCAGCTGCTGTCAAAGTAGCCATCATAGTTAGCTTTTCAGTTTGTCAAAAAAACAAAAAAAAAAAAAACAACGAAAGGAACGGCAGAAAACTTCGACTGCAATCTCCATGTTTCTCACATTAGCTATTAATAGTATATAAACAATTTGCATATTGCATGAGCATGAAGCCAAGTAAATTCGAGGTTGCATGGGCCGGGCAGAGCAGAGCGAGGTAACTGAATAATTAACACGGTCGACCTGTTGGCAGCGTTTGCTCGCTTTATTTTCTGCAGAGCTCAGTCCCGCACAACTAAGAATTCGGCATTACGGTTAATGAAACTTAGATAGGGACGCACATCCAAAAAACTGGCAACTATAGCGGGCTCAAGGCCATTGTATTCCTTGGCGTCGAGCAGCAGACCAACCAAGTAAAAGTTTTGCGGTGCATCTATCTTCACATTTATGCCCACCAGTGGAGCGCCTAGATAGTACATCTTATTCGCATCCTGATAGCCACAGATGGTTGTGCTGCTCGTGACGAGTGCGCCATACTCTGCCTGGCAATATGATCTGCTTAGTGTATGCACCAAGGTCTTGTGCTTCAGCTCATCCTTAATGGGCAGGCCGGCAGCAACGAACAGCTGCCCCACCAACGTCTCATTGGCCTTCGAGGGGGGCGGCATACAAACGGGCATTACATTGGGCGTCAGCTGCGCATCGCGCTGCAGCCTGAGCACAGCCAGACTGTGCTTCAGCGTTAGCGGATCGTACTCGGGATGTATGGCGATCTCATCCAGCGGTATGTTCTGGGCAGGCAATACGCAAAATCCATGCCGATCGCAGCTAACGTCATGCGTGTTTGAGCTCTTATTCCAAACGCCCAGCAGTACAGAGTAGGCATCGGCATGCCCATCGTATAGCAGAAAACAGTGAGCAGGCGCCAGCACGTTTCGTTTAGATATAAGAACGCCGAGGCAGCCATTATTTTGCAGCTTAGTCTGGTGTCCTAGCGTTTAGACATTTTGAACATTTTGAATGCCGAATGTGGCTGAGACTCGAGCGCTTACCATTTTTGTATGTAATGCTCGCCAGCCACTGATGTTCCGTGGGTATGGCAAATTCATACTGTCTTATCAACAGTTCCTCGTTGATGTAGCCGCACTTGGCATCCTTCAAGCTCTCTGGTTGCACAGCTGCGATGACGACGAGCACACAAATCAAAACGAATTCCAGCTGCATAGCGAGGCACAACTTGTTATTAACTAAACTAGAATTGCAGTTTCAACGACGCTGGCATGAGCCATATTTTAAATTATTGTAATTTGATAAGAGGGTTGTTCGTAAAGTTTACTATTTGCAAATATTTATTTATCACTAATTTTAAGTTTATAAATTTGAAGAAATTTTTAAAAAATATACTTTATTTTTTACTTAATCAAACTCCATTTAATTATTACATATTAATGGAGTTTGACCAGTTTATTTTCCATAACAAAACCAAAACTTTAGACACTTCTCTATTTGCCCAGATTTGCATTACGTTCAATTCGAACTGTATAATTAAAAACGGAATAAAAACCCGTTTGCCATGTAAAAGTGTAGGTAATCATGTGCTTGATTAACGATGCAAGATTATTAGAAAATATAAAAAATATATATTATTTAAATAATATATATTCTGAGCGGGTATTATCCATAATCCAGCGGCGCAGAGGCTTAATGTCTTGTAGGAGAAAGACAATCAGATGTCCCACTTCCTCAACCCTAGCCAGCAAAGCGACCAAATAAAAGCTGCGCGGCTCATCCTCCTTAACGTTAACGCCCATCACTGGAGCGCCGTATAATAAGGTGGTGCGTATCTTGGGATATCCACAAAATTGATTTTCTGGTGGCGGTGTCGCCAGCTCAGCAGTGCAGTATTGCCTTGACATAGCAATCGCAGTACCTTTGCCTTTTATGGGGTCAGAGTCTTCAAAGCCGCCGTAATGAAAATTTCTACTGGTCCACGAGGTGGGCTCCGATATTGGCTGCAAGCACACCGGTTGAATGTAAGCAGTCATATTGATGCGCTGCGACAGCCGCAAAATTGCTACATCGTTGTTGCCAGTATCCTTGTCCTCGAGCGGATGCACCGTAATCGCATCAACTAGATATTGAACGGGTCCCGGAACACAAAAGCCGTTATCATTGCAGGTATACTGCTTGCTGGGCTGATGAGTCTCATTCCATATACCCAATCGCACGGCCGCCAGCTCTGGCCTATTATTAAGCCTTCGTACGCACGATGCAGTCGTGAGGACATGGAAATCGCCCACAATGACAACATTGCAACCGGCGCTCTCAAAGTCGTGCCCTAAATATAAATAGTTGTGAGACCCTCTCGACGCCAGTGCTCCGAAACTTACCTCTGCGCTGAAAGAGTAGGCCAATCCACGGATACTCGGCCGGCTCCGTAGATGGGTCACTTCTGAAGAGCAAACGCTCCTCCAGCCTGCCACAGTTTGTTTCGGCACTCGCTGCGCCTGCATATGTTTACAATAACCATCAAGTATTCATGACTGATTTAAAAACTAACAAATACCATTTATAGCTGTCCCAACTAAAATTAAAATAAGTCTCCCCAGCGCATTCATATTTGCAGTAGGTCTTACCGCATCTATTGCAAGTCAAGCTAAGCGTTCAATGCAAACTGAAAGCAGCTAGTCAAAATTCCAATCACTCTATATGTATTAGAGTCAAGTCAGAGAATAATTGAAGGCAGCTAATAAACATTTTTCTCTCTCAGTGCGCTTTAAATTGAGATATCTCACGTAGTCGTGATACAGTTCGTTTATTCGATACTGAGGCTAGCAGTAAAACATTTCCTACACAGTTCAATAAACTTATTTCCTACACTCTTTTCCATCGATACATACATGTGTATACTTAAATATGCATGTATGTGTATTTTTCTGATTTATTAAATACAATGCCAAACAGCTGCAGAACTTCAAAAAAATCAATATACCAATACAAATATGGAAAAAAATCGTGAAACACTTGAAATTGCCGAAGGCTTCGCAAATATCCATGCAATTATTCAAGCAGCCGATTACGGGTCATTATAAAGCTATTAATTCGTCGATGTAATGCTATTTGCCAATGGGCTATTGAACATTGGCTAAATATTTTATGTTTCAATTAGAATGTCATTATCGCAGACAAGCAGCAGGCCTCTCAATGGGACGCATTTATATGTGATAGCTTGAAGGACGCAAGGACGTCGTTTTGGCCTCCAAGCGGGGGCAGCCATATTTAATGCAGCACTAAAAGCTGAACAAATTGCCCCACTCGCTGTGGCAGGCGGCAACAATATGAATGTTTATTGTCCACCCAACAGACGAGGTTGACTTTGGCTCAACTTGACCTGAACATTGAGCTACTCATAATTCCCATTGTTATGACGTACCCACACCACATCACCCACACGCACATAAACCCATAGAGAGAGAGAGGGAGAGAGAGTCAGAGAGCGAGTCAGAGAGAGAGACTGAGAGAGTGAGACAGCGCGACATATGACCATTGTGCATTAGAAAACAATGTTATCGTTGCAAGAGGTCAGCTAGCCATTTAGCACTGTAACATGACTGAGTTTTTGGCCAACTCGCAGCTGGCCGAAGCGCGTATGCAAATTGCCCACGGCATGGTGTTGCGTGATTGGGTGCGGGTTTGCCCTTTACTTGTAACAAGCCTTCAGTATTGCCTGCAACTTGGCCATCAAACCGTCCACAAGTCTTTTCAGCTAATCGGGACTAGCACGTGAGCTTTAACTCTCCTCATGAATGGTGAGTGATTCACTCCAGCGATCGCTTCGATGCAATTGAAAAAGAAAACTCAAAGAGTTCAGAATTTGCTGATAGCTTAAAAATTTAGTTAATTGTAGCTGAAGTAAAAAATTCGAATTAAAAATGCATAAAAAAGATATTTGCTTGAATCCTTTAAAGAAATATATTCCAAAGCTTTTCCAACACAATTTAAATACATTTTCAGCATTCAGGTGATAATTTATTCATGCTTATTCTTATTTCTATTCGTGCTGCGGAACAGGATCGGGACACTATGATACTCATCGGCAGTTGGCAATGATAGCATGACTCGTGACGGCGAAATTCCAGCCATCTTCAATCCGAAACGCGTGCGCACTCCCTCCGTGGTGGTCACCGGCGATTCCTCGACGAATGGACCGTACAATAACAATAATAGCGGCGGCGTGGGCGGCGGTGCCAGCGGCAGCGGCAGCGGCATTGGCGCCGTCTCCAGCTGCGGCTTCAGCAATGTTCTCAACTCCAGCAATCCGCAAATAACCCACCAAGATTCAATATCATCCAGCCAACAAGATCCGAATGAGGTCATCACAATACAGGCGGACACACCCACTGGCGGTGCACACGGGTCACAGCATAATTTTGGAGGCGACTCCAACGACACACAGACTGGACAACTGGCAATAGATCAGCAGGCCAATGGGCAGCCAGGCGAGGATGCGGAGGTGCGTTTTCGCAAGCTCAAGGCCTGCAAAGAGTCCTGCTGCTCCGAGCTGGCCAAGAAGGTAAGTCAATATAGATGCGCCCTATAATTTAATATTTACTAAAACGAAGCCTCCTTCAGATGTATTTTGGCGTGTGCGTCACCATCCTAGTGACTGCCTCATGGGTGGGCGCCACGCACTGCATCAAGTACATGTATTTGTATCGTGCTCCGTATGAGGATGAGCTGGACGATGATCTAGATACCTCATCGAGTCGTGCTGAGCTCAGCACTGAGCTCGAAGATATACTGGCCATAAGCGACTCATCGTTGCACCACGTCGAGGACGCCACCGAGATGTTCAACATACCACCGCGCCAGCCCGTCTACTTTAATGCCCCGTTCTTTGCGGCCTGGTTCTTTACCAATTTCTCGCTACTCTTCTTTCCCATCTATATACTGGGGCTCATCTCGGCTCGCAAGTGCGACAAACTGAGCGAGATACTCGCCGATGTGATACGAGGATTTCGCGAGCGAGGCTTCACCATTGGTAAGTGCTTGCTAAAGTGGGTCAATCGCTTTTCAAATGCCACATTTGGCTAACTTGCAGGCCGTTTCCTCAATCGCTGTTTATCCTTTTGCATCCTGTGGCTGGTGACCACCTATCTGTATACCCTGTCGCTGCACGTGCTCTTTGCCACGGATGCCCTGGCGCTGTTTGCCACAAACGTTGCCTGTGTCTATTTACTCTCTTGGGTCATACTGCATGAGCAGTTCGTTGGCGTTAGGGTAGGTATCAGAGTTGCCCGTCGCCCGTCGCTCGTCCTCTAATGAAAATAACAACTGGAACCATGTCTACCATAGATTGTGGCTGTTATCCTGTGCGACACGGGCATTGCGCTGCTTGCCTATATGGATGGCATTACGGAGAGTCGTACGTTAGGCGGCGTTGTGTTAGCCACGTTAGCGGCAGCCGGCTATGCCGTGTTCAGGGTAAGCCTTTAGCCAAGCCTTTTCGTGTCTTGGGCATATCGTGCTCACATCGTCAGCATATGCCTTCCCCTTTCTAGGTTATGTTCCGCAAGGTGATGGGCGATCCGCCGGTGGCACAAATCGCATTCACATTCACCGCACTGGGGTTGCTCAATGCTTTGCTGCTGTGGCCCGTCGTGCTGGCACTGTACCTGACAGGCGCCGAGAATCTGACATCAGAAAGCATACCATGGAACATGCTGCTCGTAGCAAGCGTCCTGCTCCTGGGTAGGCATACGGCGCTTAGAATATTTCTATTTTTATCGCCGTAATTAATTATTATTGCAGTTTTCCACGTACTCATGCAGTTCAGTGCCGCCGTTACCTACAACATGTTTGTGACATTGGGTTTGATAACCGCCGTGCCCGTTTCTGGTGGTACGTACAAGAGCCTCTTGAATCAGCCCTTTTGTGGGTGGGCGGTAGTTTAGCTAACAATTACAACAATACAGAAAAAATACTCCCAAACGATTTCGTGACCATATATTATTTTAAATTACAATCTAAACTATGAGCATATACGAATGTGTACAGGCGAGCACATATACATATGTAAAAACATGGAACATTTGGGATATATAAATATGAATATGCTTTAGCTTACATGTGGCTACATTAATATTATTAGGGACTCAAATCATTGGCTCATTATTTTCTACAAATTAGTCAAGAATGGAAGCACCACTTAAATGATATAATTGCGTTTTTAATGTACATTTATCTAGAATATAATTATATATATGAAAATACATATATTAACAGATCTAATTTTGAAAAAATCTTGAGTGCAATCTAATAAACATGCACCTTCTTTCCATTATCATGTTCATATGCAAGCACTCGACGTCATTCTGTACAGTGCGACATTTGCGGGCATGAAACTCGCCGGAGTCATTCTTATAGCCATTGGCTTTTTCCTCGTCATGTTCCCAGAAAACTGGCCCGACTACATAACTCGTCTGCTGCGGTAAGTAGACTCCTGTTTACCATATTTGTTTTACTTTTGTATTTTTATTACAACAGTTATGCTAATTTTCATAGTGATTACATCTCGTGCGTGTTATTTTTAATAAATTATTACTTTGTTTCATTTTTATCAATTTGTTTCTACTTAAGACGCATATTTGTATTTAATTAATTGATTTGCTAAGTAAAGTTCATAAATTTAATATAAACAAATATTAAACTAAAAAAAAAAACATTAAATTTATTGATTTGTCTATAATATACTTGTATACATGACATAAAAATATATATTTAATTTTATATAAACAAACATCTTGCAGAAAGAGCGTTCGTGCCATACTCCGTTACCAATGTTGTTGTGAATTAGCTGAAATTCGCTATGCTCATTCGGTAGGCCAAATACACAAGCTAAAACCAAAAAAAAAAAAAACCTCCCAAAAACAAAAACAAAACCCAAAACTAAATTACCAAACAATATTACAATATTATCAAGAATACTATTAACGTTGGCATAAGATACATAGATAATTTTACGGAATACGTTTTTAAAGATCTAGAGCTTGAGTGCCGCACAATGTATCAAATAACTTGACAGATTTTTTACTGACTGAACAAGTATTATATATACTCGATTATAATAACTAACCACACCCACAAGTATATACTATATGAAAATACAACACCCTGGCTTCCAAAAGTTAATGCTCACCCATTTATATAATATACCTACATACATATCTCTATCTATTCATACATACCCCAACAATACCTATATGAATAAATATATAAATATATATATATATATATATATATATATATATATTTATTTATACGTATATATGCCTTGTTACACAACACTACTTCTTTAAATACCGTTATACATATGCCGTTGACTAACACTACTTCAGGCCGTTCCGCAGTTGGCCAATGAAACCTTCTTGTTGTTTTTCTTAATGTGTTTTGCTATTGTTTAATCGTTGTTAACACCTTAAATAATTTCGTTACCTGGCGGCAGTGCTGAAATTCGTATATCAAAAACTGCCAGACTATATGCATACATATATACATATATATATATATTTGAACCCAACTAATAAATATATTTATTTATTATTTTTCAACCACCAATGTGTAAGATATCTTTGTATATGGATGTTGTTGCCAATAACCCATTACCCATGCAGTGGCTCGATTATTGTAGTACATACACACAAATGACACTCCACAATACCCAAAGAGACACAAATATATACACACACACAAAAACTAAATGCGTAGCTTGACTTTCGCTGGTGTTGCGATATTTAATTTAAATAGACCTGTTAAGAACTCCTACGATATTTGATGGAATGGCTGCTGTTGTCTTTTCAGCCTGGTTCCTTGTTTTTGGCTGTTTGTTGTGCAAACTGTTGATAGTACACGCTTCCTTATCATTACTTTATTATTTCAAATTATTTCCATTCATTTTCATTTCGAAGAAACCACATGACTAGCGACATTCCTCATAGGATTAAAATTTGTAAATAATTTAATATCAATTTTATGCCCTATTTAACTTTTTTTATTTCGTTTTCTCTTCTATTTACTCAACTGATTGCACTTTGTAAACAGGGCGAAAATTTTCATAGACATCCAAATATTGTAGCATGGCTGACTCAGAGTCCCTCATTATTAAGTTCTTATAGTTAAAGGTCATTTGTGTTACGATTTTCAAGAACTCTTCATGTGAAAAGCAACTGCAAATACTACCTATAGTGTATATGAGTGCGTATGGTATGGTTACGGGAGCACAGAAAAAAATATATAAATATATAAATCCCCGTTATAAATAAAATATTGACAAATAAAAATCCATATAAAGTGTTTATTATTGGCATGTTTTAAAACCTTATTTATGAGTTAACTACATTCCCATTGGTCTCACTTTACTTTTCAAAAACTCTTGACTTTCTGTTTCAGTTTCTCTTTGAGTTCATCTCCTGTGTGTTCTGTCTCTAAACTTAAACGTCTTCTATCTTCTAAGCTCTACACTATTGCTATATACTCTATTTATTTCTTAAATAAAAAATGGTGTCGACATTTCTCAATTGTATTTACAGAAGCATCATAATGCTGGGTCACAATGCGAGGTGAGTTTCGTGAGTTCGTATAATGCCAGAAACGGGCAAAAGCGAAATATTTATTTTAATTAAAGCATTAAAACGGTGCTCAAACTGAAAGCAACGTTTTCTGCTATTATACGCCATATAGGTAAACCATACTCAAAACCCAAAACTTTGACAAAGACTAATACTTATCAGTTAAATATTGATTTAAGTTCAATTCCGCTTAGCTCAAATCTTGACTAGTAAGTTTGAGCTGTCGGGTTTGTTTTTGTTATGGGCATTTACTAAATACCTAGACGCGATATTCCATAAAATATGACATGATAAGTATTCCTTAAATATTTTTAATTAATTACTTTAATGAGGGTTTGAAGTAGATTTTTCTTATTTGGTTCTTCATTTCCTTGCATCAATATAATTTCATAATTAATTTTTGTTTTTCATTTTCCATAAGCTGAAGGTTGATTAAGCTTTCGATTATTATTCAATTTTCTCTAGTTATTTATAGATTTTTCTCTACTTATTCAAAGTTAATAGTTTGAGTAGTTTTCAATCCATCTAAGTAGCTTAGGTATCAATTAGTACAGTGCTAATTATAGACTAAACAATTTCTAAAGACATTAAGGTAAGTTCTCTTGAGGATTTGGTATTCTCTTTAACAAAAGTGCTCTATAACAACTGAAGTCTTGCAACTTTTCAAATTGCACTCGTCGTTCTTTTGAAAGATATGACACTGCACTAAAAAGAAATTCACTTTATATGTTTTTTATGTCTATAACGAGACTCTTAAGCTGAATCATATGAAAATACTAGCAATATAAAGAAACAATTTGAGACCAATTTTTTTTCATATACAACATTAAGAAAATTTCAAAGTTTTTTATTTAAACAAAATCTATAACAAGAGTTTTTTTTTTTTTAATTTAACCAACAGCTATCTAGTAGTAAAAATATTTCTTATTTGTATATATAGAAAACACTGCTAATCTGTACTATTGCTTCTTTTCTTCTTGTTTTTCTTCTTCACCTATGCCACGATCTGCCTATCCGTCTCTCTTACGACTGTCTCCCCTCTTGAAACGCTCTCTCTGTCGCTCTCTCTCTCTCTGTCTCTCTTTCTTTCTATCTCTCTTTCTCTCTCTCTCTCTCTCACAACAACCCAAAATACACGAAATCACAACACACCAATCAACCTGGCCAAATTGACTAAACTAATTGTTGAACCACTACAACACTGAACTTTCATTGCAAAATTCGTAAAACTATAATACACTGCAAAAAATGTACCAAAAAAAAAATACCACAATATATGAATATGTACCACGTAGCGGTAGGCCAGCGCTTTGTAAACGAGATGCTGCAGTCACGGGACCGTCCACGAGATATGCGCAACGGCACATCACGCGTTCCTTCTCGCACCACATAAGCTAAAAGTTGGAAAGCAAGCAAAAACCAAATATGACCACAAACAGAACTTCTGTACAGAAAACAAAAAATACTCGCATAGATATATTTTGTAAATGATTTTCCACAAAAAAAAAAAATGAAGAAGAAAATTAATAATTAATAGAAAGACCTCTGGAGTTAGGGGTAAGTACCTGAACATATTTAACTATTGCCTGTGAAATTGATGAGTAATGAGTAACTCGTAACTCGTAAGGTACAGTTGCCACCTTTTAGAGTTAGCCAAGTCCAAACATTATGAAATGTTCTGATGCATTTTCGTTCTTCTGTTCTGCTTAAAGTCCTTCTTAAATTATGTGTTGTTCTCTTTCTCTCTCTCTCTCTCTCTCTCCTCTCTCTTTCTCTTGTTCTCTTTTTGTATTATGGTTTGATTTTTAATTCACAGATCGCAGCATATTTATGCGTCCCATTATAAACATAAACGAAAATATTATGCTGTCAACACGAACTCATATGTTGTTTGAGCCAAGCGCATGAATAAACTCCCGATCCTAAAAACCGCAATTTTTGTAGCGAGCGTGTGTGGCTTTAGGCAAGTTTTTGTTAAGCCCCACGGCCCACAAAATGTTTTTATAAATGTCGTAAATGTCGAAAAACAAAAACAAAAAAAACAAAATCAATTTTTTACCAAATAATTAGTAAAAAGTACAATAAAACTTGAAATTGTGAAAACTAACGAAATGGTGAGCGCTCATAATAATTTTTGTCAATACTTAGCTATAGAAACTTCACTAGCTGCCCTCGTACTCTAATTGACATATACAGCGTAAATTAAATGTATTATTTATTTTCATTTCAATATTCGCCTGTAAATAGTTGCACTTTGCTTTCATTAAAATAACTATGAATATAATAGCACAGCTTCCTGGTTACTCTCTAGATAAATATATGTAGATTTATATGTGTATGTGGCACCCGAGTACTGCCCTGCTTATACCTACAATTGCCCTCAACACACACACAGATGAACACCAACACAAACCTTTATTGTGTAAATATATAACATACAAATATCTGACAAACTAAAGAAAATCAGTAAAAAATCAGTAAATAAGCAACAACAAAAAAAAAGCTAGCTAACAACTTTAGACGCCTACAATCTTAGTGTCAACTAGTAAGACTATGTAAATGCATTGCTGATCAACTAAAAATTAACTTGAAGAAAATTGCAAATATATAATAATAGAGTATATTGATTGTAGTTGATCCGCTACGTATATACTATACTCGTATTAAATGCTAAAAATCAAATGAAAAAAAAAAAAAAACAAATTCATTTATGTACATAAAGCGCATTAGAATTGTACACGAAATGCCTAGAAAAAGAAATGAAAATGTAGAAAGGAAATTATTAATGCCCATTGCTAATATCTCAACTATTCTTTATGCTCCACACATCACATCGCACACTGTTTTGATTTAAAAAACAAACAAACACAATATATACTAACACACAATAGATGGGGTCGCGGCCCTCGGAGCGGTACTTCAACAGGTCAGCATCCCACCATTATCGACTATCGGACGGGATACATAAGGTCCCATCTTCGTTCACCCTCTGGCCGTGTGAGATGACTGATCTATCGCCAACTACAGCTGGGTTTCTGCATGGCAGCACCAACGCACACCACCACCAGCAACTTTTACAACAACAGCACCACCGCCACCACCACCAACAGCAACAGCAGCAGCAGCAGCATCAGCATAATCTGCAACGCCAACACTCGCACACATCGCTCACCATGATCCATCGGCAGAGCAGCAGCCACAGCGTCCATGGCAGCCGTCGCGGCAGCGGTGGCCTTCGCGCCCCACCCACCGGCACCGGGCGCCTATTCTCCTACTTTGGCAACGAGCACGAGCATGAACACGATCGCAAGAAATCGGAGACGTCGTTCTTCAATTTGGGATTCCGACGCAAGTCGACGGTGGTGTACTACGCACCCACAGAATAAGCCCGCTGTGGTGCAGTTTAGCTGTAGCATATCAATAGACGTTTACATCAATCAAGCACCTAACACTTATTTGTGGCGTACGCACCACTATTTATTCGTAAAAATTATGTCATATAATTAACGTTGTTGTTGTGAGAGTTTTAATTGAAACACACGAAGTTAGAATTTTGCTCAAATATTTACAAATAATACGCAACAAGTACAGATTATTGCATAGCTCATAGTCGACACGATCTATAGAATGTTTCGCAATATCACAGAGCCCATGCAGAAACCCATGCACAGAGCCCCAGCAGGAACAGAAGCTGAGCTCAAAAATTGCCCCTGAAATTAACTAAGTACTCACTGATATTCAAACAGATAATCGAGGAGAATTGAATGATAAATCGAAGCCAATTGTTTTAGCAATTATATAGTACATAAAAGTATATTAATGAATATTATAATTACAAATTTTAAAGAAACCCACACTGCGGCACACTTCGTTAGGGATACCAAGTAAAAAACTCATCGTTGCAAAATCCAGGATATTAGTTAGTCTAAGGTATATTGTTCATAGAGATCACGTTAACTTTAGAGACACATTAGAAATCAACAAACAAACAAACAAACTAAGACCCGTTTAATTGTAAGCTCATTTTAGCAACTAAAAAGCAGATAAAGCAAAAAAAAAAAAAAAAAACTTTATGATTATTTATAATTGATTCGTGAATTTGATTTAAGTGTGTGTGTTTTTATTTGACTAACGAATCGAAACGGATATTAAAGTATTTGTGATTGTTTTTGTAATGAGTGTGTGTTGTTTGTTATTTAGCTAATTGTTGCCTATTGTTGCATTGCAAATTGTATAATCGAAAGCGATCTGTTTAGATGTTAGAAGCTGGCGATTGTAGTATGTTCAGGGACTCCCTCGTTCGCTTGTGGGGATGACATGAAAAGGGAGCTCAAAAATGGAGCATACAAATTACGCAGCTGCCTACTTTGTAAATGTATTAAATTGTGTAACCACATCCAATAATTGTTTTGTGATAATTTTTAATGATGTTTGATAACCAATCTGATGAAGCTACTCCCGCCCAGAGTGGAGGCAGCGTTTTATGTAGCCGGGAACTGTAATTAGAAATCACAATACTAACTAATAAAAAAGAAAAAAAAGAAGAATACACAACAAAATTTCGTTTTTCTTGGTTG
The DNA here is from genome assembly GCA_035047625.1 of Drosophila mettleri. Lineage (NCBI taxonomy): Eukaryota > Metazoa > Arthropoda > Insecta > Diptera > Drosophilidae > Drosophila > Drosophila mettleri. Next base: position 2,481,383 of record JAWNPI010000035.1, read on the forward strand.
CCTTGAGTTAAGTGTCAATTGGAGATTGAAAGCTCAGATGCGGGCATAAAATAAATAATCATCAGTACAAAAACATCTCTCATTCAAATTGAAACCCTTCCAAAATTTGTTAAAATTCTAAAAGGATCAAAAATAAATCAAAGTTCGAACTAACGATTTATTCTTCATATTTCGCGGATAGCTTGGGCCGATCGTAACTAAATCAATTCAGTTCAGTCGTGCATACAACTACCGCGATATAAGAGAAACGTGACGCCCGGCGATTAACGGGCGGCAACATTTAATTTGGTTTTCCAAGGTCTTGTGTTTTGTTTGTGTTTTGTTTCAAAAATAATAACCTTTAACGGAAGTCCTTTTGCACTCGATAAATCGTAAAGTTTGCAAATTTTAATTGAATTGTGTGCGTTTCGTTCGTGATTGTGGAACTGAGCCTTCTTAACGTGGATGTCAATATGAATAAATTTGGTGAGTGCTCAATTAAAATGCCAATTGTCAAACAACTATTTTTAGTTTATATATTTATTTACTGTATTCAAAACCATTTGATGTACAAAGTCAAAACGTCTGCATCGAACACTGTGTGGTATTTAGGCCGCAAAAACAGAATACGTTTTATATAATACTCAAATATATTCTTTTTGTCAAGGCACTTAATATTAACATTTGATAGAAAAATTTATTTATATATTTATTAAAATGGACGGACTTAAGATGTAGTCTATATGTATGTAATATATATATATATATTCGAATATTGGAATTCTTGCGTTCATAAGGCACAATTATTAACATTTTATCGATCGTTTCACTTTTGTACTGTCCTACAAGGTAATATATGGAATTTATGTTTTAAATAATAGATTAGACAAAAGTCATATAAATGTGTGTAGTTAGATATATGTATAGAGAGAAATCCTACTTCAATTGTATACCCGCTGCGCTGCGCTGGCTGGCTGGCTGCAGCCGGCAACGGCACAAATGGAAATGGAGGAGTTACCCAAAACGCAGCGGTCGTCACTGCCCACCGGCGTGCTGTTGCCCTGATATGACTATGAAAAATGTGTGAAAATAATTTTTGTGTGCGTGTCCAAGTCCAGCTACCTATCATTTTTAATGAAAAAAGAAGAGCTGGCAATTTTTTGTTCGTTGCCCTGGCAGGAGACCAAATCTAAGACCAAGTGGCTGATAAACTGGTTCCTGCGGCGCATAGAAAAAGTTCTCAGGGTATAGATAATAAAAATTCAAGCGCATATGATAATCAAGGCGCAACAAAAAAAAAAAAAAAAAAAAAAAATCGCCAGCATATTTAATTCAGGCAAGAAAGCAGCCAATGGACCATCGGACGCCGCAGCGTCGTCGACGATTTAATATAAGAAAAACACGACGGCAGGCGTTCGGTTATTTTTTGCAGCCTCTGGCCTGCCAGCAAAGGTGTGTGTGTGTGCGCGGTACAAACAACCCTCAGCCAGGCTCTAGAGGATGGGTGTAGGTACGGGGCCTAACTGGGTTTTGATGTTAACAGGTTTGCAAATTCTGAGCGAGCACACACGCATACAGCTGTGCAACTTCACGGACATTAGCAACGTCCACAGTCAGCAGTGGCAGCAGCAGCGGCAGCGGCAGCAGCAGCAGCAGCAGCTAAAGAGAGACGCCGTTTCCGTAATCTGAGCGCAGTAGGCGCGGCTGTTTGCGCTTTTCTGCTGCTGTTGCTGCCGCTTCTGCTGCTGTGCCGCCTTTGATAGAAATGACAAATAACCAGATTCATTGTAATAGATTATGTCTACAACTTAATCGCCTTGCAGATAAATGATGACAATGTTCAAAGACGCATCGGGCGAACATATCTGGTATGCGGAGCACACACAACGAACAACTTCGGTTTGCGTTTCTGGGCTTCTTTTTTTCGGCAACGGCGCGTTTTGTTTTGGGTGTCAATTTTGTGTCTTTCTATTGCTTTGTCAGTTTTGTAGGTTTTTTTTTCTTTCTTTTTTGTTTTTTGTTTTTTTTTTTTTTTTTTTGTGAGGTTTGATATGAACTTTTATGGACGGATATTGACGTTAGATATTTGGCTTTTGGACGGTTAACTTAATCTATAGAGTAGCGTGAGCGTAAGGCCAAACAGCGAGATAACCAAACCCAAAGCTGATTGCAAGGCCGATGCTCCCGCCAGACGACATTTGAACATGTCATAGCGAGTCTCCTTATCGGCAACAATATTTTGATACTCGGCCTCGACCAGTTGGCCGTCATAGTAGGTGATTAGATCCTCAAACGGATACTCATATCCCTGCAAGCACTCGCACTTATATCCGCCAGTCTCATAGCCACGTCCCATAATGGGCACACACTGTTCAAAGAAACAAGAAAATTAGCAATTTTCGACAATTAAATACAGTCGATACTCACATATGAGGTCTTCTCATCGCACTTGTGTGTGCCCTTGTAGGCATTGGGCTCGTAATACCAGTCCGGGCACTGGTTTATGTCCAGCTGAAGCATGTCCATGGAGACGGCGACCACACCCCTGCGAGAGAAGTCAACAAATTAGTCAGTTTAATTGCTCACATTAGCATGACAATGCAACTGAAGAGCCACAAGTCATAAGTTAGGCCATGTCAACACTCAAAAATTAGACAATCATCATGGAAACTTTAAACAGAGCATTTGCATGTGAATAGCAATGGGATTGCGAGCGAGCATGGGACTGGCCCTAAAAGGGGTGAGCGCAGGCCCGCGACAGCGGCACGCAGCAGACCGGCCCAAAGGCAGCCCCTACCCTTTTTTGCATATGATATCTACTCACTTGAATTCCAGTTTGACTTTGAGGCTGTCCCAGCCGAAGAAGGGCACCGCATAGGTTATCAGCCACTTCTTCACATAACCATTGCAATCGAACTGAGGCTGGGTCCAGTAGCCGTGCTTAATGCTGGCGGCACGATACGAGTTCGGGTAGTGCTCATACTTCTGCTGGTATTCACCTGTCTCATTGTGACGTAACTTGATTTTCATGTAGTACGTTTCGAGATCGTCAAAGTTCGTATTCCAGCGCTGTTTGAGGAACTTAAAGTACTTCTTTTCCGTATATAGCTCGTGCGTTTTGTTCAGACGCGCCAGATCCTCCACCTTAAATTTGCGCGTGTTCAGCTCCGTTTTGTATGCATAGGGTCCAAAATAGGTGCGATTGGTGAACTTATTGCGCTCCCAAAGTGTTGACGCCGACCAGACTTTGCTGTCGCCCAACACAATGGCCAGGGTCTCGCCTATCATTTGATCCTCGGTCAGCGGCTTGTCCGCAACACGTTTTCCAGAGTACACCTCATTGGGATCCGATACCTAGGCAAGACACAAAAGTTTAGCAAAAGTCGGCATACGAGGTTTATTTGATTGGGGAAATCGGTTTGCCCCAACTATTATGCTAACAACTTGTGCAAATACGACGAGCATAAAAGGAGAATCCGAATTTTAGAGGGAGGGTTAAGGAGTCCAGTTTATGCGAGCGTTTGCTTCTCCGCTTTATTGCTGATGCTGCCATAGCGGCTGTGTAGCTGTGGCATTTAATGAAGACGACGCCTTGTGGCGAACCCGTTTTTCGTGTCCTTTGCGCTCAAACTAATGAATTTAGCATTTGGTAATGGTTTGACACTGAATATTTAATTCACGCCGCGGCTGACAACTGCCAACTGGCAACGCATAACTGAAACTTCAAATGAGACTGAAACTGAAACTGAAACTGGCATTGCAGGAAATTCGAGGAAGTTGAATTACGCGTGGAAAATTATAATTTACACTTGAGAAGCTTTCAAGAGGCTACATCGAAGGCTCTTAATAGGTGTCGGGTTTATCAATTATTGCTCTTCATTTAGCGTGAAGCCGATGGGAAAGTTTCGCACGCTTACCTGCAAAAAGGCGCTAATAAAGTTGGCCAGACGCACAGCCATCTTGGCTTCGTTTTCGAACTGCTCCTTGGCGCCAAAGCTGACATCGCCTCGCAGTATCAGATCTTGTGGATGGAAGCTGAAGAAGGCGATTTAAAGCATTACAAAAATGATATCAAAACACATTTCCTGCACTCACTTCTTGCATGTGCGATAATTGACGCCGTGAATGTACTTGAGCGCCTGGTCAATATTCAGATGCTCTGTGTGCAGAGCTCTGGCGCCAGTCGAATAGTTGCGGTACTCGGTATGCAAATCCAAATATTTCTCTCGTATGTGATAGGGCGCCTTTTCCCACTGGATGGGCAGCTTTTGTATCCCTGCAAACGAGAAGCATATTATCCGATAGCAGGAGTACTTCAATCGTATATTGACTTACAGCCGATTTTGAGGCAATTGTATTCGTTGTAGTACTGTTCCGCTGAGGCCCGCTCGACAATCTCGCCAAGATAGGGCCGCCGCACCGTGTTAGGCAGCCGGTAGCTCGGCTTGCAACGACATTGATAGCCTCCGCGCCTAAAGCCCCAGCCGTGTAAGGGTTCACACTCTGTTGATTCCTTTTTACAGCGCGCAGTGTCTGCAAAGTGATTCGGTCCCTTGTTGCCTTCGCCCAGCGGGCACTGATTAATGTCTATGCGCTCAAAATCCATTTCCAGCACGGACACTGCGGTATATCTAAAGCAGCGATAGATTAGTGGCAAATATATCGAGTCTATCAGCTTTTACTCACTTGGGATACTCGATGTGACGGAACTGAGTGTGTCGGGGATAAATGTCCGCGATGGGCACCACGGCTGCCACCAGCCACTTGTTGGAGCGTCCGCAGTCAAAATAGGGCCGTGTGAACTTAATTGGACCCGGTATCTCTTCAGATCCGGGCGGTCCATGGAATGTAAATGTTTCATTTGTATTGTTCGCATAGCGGATTTCCACTTGGTATGTGATCTTTGTGTCGTGCCGACCAGCGACATTATCTGGCAGCCAAGCGCGATACCATTCATTTATTTTATAAAGATCATGCGTGTAATCCTTTGAAATGGAATCGGGATGATGGGCGCCCAGGTCCTGTACATCGAAAGTATTCCACGTGGAGATCTTTTGCAAGTGTATGGGATCATTGAAGTCATCCAGGCGGAAGGTGCGCGGTCCAAAGCGTGGGAAGGTCTTATTGAAGAAGCCACGATACGACGAAGAGTACGAGCTATTGGGTGCAAAGTAAATGGCCGACGCGTTGATGCTAGGATTGGCCGATACATCCGCCACGGTTGAAAGAAAATAGTACATCATACCCGGATCGTATGTGTCATTGATGGCCGGACGTATGAAGCGCGACTGGAGTATATAGCTCCAGAAGAAGCTGCGACTCAGCGCCATGTTCTGCAGATGCAGCAGAGCCGTACGATTCGGGAAAACGGGGTTCACGTTCACCTCCTTAATGTCGGGCTTGTGGGAGACGGTGTCCAACGGCATAAACAGGTCCGCATGATGCTGTATGGGACAGTTATCCGCATTTACCTTGTCGAACTGTATTTTGATCTCATCAAAGGCGTCGCGGGCCTGCCACTCGTGCTGTGCGAACACGCCCACGACCAGCACCAGCACAAATAGCAGGTAGCTGCGCCCTAAAATCGTCGATGGCACAAACAGAACCATTATTGATTACGTTTGTGTGGGAGAGTAGTGGATGTTGCCGCCAGCCTGGGCAGCAAAATCAACAAGTCGCTGCACTTTAACTTAAAAATTAACTAATATGTGATATGAGATTCAAATGCATGCAGCCACACGCAACGCGATTACTAATACAAATTAATGCTCTTCACTTGTTGGAACTACGCCCTCAAAATCAACAGTGTTGCATGCGTCGGTGTCACTATCGGCTTGAAGTATCGATAGTTAAGTATCGAAATGACGAGCTGGTGTCGCTCTAATTCTATTCGATATCCACCGATGCAATGAACCGGTGTGAACAAGTTCAGCATTTAAATGTAGCCCGCATGTGGCATGTGAAATTACAGCATAAATTTATCTAGGGTCAATCACATGCATGTAAGCCCCCCCCAACACAGCATGGTGTATACATGTATTTATAATTATGCATATTGCCGCTATTCACAGTTGACACTCCATTTATTATACCGCCGCATGTCCGCTAAAATGACTGCAGAGCACATTTTTGGGCGCCTGCCAGTAAAAAGGCAATACGAGCTCTCTCCTATGGAAAAGTTTATAGATCCGACATTGATAGCCGGTTTGCATTATTCGCTACAAAACCGCAACGGGGTCAACACAGATATTTGGCAACTTGTGTAAAAAGTCTCGTGAACCGCAACCATTTCCTGGCTCCTATCACTGTCAATCTGTTTTCGTTGCTGGTGGTGGAGCAGCGAGCGCTTCCTTTTGTCGCCACCTGCGCTAAATGACACGAATTAGCGGCGTCTCTCTGCATCCTACGTTCCTTTTTTTGTTTTTTTTTTTTGTTTTTTTATGCAACTGCATTACATTGCAGGGGGTACGCTCGGTCTTTTTGGCCAGTTCGTTTGGGTTATTTATTACACCTGTCGTTTTGCTTGTCTTTTTGTTCAGCTTTTACCCAGTTGGATTACAGCGCCAGTTCTCTGACTGGCCAAAAAAGAGGAGCCAACTTAAATTTGGCACAAACATAATTTTCAGTTTGTCGACTAACATTTCCGCGCGCGCGCTCTTGATTCCGTTTGCTCGTGTCTGTGTGCATGTGTGCGGTAGGCACTGTTTATCCTGCTGCCGCACCTCGTAATGCAGATAAATCTACGCGGCGCTCGCATTGTTTTATTTTCCACGTGGGAATCGACAAAACAGAAAAAACTGCAAACTGCAAACTGCCCCAAAAAATGTTGCAGTTATTTTGCACTTGTTTTGTTTTCTGTTCTGTTTTAGTTTACTGTTTCGCCTTTGTTTTTGTTGCCTGTAATTGATTGTTGTTGCTGCCGCTGCCGCTGCCGCCACCGCTGCAATTGCCATGTCCTAAATGGCGACGGCTATTGCGTTGCGACGTTTTGAAGCTTTTCGGACGCATCTGTGCACCGATAGCAGTTAAGCTCAACCAGATTAAAGTTTCATTTGAAAATCTGCCAAAGGCACTAAAATAGTTTGCAGTAAATAAAGCTAGCAAAGTTTCCATCTATTCCCAACTTTATTTGATGTGTGTCTGTCATTTACAAAATAATTATAATTATTTACATCTGTGCACCGATAGCAGTTAAGCTCAACCAGATTAAAGTTTCATTTGAAAATCTGCCAAAGGCACTAAAATAGTTTGCAGTAAATAAAGCTAGCAAAGTTTCCATCTATTCCCAACTTTATTTGATGTGTGTCTGTCATTTACAAAATAATTATAAATTAATTTATATGGAATTGTTTTACAATTGAAATAAATTTAAGGAAAATGTAAAAAAAAGGATTTAATTTTATTATAATATTTAAAAATAAACATACAAATAGAATATAATAAAAATTAATTTGATAAACAATTTTTGATAATTGATAAAAATTAATATATAATTTAAAATTAAAAAATAAATAATCTGATAAAATACATGAAAATATAAATTAATCTTATACATAATTTAATATTCAAATGAGCACCACAAAATAAAATCTGTATATCCATTCAAAATAAATAAAATAAATTGAAAAAAAAAAAAAATACAATATTATAGAAATTAATTTAATATAAGATTATTTATTTAAATGAGTAACATAAATCTAAAATAAAAAGAATTGATAAAATTTAATACATTTTAAACAAAAACTGAAAGAATACATTATAATATAAATTAATTTTATATGTAATTCATAAAATTTTAAATGAGCTAAAAATATAAAAACAGCTGTTAAAAATGTAGATAAAATTAATGAAAAAATTAAAAACAAATTGAAAAAATACAATATAATATAAATTAATTGTATATATAATTTAATATTTAATTAAGCAACAAATATAAAAAGAACTGATAAAATGTTTATATATAATTAAAAAAATATATATATAAATATACATATATAATTTAACATTTAAATCAAGAGCAAAAAACAAACAGAATTGATAAAATTTTATCAAGCGTGTTGCAAATCACAAACAAACATCAAATAAAGCATTTTGCGCACTCATTGAAATCGTAGCGCAAGTTCAAAAAACCGCAGGCAATGAAAGCAAAGAGCAGCAACGGCAACAAAGGGCAGAGCAAGACGAAAATGAAGGCTCTTTGCATGCTAATAACCAGACGTTGAAAATAAAGGCCACAATTTAAACAAAATCAAACAGAAATAATATAAAAGAGAACAACAAAAAAAAAATAAATAAATAAAAATAAAAATAAATAAAAAGGCTGCGATGGTTAGACGTGGACATGGCTATGGATTTGGACATATGCAAAGTGCGCGCTGTGACATGTCTGCGATCTTTGGATTGCATTTTTCGTTTTTGGCATTGGCTTCCAAAAGGCAAGGCATAGCCCCAAAATTGGGATGTGCCTGTACGTGCTGGGCGTCACAGCATCGGCAATCTCGCCAGCAGCAGCAATGAGTGTACAGAAGCAGCAGCAGCAGCAACAACAACAATAATGCCAAAGCACTTCCATCCCAGTCAGCAGCAGCAGCAACAACAACAACAGCAGCAAACAACATACACACATACAAAAGCGGCCTAACACAGCGCAAAATTTTTTTTGTCAAGGGTGAATGACCCAGAATCAAAATCCACAACGTTGTCGTTGTCGCTATTGCCGCTGCCTGGCTGCCTGGCTGGCTGGCTGGCTGGCTGGCTGACTGGCTGCCTGCTTACCTCTCGCCTGCCGCCTCTGTTCCCCCCCCAGCCAGGCTGTTGCCGGCGTCGTCGTCGTCTTGCGCAGCCCCCACGCCGCCGCACTTGCTCCAACAATGTTGTGGCTCGGTCTCGGCCGCTCGTATTCGGTTTCGGCTCCTCGGGCTGTTATGATTGCCGTTGCCAGACGATAACCCAAACCAACATCAGCAGCACCAGCAGCAGCAAAAACTGAAAAAGCAAAAAAGAATTGCGAATTTAAACATTTTGCAGCATTGCACACGCGACTCTCGCGCGCGCTCTGCCAGACAGTCTGAGAGATACAGAGAGATACAACACCGTCGACCCACTCACAGATACAGCTGCATCCACTAATGGCAGACTGGGCTCTGGAGTTTCTTTTGCCTTTTGTATTGCGAAATGTTATCGTGGCAAACGAACAGCGTTAATTGCATTGCACGCCTCCACCCTACAGCTCGACCTACGCCGCCTCCACCACCTCCTACTCCTTCCCAGCCATCTTTCGCTCGCTCTATTGCATCCGTTAGATACGTTTTTATACGCTGCGCCTAGCCAGGCTCTAACAAACTTCCGCTAGTATGGCGACTGAGCTCCTGCTGCTGCTGCGCCAGCAAATCAATCTTTATTCAGAGAGCCTGTCGGCATTTATCAGCATTATGATTTTGCCCCCTGGACACAGCAACGACATCAAAGTAATTTGAGCAGCAATAAAAAGCTCTGACAGCCCGGCCAACAACTAAAACACAATCTCAAACACACAAAGCAGCAATTAAAATTGACCCAAGATGTTGTCGCACTGTGGAGCCCATATGAATCACAAAAGATCAGAGTTAAGCTCTGCAAATGTGATTCACATTTATATCAAATATTTCATTTAATTAAATATAATTTAAAGGATATACAAATAATTCATATATATATGAATTTTAACTGAGTATTTAGTATGCTGGCCCACTGTATCGAAGCCGTTCACGAAAACCTGAACCAGTCCAGTCCGTGTCTCATTTACCGTCTGGGGCTGTCACCTAATTTCCGTTTTAGAAAACATGTCCTCCGGCCAGCAAGGGCCACTTGAGAGTACCCGTTCGTCTGCTGACATGTGTCCTAGTCTGGCGGCAACTCGACTTGTTTCAAGTCATTGCTAACTTTTATTTGCAACGAGGACAGCAACAGCAGCAGCAGCAAATAGTTCTCATGTAATTCAATTGTTGTCCTTGTCGCATATGGCTTTGGTCGTTGTTGCAGGTTCCTAAATTGCCACAGGCCACAGTTTGTGACTGCAGCAGTTTGCTTATGGGCCCGCAGGCCAGCGACGCGTCCTGCCTGACTGAACTCGAGACTTGTGCGCTCCCTTCAAGGACCTACGACAATAGCCAAACTTAGCCCGGCACAAGCACAAGCACAAGCGCGCAACGAATGTCCTGTCAAGCAACAAAGTCGAGCCCGCGTTCCCACTTGTGCTGGTCATTTGCCTGCCCCTCCGACTATTGCCTTTTGCAGCTTTCAAATTACTTTTGTGCTGCACCCCAAGTGGACTAGAATACTCAATTTTCTAATTCTTTTCTTTATTTTATTTTATTTTTTTTTCTTTTGCTGAGCTGCAATTATTTGACACTTTCAATTCGATTTTGCCGGCTCAAGGACTAGAAAAAAACTTGTGAAAATTTAAGGCTTGAATATTACGAGCAAAAGTATTTGCTTCAATTGACGGCTGTGAGATTTCTTGAAAATTTGCATTGCTTTTTACTTTAATTTGGAATGCAATTATCTTCAGATGCATTTTATGGCCAGCTCTGCTTTCCCATGGTCATTTTTTTTTTTTGTTGGTCTTGCTGGCATGTAATTTATGCGTATTAATTTCATAGCTTGCCTATCCCGCTTCCTGTTTGTCTCTCTCTCTTTGGCCTGGATACAATGGTTGTCCAATCCCTGCCATTCGTTATGCTATGCGTTGCAATACAAAAGATATCGAAAAAGGATTCTCGCATCTCGCACAAAAGCAATGCAAGCAAGTCGCGTCCATTGCATCTTTGCTTTTTGTGCCATTATTCAAGAATATAATGCCATTTTTGATATGTAAATAAACAACAACAACAACAAGGCCCTGCTATGACCGCGTTCTAATTGCCGCGAAGGACCTGCCCGGCTGCGCTGAGTTGAGCTGAGCTGAGCTGTGTGTTGCCCGCCAGGCATCCTGCTAAGCTGGACATGCAATTGCATTGCATTTGGCATTGTTTTTTTTTTTTCAACTTTCTGCTTTCCGTTTAAGGGTTGAGTTTCAAGTTCGCTGCTGCGGGGTTATCGCACGATTACAAAAGATTTCCTCTGGTCAACGGCGGCCAGGCACAACAACAACAACGCAGAATGAATAAACCATAATGCAAAATACGGCAGATCCATGAAACTTGCAGCGGAAGTCCAAGTTTTAATCGCAAGCCTCGCACAGGAGCCGCACGAAGCCTCAGAGGACGGGCATCTGGATGCAGTTGCTAGATGCGGCCAACTCAAGCGCACATTAACGTTTATCTATGAGATACTTTTGTATCTTGGCAGTCGGCAGCTGCATGGCGGCAACTGGTGGCGACTCTTCAAGATATGCATCACCAAGTGCCGGTCCGCTCCGCTCCGCTCCGCACTTCAAGTCTAGCGAAATCGAAGTCATATATCAGCGATATCCTGCATGCCAGCAAGGATAATGTTGCTTAGAGCATCCCTTCCCTCTGGCACTATGCTCGCTTCTTCTAGCTCACGTGCATGTGCGACCTTCTGCGCTGTCATTGAACCCCAGCGAGGGCAAATGCATCGAGCGAGGGTTGAGCAGCGAGAGGAAGCCATTGCACTTAATATTATGTACTCATTATATGCTCATTATATGCACATAATGTGCTTACCTACAAGTCCTGTGCCACTCTTAACATTCTTATTTTGTTTTAAGCGTGCGAGGGACACCCTCACCCCAGCGACGACCGTACTGACCTATTCCTCTGGAATTGTTGTATGGGCTGGCTGCCAAACAGCAAAGAGTAAATAGCACAAAGCGATTTTAAAAACCAACTCATGTGTGAACATACGACGACGCACGGGGGCGTCCACACGAGCAGCTGCTATGCATTTACACGACTTACGGATTTGCATTTTATAAGCAAGACTATAATAATGATTTCTGCAAAATTTACTAACTGACTGACTGACTACTGACTGACTGGACTGTACCTTGAGTCAGTTCACGCTCGTGATGCATTTTTGCTGCAGTTACGCTTGCTTGGCGTGCAAATATGATCCCTTAATTCGATTTTATTAGCATTTGACTGCACTTGTGCTCTGCTCTGCTCTGCTTCTTCTTCTTCTTCTTCGTCTTCTTTGTGGCTGGCACCTTTACAAATTGTTTTAACACCTTGTTCAAGCCAAAGGGACAGAAGTCTTAAATTGAAAATCGATATTTGGAGGGAAGGTTAGGGATTGCAGCTAAGCAACTGGCTTCGAGCACCTTGAGCGCGGGGGCCACGAGGGCTGTTGCATGTAATTAAAAAGAGTTGGATTACACGTGTTTGGTAGCCAGGCGAGCCAGGTGAGCCAGGCGAGCCAGGCGAGCCAGTCAAGCAGGCAGCCAGATGAAGAGGCGCAAAGAAGTTGCTTGCATACGATAACAAATGCTTGGCATAAGAAAACACGTCGGCCGTGGCAGAAGTTGGAGCAGCAGCAGGAACGGGAGCCGGAGCAGGCGCAGGAGCAGGAGCCGTGGCAGCAACAAAACAAAAGCGGGGAGACCGGAGGAGCTGTTAGGACAAAGTTCTTCTTTTCACTTAACACACAAGTGAAGTGAAGCAACCAAGTCGAGCAGCGCTCGGACGAGCACACGCTACGTCCCCGCGACGCAATCGTCCTCTTAAAATGCACTTTAAATGGCAGTTTCCGGTCACACACACACATACACACACACATGCATACATACACATGAACACACATTCGCTTGCATAGAAATGTATAAGCATAATAAAAAATACAATGCAAAACGTTAAGTAAAAGCTAAAAGGAGTCGGGCTGTGCCAGGAACAGCAATGCACCGCTTGGTACATACTGTACCCACACATACACACACACTCATACACTCAAACACACACACACATGCTCGCCAGTAACTTCATTCTCGTCCTTCTTCGCATGCGAAGTTGCAGCAAAGCGCTTTTTATAGGCCTACCCCTTGCATTTATGAGTGTTGCGTGCGTGCGTATGTGTGCGTATGTGTGTGTGTGTGTGTGTGTGGTTGCATGAGAATATGCTTGTGTGTGGCATGCATCTGGATATAGTTTCTAGATGTGACTTTAATACAGTTTGTATTAAATCTGGCATAATTTAAATTGAAAATCGAATTTCCCTAGTCTGAGCTCCGTTTCCTTTGCAGAATTGATTTTTATTATATATTATATATATATTTAAACATATATATTTCATGAATTATTTATTCTCCTTATGCGCCTTTTCGCATTAATTATATATTCCAATTATTCTCTTACTTTACTTGCAGTTGCGCACAATATCGCACGTGAATCGTATCGCGCCTACAATACGGAGCTGTACTCCGCGCGGAACAGCTCCATGGGTCAACATGGCGGTAAGTGGAACCAATTCAATTAATTCATGCCAGGCTGTGTGTGTGACTCTGAGTGGGTGGCGGTTTGCTGCGGCTCATCTGAGTTGGCTGCAAATTGTTTGCGCCACACACTCAAAATGATGCTCTGTCATATGAAAACTTCACTAAGACACTTTGTGCTCGTGGCACAGGTTGCGGAAATGTTTTCATTAGCTAACCCGGTCGACACAGTCCACACATCCTGTGCGCCCGCCTGCGCCAGCTGGGGGAGTTCATTTTGAGGTTAGCTCCTCGCCGGCGAGACATGGACTTCAAGGACTTTTTGTGTGTGTGTCGCAACTGACATGGCCAGGAGACATTTTACCTACTGCTCTCCCACAGAGCCAACTGGCTATAGTGCAGCATCATCATCATCATGCTGTTGCACACATGTTGGTATAGGTCCAGCATGCAACACATAAAAAAAAAAAAAACTCTTCGCGCCTTCTGCGTTGGCTGCCGCAAGCACCTCGACCTGTTCCGTTGCAAGCAGCAACGCGATGTCAGCACCTTTGCTGCCTTTACAATTTAATTTTTTCGCTCTTCTCTTTTTTTTATTTATTTTTTTTTTGACTGCTGCCACTGCAGAATTAATGGGTTAAGTAAATAGCTATGTAACATGCTGCATGCTGCAGGCTGCTTCATGCAGCAGGCAGAGCGCCGTCATAGCGTGCAGCGTTCGAGATAATGTCAATAGCTTCTTGATTCTTTATATATTCTGATCTTATTTCGATTATCGCAGAATATATATATATATATATATAAATTACATCTCGTTACTCGACTCAACTATGCAGCTGACTGTGCAACCGGTCTGCGTTAAGTATATATGGGTGAAGCACTTTTTCGCGCTTTGCATTTTGGCCATGTGAGAAGCGAAACAACAAAAGTCTAAGCGACGTTCAGTTGGCTTCGCCATGTTTACAGATTTTTTTTCTTTGTTTTCCATTTTTCAGTCGCATACGGCGCCATGTGCAGCCAGCAGTTGCCGTTGCCGTTGCCGTTGCAACCACTGTCGCTGCGTAAGGGTTCGAGTGAGCGAAATGTAGGCCAAGTTAAAATTGATTTAATGCAGTGATTGTGGCAGCTGCAATGCCGCTGATTTATGTGTGCCGATCGCAGCTGTGGCCTGCTTTTTGCAGCATCTTATAAATGGATCTGCGTCTTTGGGATTTGTTGATGTGCCCGCTGCGTGGCCAATGCGTCGTATGCGCAATATTTGCCGCACATTGACCCAGGCGATGCTCGGCGTATTGATGCACTTGAGCGGGTGAAAAGTTCGTTAAAAATAATTGCCAACCCTTTGGCGTTGGTGGCGTGTGAAAAGCGCCAGCAATTTTCAGCTGCAGTTGACGTCGCAGCTTTCCCGCTGTTGCATGACAACTGAAGTTTCCCCACGACGTGGCAGCGGCGGCGGTGGCGGCGGTGGCGGCTGTCAAGTGGCTGCCTTTGACATTTAATTGGCTAAAACTGTTTACTTTCTCGCTTAGAGTATTATCCTTGCGTTGCTGCTGGCTCATGGGACTTGGCCTGGAACTTGGCATACACACACTACACACACACCACACACACCACACACACACACACACAGAGGCAATCAAACAATACCATCAGCTGGCACACAACGGCGCCTTTGTGTTTTAACACCTTCATCCAATTTCATTTTTATTTCCCGTTGTTGTTGCTGTTGTTGTTCTATATATTCGACGCTGATCCTTGGCTTCAGTCGCTGTCAGTTCTGCCCAGGCTTAATTTATGGACTTTGGGCCATTTGCTCTTGCGCATCATCTTTGAAAAAACGTGACGACAAAACATTCCACAATATGACAAAAAACAACAAAAAAAAAATTAAGAATGCGAAATCCTTTTTAGCAAAATATAAAAAAGCAAAAAAAAAAAAATACTTTATATACGCCAAAAAAAAAAAAAAAAACGCCATCAACAATTTAGATAAATTTTCCCACCAGCCATGGGCTGAAAAACAAAGGATCACCACCACCCCATACACAAGCGAGGGGTGCTCGGGCTTTGGTCAGGGCTCTGCAGCGAAAGCTGGTGCCGAGGGCCGCTCCCTGGGTGCCGGGCCGTGCCTCAGCCACATCCGCTTCATTCCATATGTGCACGATATCAAATGATAAACTCCAAGAGGCACACAGATTCGCGAATGCAGCTTGTCTGACCGCCCCACCCCTGGCCCTACCGCTGCCTCAGCCACGGCCACGTCCACGGCCTCGATCGCCTTGCAGCAACCTCCTTTTCATGGCTGTGTGTGCACAACGGCTCAGTGACGGCGGCGCATCCTTCAGGTACAACTTACTCATATATCACAAAAGGATATCGCGCTCTGTGTGCTTTTCTGCTTAGCTTTTTCCTTGATTTTTTTTTCTCTTTTCATTCTTCGTTTTAATTTTTTTTATTCGTGAGTGTGATTGTGTGTGTGTGTGTGTGTGTGTGTGTGTGTGTGTGTGTGTTTTGTCTTGTCTGGTCTGCATTGGTCAGCGGCTCCTGATTCTGCTCCGCTCGAAGGTGACACCGTAGCGCACACACACAATGCTTATAGATGGGCTTCCAGAACATATATTAAAAAAGAAACTTAAAAGATACGAACCAGTTGCAAAAAATCGAAATCAACTCTTAATAAAAAACGCAGATTTATTTGTGGGTCTGCATTAAAAATGCAAATGTCGCATTGAGTTGCTTTCTTCATTCCATGGCTCATCATTTATAGCTCATGCTTATTGCTACTTCCTGTGCTCTAAGATCTTGGGTAAACAACATTTGCCACGATCGACTAGCTTGGCTTGGCGCTGCACTAACTTGGTCTGAAACAGATTTGCTTGAATATTGAATCAAATTTATTTCTTATATGATTCTACGTGCTTTCCCCCAGAGATGGTCTTAAATATTAATTTAATTAAATTCATAAATTATGCAAACAAAAAAACTCCCTATTCCAGTTGCTTTCCCTCAGATCCGGCTTGAAATTTTTATATTCTTTCGATTCATTCGATATTTCCTTTAGCTGATCAAAAATATGATTGAGCCGCAACGCCTATGAGACCTGCTCCATTCTGTTAATCATGCGCTGCTCCTTACTATCTGTCGCTCTATCGCGTTTCTCTGCGGCGATAAAGAGCTGCCACGGCAGCAGCTACCACCATCAGCACAAGCTAAAGCCGAGTAGCAACAACAGCAACAACAACAACAACAACAACAACAAAAACAGCTAAGAGCTGAAATTATCATCAGTGCTCAATAAGTTTTGGTCACTGGACAATGTCCATCCTTTTGTGGCCGTCGTTGCCAAGAGGTTCAGGTACATTCGAGTACCTCTACCTACGTTCATTTGAATGGAGACAAGTCCCTGCGTCCTTTTCTCGTGCTCGCGACGATCTTCAGGCCGATCCTTTGTGTGGCCAAGTGCGCCGCTGTCTGCGTCGCTGCCCCTGACATCGTCGTTGTTGTTAATGGTGCCGGCGGTGGTGGTGGTGCTGCCGCTGCTGTTGCTGTCTCTGGTATCTGGGGAATGAAATTAAAAGCATGCAGAAAAAGTTTTATTATGCGAGCGTCGAGCGAATCGGCAGCAGAAAAGCGATTTTTTATATAAAAATATTTGGAACGGACTGCGGCTGGCTGACTTGAAGGGTAGACAGCGAGGCAGAGGCCGAGGCCGAGGCAGAGGCAGAGGCAGGGGCACCACCACCACCGGCGCATGGGGTAAGGTTAAGGTCTGAACTACGACTGCGGCTGCGCTTTCTGCCTGCCGCTCGCAAGAAGTGTTGGATGTCATCTTATTATTTTGAGACCACGCAGCAGCAGCAGCATCAGCGGCAGCGGCAGCGACAGCGGCAGCAGCGGCATTGATGATGACCATGCGCCGCTGACCAGCCGCAGCAGCTAGAGGGGCCCTAGAGGGCTGAGGCATGGACTTGGTTAGCAATCCCGGTCCCCCCGGTCAGTTGTAAGCCTTGTACAAAACTGTGGGAATAAAAACAGGATTCAATGCCGCTGTTTTTAGCTAAAATTGCGTTATCGCCGCAATTGTTGTTGCTGGACTTTACGTTTTGATGATGCCACCGATTTTTTGATGATGCTGGTCATCATCTGGCCGAGCTATCCTCCTCGCACATCCTCGCTGCGTCTTTTTCGCATTCATTTTTGTAGATACATTCGACTCTTTACTTTTCTTCCTTCCCTGCCAATTCGTCTGCTCTCTCTCCCTCTCTCTCTCTCTCAATGACCATAGAGCAAGAGATAATTTAACTAAAATTATATTTTATTAACAATTATATAATGAATTTTATACATTAATAAAATAAATCCATTTTGCTGCGGAAATGAATCACGTACTACAATTCAGTGCGTTATCGACAGGTTTTAAGTGTGGCTGATAAGCGACTAGATAATGAAAATGAAAAGTCAACACTGACAGTAGTCGACTGTGTACATAATCCCATTAGGTCATTGGGAAAGGATCTATAATTTTCAGCTAATTGGATGATCTCGTTGATCGCACTCGCGCGGCTAAGCTTTTAAGCTGCCATAACGGTCAACGCACCTGCTGCAGCAGCCGCCGCACAAATTAAGTTAGCAAAGCCAAAAGCTCCGAGAGGGCGAAAGAGACGTTTGGATCTTATCGGCGCATCTAGATGCTAGATACGTTTGTCAGTCAGGGGCAGACTTAATGTTAATTAAACTTGGACGCCAGCAAACAGCAAACGCGATCATATATAAATATATAAAAAATATAAAAAAAAATAAAAAAAAAGAAAAGCCAACGGATTGCGATTGCCCGAAGCAGAAGAATTGCAGTTAATTGAAATGTTCCACAGTCGGCAGCGCATAGCGACAAAAAAACGCAGCGACAAAAGTGAGGGGTCACGTTGAGGTAGCAAAAAAAAAAAAAAAAAAGAAAGAAATATGCAAACACATGCATGCACACGCATACATACGTCGATATGTATGCATGTGTGCATGTTACTGTAGGTATGCTCGAATAAAAAATGCCAATAGACTCGTGCAAAAAAATAAAATTGCTCTACCAAAGGCTAGAGATGCCCAGAGAGTCACTAGAGAGCATCGCCACAGTCTCACACACACACTCTCTCTCTCTCTCTCTGTCAGTCTCTCTCGCTTTGTCTCTCAGAACTGCAGACTGAGCAAGCTTCGAGCTACAAAATGTTTGACTACAAAGCGACTTCGGCTGCGGCGTCTGGGTGGTTGCTAGCTGAGTAACTGGCTGCCTCTGTTTGCAAAAACTACAAAAAGCACACACAGTCACAGACAGCGAGCACGGTGGTGTATGGGTATGTCTGCCTGCCTGTGTGTGTGTGTGTGTGTGAGAGAGTGAGAATGCAAGCAATGCATACCAATACCAATGCAGCACTCGCCGCTGCGAATGCCAAAACAAAACAAAAAGGAAACGCACGCTGCGCTTGTGTGCGAAGCTTTGCCGGCGTCAACGACAGTCTTTGCGTGTGTATGTGTGTACGTGTGCAAGTGTGTGTGTGTCTGTGTTAGTGTTTGTGTCGCTGCAAGCTTTTTTGTGGCTGTAGCTCAGCGAGACCGTCGTCTGACTGACTGAACTGCCGGGTATCTGTATCTGTATCGCATCGCCACTCCACTCGCAAGTATCGCGGACGCGCAAACGACCATGCGAAAAAATCGCAGTTACAAATCTGGAACTTTTTACACAAACGGTTAAAAAATCCATGCAAAATATTAACTAAATCATTTCAAACAACTAAATTCAATTCGATATCAACATATTTCGGTCTGCAGCGTTACGAAATTAAAATAAAACAATATTCCGACAACTTTTGGATGCAATAAATATTTGAGTAATCAAAAAATAACGAGTCCGCGGATACGTCTCATATATTGGATATTAAAGCACAACTCAATAAACAACTAACAATAACAATAGCAACAGAAAAAAAAAACAAAAAAAAAAACAAAAACCATTAAGCACATCGTTCACTCACACACATATAGAAAAATAACCCAGAATAAAACAAAAAAAAAATCCGATATTCCATTCTGTTATCAAAAAGTTTTCTTAGTGTTTAGTGCAAATTTTGCCAGTTTTTGTTTAAGTTTTTCTTTATTTGCAACGATATAAAACGGTAAATAATTTATAATAATATAGTAAGTGTTTTTATGTGGAACACAAGCTGAATACGCTTCTACTTACCAATAATAATATTAATAATATTAAAAATAATATTTATAATAATATTGATAATATAATAATCATCATAATAGCTACGCAGTCTATGCATAAAACTTGTAAGTTTAAGAAAGTATCTGACAGATACACACAAGTCTAAACGTCTCCTATGGGCACGCGAAGCGCATAAAAATGCAGCGCCATGTTTGGAAGTGCATTAAGATAAAATATAAAATTTATAAATTGCTAACAAGTGAAACAAACACAACCTGAAATATCACGCAGATTAACATCAATAAACACTTATGTGAAAAACAGAAAATTGAGACTGCATTCATTTGAAAGTACATAAATATATATATTGGTGAAGTGTTTTTTTAGTGCGAATTAAGACCAAGTGAAAAGAAAAATAAAAAAATAAAACAAAACAAAACATAAACGAGAGTTAACAAAAATATTGATAATTTAATATTGAATCGACTGCATTTGAAATCGGAGACAGCAAGATTTGAAATTGCCACAGAAAGTAGGATATGCCATAGTTTTCGACCAAAGAAAATAAATAAAGGAAACGCATGAAAAGAAAATCAAAATTGAAAATAATTAAATAGCAATCATTTACTGGAAAACGTGCCTCGATAAACCTTAAAGCTACAAAGACAACTGCAACTCGCAAGCTTTAATCAAAGCTCACCACAACAAGCATTTACGTAACTTGAGATAATTGATGCAATTACCAAACACAAGACTCACACACGCTTACCTACCTACATAAACACACATACAAACGCTGTAAAGAAAAGTGCAGCGAAAGCTTTGAAGCCGCGCTAAAAACCAGAGAACGAACAATTGGCGATCGCAAATTGTTCAAAAGCTCCACGCGAGGTAAACGCCCAAGCGAGCGCATTGCAACAAGCGAGACAGGGAGAGAGATTGTGCATAACTGCAGCAGCAGCAGCAGCAGCAGCAGGAGCAGGAGCAGCAGCAGCAACGGCAGCGGCAGCGGCAGCAGCAGCGACAGCAGTCGGCGCATCGCTAACCGATCGGAGTGCGTCTTGTGCTCGTAACTTGTTCGGCTAGCTCTCGGAGCGACGCTTCGTGCACTTCCTGCGCCGCAGCCCCCAGCGAAAAGCAGCGGCAGAACCAGAGCCGCTGAGCGGCGACAACGAGATCAGTTCGTTGGCGAATGCAACGCTGATTGCAATTGACGCTGGCTGCATTTTACGCGGCTAAAAGTGAAAGACAGCGAGAGAAAGAAAGAGCGAGATAGATAGAGAGAGAGAGAGAGAGAGAGAGATAGATAGCCGGAGAGTGAGTGAGAGACTGACTGACTGATCATCGCCAAACATCATACGCTCTACTGTACGCCGGTCACTCAGCATCTGCAGCTCGGCAGACCCCAAGCAATCGGAACGGGGGGGAAAATTCAAATCTACTTTTGCTGCGGTTCGATGCGTTTCTGTTTTGTTTTCTTGCCAGTGCAAAAATTATAAAATAAAAAGTTGATAAAAGAAAATAACTTAAAAGAGACTTGAAAGAAAACATAAATAAATTGTGTAGTTTGTGTTTTAGTGCAAAATAAATACATAAATATATATATATATATATATATAGAGTAACATAATATACATTACGACTCGGATTAAATAACTACACCTGCTGCAGACAATTGGATACTCTACTCAGTTGGATACACATCACTAGAGCAGCTACGCGGCTACAGACAGCTACAATTCGCTTGAGTAAGTCTAACGCTAGATCTAACTTTGGATACGTGGCTAAAGCTACAATTGAAAGCACGAGGCTTAGTCGTTGTCACACGTTATCAGCATTCGAATTAATAATAGAATCGAGAGATTGAGTTGAGATAGTAACAAGTCTCTTGACCGCCCAATAAAAATGATTGCAGTTTTATAAATAAACTATTGGCAACTGCACCGAGATTAAAATAAACGTATAGAATACAATATTTTAATTTGCATCCGAAATATAGAACATATTATATATACCGGAGCTAGCGCAACAATTAATAAAAGTTTATTTTTTAAATTTGTTTATGTTATATCCAGGAGCTTTGTCCTCTCTTCTCTTCAAATTTATATTCAACTGGCTTCTAACTTCTGAGAAGTAGAAAACCCTTTATCGGATGTATTGCTAATCAAATAATAAATAACGGTAAATTTACAAAGATCCGTTGTTAATTATTAGATTCTGCGAATATTGCCCAGTTGCAAAAGCTTAGGTTACTCTCTAAATGTTATCTCCGTATTCTGCGGGGTTCCCATGGTTTCAAATTCCCAAATATGTTTGTAACTTGAGAGCCTTTTAAGTATTCCGAGCGCACAAATAAATAAAACTGCATATTTCTATAAAATAAAGTAAACTTAAAAAAAAAGAAAAATCGAAGCTCTAAAAATCACGTGCAAATGCAGCGCTCAGCAAAAAAAACTGACGCCCACCAGAAATGGCATTGAATGCTATGGACAAGGATAGGGGAGCAGCGAAGGAATGAAAGGGGGGAGTTGGCAAACAAAAACTGACCCCGTCAAGGGGGAGGAGCATTGGTTGGGGAGCAGCAGCAGCAACAGCAACAGCAGCAGTAAAGTGAAGGAAGCCCAACGAGACGCGCTTTCGAAACCCACAAGTTCATGACCAAAATGCCGCATGGCGGCAACGATGGCAACAACAGCGACGTCGACGTCAACGTCGACAACGACAACGACAACGACGACGGGCCCACCAGATAAGCGTGGGCGCAGGGTACGGCCAGTCGCTCGTTTGGCCAATCTCTCAATATTAGTCTACATACATTACTTACACACACACATATACATATGTACATATATACATGATGTATGTAAGTGCAGCTGTGTGCAATTCGGTTCCATTACAGAATAGCAGGAAAAATTAACACACAGACTTTATTTGCTATGGTTGTTATTTAGTTGAGTAGTGCGCTCGTTTAACCCCTTCGAAGGAATGTTTAGGCTGTAGGTCTTGTGCTTGTGTTTGTGTATAGACGCGCATATTGTGTGTGCGTGTGCGTGTGGATGGTATGTGGAACGTCGACGGATTGCTGTTTATCGTTTACTTTTGGCACTTTCATCCTTTATGGTGTGCTTAGCATTTCTTAACAGATTTCGCTTTTATTTACGTACTTGGGCTGCAGTTATATTATGCTTTTCACTTTTCTGCTTGTTACTTTTTATATTTAAAGATAGCGCTGCGTTCCACACGCACACACTTAAGCAAACTTGCGTTCCACACGCGACAAGACTTTACTCGCCAACAGTTTTTTTTTTTGTACATATTTTTGCATTTCAAGACACACATAAACGATCTTCTGTGCAGCGCCAGAGAGTCAGAGAGGATTTGTGCGTGTGTGCGTGTATCTGTGTGCATGTTTTTTTGTCTTACGTTTTGGTGTGCAAATTCTGCCGCCACTCGCGCTGCTTATTCTCTCAATAACGCTGCCAGCGTCAGCGCACACTTGGAAATACTCGCTCTCACGCGCTCGTTCTCTCGTCTTCTCTTTAAATTTTTTGCACGCTTTGCAAAACTTTTCGCCTGCCCTGACCATTGTCGCCGTCGTCGTCGTAGTCGATGTATGTGTGTGTGTGTGTGTGTGCATTGTATCTGTGTGTGCATGCGTCGTTGCTGTAGCCGATACATTTGACTGTGTGTGCATTTTTGTAGCCGTCGTCGTCGCAGACGTCGCCGTCGACGTCGTCGTCGCTGCAGCTTTCGTTACGACTTGCGGCTGCGACTCCCCAGAGTTGTTTGTGGGTTTTGTTGTGCGACGCAAGTGACGACGTGAAGACCAACTGAGCAGCAGCAGCAGCCAGCGAACGTCAGACGTGTGCGAAGAACCGAGCCAAGAACCGGTGACGTAGACGTTGCGTCCGCCATTATTACAACGCGGTGGCTGCCAAACGCAAATTACAATTACAATAAATAATCGGAAATTAGCAATAGAAGTTCACTTGTGTGTGTTGTACAGTGCCAAACCGAAATCAAAATAGAACAAAGCGTTCAATTTATATGCGTATATATTCTATATACATGCATGTATGAATGTATGTATGTATTTTCGTTTGATGCTCGTTGGAGAATTCGCAAGCACACAGCACACAGGCAGACACACACACACACACTCGCGCACACACGCATACTAGGTGCGCTAAGTTATGTAGGCAGAGCGCGCGCGGCACGCGAAATGCTAACGGAACGGAACGGCACGGCCACTGTGATCTCATAAATAACTAAAATAAAATAAATAAATAAAATACAAAATAACATACAAATTATTTTATAAATGTATAAAATGCAAAGGAGCTAGCTATAAATATCTACAATTAATAAATAAATAAACAACGAAATCTAGTTTAAAAGTGCATACAAAGTGAATTTTTTGTGAATTTTAGTGCAAAATAAATTAAAAAGGTAAAAGAAATAAAAGTTGGTTTGCCACTGCAAATTGCACACACACTCACACGCACAAAAACACACACGCACACACACGTGCGAAGAAAGGCCAACGGCAACAACAACTACGTATCCATATCAAGTGCCAGTGTTGTGAATGTTTGTGCGTGTGTACATATGAGTAAAAAGCACACGGCGCGACAAGCAGTCAGCGACGGCATTTCTTAAGGCCCCAAATCTGACAACTGTTTATGTGTGCATCTGTGTGTGTGTGTGCAATTAAGTGCAAACATTAGACAGAAACATTTTAAATACATTGATGTACGTGAGTATGTGTGTGTGTGTGTGTGTGCAGATATATTTAAAGCCAAACAGCTGACATGTGTGGCGTGAAATAAAACGAAATCAATTTAAATGTATGTGTGTGCGCATGTGTGCGTGTTCAGGTGTTTCACTCATATGCAAAAAGGCACAGGCAAAAAATAGAAACTAGAAGCAGAGCTTGACGACAACAGCAGCAGCACCAGCAACAACAACAAAAACAACAACGCCCCATCGACTGCGTTGTTCAACACTGCAACAAACAAGCACAGTCGTCGCCACAACAAAAGCGGCCCCAAGCACTGACACACACACTCACACACATACGCAGATACACTTATACTCTCGCACACCAACATGCAGCTTTGACGGGGCTACAATTTTTTTTTATGTCTGCGACGCTTCGCTAGTCTCTTAATGTGTGTGTGTGTGTGTGTGTGTGCGTGTGGGCAATGCATTTAACATCGTCACAATCGCATTAAAAGCCGCTGCGCCAACGCTAGCAGCGCTGCTGACGTCTCTGTCCCATGCTGCTGTGTCCACCATTTTGATTTTTGCTCTTGCATCGCCCGCTGTTGCCGCCGCCGCAAACACAAATCATTAAAAGTGAACTTAAAATAAAGAAAAGTCCAGACAAAGTTGCTCCGCATCGCTATGTGTTGTTGTTGTTGTTGCTGTTGATTGGTGAATGCGAAACCGGTTTGCGTCGCCTTTTGCTTTCCTTTCCTGATTTTTGGTTTTAGCTCGGACTCTGTTTGCTGCCTGCGCACTGTCTAAAGCTAGTTGATATTTCACTCCTTTGCCAATTTTGTTTTTGCATTGCATTTCCATGTGCCCTTTTGCTGAGCTCCACGTCAGCCACGTGTCAGCCAAATGGCGTCCACACAAACCACAATTCACAGCTACATAGGCAAGCTCACACATACACAACAAATACACTCAAATGGTGAGAATAAATGTATGTGAAAAGTAAGCGAAAACCGGCCGGTGCGTTGCATGCAATGCGGGGCATGAGCCGTGCAAAGAGAGTGAGCGCCAAAAGCTCTGCTGCACTGTCAGACAACAAAAGCTTGCGAGTGCAGTACGCGCGCTCTCTCCGATAGAAAGAGAGAGCGAATGAGAGCAACTGCGTGAGCGAGTGAGATGCAGAAATATAGAGAGGTACAGCTGCAATTATTTGCAGTTCTTGTCTTGTTTCCGTTTCTTTGCTTCATCCTCACCTCATCCTCGCCATATCCCCATGTTCGTTGCTTTGCCGCTGTTGTCGGCATGTGTGGATAATTTGGCGCTTCGCCATGTTTTCTCCGTTTCTACTTTACGTTCTTCTCCCACCTTCCAATCGCTGGTGTCGAAGGGAGTTCGCGGAGCCTCTCTGCAGTTAGTGTTGCATGATGCATGAGACTTAAGGCAACGTGGGTTCGGTTCTGTGGGGGGCTCTGCTAGTTGTTTGTTGTTCAAGCCGGTGGGCACGGCAAGCTCGTTGCCGGAAAACACGTTTTCATTTTTCTGCCATGCCGTATTTGTCGCCTTCCTTGCGTTTGTTTTTTCATTTTTCATCTCTCCTTGCAGTCGACTTTTCATTTAACTTGTAATTTCTGTCTTTCTGCTTGTCTTTTGAAACTTTGACAGTTAAGCCAAAAAGCAAAAGCTCAGCAGATAGATTTTTGACAAGAATTGTTGATTAGCTCAAGTCAGTTCTTTTATCCTTACGAATCAATTTCCTTAATGCCTGAAAGGACCACAATTTGCAAATTGTAAATTGCATATAAAACACATGTTATATAATAAATTTATAAGCAGGCGCTGTAATTTGCTCGCACGGCACAATTCATGCCATTTCATGACACTGCAACAGCCGCCATGCAATCAGCGGGTTGTGCATTGTGCCAGGCGCTGGCTGCCACAACAACTGCAGGCGCCATGTCCTCGTTCAGCAGCTGGCGGCAGCTCTGTGCACAGCGGGCGACCCAGGCGCATCGCCTGGCAAGCGCATTCAGCCTAATTTCGCAAATAAAATATGCTAAATAAAAACGCTAGATACACCCGAGTCAAGTAGCTAGCGCCTCCGCCCATCGTGGGGCCATCGTCGCTGGAATTGAGCGGCGCCTGCAGCCGGCACTTTTCTAATTCGCCATGAAAGGCAACTATGCCCCCGTTGTTAGAGGCATGAAAAACTTGGCCGGTTCTGGGCTAACAGCAAGAGAGAAAGAAAGAAAGATAGAGAAAGAGAGAGATAGAGGAAGGGGAGTGAGAGGAGCAGAAGGGGAGCTCGTTGGCTGCGCGATGCGCAAGTTAAATAACTTTTTACTCTTTCGGTTCGTTTGTTGCCTTTCGCTTAACTAATCACGACTGTTAAATACCCTACGTTTTTTTTTGGGGCATAAGAAAATTCTCTTTCTATTTTGATAACGCTTTAGCCATTTTTCTGTTGTCGTTTTTTGCTAGCCTTTCGCTGCACAGATAAAAATATATACACACACAGACACTTCAACATTCCGGACAATGTTCATTGCATGCAACTGTTGTGCCAGCCCTCGCCTCGCCTCGCCCTTCCTAGAAGTCGTGCCGTGCCCAGCATTCAGTCAGCCGCATTGCAGCGAATTTTTTTTTTTTAGTGCCCGGATAGGGCGCGGTACACGTGACTGAAAATGTCCCCTTTTCGTCCTTGCATTTGTTGATGTTCGCAGTGAGCATCATGGAGCATGTCTTATATATATATAATATATATACATGTGTCTCCATCAAATATTGAAAGTTTTACTACTGCCAAAATATTTTGCAGCAAGCGGCCGAGCGAAGCCGCCTTATTGGTTTCTTGGCAACCGAAATAGCCAAATCCTGAGAGTTGTTTGTATTTGGCTCAACGTGCGGCTAAAAACAAGCAGAGATTGTGAGGATTACGAATTTTGGCAAGCTCCAGTCCTGCGGGAAATGTCACGCCAGGAGCTGGCAGCCAACTGCATCTATGATAAATGCGGACAGGTTTTATGTCCTTGCTTAAAAGAGAACAGTGAAATAGAACCGAATAGTGCATGCGCAATCCTAAGTTAGTCATAAATAACACTGCCTTAATTATTAAAGAATTCCTTTTCGCAAATGGCAGTTCACAATGCAAGCGTAAACCTCAGCTCAATCCACTTATTGCCATGTTTGTTGCATTTCTAAGACTTCCGCATTTATCCTTGTCTGGCTGTCTGGCTTCCTTAGACATCAAATTTGCTTAATGGCGAATACATTTTGCCTGCTTTATTTACCATAAACTACAAGAAATTCCATTCTCTTATTCTTGGCTGCTTGCTTGCTTGCATTCTGCTCCCCTTTCTAATTTACCTTGCAGTTTGTCGCAGCGGCATTAATTTCTGAAACTTATGCGGCCACATTGGCCGAGACTGAGGCAGCACCTCCTTGTGCTGCCTGTGGCCATAAATTACAGCAAACATTTGCCACAGTTCCGCTTGGTTCCCGCCGCGCCCCCAGGTCTGGTCTGGTCATGTCTGCAGTGCAAACTACTTGCAGCTATTTTCGTGCCTTAAATCGGCTTATGGCACTCGGTTCGACTGGCTTATCTAGCCGGCCAAAGGGTTGCATTGCGGATCCCCAACGCTTCAGGGAAGTTGCCAGCTCCATACGCATTTGCAGAAAATCAATAATCTAGCCCTGCTCACTTCGCCACACTCCACGTCGTCACACAGTCACTTCCGGACTGGCCGGACTGCTTCTATTGTTGTCGCCGTTCATGGCAATAATATTTAAATGGCCACTAAGCCCCCGACTGACCATTTACTTCGCGCTACACACTGCGCCCTTGTGCAGCTTCTTCAAAACAACCTTTTATGCACGGTCGAGCTTAAGCCTTAATGACACTGGCTGAAAATGCACAGAAAAACAGATTTCCGATTTTAATGCTAATTAAAAGAATTTTAAATATTAAACAAATCAGTAGAAGATAATAGTAGCTAATCAAATGTTGGCTACTTTAAGCTCGTGTCATTGGAGGGTTTTTTGCTTCAACTGACATTTGTTTGGAGCAAAAACAAGCAACCCTGAACAGCACAGCAGGAGGAGCAGCAGCAGACCAGACCCTGCCCGATTTGCCCCCAGGTCACCCTGTTGTCGTCTGGCTTACAACTGCATTGCATTGTAATTCCAGTTGCAGACGACGACGGCGACGGCGGCGTAATGTCTACTGCTGACGCCCGCTTTGCGAGCGACGCGAAAAGCGATTTATTTCGCTTTATCAGCAATTTTGATTTTCTTTTGTCTGTTATTGAAAGCTGCATTAAATTGGACGCGCCAGGCATTTGTCATATCTTTGATTTACTAACCTTACACCAGGCATAATCTCTTGGCCCAGCGCACGGTGCCCCGTGTCCGATGCCCTGTGTCCTCCGCTATTAGGGGTGTAAAAAATAGGGGCAACTAACACAAGTGCGGCTTGTTGGGCCCGTTGTTTACGTCTCCCGGCGTCAACGTGAAATTTATTGAGGTAGTTACCATGCGGCTGCAGAAAACAACGAGCCATGCAAATTCCTGCTTTTTCATGTACATATATTTTTATGCATTTGTGAAGCCCCAACGACGAGAGGGCGAGACTCGCAATGTAACTGCAAACACGGCTCGTTGCCACAGCAAACATGCATTAAAAATGATGTTGAAAGGACAAAAAAAAAAAAAATATATAACAAAATATAATGGGAAAAAATTTGCAAATTTGCAAATTGAATGTGCAGAGGTCGTCCAAGTGCTGTGCTTAAGGGTTAGCACGAGTGTTGCGCCATGAATACCGTTATGAATGCCACAACACGTTATGGCAAAGGCCTATAGTAGCGGTAAAAAACTGTTGTCGCCGTAACCCCATATGCATCACTCTCCACACCAATTCAATTTCGTTATTTCCCCAAAGTTGCGCTCGCCGAAAGGAGTTTCAGATAGTCGGATAATAATAATAATAATAATAATAATTGTTTCATTTCGCATTTATCGCCTGCTCTCTGTAGCCTAATCGGAATAGTAGAGCATTATCTCCTTCACTCTCTCTCTCTCTCGCTCCTTAAATATTTTCGATATATTTGCTAGTCACTGCGGTAGGCGTAAAGTGTCAGTGTAGAGTTGTGTAGAGTTTTTTCTTGAGAGTAACTTATCGATATTGGTACGTGCTTTCATTGCCGCTGAAGTAGGCTTTGCATGAGTTGACAATTGTTTGGCTGGCAATCAAATCATTGTTTTTCCTCAGTTCTGAAAAATTAGACGTGGGCCCAACATTTCGGAATTTTCAAGTGAAAAAAAAAACTAAATTCCTTTCTGAAAAGCTTCTAAAAGTTTGATTTCATTTCAAGTAAATTACAAATCGTCCGGAATTTTTTTTTTTTTTTGTTTGTTTTGTTTTTGTTGGTAAATTTCACGATGCTGGTTAATGTTACCCAGCGCGTCGCCGCTGGCACCAGCGCCATCTTAGGCGGTCGTAAATCCAACGGCAATGGCAACGGAACCGCAGCTAGCGCTGCTGCTGCTTCTGCCGCAGCCGCTGCTACTGTCGCTACGAACAAGAACTACGAGATTAAGACCCAAGCCCGGGCCTCAAGTGAGTAGCGACATCGAAAATAACGGCAACGACAAACAATTTTTTTTCAATGTCATGCCAAAGAAAGATAGCAAAAAAAAAAAAAAAAAAAAAAAAAAAAAAAAAAAAAATTGGCGATAAAACGAAACAGCAATAACCAAATGAGAGCTGAACTGGGTGAGAGCTTTGGCGAGCGGAGCAACAAACAAAAAGCAGCGCTGAAAATATTTTTGCAATAAACGCAAATGTGAATTATGAGCAAGTCTACACACACACACACACATACACATGCTCGCGCGCGCACATACAGACATTCGCTCATACAGTCATAGAGTTCGTCACCGCTACCCACGCTCTTCATTTCACTCTCGCTCTCTCGCGCTTCGATCAGCTTTTGTTTTTTTTTTTGGTTCTCTTTTCTTTTTTGCACAACGTTACGCAATTCGCGTTCCATAGTTCTTTTATTTTTTTTTGTTTGCGGCATTTGTATTTCGATTTTGTTTGAGCAATCGCGCAAACACACGAATAAATAAATATGTATATGTATGTATATTCAGTGCTGATAATAGTTGATAGAACTGATTGCTAATTCGTATTAGTGTGTGTGTGCGTGTGTGCGTTTCACTTGGCAACGGGCATCAAATTCGCATTCGCATTATGACTGGCCCAGCTGCAGCTGTTAACATTTGCAATGCACATATTTCGATACGAGGCCATATAAATATAATTGTATGGACTCGAAACTGTAATTAATATACATATGTATGTAAATCTAAGGCCCTAAGCATTGTACAGTAGCCAACCAGTTTATTTCGGCCTGCCGTCCTAATGACACACAGCTGATTAGCGCGCACTCACACACACACAACGGGAACGTGAACTGTCATCGTCGCCGTCACCGTCTTTGACTACGTCACGCACGCGTTTGCCGGCCAGCGGCCAGTTTTATGTGTCCCACAATTGGGATAATGTCCATGGAACGCACACACACGCACAATTTGCGAACGCGCCTCTTTTTTGTGTCCTATTGTTTACTTTTCGCTTTTGACACGCATCGCATACTTCTGCCTCTCTTGCTGCCAGTTCGATTAGCTGTTCTCGTGCACGCACTAATTTGTGCGTGCGCTACACACACTCTCTCTCTCTCTCTCTCTCTCCCACTACGAAGATCGTGCGTTTGTTTGAAGTCAATGAACTTTTTTGCACAGAGCCAGCTCTCTCGGCCTCTTTTACTCTCCCACCTCTGCTCTGCTCTGCTTGGGCATTCTCTGATGCGTGCGATGCGTGCGAATTTCGTTCGCATTCGCTCGCGACCTATTTCGATGGCAACCACCACTCGCATTTAAAGTGTCGCTATTTGCTTGTGGCTCCAAAAGCGTACTAACGCACAAATGTATTTTTACTTGCAGAAATGGCGGAAGGCAATGGCGAACTATTAGACGACATTAACCAGAAAGCCGATGACCGTGGCGATGGCGAGCGTACTGAGGACTATCCCAAACTGCTTGAATATGGTCTGGACAAAAAGGTACTTAAAAGCATTTTCTTTAGGTTTTTGAATTCTAATATCACACGTTTATCGTGTTGCATTTAGGTCGCTGGCAAACTGGATGAAATCTACAAAACTGGCAAACTTGCCCACGCCGAGCTGGATGAGCGCGCACTGGACGCGCTCAAGGAGTTTCCCGTTGATGGTGCCTTGAATGTGCTTAGTCAGTTCCTCGAGTCAA
This sequence comes from Drosophila mettleri, assembly GCA_035047625.1. Classification (NCBI taxonomy): domain Eukaryota; kingdom Metazoa; phylum Arthropoda; class Insecta; order Diptera; family Drosophilidae; genus Drosophila; species Drosophila mettleri. Next base: position 2,512,972 of record JAWNPI010000035.1, read on the forward strand.
ATCTGGAGCATGTGTCAAATAAGTCTGCTTACTTGTGCGGGGTTATGAAAACCTATCGTCAAAAGAGTCGCGCCAGTCAACAGGGTGTGCCCGCGACCGCCAGCACCATACAGGTCAAGGGTCCGGACGAAGAGAAGATCAAAAAGATTTTGGAACGTACCGGTTACACATTGGATGTGACCACAGGTGGGTGTGACATTAATGTAAATGCAATTGAATTGCCATTCAAATATCGTGTGTGCAGGACAACGCAAATACGGCGGGCCCCCGCCCAACTGGGAGGGAAATGTGCCCGGCAATGGCTGCGAGGTTTTCTGTGGTAAAATACCCAAGGATATGTTTGAGGATGAGCTAATACCGCTATTCGAGAACTGCGGCACCATTTGGGACCTTAGACTAATGATGGACCCCATGACTGGCACAAATCGTGGTTACGCATTTGTCACATTCACAAACCGCGAGGCGGCCGTTAATGCTGTGCGACAGGTATTTAATCCAACCGTCACTATATATCAATACATACAAATGTCTCCCCACCCCCTCGACCCCACACAGCAAGAACACCGTCCGTCTATAAAGCGCTTTGTGTTTAAACAATATACATTCTATCTATATATACATATATATATTTTTTTATATCAAAATTCTTGTATAGTAGGTAAAACAAAGAGAAACGTTTTGGTCCTCAACACAGCCGCTTGACCCAAATTCGACAATTGAAAACTTATAGTTCTAAGCACAAATTCGTACGATTGAAATCTCCCAACTACAAGAACAACTCCAAAAGAAAAAGCAAACCACCTGAACTATCCCGATTCGGCGCTTTGAGACAAAACAAACTAAAACATGATGAATCTTTATTGTTGCTACTTTAATCGCTACTGTCTATAGTCGTCCTGCCTACATCTTAATCGCTAACGCTCTTTTTTGCTCTGCCTACTCTAAATATCTGTAACTTGTTATGTATGCATGTCCTTTCTTATATATAGATTATACCAAAACATCAATATATATATAATTTTACTACTTAGCACTAGATATCGAAAAAGAAAATTTAAAAAATTTGAAAAGAGTTCTCTCTGCATAAATCTACAACTGCAAACTGTAAAACCTATTCTCCCAACTATTATTTTGATTTCCTTTATTCTTTTTGAATTTTTCTTAACCATAAGTGAATTTGTAGCTCTAGCATATGAATCGTAGTATATATATATATATATATATAATGACTTGACTCTCAACTTTGTAGGGGTACGTTTTGATTGTCTGGTTTTATTAAATAATAGAACAACAAAAAATAATAAATACAAAACACAAGCCGAGCATGTCCTCTACTATACTAACAATCCAGAAATCTAGAGAGCTTTCATTATAATGAAACCAAAACTAAAACTAAACAAAACTTTTTACTAATTATTTTACAATAATATTTCAAATGCCGCTACGAAAACGAAAATCTCTGCAAAATATTTCGAAATTGGTAATGCAAAATTCTTATACATTAAATATTTCATTTTGTTTGATTTGAAAAGCTCCGACCAAACAACGCCCCAACAACAACAACAACCAACCTGAACCCGACCTCTCCGAACCCAATCCATTTTGAGTTCTTATACAAAATTATTACTCAGTTATTAAATTATGATTTACATTTTTATTTATTATAATTAACATTGAATTGGTATTAAAATCGTTTTACCTTCCCACCCACAATTTAGCTCGATAATCACGAAATAAAACCCGGCAAGTGTCTGAAAATAAATATAAGCGTACCGAATCTGCGCCTTTTCGTAGGCAATATACCCAAGTCAAAAGGCAAAGATGAAATTTTAGAGGAATTTGGTAAACTTACAGGTAAATTGAAACGAAATTAAAACAGCTATTTAAAATTTTCAATCATGTAGCTTTACGAAAGGTCGCTTTTCTTTCTTTCCCAAGCGCCTTTTTATAAAGCTGCACAAAGAAAAATCGGCTTTAAATTGTTAAAACAAAAATCCAATTGGCTTAAAATAAAACTGAATTGGCTAATTGAACAGGCAGGCATTTGTCATAGGCTAGGAACTACTCAGTCAGGTTATTATCGTTTTGATTAATTTGAAGTTTTATTGTTTTATCATATCATTTCACATCCAACCATATCCATTGCCATCCAACCACCTACCATTCCATCCATGACCAACATATGCAGTACAAGCTCATAAATAATAAAAATGTTTTGAAAAGTGTCCGAGACTCTTTTCAAATGCGCCCACCACAAAATCAATTATCATGGATGCACCAGACCTGCTCCAATGATCACTCATATATATATATATATATTATATACACACACGCACACACTCACCCATACAGCCACCAGCCACGCCCATACATACGCTTTAACATAACGATATAAAAGCATTTCTTACTTATATACTAAATATTATCTCCAGTCATTAACTTTGCGTACGAAAACCAAAATGCAAAACGGAAAAAATGTTAAAAAAAAAAATTATTCAAAAATTATGCATTGCATATTCTTTTCGTAAATGGTTTTTAGTTGTATACCTTATAACTTAGGACTAATAGAGGTGTTTATTCTTTTCGAATGTTGTGAGTGTCAGGTCATCTGCAATTGGTGTCAAAATTATATAATTGTGTGTGTGTGTATGTCCCCGAAAGGTAAGATCTGACAACCAAAACACAAACTACGGATGACTTTTGATGAAAAACTCTTGGTAGTGAACAGCAAAAGAGTACATGTAAAATCACACCAAACAAATTTTTAGCTAAATCCTAATCAAATACTTTTATAAATTCTTTTTTATTTGGCACGAATAACAAACTAAGAACTTAATTTATAAATTCTTAAGCCTAAGTCTAGATCTATAAAAATTTTTTAAGTCAACACGCACATCCCACACACATGAACACACACACATACACACACCCATATTCTAAAAACAAACAGACTAAAAAAAAAAAAATCGAAATCCCAAAACCAAATCGTGGTACCAATGGATACAAATTTTTCATAGCAAATCAAAATTTTCTTTTGTTTTGTGTGAACTTTTGAACAATTGCAGCTAAATGATTTTGAAATTCGGAAAGGCAAAAAGATTGGTGTTACGATATCATTTAACAATCACCGGCTATTTGTCGGCAATATACCTAAAAATAGAGATCGTGACGAATTAATTGAGGAATTTTCTAAACATGCACGTAAGTGATCCAAAACAAAACAAAACAAAAACCAAACAAATGAAATCAGCCAAACCAAAAAACCCTCCAACCAAAAACTTTCATACAAAAATATAATATTAAAAAAAAAAATAAAATAAAATAAATAAACCCTACATCCCCAGTGAATTGGTACAAATAAGCGTAAGGCGTTACTTGCAGACAGCCAGAATTGAAAATAACTGCAGCAGCAACAAAGTATTAATTGGATTTTTGTTTTGCAATTTTCGCTTTTAAAAATTTCTTCCAAATTTGAATAATCATGCCACACACACACACACACACACACACACAAATCCATTAAAATGGTAATCCCCCAATGAGCAAATTGTCGGAACAGCATAAACTGTGAAACTTTTGGCTTATATAAAAAAAACTCTCTCTCTCTCTCTCCTTCACTGTGTCTGTCTCTCTCTCTCTCTCTCTCTCTGTCTATCTAGCAAATACAACAAAAAATTAATTGTTACACTTTAATTATGATTTGTATTAATTTAATTTACTAAATGTGCCCGATTTGCTGACATTGAAAACCTGTAGCTAAACAATTTGCTAAAACAAACATTTTTGAATATTTTTGAAAGCATCAAACACGCGACAATTTTTGTTTTAGAGCAGAAACATATAAAAAAAAAATAATCGCGCACACAAACCTCCATCAATTAGTTAGGTTAGGAAAATACAATTCGTATAGATCATAGATCTCTGTTCTGGCCAATCATATAACTATGGTAATGACTGGAGAAAACACTTACTGTAAACGTGTGTTAATCCCCCACCCCGAACTCATTTTACTCTCTATCTTTCTCTATCAAACTGCAATTCGATGGAAACTCAATTCAAATTCAAAATCAATATATATTTATATATATATACGTGTTTCTTACTATATCTGTGTCTTTCTCAGTGTATACTATCCTGTTACTGTTTTGTTTTACCCACCAAAGAAATACTTAAGCTCAGTGTGTGCTCTACAATAACCTCTTATATATATATATATAAATTTTTACTTACATTTTTGCAACTTGTACAAAGCAAAAAAAAAAAAAAAAAAAAAATATTAAACTGAAGAAACATCTACCAATGGAATTCCAGTTAATTTTTAGTTTTTCTTACGAGTCTTCTCTAAGTGTGTCTTTAATTTCAAACTACTTATACTCTACTGTCTCTCTATCTCTCACTCTCTCTCTCTCTCTCTCTCTCTCTGTCTATATATTTCTATATACGTATACAACTATGCGAAAATATACACACCGAATTCGTTTAGCTTAGCGCATTTACTTTTTCAAAAATATTTAAAAAATAAAAAAGCAAAGAATCTGTTGGCATTGGTTTTCAAAATCACCTTAACAAGTGTAAACGATACGATTCATTTAATATCGAGCTCAGAAATTTGCATTATTTTACCATGCACAGCCGCCGCTTGTCATGTAAAATGTTGTGCATTTCTGTCATTTGTTAAATACATTGATTTATTCTTAATTTGAAGTGCGGTTCTTAATGCCATCAACACTCAGATACACATACACACACACACACACACATACATAGATACACTCAGCCATTCAAACACACGAAAATGCTGTCAATACAAATACTTTTTTGTTGTATTTCTCTCTCTCTCTCTATATATATATATACATATATATCTGTGTGTGTGTGTGAAACTAATATATTTCGTAGTTAAGCATTTAATACATTGATAATCATTATTTAAAAAACTAAATACTAATTACTACATTTTTCTTTATTCATAAACAAACAAATGCGAATTCCATACAAATTTGTAGCTGGCCTCTACGAGGTGATTATCTATAGCTCGCCAGATGACAAGAAGAAGAATCGCGGCTTCTGTTTTCTCGAATACGATTCACACAAGGCGGCTTCATTGGCCAAACGGAGACTTGGCACAGGTAGAATTAAGGTAAGTATTGAGTGGGCTCCATGCCGTAAATTCGATAATAAATTCAAAAAATAATCCGTGCAGGTTTGGGGATGTGATATTATAGTCGATTGGGCTGATCCACAGGAGGAGCCGGATGAACAAACAATGTCTAAGGTTAAAGTACTCTACGTACGAAATCTAACGCAAGACGTTACAGAGGATAAACTGAAGGTTAGTTAGTTGCAGCTAGCCCAATTGGATTAACTAAAAATAAATCTAATACAGGAACAATTTGAGCAATATGGCAAAGTGGAACGCGTCAAGAAGATAAAAGACTATGCCTTTATACATTTTGAGGATCGTGATAGCGCCGTCGAAGCTATGCGTGGCCTTAATGGCAAGGAGGTCGGCGCCTCAAATATTGAGGTATGTTTTATACATAAATATATAATATATTAATATATTCAATTTAAATTATATTATTTAACAGGTCTCACTCGCCAAACCACCATCGGACAAAAAGAAAAAGGAGGAAATTCTGCGCGCACGCGAACGACGCATGATGCAAATGATGCAGGCGCGTCCAGGAATTGTTGGGTAAGTGCCAGATTTATTTGAGCTAAAGGCGTCACTCGTTTTTTATGCTTAAGCTGAGAACACCACCTCCTATTTTTCATTAAGCAGAACGAGCTTAGCTCAAGTAAAGAAAGCATCTCTTTGCTTTTGCTTAAGCTGAAAACGTGGCTCGTTAATTTTGCCTAAGCTGAAAACGTGGTTAGTTTCAACTGCTTAAGTTGGACGAGTGACTCGTTAGTTTTGCACACTTATACACACGATCCTTGTCGTAACATCAACAAATTTGGCGCAAAATTCAAAAAATCACTAATTTAACTACAATTGGCTTTTAAGATTTTGATCTATCGCAAATTTGAATGAAACAATTGCTTTTCAAGTCGCCATTATCCAGTGTAAGGAATCCGTTTGTGATCCATTTAATTTATTTATATTTTATATTTTCTTTCTTTTTATTGCCAATTGCGAAATGCCAATCGCCTTGTGATCAAATGGGTGATCCCACTTGTTTGTTGCTTCACTGCCACCCATCACACGACAACAACAAAACAAAAAAACTAATTAAACAAAAATCCCCAAATCCTTTCAAAATTGGTCGACTTGTAAAGATTTGAAACATTGTCTCCATACAGAAATCTGTCGCCGACACATCCCAGCATGATGTCCCTCACACCAGTGCGCCTACCAGGGGCGCGTATGCCTCTACGCACACCGATGCCTCGTGAATACGGTAAGTTGGGCAAATACGCCAATAAGTGAAGCAATCGATTATTCTCATCAAGTATCAAGAATATCTGTGTGTACATCTAAATATATACTTATCGAGCTCACATGTGTGGCTCCCAAATAAGAGAAAAATAGAAAACGATCTTAATATATCGCAGGAAAAACACTTTTAAAAAGTCATTTGATTTAGATTCGTAGTTATTCGAATGAAAATGAGCGTAATCTTTGTGTACCTTACCTAATAGGCTATGTTTAGTTAAATTCTAGATAAATGTATTTGCTACTAAGCCACAGCGAAACTAACAACTAAAGTTGTTGAACTAAAACTAGCCAGATACATACAATTGGTCTGCAGCTTACATCATATTAAGTTATCATATCCGATGCCAATATTTGGTTTTTCATTCAACACCTTTTATCGTTTTTATCGTCTCTCTCTCTCTCTCTCTCATTTTAGTTAGTTATTTTAAGGTTAGAAAGCGCGATGCCCACTAACTTGTACGCTCGTGTCCCCAAATACTACTACTATTACTACTATTACACACACACACACACACACATTCACACACAATGCCTTAGCACCTATCCACGGTCTAGTATCCAGCTAGATTGAGACTAACCAATTGATAATTGAGATATGATTTAACCAATTTGCGTACACACTTAACCAAACTTGGATTGAACAACTCAATTTTTTGTTTATTTTCACTGGCTAAACGTAAATATTTCATATTTGCAAGTTTTGTATGTCAATGCTCTCTTTGTGTCTTTCTCTCAATTCATTATTTTCATTGTTTGCATGCCCGATTCTTTTCGATGTTGTCATACGTTCATTCCATACAAACATATATATTTTTTTTTTCTTTATCTTCGGCTCTCCCTCTCCTACATCTTCAAGATGCTGTACTCTCTGACAACAACTATAACTTACTAATACCACTACACATAGTTAGACTTAACCTCTAAACGTTGTTCATAGCTGTGTTTATCATAATTAAACGTTGCCATTGTGTTCTCTGTGTAGCGAATGTTAAGCACCCTGTATACTGTTTGATGTTATATCACCGGTAAGTAACCCAAGCCATCAATCTACTTATACCTACATCTATATTGTATGTGTATGTGTGTCTGCCACGCCCACCAACATACTGTTGTCCAACCCAATTCGAGTTACCAATTGGTCAAATGCAGCTAAGACAGGTTCCCCCCGCCCAAATTCGATTCTTATAGGGATACAAACGCACACACATACACACACACACACACACCCACACACAGTTCGTCGAAACACTCGAATTATTCGTTAACTAACCTGTAATCATAATCCTATCCCCCCCGCAAAACCACATCGTGTGCAAAATTCTAGACTACGATTATGATTATTTTGGCTACTCGGAATTTCGTCCTGGCTTCGGTGCTGATTCGTACTACGATGATGTTTATCGTGCCTACGAAGGCGAGTATAGCTATTATGATTATCCCAACGCCGCCAGCGGCAATGGAGCTGCCGGCGGTATCGGCAACGGTGCTGTGGCCATGTCTAACAATTCGGGCGGCGGCTCTGTTTCCTTAAGCGCCTCGCAGCGCCAATCAAGAACCCAACAAGGTGGCTCAGTCAATTCGTCAATGATTATGGTGCGTGTTACATTTTGACCAATTGTCGCAAATTCGCAGTTACAGTTGTCGCAACAAACAACAGTCACACGCACACAGAAACACAAATGTAGAGTTTGGAATACGTAAATGTAGTTTGATATATAATTGGATATTTCTATTCGGCTTTATTTGACTCGTGCTGGCTTCAGCGGCTTTCATCATTTGTTTTGTTTTCAGCTTCATTGCTTATTAAGACTACGGAACACTAATTTCGATCACTTTTTATTTTCGTTTACAAATATCAAAATTTGCATGTTAAATGCTGCCAACAACGACAATACGACCAACAACGCAGCACATCATTCCACACACACAACACACCACCCACAACTACTGCACACACATCACCCACCACAGCTCACTGACCCTCACGATATCTTTTGGCAAAAATTTGAGCAATGGAAACAAATTTTTTATTTAATATTATGCTGCGCTTTGCTTTACGCTTTACGCCCTGGAAACTAACAAATCGAACCACAACTAAATTGTTATCCCTGCGCTTTACTTACGCCGTATTTTAAATGTGCTTTATTGCATTAAATGCTTATTATCGCAAACGCTTTTAATTTAAAATTTTACTTTAATCAACGTGCTTCTTAAAAATTTGTTGACTATATTTAGTTTATAATGCTTTTTAGTTATAAAAAAAAATATATATATTTCTAAAAAATATTAAGCTTACTTTTAAGAAATGCCCATTGCTTTACTTAACGCTTATAATTTAATATTTTTTATCTATAAAAATTTAGTAAAAAATGATTATTGTGTCCATCGCAAGCAACAGAAAGCCGTACAACAAATATTGTATTGAGCCTGAGCTCATTTCGTTTATAGAAACCGAGAATCTTGCGCTGTGATTTGTTGTTATAAATAATATTCCTAAATAATATATTAGAGGCAGTAAAATTTGCATTGGTTGCTCAACTCGAGCGACACTTAGTACACAGACAATACACCAGAGACAAAAACACAAATATCAAAATATATATTAGCATTTTTTCTTATCAATCAAACGTAATTTTCATACATATACATATATATTTAATTCATATAAACATTAATAATATACTACATACTTTTATTATTGTATGTAAATACAAGAATCTAACGCGTTTATTTCGATTTTTCTTTTCTTTCTTTTCTTTTTATATATGTTCTTGTTATACTCTTATATATACAAACAAATCATTTGTTTTTCGGTAATCAAAAATTTTCAAAACTTTGCAAACCAAAAAAAAAAAAAAAAATTATATATATGTTCGTCAAACCATACAAAATTCCTATAAAAATTCTCTACCAAAACCTAAAAACCTAAAATTAATGCAACCAAACAAACAACCAACGACCAATCATAAACGAATCTATCGACAAACTTTTCGATTCAAAAACCAAAACAAAAAAAAAAAAAATTGTATCAACCCAAAACCCGCTATTCAATTATTTGCCCAAATGTCTTTCCTCTCTAAAAAAACTAAATTCAAAATTTGCAACTGCATTCGACTTCAAAATTATAAATCCAAATGTATTTTATTATAATTTGAAATGACCAAAATTCATTATCTTGGCGATCCATATATATTATATATATATATATTACACTCAATCTGTATTATTATAAAACAAATACTGTTAAACTGCAAAAATTCGAAATCCAACCAAAAACAAATCAATCAACGCTCAATAACCTGGAATTACTGAATATGGAATCATATGGAATGCCCCGCTCTGGAATATATATATGAATAAATATATAAAAATTGAAATGAACACACACACAAATACACACACACACACACACACACACACACACGCCACGCATACGCCGACACGAACATGCACACTCAATCTCACACATATACTACAAACATGCATGCATGCCATTGCAATGATGATAATTAGGGAGCTGGTCGTGGGCATGGAATCACAGTCCCGCGTGGCCGAGCCGTTGGCCAACGTGGCAGCATCAGTCGTCTGGGGGCCCAACCAGTGCCACAGGCGGCGGCAGCGGTGGCGGCGGTGGGACAGGCGGCGGCGGCTCATCGGGGGGCGGCCACCGTTCAGGGGGCGCCGGCAGCAACCGGGGGGGTCCGTGGGGTGGCACCAATGCGTCCCAGCGCTCCTGGCACCCAGCACGTCAAGCCGCTACAAAATTTACCAGGTGAGCTCAACAACCACAACAAACAACCAAACAGCCACAACAAAAAGACAAACAAAAATATCAAATCAAAACAACAACGTTCAAGTGCAACAACTGCAGCAGCAGCAGCAGCAGCAGCAGCAGCAGCAACAGCCACCAACACAAACACCATCAAACAGCAAGAGCAACAATCTCAAATGCATAAAAATACAAATTCATATAAATTAATAAGTAAAGCCAAGTAAAATGTTACCACCCAGTCCATACAAAATACATACATATGCACACACACACCCACACACAGTCCACACATACATACACACGCACACACAAAGATTTTGAGTGGTTTGCACCACCCACGAAGCTTAAAATGGGAGCGTCTCCAGGTTCACTCAATGTCGTGTTTTTTACTCATTTATATTCTCCTTTTTTTTTTGCATTTTGTAAATGTGTTTCAATGTTGTAAAACAAACCGATTGTTAAATATTCTCTTTTTATATATATCTTTTAAATGCCCTCTTTATATATATATATATATAAATATATTTTCTTAATGTAGCTTTTAACTCTTGCTGCTTTTGGATTTTCGTCACGAAATTTTCATAATTTGAATATCATTTAAACAGCGCTGAAATGTATGCTACAATTTTTGCATGCACTTAGCTTCGACTTAGTCAAAAGCAGCAAGCGGTACATACATACATACATACAACAAACACACGTACACCCACACCAACCCACACACGTACACCCACACACACACACACACGCACACTAAAGACACTCGCGCACATGTATATGGAAAGCCAGTATAACAAATTATATGAACGCATATGTATGTTGTTGAGGTACATATGCTGTGTAAACGTTTATGAATCGATTAGTATTTAAATATTGTAATGCCCGTCCATCCCACGTTTTACTACTACTACTACTACTACTGCTACTGCTGGTATCAACTGTTGTTAAGAGTCAGTGGAGAGTTGGAGATACTCCCTTTCCCCCCTTAATTGCTCTCCCATATCAAATCCTTTATATCAAATTGACGTACGTGTATATAATTTTTTTTTTTCATATTTTGGTTGTAAAAATGTATAAATCAAATAATTGATGCGTTGGCACAATACATATTTTTCTAAATTTTTTGTATAAATATATGTATGTTTAATAAAATTTAAGTTCATGCTTTGCTAATCAATAAACAGTTAAAATTCAATATTAGTATCCATATCCTCTTTATAAATATATATATAATATATATATATATATATATATATATATATATATATATATATATATATATATATATATATATATTTATAAAGATATATAAATAACACACCTATTTACTCACATATACATGTTTTTATAAATTTAAATACTGTATATATATATATATATATATATATAAATATCAATTTTTTTTGTTCAACAAATACTAATCGATTCTGTGTATTCTGTTTTAACGATAATTACAACACATTTTTGTTTTCAAATATGCAAAATATAATTTGTTAATATATTATATGGCTACATATACATAACAAAAAAATAAACCATGCTTTTGCCTAAAATTTTTTATTTTGGCCCAAGCAAAAGCGTGACTTAAGAAAAATCTTTAGTTCAATTGAAAATTTTACACGCTTTACTTATATAAGAAACGCCCACATTTTGTATTGTCCATCTACATTTGGTAAGCTTATTGTTTTTTTTTTTCCTATTTAGAACGGCTTCATTCAATCATTTAAATATATATAATATATATTCGACTCAACACAAACACCCACAACACAAATTGTAAAAAAAAAGATAGAAAAAAAACATCTAAAATCTGTTTCTAGCTGGATCTGCACTCAAGACTTTCATGGAGGGCAACTAAGCGTAGCTCCTCGGTCGTCAGTTCCGCGTGCAGCGACAAAAGTCGTTCGCCGAGCAAGAAACTGAAGCGTCAGAGCTCCTCAAGTACCAAAATTAAATCACACAAATCCAAGAAGCATTCACGCAAGTCCAAGTCATCTCGTACCGAAAAGAAAGAAAAAAAGAGGAGCTCTAACTAAAAAAATATAATAAAATTAACACACACACCCACACACACCGTCAAGATAAGCCTGATTTTGCGAAATCCTTATTCTAGAAAAAAACAAAAAAAAAAAAAACAGGCACACCCAAATCTCTCTTTTGCATTTTCAAAAAAAAAAAGAGATCAGTTCAATAACCATTCAAGAATTTCAACAACGAAGAAATAGCTGAAGCTGAAGCTAATTCCAAAATCAACGCAATATAATACGACAAAATTCCAAATTAGTTTTAAAGCAAAAAAAAAGAAAACAGGCGAACAAGACACCAGAGAATTGTTAGAGATACAGCGCTCCATTCGAAGATCGGAAACCCCCCAAAACGACTCAACTAACGCACATTGTCGTCCTCCCATAACAAATCCTCACATTTAATTACATGTTGTTTAATAAGCGATAATATCATGTACAATGTTTTATCTACACGTGCACTACCCCTTTTTACACACACACACACACACACACGCGCACACAAACCACTCACACTCACTCAATTAATCGCTTAAACACACTAGACACTTGCACACACTATCACACTCGCCCCCATACAGACAAACAAATACACACACACATACACACACACACACACACGCACACACACATCTGTGTCATGTTTGTGTACAAAAAAACAAGTCCCCGACGTTTATGTCTAATTAATGAGATTTTCTACATTTTGTTGTGTAATTGTACGCAGAAAATATGAGCTACCTAAATAAAAAAAGCAAAAATCTGTGTGTATATTATATATTTTTCATTTCTTACAATACAAAAAGTTATAATAAATAACTAAATATAACAAACATAAAAAACCCGCAGTTCAACCATAGCCCAAAAAAAAAAAAAAACAAAATAAAAATTGAATTTCGACAATTTTTTTCACGAAAACGAACAATAGCAAAAGAACTGTTCCATTTGTGTAGTATTAACAACCAATTTTAACTCTCTCTTTTTTCTCTTTTTAAAACCGTTCCACACCCACACCCACCAAACGCAAAACCATCAAATACACACGCAAACGCATACATGTTAAACAACAACAACAACACACAACAACAACAACAACAACGCATATGCATTCCTGTTGACCTACTGCAGTAGTCGGTAAACGTAAGTTCGATGGAGGTCACCAAAATCCGGCAGATGTTAAGCGACGTTACCAGAGCGGTTTAATAGGAAATGGCGGCAGTTGGGGCAGTTTACCGCTACCACAGCAACCTTTAGGCGCAAATGGTGAACAGTGGTATATGGATACGTTTTCGGCATGGAGTTAAAAACAACAATAACAAGCAACAACAACAGTTAATAAAAACAAGCTCACACACACACACTCGGAACTTAGAAGGCACACCAACAACAACAACAACAACAACAGCAACAACTACAGCTACATCTACAGCTATAGCGATGGCTAATGCAATCCAGCATATATATGCATATAATAATATATATATGTGTATATATGATTTTTATCTTTTCAACTCTAAAGCAGCGTAGCAAAAACTTAAATCCTACAATATATAAGAAGATCAAGAGAGGGCTTTGAAACCCATTGAAATACTTTGTTTAGGTACTGCTTTGCACATCTCTCTCTTTCCCCCTCTCTATCTCTATCTCTATCCTATAAAAATCTGAAAGAAATAATAATTATATACATTTATATAGCATATCTATAGACTTGCCGCAGCATTTTAGCTAACATATTTCGTTTAACTCTTATAATCGTATAATACAAATTCTAAATAATAATTAGAGCATTTTGCTAAAATATTTTAAAGGCAACTTGAATACATAAAAGCCCCTTTTAAAATTGAAGAACTACATACGTTTTTAACTTGAAATGGATACAATAATTGAGCATATATAACAAACTGAAAAAAAAGCAAAAAACGAAACGAAACAAAAAAAAAAATAATTACATATATAATAAATCTATTTATATCAGTATAGTGCAGTTAGGCTCATATTGATTTTAAAACTTAAGCAACTTTTTTATACATAACGCGTAAACCAAATTGAAAAACAAAAAAAGTAATTAACATTTTACTATTTGTATAAAAATGTAACACGTAGAAAATCGAAAAGGAAAAATTGCACACCACAAGAAAAACACTACAAATTTCCTTCAATTGTAAATACAAAACAAAAGAAAAATTGAAAAAATTACATAAATTAAAAGCTCTAAAGAATTGATCAAATGAATCAAATTAATAAATTAATTCAGAAGCAAAGCTTAATGAAGAAACATTGACTGAAATTATAAAAAAAAAAATAATGCGAAAATACATTAAATTCGAAATTAGTCTTGAGATGAAGTTAAGAAAACTAAAAATTATAATTAGAGCGCAGCAGCGATTGGCATTATTATATAATGTCTGGGACTCTGCAAGTGGGCAAGACTTTCCGATTTAATTGCAAACTATTTTAGGTAACTTGAAATCAATTAAATACAAACAAAAAATAATGTATGTAGAGCTAAGAAATTGCACAAAAAATTACAAATTATAAAAAAAAAAGGATGAGAAAAAATTTAAGATCACGCGAAGCATAAAGATACAGCTAAAGCTACAGCTACAGAGATACAAACAGCAGCAGTTGACAACTGAATTGCTGCTATCGAGATGCAACGAATTAGTAAGACACCAACTAACACACTCATAAAAACACACACACACACACATCACAAGCAGTTAAAAAGAATGAAAAAATAATACTTTTAAGAACTATAAATTTTACAAGCGATAACATTATAGGGAATTTAATAACAGCAAAATTAAATCTAAACATAAATATATAAAAAGTAAAAGTAAAATACTAATTTACGAAATCAATTAGCCCTCAAAAAACACTAAACAAAATATTAAAAGAATTTTCCAAAATTTCCCAAATAGGTTTTATTAACCATTTTTTTTAGCAACTCTTAAAAGTTGACATTCTTAGAGTGCTGCAACAAGTTCATAGCAAACCGAAACTGGGTATGTCCCATATATACTTATATAGCGACTCTATATTATATATATATAAGCATTATTTAACTGTAACTCCATGCCTCCTCTACAACAAACATCAAAACGAAAAAGAAAAACAAAAAAAAAAGAATGAAACTTTTGTTAAATTTTCGCAAAATTTGATTTTCCCTTTCGATCTGTATTTTATTTTATGAAAATTTTTATTTTTGCTAGATCTCAAGTAAAGCAAAAACATAACTAAAATGTATAAACAATTAAATTAGTTATAATTAAATAACAAACAAAACTTCCAATTTTAAACTCAAGAACAAATTGATAATGATTACGATGATAATGATGATGTTGATTAAGATGCAGAGTTTTTTAAAACGTATCTATAAACATTGTTCAGCAAGCGCCTAAAACGGAATATATATGATATTTTAAAATTGATACACACACACACACACAGATCCACACTCACAAAAATACAGATATACACACAAACACCAAGCAGTTGCCTAAAGTTAAATGAAAAGCAGAAAAATAAAACTTCTAAACTTGCGCAAATCATAAACAAATTTGCGACACCAGCAAAGAACTTTAATACATAATAATAATAATACATTAGCAACCAACAATAAGAACATTTACTACCAATTCTAAATGACCATAGTTAAGCTTAAATTTAGTAAAACAACACACACTCACAAACACACACACACACACAGATAAACATATACCCTAATACTTAAAAGTACACCCTTTGCAGGAGAGTAAACTGCAACAGCAGCAGCCGCCGCAGCAAAGTGTGCGCCATTTTCTAACTATATAAAACTAAACGTAAACAAAACAAAAAAAAAAAAAAAAAACAAAAAAAAGCAACAACAAAAACCCAATTTAAAAACAAACAACCACAAATATTTAACCAATTTTTTGTACTAAGTTTCGTTATGCATTTTTTATTTCCTTTTAATTTTCATTAATTGTTGCCTACGAAAAAGTTTTTATTTTTACTATTTTTTTTTTAACACACACAAACATAGCAAAAAACAAAAAAGAAAAAGTTTAAAAACTTATACGCCGCGTCTTTTTGCATGATAAACATTTTTGTTTTTGCCTTAGAAATGAAAAAAAAAATAAATAAAACGAAATGAAGAAATTTTCGAAATTTTTGGTGACTTTGTAACTGGAACCCAATTCAAATTGCAAATATATGTATACATATGCTTAATGATAAAGTTTTGTTTAATTTGATACTGTACTGATTTTATATTGTTTTAAATTTGTAATTTTAATTTTAAGTCTAATTGTTAATGTGTTCTAATTGTAAACAACAAAGAAAATTGGCAAAACCTGTTACACAATCCGTTAAAGTTTTCACTTTGGTTAATAGAAAAAAAAAATCAAAACAAGAAAAAATCTAAAATTTACAATACTCGATTAATCTAAAAAATATGTGCCTTTACGGTCATATAATTGTTTTCAATTTCCCCCCATATTTTTGGAAGTGTTAAAAATTGTTCTTTTGAAACTCCTTGCCTTTATATTTGTGTTAAATATGTATTGTAATTTGTAATTTTGTTTAATTTTTTTCGGGAAAGCAAAAACGTTTGGCAAAAATAGTTTTTAATTTGAATATTTAGTTTTGTTTGTGCGCTTAAGTTTTCAATATTATGTTATATAAATAAATATATATATATACAAAAATATATATATATATTAATACATAATAAACTATATGAATATTAATTTTTAGCAAAATATTTTTACGTCTAAACTTAAAGTACTAATGTTAATGAATATTTACCGAACTAATTTGTTTAGCTGTTTAATTGGTTTTAATTTTCAACATTTTTGTGTATTGTGAGGAGGAAGCGCAAGCAAATTTTCGACCTTTGAACCGGCTCTGAACATACATACATAACATCCAGCAACAATAACTGTAAACGTGTGTAAATTGAATTGCAACTAAAATAGTCTAACAACATTACAACAAACAGAAATAAAATTACAGAAATTAATATCAACAATTTGCAAGCGGCGCGTGGAAACTGAAGCAAAATAAGAAAAATATATTTCAAAATATGTAGAAAACAACAAAGCAAAAAAAAAAAAAAATTCAACAAAAACTTTACATGAATTGTGATGATGCAAAGGCAAGATTTAATCATAATTACTAAATCTATATATACATACATATATATAAAATATATCTTTCTCTATAAAAAAAATTATATATATATATATATATAAATATATATATATGAGTATATAGTGTATGTGTAGATATAGGAGTGTATAATCTAACTTTACTTTTAAACAGACTGCGTACGTATTAAAATTTTTAAAATTAATTTGTGTAAAATGTTTTAAGTTTTTGAAAAATTGGCAAATAAAGAAAACAATAAAAATTAATAAATCAAAAAAAAAAAAAAAATCTCCGTTGAATATTGAAATATACCAACAGTACTTTGAGAGTGCAAAAATATTTTCCAAATTAATATAATGATTTCTTTTCTCAAATCTTTCAGCAAAACTTTCGTTGTAAATGTTGGTATTTGAACGTATATTTCAAGATCACATGAAATTGGCTTAAGCGCAGCTGTTTATAAAGCAGCAGACTTAGGGACGGCTCTATATAGAAGCCGTAGTTTTTTTTTTATCAGCCTGCAAATCCACGAAGCAAAGTTCACATAGAGCATAGAACCGTCAGTTTCCAGTGTCAATTGTTTACACTCATATATTTATACTAAAAATCTGGATATTTGTTTTGCTAAGCAATCGAAAATGTAAACCATTTGAAGATATTTTGTTGTTTGATTAGCTGCACCTTGACGTGAATTTCTTTTTAATCTTATTGAATTTTTATATGTATTCTTTTAGTTTGTGTGTGTTTTCATATTATTTTTTATTATCTTTTTTTTCAATCAATTGTAATTTTTTATAATATTAATGAACATCTCAACAAATTTGCATACATGTCACACGTATGAGGATCTTATATAAGCCGTGAACGTAACGTCGCCAATTATTAAGCAAAAGTATAAAGCAAAAAAAAAAAAACCAAATTTAATTAACATTTCAAGAACATTCAGAAATGTAGGTGGAACAGCGATAGGAAGCAACATCTTTTACGTCTTATAAACAATTATTGTTAATGAAGAAAATAAAAGTGAGAAGAATATTGTACTAAAATATTTGATATACATACATTTGTTATTATTTGTAATACAAAAATTAAATAAAATTGCATCCAGATAATAAATAAAAAAAAAAAAAATTAAATAAACAATGCAAAAACTGCTCTTGATTTCTTTACTCATAGCATGCATGAGTTGAGATAAGGATTGAAAAAAAAAGCTTGAATAATACAAGAGTTTTTTTTTTCATGTTTTTAACATTATAGGTAAATACATATATTTGTGTCATGTTTACAGGTAAATAGGTAATAGGTAAATACATATATTTGTGTCATGTTTACAGGATACATAAATAATCAAAAGCATTTGCTGCGCGAATTCGATTTGCTGCGACTGCTGGAGCTGCGTCGTGTGGAGCTGTCCACAGTAGTGCTGGCCATGTCGTCGTCCAATATAGTTTCATCAGCGCTGGCGTCATCCTCGGGTATTTCCTCATCACTATTCGTTTCGTCGATGAGTGATCCTCTCGGTGTCACAATTGCATCGCCATGCAGATCTTTGTTATCCAAAATACTGATATGAAAGGCGGCATGGCATTTGTTGGCCGCTAGCAACGCTTTTATACGAAACACCAGCATTTCAAGCGTTTCGCGTAGGCTGGGAATGTAGCTAATAATGGCAGTGTTCTTTATCGACTTCGAATGGCAGCAGAGATTGTGCAAAAACTTGGTAACATTCTGTAGGTCATGAAAAAATTTGGTAAGCCGTTCGGGACTATCACGCACAATCGTTTCGAGTACAGCCACACCATGTTGCAGGAAAAGCTTTAGGAATAATTGTGAATGCTTTAAGAATAAAGCGAAATTTCGCGGCTGCTCCACTTTCTTGACAATTTCCAAGAGGCCATTAAGTAGGCATACAGTTGACTCCCAGAGCTTAAAGCGATCACCTTCCGTGTGACCACTGCATTGCGAGTTCAGCGTGCTAATAATAATCTCGCACAGGCCACGAAACAATAACGGGAAATTGGGCCTAGAAAACGCACTTTATGAATTTCTGAACAGATACACTTAATAGATTTGGCTTACTTTTTGATATTGGGAATCGATTCTAAGGCCAAGTCTTTTTTGTTTAGAAGCAGGCACTCTTCTTTAAGTGCGAGCAAAATATCCTCCTGCCGCTTAAATGATGAGTCCTTAAGAAAGCCTTTAATGAGCTCATCCAGATGTATATTACATTGTGCGCCCTTTTCAAGGCTACCCGTGTAGTGGTACCATTTACGACGCAGCATGCTGGTACAATATATTCCTATAACGGCAATTGAGAAATAATAGTCTTTAATTGAAGATCAGGACTTACGTATATCCTCTGCCTGCTGATTGTTGCGCTGAGCTACACTCCCGCCAAGGCAGCTCAACTTACGCAAGCTGCGCAACAAATGGTGAAGCTGCACTGCAGTGCCAAGAACTAAAACGGATTTCTCGTACTTGCAGAAATAATCAAAGATCTGGGAGGCAACGCGTGCTATGGTTGGTTTCTTCGCTACTTTCCGCTGCTCGGGTGGCATCAGTGAGTTTAAAGATGCTAAAAACAGAGAATAATCCATCAATCACGGCCTTTTTTATGGTCATGCTTTACTCACACTCCAGCAGCTCAGATTTTGACTTGTCACTCCACTCACTCCATGAGAAATACAAAGCAAACAAGTGAATGCACAATCCGAAACAGGCTTTAACATAATTGAAACGATCCTTGAATAAATCCAAATTGCTGTGAACATTATTAACCTTTTCCAGTTCCTCTTGAATATGCGCCGACAACGTGATCAAGCGCAGATGGATTTCACCCAGACATTTCTGTAAATCGGACATAAAATGATCTGGTTTGGCCACATGCGATCTTAAGGAGCCGGCTTCAGTAACGACTTGGCATCCGTTAATAATCGTGTCCAATTTATGCACCAGATCTGTGAGTATAAAACGCAATTCAAGCAATCCCAAGTGAGTGCCAACTTCCTCCTTTTCCAGTGGGTAATTCAGACTGAATGGTTGCTCTTTTAGCAAAACTATTATGCCCACATCAAGCGGTCTAAAGCTTTCCATTGGCCCATATAACTGTTCAAAATTGATTTTGCATTTGAGGGACTTGCAAGCTCCCAACTTGATGGTCAAATCACCCAGTTTTGATTGGTCCATACTCTGCGGCTCATCCATGATCGATTCGTTGTCAATCTTATTTGCTTTAACCTTATTAGTCACTGGGCGTTTTTCTCTGCTCACTTGTGGGCCGGAAGTCTGCTTAATGTTGTTAAGGAACTGGCAGGGCGGAGGCGCAAAGCCAACAGGAGCATGTGCTAAAAGCGGCTTTAGTCTCTGCTCTGTCGAAATCAAATCAGCGAGACGTTTTAGAACCCGATTGCGTGTGGCCTCATGCTTTTGAGAGGCAAAAGCACAGGTCGTCACTCGCATCCAATTGATTGTGTGATAGTAAATGTCCAATATGCGCTTCTGCGTTTCATCATCGTAATTATCAAAGATGGCCAAATAATTGGGATCGTCAAAGAACGTAGGCAGCACGATGGCGCACCCTTGTAACGCATTCACCAATTCCAGACTGTATTGATACCGCTGATTGTGCAGCACGCTGACCAAGTGAAAAAGCGGCGCAAGTACAAAAATAGAATCGCTGGCGCTGTAAAATGAGCAATTGTAGTCAATATTTATATATGTGTGTGCTTGGACTCACTTGCTACTTGGACTCAACACCAACTCGGAAATATTTATGCCAATATCTAGTACTGCAGATTCGGTATTAACATTCGACTCGTCCAATTCATTAATGTTCTTCTGGCACTCCAGCCGTATGCCTCTGCAAAATTATAAAAACTTATGATAAACCAAAATAGTTACAAATTTTAAAATTCTCACTTGACTGTCTTGGGCTGATGATCATTCACAAAGCTTTGCTGGAAGCGATAGGTCATTAGCTCACAGAGCCACATAAGAAACTGATTGTCGAGCATGTAAACAGTCTCAGCGTTGTAATATCGCACAGTTAATACGCTGGCCAATTCATCGTAAAACAATGCCAGTAATTCGGGCGAGTTACATATAGCTGACTGGGTGAGCACTGCGTATAAAAATACACATAAATAGCTGACTTCTTATGAAGCGAAATCAAAATGTATTTACTAATCAGGTTAGCTGCCTGCTTGCTGCGACCATCAGGCAATGAAGTAATGCTGTCCACGCTGGTTTGCAAGTCCTCGTTGTTGATGGGCTCGGTTTCAATGCGCGCAATGGCATCAATCAGCTGAACGCAGCCAATGATGCCTTGTCGCTTCACATATTCAGTTCGATTTATTTGCTGTTTCTTCACCACCATTTCGATTTGATCCTGCAGTGGGGCACACTCTGGCAGCTTGGGAGCCGGAAATGCCACGTGACACAGCAAGTCCATGGCGAGACGTGTTTGTGGAAGCGTCAGATCGCTCAAGCGATCCAGCAAGGGCAGTAACAACATGGCACAGTTCTGCACATGTTTACCGTTCTTGCGCTGCAGCTCACGCAGCAGTGTCAATGTGGTGGTCACATGGTGTGCGGACTTGTCAAATGTCAGCTCCAGCAGTTTCTTCAATATGCTTTTTTGTATCGAGTGGCAGATCTTAAAGAGTATACTTTGTCGAAAATATTGACGGTTATTTGAGTATATATTTTCGCATTATCTTAGAAATTTCACCTGTAGGCAGCTTTGGCGAAATCAGCTACAATGCGATTCTTCTCCCGCATAAAGTCATGAAGCAAGTGCATCAGTGTGTTAATATGTTGCTCCAAAATATGCGGATAATTTATTCTTATTTCATCCAAGATGTTAACTGTGATATGCTCAAGCTTAATGCGGCGGCGCAGCTACAAGAATACAAAAATCATGAAATTGGATTCGAGTAATATCTACTGCGTACTTACTAGATTTTCTATAAATAAAGTATTATCCTCGTTGATGTGGATGAGTATTAGAAGCATTATAAAATCAAACGATCTGAAAGTTTTTAACAAATAAAATGGGTAAGCAAATAAATAAATTAGTAAGCCTTACTGAAATTCGCCAGCGGCCAAACCGGCAATGGTGCGCTGCCACATTTGATAAAAACGTTTGGAACGCTTAAGACCTTGCTGCAGAAAACCAAAGAGTTCCAGTTGAGATTGCTTATCGCTGGCAGTGGGAATAGCCATCTCCTCAGAGTTTTCATTTAGCGACCTATGACGCCAGTTAAAGATTTCGCGCAGTGTGGAGACCAGCTAAAATTTTGTACACAGTTTATACTCAGAGAGATAAATAAATAACTGCAGATGAAAAATAATAGTTATTATAAATTATATTTATCTATATACCTCACGCACAACATCGTCGGTGTCCTGATTGAGACTATTTAGTAGTAGGCGTAAGATATGCGGCAGTGTCTATAAAGAAAACATACAAATGCTTGTGTTTAAGCATAGTTAAAATAATGTGAGTGACCTACCGCATTCGAGCAGCTGCTGTCATCCTTGATAAACTCTAAAATTCTGTCACGTAATTTCCCTTGAGTCCGTGTGCTCAACGTTAAATTGCTCAACATTTGCAGTGTGGTCAAATGGAAAAGCTCTTTGCTGCTCGAATAGTTAATGCTAAATAGAAATGTTCTCAGTTAAGCGAGTTATCCAAAAGTAAGAGTAAGAACACTCACGTGAGCAACTCCACGAACTCATCGTGCTTACTGGCATCCAGTAAAAACTCAGCGCTGCTTATGATGTCCATCTTGGATGACTCTGAGGCGTTATTGAATATGCGTTCAATATTTATGTAAATCTGATCACTATGCGACAGTGTAAGGTAACGCAGTTGAGCTAGCATCAGGGGCAATAGCGGCAGGCAACCCGACACCGTTTGCACTCGCTCCAATTTGGAAATCTCTTCGATTTTGTTGAACAGCACCGAGAGGCAGGGCTCCCGTAGAAAGTCAATCATCAGAAAGTTGATGAACATGCTGTTCTGTGATTGATACACCTGATCTTCACCGGCTGTGTCTATGGTGCAGCCACTAAGCAGTTTCTGGGCCAGTTTCGATTTTGGTGCTAGGGCAACGTTTAACCCCGTTTTAAAAGTCTCAATATTTTCCGGATATTTCGGAGACTGCACCAGTATGTCACGTAGCTTAGAAACAATAGCAATATGATCACAGGACAGCACAAATGTGTCCGTTTGATCTAACTGCACACCGGCGTTCATCAGCACCATTTCGAAGAAGCTATTCGGTTGGCGGGAACTATTCATCCGCGATGAAGACTGCGTGCGCCCCAATGTGGCAGCCAATGCTATGCTATGTTGCGACAGAAAACGCTGAGTTTGCTCCTGAGACGCTGGTATATTCTCCTCTTCGCTTTCCCCAGCATGTGTCTCGATTGTCGCATCTGTTTGTTTAGCAGTAGAAACCCGCTTAAAAAAATAAAAATACATTTTTACACGATCTCATTCCGAGCGATTTCAACGATCACTTACCGGTATTTTGATTGTTGCATTCTCATCAATTGTATTGAGCCCCGCTCGGGCATTGTTGCGTTTCTTAAGTTTGCGGTACATGATGTTGTATGAGTACAAAAAAGCGCAATTTTATTAAATAAATTGAAGCAAGCCCTTTAAATATTAAATGCGCCAGGTATAGAGTTTAGATATCGATAACCGATAACATATGCTGTTAACAATATGTTATTGTTCAGCTAGCGATGGTGCTATAAAATGCCGATATATGAGCATCGAAAGCGTCGTTTATTTGAAATATGAATTTAATATAAACAATATACGAATTCCTTTAAAAAAATTATGAACAAATTTCAAGATTCAAAATTCCAAGGCATGTAACTTCATATTATTTTTATTGAGTATATAGCAGCATTATTTATGTTGGTGCTAAATCTATTATTGTTGTAAGATATTTTAATTAATTATTGGTTTTTGTGTGATACAAAGCATCTTTGCTGAATATGTATGTATATGATCGTTGAATATAACTCTTAATATAAATTTTCAAATGTGCAAATATTGCAATTAACTACTCGTGAGTCTAATGGAAAAATTCCACATAATACTATAAATATTTTATTATAAACGTGGTTGTAAATTTAAAGCCGTTTCTCTTGAGTCGAACATTAAATTTGCTTAAATTTAAACTGTGAACTTATACATTTAATGGCATTATCTAATTGTCATATTTTAAAATTTTAATAAACTCTATAATGGTTTAATAATGTATTTAATATGGATTCTAAAAAGGAAGTTCAAAATATGTTTACGTGATTATGTCAGCAATTGACGTATGTATGTAGAGGTTTACTCCTTTGTTCTTAATTAATAGAAAATCACTAATTTGGCTTTGGTTAGTATTGCTAATTAAGTATTGTTTGATGCTTCTGATCACATCTCTGCAGTCCATAGCGGATTTAACATCTGATTTATGTATCGTTCTATAACTCAATCTCAATCTCAAACTTTTCAAACTGTTAACGTTTATCTGTTGCTTCGTTGTTTTCAATCAATATCAAATATCAAATATCAAATTATTGCTTTTTCGCGCGCCGTCTTTTATAGCCAGTCATTTGCTTTAATAATTGCGAGTTCTCATCATCCAGATCCATATTGGGCTCCCAGAGGCGAAGTCTTTTTGGTATGTATATGAGGCCCAGTAAAGTAATTGCTGCTTATGAATTGTATTTAATTGTATTTAATAATTTAAGCATATTTTTTATTTATATATCTACTTACTATTCAAGACGCAAGGGAAGATTACGTAAAAGTTCAAAGTGCTGGAGCGAAAGTAGAGTGCTTCGGTGGCATAGAAGACCATGGTAAGAGCTAAAGAGCAACCGCCCATGCTTACAACGCTGTAAAGAGTAGCCGAGACAGAGAAGGAGAGAAAGGGCGTCACACTCTGTAATCCCTTTAATTACTACTTTTTACTTACGGCCTATAGTGTATGTACAGCGTACAGTGAACCAAAGCGATTGCCTTCAGAAGACAGTACATGCCAATTATACGGGAAATCGTATAGTCACCTAGAAATTATAATCTAGTCATGTGTATCTTTACATAGATTGCATTACACTTACCCTCAATAAATTGTGTATCGCTATGATCGCCCAGGAAGCTTCGACGTTCTATATAGCTTCGAAACGCTGTGCCCAGATCCATAAAAGCAACAAACGCAATCCATCCACGAAAGGCGTAGAGCAGGCGTTCACGGGGGCGGCTGCCGGACTGCATTGCAGCCCTAAGCAGAGTCAAAAAAAAAAGAAGAAAAACAAAGACTTAATAATAATTAAATAATGAATCTTCTATACACAGCTAGGGATGACCGGCCCGAAATTTATATTTAAATTTAAAGCATTCTCTAGATTTTAAAGGTAGGAAGAATAACATATACTATATATATATATATATATATATATATATATATATATATATATATGTTTTGTAGATTACAGGCAAAAGAAGGACTGGTCGAGTCCTTGTAGCATACATATTGTTCACCTGTATTTAAAATCTCTTTCTTTTATACATTGGTAAAATAAAATCATATAGCTATATATTCTTAACTAAATAAATTTTATTTTACCAATGTATAAAAGAAAGAGATTTTAAATACAGGTGAACAATATGTATGCTACAAGGACTCGACCAGTCCTTCTTTTGCCTGTAATCTACAAAACACTAAACTCTGTTTACTCATTTTCAGTGGGTTCAAGGTATTATGACGTGATGATATTTAAATGGAGAATGCCGGCCGGCTTATCACATCATTCTAACACAGCGCCCATCCCCATGCAACCCGCTCGCAATGTTTTGTTGTGGGTTCTGGGCAAAATCGATATCAGACCCACACCCACACCCACACCCACACCTGGCACATATATTATTCATGAAACTGAAAATATTTACACATCGGCCAATTAATGCCCGCACGCAAGCACGTGCTATGCGCACGCGGAATCCGTGTCCCGGACATGCTTGAGGCTATTTATTTTCGGTCAACAATTGCAGCGCCAGGGTCACCCCGAGCAACGGAATTCTCGACATGCAATTCATAAACTGAAACTAGCGCAAAAAGTAGCCTTTTTTGTTGCCAACTTTTTTCTCATTTGCTTACATTACGATTGGTTATCTAGGTCGTTCAAATATCTGGGCACACGCAGCGGATGCTTAATATATAAATATAATATATATCACTTTGAATTATTATTATTTTTAATATGATTAGGTGTAGCGCGTAACTATTCCGTTTGGCATTCGCCTTTATCAACACATTTTGCTATTTTGTGCTGTGTGTTTACCACGACGCTTCGACGCAGACGGAAAGCTCGAGCCCTCAAGGAGCTTTTATGCATGGTGACAGCTTTCGCGCTACTAGCCGGCCGGCTGTTTGTAATTGTACCGTAGAGGGTGCTTGCTGTGACAACTAAAAGAAAAACATATGTTCACGGTAAGCAAATTATTGCGTTTTTAAATTATTTTTTGGTGACAATCAAAATAATAGTTTATAATTCAAGCACATTTTTGAATTTAGAAGTCAATTTTATTATGAAAAAGTAAAAATCTATATATAATTAACAAACTCCATTTAACACCTAAAATGTGTGTCAAGTTCTATGGCTCTCTAAATCGTTGTTTCAATTCTAATCCTTGCCTACGGTCGCTTCCGTTTTACGATATTCAGCATAGTCCACATAACCATCGTTATTCAAATCCATAGATTTGAGTACGTAGTCTATGGTCTCCTCCAAAGCCTTGTCGGTATATACGCTGCCGTTTTTGTGGTCCGTTTCGTCAGCGTTCTCAGCAATTCCCTCGGTGTTCGACTTCTTCGGCTCTTCAACTGAAAAAAGAGAATTCAAAAATTTGATACCAATTTCATGTTAATCTTGAGCTAATTTAAAAAACAGTGCCACTAAGTAGAATGATTTTATTTCGTAGTACATTTATATTTCCTAAATTTTTACTTACAATGAATTGCATGCATCTATAAAGTATACATATATTAATGTACATATATATTTCAATTTCTATCAATCAATTGTTATCTATAGTTTCAAAATTTTTTTTTATTTGTTTTTCTTTTGTACAAAACAAATGTTTACACAATCAGCCTTGATTTGTTTTCGCTGCTTTTAGTTGACGCTTAGAATTAACTTCAGATTGAACGAATAAACTAAAATTAAGGGAAAGTTAAACAAAAACAAATAGTTTTTTTTTTGCACTGATCACAAATGAGATTCGTGTGTGCAATTATTCGAAATTTTTTTTGAGAAGTTGTGTGACAATTTGTTCAAAGAAGTTGCCCGATGGATTGGAATGCTTGTGATCTGCTCAAAACATTTGTTTGAACTCTTGAAATATTTAACAATTTGAGCTTGTTTCGTTTGCGCCTAAATTTAATTTCAATGCGTTATGTGTTTGTGTGTGGGTGTGTTTGAGTGTTGTGGCGAAACAGTAGTACAATGATAGCCATGATTCGGGCCCAGATATTGATGTAGACATAACTATGCGGGATTGGGTAATGCAAACTGAATCATATTGTCTTTATACTAATGAGTGGGCTGCTGCTGTGCTTGCTGCTGCTGTTGTTGTTGCTCTTGCTGATGCTTCTCGGCAGCCTTTTGCTGTGCCTTAATAAACTCTGGATAATCGATGAAGCCGTCGCGCGATGTGTCATCCATTTGCAATATGGGATCAATAAGCGCCACCAACTCTTCGTCCGAGAACACTTTCTCCTCTACATGGGGCTTCTCGCCGTTGGGTTGTTCTTTGCTCCCTTGTTCTGCATTTATGAATTTTTTTAAAGCCACATGCATTATGGGTTTTAAATGATGTTGAGCATAACCACAACCACAACCAGAAGAACCGGAACCAGCCGAAATGTAGTGAAAATTGTTATATGTAAAAAAGTAAAACAAAAGACACGAGTCAAACATAAGCAAAATTAAGGCAAACAGCTTAAGCTAACTACAACAATGAAAGATTCAATGATATTGGTTCTTACCGTGCCAGTGAATCAGAGATTTGATTAGCTCACATCCATCCAGTTTGTTGTTGTTGTCGGAATCGTGCATTTTAAAATAATGGAACTGCAGCTCAGCCTCAGACATTTTGCTCGTATCAATGGGCACCTGCATGTGCTCTTGGATATGACTGTAATGAGACAACAAATTGTTGAATGATAAGATTATTTCCATATATATAATTGTTCAATTGTGATAAGCAATTTGCTGACACTTACGCACGCTCTTGCTGAATGTTACCGGTGTTCAAAACCTGCTGTGGCTGTCCATGATGATGGCCGCCCGCATGTTGCTGCTGATGTTGGGGCACATGTTGTGGATGCTGCTGCACTGGTGGCTGCATATGCTGTTGCTGTTGATGAATCGGTTGCTGTTGTTGCTGCTGATATTGCACTTGTTGTGGCTGGTGTTGAACGGGCACCTGCTAATAGGTTGACTTATTAGTTGTATTCAAACACGCACACACACATCTCTGAGAATCACTCACATATTGTTGCGGTGGCACGCCGGGCGCTCCGTGACCTTGTTGCTGGTATTGTGGTGGGGGTGGCGGCTGTTGATGATGCTGTGGCACTTGGTGTGGTGCCTGTTGCTACTCGCCATGATAAATAGCCGTAAATCAGTAATTTGTCAGCTGCCAGCTGGTTGCACAATATAACAAAATGCAACATATATTATTACTCACATAATGCTGGGGATTTACGCCGGGTGCCACACGTTGTGCGCTGCTATACCCAATGAGGGCCAGCAGCAAGGCTCCTATTGCAAAGTCCGGTAGATGCATTTATGTGGAAGCGCTAGTGTTGTTTGCGAGGATTTCGAATTTGGTGGCACGCACAATCACCACGTAGGTAGCTCGGCTATCAAAACACACACGTACACAAATTTATTCTGCTTCTTCACCTTTTGACAGTAACACGGCGGCACAGTTGCAGTACAGGTATACGACCTATCGAATTCGTTATCGCTCACTTCTGACATGGTGGCAACACTTTACATTTAATCCACAACCTGTTTGAGTTTTTTTTTCGTTTATTTACTATTTAGTTTTTCTTCTAAAGTGCAAAAAGATAACAACATAAATGGTATAGTATATATAAAAATACTTATTAATATTCCTTTTGTGCACTTTTATAAATGAAACATATAGTGTATTATACAACTTTTAAATTTATGAAACTACTTTCCACTTGACTGCTTGTCCCCAATTTCCATATTAATATTTATGCTAATTACTTTCTGACTTTCTTTTATATATAGGCTCGCTACTTCAAAGAACAGGACATTGATGGTAAGCATTATTTATTGTGAAAATTCAAGGTATGAGCTCATTCTCATAATACTCTTATCTGTATTTTATTTCACCCATTAGAATTCCGTGAGTGTTTTTATCTGTTCGCTCGCTCTGGCCAAATTAACAATTTAGACGAGCTAACGGTAAGTATTAGTCATGTTTAATTGGAGGGTAACAATTATAAAATATGTTTATTCCACAGGTGATTATGCGCTCTTTGGGGTTATCGCCCACAATACAAGAACTGGTGTCGTACCTAAAGCAAAAGAATGGTAAAATGAGCTTTGCCGACTTTCTGGACATCATGCACCAACACTCGTCAGTGGAGAATCTTCCAGGCGAAGTAATTGCCGCATTCAAAGCAGCCGATCCACAAAACAAAGGCACCATATCGGCAAAGCAGCTACGCAATTTGCTGCAAAACTGGGGCGAAGGTCTATCCGTGCGCGAGGTTGATAGTATCTTTAGGGAAGCTAATGTTAATAACAATAGCAGTGTACGCTATGCCGATTTCGTAAAAATAGCGTGTGCTCCAGTGCCCGACTATTATTAGATCAGGAAAAATTCTTCACATACTTCACATTCCAGTAATTATTTGACGCATCCATGCTAGTGGATGCAATAAAATTTAATATCAGTTTCATGAAAAGTTTGGTTTTATTATTTTTTTATTAAAATACGAAACTTTTCAACATGTTGAGAAGAAAGTTCGTCAGCCGATATTAATTGGCAATGGTGACCTCAACCTCTACGCCGGGCTCGATGTTGATCGAGGTGATCTTCTTCACGATCTCAGATGGCGAATGCAAGTCGATGATACGCTTGTGGATTCTCATCTAAAATATTAAAAGATAATACAAAATTGAATATTAAATACATACTTTCTTAAGAATATCTAAATATGAATTTAACAAATTGTCGAATTCGGAGAGCCAAATTGTGAGGGCTCTCAGCAAAGTGGACTATGAGAATACGTTTAATCTGGGCAAATCTCTGACACTGTACATAGGTATTTTGCAAGCCAAAGCACGATGTCTGATCTGTCCACTCAGTCACAATCAAGACTTAATGTTAAACTCACCTGGAAACGATCCCAGGTCTTGGAACCCTCACCGCAAGGAGTCTTACGGGTAGTAATGCGTAGGGTCTTGGTTGGCATGCGTACTGGGCCCTGTAATTCAAATTTATTTATAATAAATTAACGATAATCTTACTTTTCTTAAATTTGCATTTGTTGCACAAATCATTTAATATCTTCACACTGAAGTTTTCAATGTGAAAATAATGTCCAACTTATGCATTTTATCTGGCATTTATTAATTACTAGGCTAAGCGGCAAGGAAGCACACGAAGCCTCCAGGTAAATGCGATTAAGAATATACAGAAATGCATATTCTTACCTTGACACGCAGATTCTGGTTCTTAGCACCGTTGATCAAGTCGCGGCACACGTTCTCCAAGGAGCGAACGTTCCTGGAGGTCAGGGTGATACGAATGCGGTGCACAGATGTGGAATCGCCGCCATGGGGCTTCTCAATATCCTTAGGAGCAGCAGCCTACAAATGTGTACAAGAAATGTATTATTTTGAGGTTATGTTACACCAAGAAACACACACAACACGTGTATCAGCTTTAATCATGGAATTGTTGCTTTAAACGCAATGCTACACAATTCTATATTATATCAATATTATAAATTGGATATTTACCATTATATTAGCAAATTATCTGGTCGAGATAGTCAAATCTTTATATTTTGAGCAGCGCTGAACCAGTTAACTTGCTGGTTGAAAACGAAATGGGACGAGTGACAGTCACGACGGAGCGCGCATCAACTATGCTCAGCGTTGCCACTTCGCCAAATTCTTTTTGCCAGCACAAATAAATTACGCGCCAAATTCACAGCGAAGCAGTTTATTTGAATGAAATGAAACAGCAATTTTTCGTCTACGTTATTATTTTTATTGCGCATTCTCAATTAATTTGCGACTGAAGCGGGACCAATAACCAAAGTTTTCCATATGAATTACAATTATAATTATACAAGTCAAAGCACAATGTTGTATTTAAATATTAAATCAACGTTAATTAGATTTTGTACAATAAAAATATCTGTAAATCTTTAAGCATATCAAAATTAAAAACTTTACTTGACGATCTTAAAATCTAAGTACGTCTCAACAAACAAAAATGTAAGCCTGTGCGACTGTTTTGTAATAAATCGGCAAATAAAAAGCATATGTTGTCCATCAAGCTAAAAAATAAAACTTAAGAACGCTAAAAGTTTGTGTCCAAATTGGTGTAGTTATAGATATTACATTACGGATAAGTTTGTAGATAAACGCCCAGAGTGCACCCACAGATAGGTGCAGCTCTGACTAGTGGGTAAAATGGATTTTAAAGCGTTTCCCTCTCATATACGCATATTCATAGTATGTATGGCTAGCTAATGTACATTAATTATAGATTCACGGCCTTTACCAACTCCCACCCAGCGTACTGGCACGCTCAGTTGGCTCTCCAAGAAGCGTACGTAGTTTTGTGCATTCTCGGGTAATTCCTTGAAGTTGCGTATGTGCTCAGTTGACGTTTGCCAGCCGGGCAAGACGGCGTACTCCACCTCAATGTCGCTCAGCTCGCTGATGGTGCCAGGGAAATGATCCAGTTTCTCGCCATTGCTGCGCTTATAGTTCACACCCACTTTGATCTCAGGCAAGGTGTCTAGAATATCCAGCTTCGTTATACAAATGCAAGTGTAACCGTTAACCAGCGACGTGTATTTTAGCAGCGGAATATCCAGCCAGCCGCAACGACGTTTACGCTTCGTTGTTACGCCAATTTCAAAGCCTCGGGTTTGCAATAGATCACCAATGTCCTGCATAAAATAAAATCCATTAGTTGCATGAAAAATATATTATATATATATATAGATATTTGGACAAACATACATTCAATTGCTCCGTTGGGAACGGACCATCACCGACACGTGTCGTGTATGCCTTGACAACGCCAATGACCTCGCCAATCGTTTGTGGTGGCAAACCGAGACCTGTCAGCACACCACCAATGCTGCAATTGCTGCTGGTCACATAGGGATAAGTGCCAAAATCAATGTCCAGCATGGCTGCATTAGCGCCCTCCACCAGAATGGTCTTGCCGTTGCGCAGGGCCGTGTGCAAGAAACAAATTGTGTCCTTGACATATGGCCGCACCTTCTCCACGTAATCCTTGTACCTCGCCAGCTCGGCCTCCACATCAACCTTAATCGATGGGAACAATCGCAAATGTGTGTTCACAATTGATTTGAATCTGTATTAATCATTTATGTGAGTACGGAATCAAGATATAATTTAAGCGAAGCCACTTACTTCTCGCTGAACAAGTTAAAGTCACCAAGAAGTTCACCCACGCGAATGCCATTACGTGTGGCTTTGCTGGAGTATGCCGGGCCAATACCCTTTTTGGTGGTGCCCAAAGACTTGCCACCCTTTTCAGCTTCCTGCATACCATCTACATGTTGATGGAAGTCAAACACCAGATGCGCACGGTCCGAGATTATCAAACGATTCTCCAAATGCTGCAATCCCTTGGCTTCATTCTTAATCACCTCATCGAAAAGCGATGGCAAATGAATAACGACACCATTGCCTAAAATTTACCGGTTAAAGAATAGAAGAACATTACTTGAGGAACTAGTCAAATCTAATATTAAAATGTAAATATATCAATAAACCTTTCTTTAGTGGATATAAATTGGGGTACTTAAATTATTTCAATTATTTTAATTTTATATTTAATATAAAAAAATTTAATGAATAAGAAAACAAATTGTTATTAAAATAAATACGACAAAAAAAAAAAAAAAATTAAAAAAAAAATGAACAATTTTGCGAATACGGAACATCGCATTTACTGTATATGAAATCATTTTTTAATCGCCCATTGTTATCTTATCAAAATGAAAATAATAAGCCAGATCAACAACAAAACGTTATAACTGGCAATAAAAACACGTGCATGGATTCTCGACTTTTTTTGATAGCTGGCCAGGCTTAAAACGAAATGGAGGTACTTTGTTGTTATCTGCTGCGAATAGCAGCTTTAACGAATGCAAATTGCGTACATTAACTCTAGTTCTAGAAGACTTTAATAAATTGCTCTGCCTGTTGCTAAATAGAGGCAAGCTCATAAACCTAAGGCACGCGATGAACGCCATGCGAATTGCACTGTGAAATGCTTTCGCACATTAATTTGTTTTTTATTGTATGATCGAGTCGCGAATAATAAGTTAATTGCTTGTTTCGAATAATTATCCATGTATAGTATACAACCCTGAGTTAGTTATCTGTGGTTTGCTTGAAGCTCGCGAATACATGCACGCAGCAGGTGGCTTTCGTGTGTAGTGGTGCGATTGTGATTATCTTATAAATTAGTTTTGTGACAGACAATGACAGGCTACGTTTGTTGGTTTTTGGGCTGTGACAAGCATTGGAAGGTTCGTATATCGATTAAACTTTAAGAAATAAACAAGTTAAACAAACACAAGATAAATAACTTAAGAAAATAAACAACTCGAAGGAATAGGTGGCCCCAATGGCACCACCTTTTCTGTTGCAACGAGCAGCAATGGGCGACGTCAGCCGATTGACGTCAACTTGCTAGACAGGAATCGAGGTAGTTAATTGAAGAGCGCTGCAAAGGCCTAGATAGTCAAAACCAAAATAGATGAAATAGCCTTTAATGCAGGCCAGTTGTCAAAGCCAAACGCAAGACCAATTGACCGCTAAAGCCAATGTCAATGTTTCATTTAGTTTTGCCAAGAAAATTCTTATGTACATATATATAAGCATCTACACAATACATACTACTTGTAAATGTATATAAATATATATCTACATTTACGAATATAAACACTCAAATTCGCTGTAGAACGAACAAAGGCAAGCTAAAAACAAAATAATAAAAACAATTTCAGCGATATTATATATACATATATATATATATATATATATATATATATATATATATATATATATATATATATATATAGATCCATAGGTATAAAGAATGATAAGTCTCTTAAATACAAAAAAAAAAAAGAAAATAAACTCAATGCGTATAAATGAAAACAAAGTAAAATGATGCTTACTTTCATTTAAAAATATTCATTTTGAAAAATATTTCTTGCTTTCTTTTACTTGAGTAGCTTGTTAGGTTCTTGCTTATACCCATAGTGTGAATCTTGAATTTTTTCCGTCCAACACATCAGGCTCCCTCCCAGGTAGCCTTCTATCACTTACCGATGACCGAAATGCATTTCTCGTTGACGACGCCGCTGGGCAGCAGATGAAAATCGAATTCGGTTCCATTTGCAACCACAGTGTGTCCAGCATTATTACCGCCCTAAAAACGAGAGAGTGGGAAGAAAGCAAATGAGTTAGTTAGAGAGTGAGAAATCAACCAACCTACGTAAGCGTATACTATAAACACACGCACTCACACACACAAACACATACGTACACACGTAGGTACGCTATGGCACACATCGTAGCTGTTTATATACAAACAAGTAACTAAACTCTAGTCGAGTCTGCTCGACTAAGAGATACCCTGAATCCATTGAGCTGTAATACCAATCATAAAAAGTTTCATTTATTCATTAATAGTAACCAACACATGCACACACACACACACACAAACATATGCATGCACGTAATATGCTCACTGCGCAGTTTTGCGGCTGCAGCAGAGGCTGTGCTATGGAAACTTTATTGTTTAATAACTTTTTTTCTCGACCTATTTTCTTAATGAAATTTTCGGGGAGTGTTTATGACATCTAAATGTACCTAGTTGCCAAATTTCAAGTCTCTAGTATTTGATATACGTGAGTTATCGTTTTTGTTGAATTGTGGGCGAAAGGGGCGTGGCATCAAAAATCCAAAAATGACAAAATGTGCGGATTCAATATAGCAATCAAACACAACTTAGAGCACGGCTCTATCTTAAACGGTGTGCACGCCAGACCTCAAAAACAAAGCGATATTTTCGATAGTTATCGATAAAAAAGAAATGGGGTGAGTTATCGAAAAAAAAAAATAAACTCGTACAGCGTATGGTATTATCGAGCATTTTGCTTTTTATTTGAAGTCTCTAGCTTTTGTGGTTGCAGAAATCCAGGTGTTTACACGGACGGACGGACGGACGGACGGACGGACAGACGGACAGGGCTAGTTCAACTCAGCTCGTCGAGCTGATCAAGAATATATATACTTTATGGGGTGTGGCACGCCTCCTTCTGCCTGTTACATACATTTGCACAAAAACATTATACCCTGAAATTTCCATTTTCAATGGATTCAGGGTATAAAAAATTAGCATGTTTGTTTTTGTTGATTAAAAGTTGTGTGATAAATAAATAAATATTGCTGAACAGCAGGTATTAAATAACGAATAAATAGTCAGACGTTGAATAGCTTGTGACAAAGTATCTAAAATGTTCATAAATTACAATACATGGATGCATTTGTAGATGGATTAAACTTCGTCTCGGATAGATACCGGACGATTTGTTATCTTGGTAAGAACTAAGGCAGGATAGTGGACATTTTATAGAACTTTCACTGTATACCAGATATATACATATGTATGTACGAAACCGAAATATGTATCAAATATGTGATAAAGAAAAGCAAAATTGTTTATTTTTTTTTTTTTTTTTGGCAACTGTACAAATTTCAGTCATGTGCTAATCTTATATATTATAATTTATGTATGTATTTGTGTTTTGCAACTATTCAAAAGTATTGAACAAAAATCCTCAAAAATGATCTGGAATTAAGTTTAGTCACGAAATTATTACAAAATAAAATAATCATATATGCATACATACATACATACATACATATGTGTATGATTGTATGCATGTCATATACATGGCACAGATCGCCTAAGCACTAGAGCATTGATAAGATTATAATGAATATACAGTGCAAAATGGATGAACGAGTGTATTCAAAAAACTTTCGCTGCGCAATATATGAAAATGGAGGCGTGTGCCGTGTGACTCAGATAATAGAAAAATCTGTTTCAATGAGAACAGGGGAATTACATAACAATCCGCTCAAAGTTGATAACACAAAATATAGGTAAAGCAAAATGGAAATAATATTGTATGTGGTTAAAGGGAACTACTGGGGCTCCGTTCATTGAACTGTCAATCCACAACAGAATTCAACAAGTTGGTAGCACCGGGTCAACAAAATAGCAACACGCAATTTGAATTCTTCTTTTGAAATAGGATTTTTTTTATTTGATAATTACAAATTACATAAACTTATGATTCACATAGAATACATGACTGTATGTGCCATATATGGTGGCGAAGTGAGAAAATGATTTGTGCGGCTTTTTTTGAATATTGCGCGCGGGATATTCACAATGGTGATTATGTAAACCGAGCATTTAGCTGAGCAGGCAATAGTTGATATGTGTGTATCTGTGTGTGTGAGTTAGCTAGTGTGTACATATTATAGGAATATATGTATACATATGTATGTATGTACATATATATTTATATGCCCCAGTGTATGTACATAAAACTGTACGCTGTAGAATAGCGGAAACAACTATCGTCAACGAGTGACGAATTTGCTGAGGTAGCAGCGTTCACAGACCGACTGACTGACTATACATATTCACACATACATACATACAGTCATATGTATAGTAACAAGCGCATATACACATACGCGATACATACACATACACACACACCCACCGCTGTCACAATTGATATATGTATATACATATATACATTTGTATGTATATCTGCGCATACATATGTATGTATACAAATGAAAAAGCGACACATGCGGTCGCCTGCCAGTCATATTCTTGATAATGGCTAATTCTGAAGAAAATAAGTATCTGCTTGGGATTTGCTTGGATGCTGATATAATGCTGACTGCAGAGGGCGCAACGATTTATTTTTTAGTGACAGTTTCGGCACTGGCATTGGCGTCGGCGTCAACGAACCTGGCGCATGTCCTTGACACAAGGATAATTGGGTAGTTAGCTGTTATCAGTTGCTTATATTTTTATTCACGCAAACTTTGATTTTTCACCAAAAAAAAAAAAAAACAAACCTAAACAGATATTTTCTGCAATTGCTTACCTGACACCTGCAAACAATGTCCACCTCGGAGGCTAGCATGTCTACCACCTTGCCTTTGCCTTCATCGCCCCATTGGGCTCCTAGGACAACATCCACTTTGGATTTGTACATACTGGTGCGTCCTTTATGCAATTGCTCGTAGTGATTACCGTTAATTGCGCTTGTTGTTGACATTTCGTACCACTAACTGGAAACTCTCGGCACGACCACGAAAACGAGCACGACGTTGATCTCGCTTGAAAACGGAACACGTTCTGTTTTTACAAAATAGTTTGATTTGCAGCTGTCAGTGCATGGCGTTGCCGTAGTTATGAGCTCACCCTTTGAGTACATTTTGTAGAGCTGCCATAAAGGCTTATTCTTCAATTCCTTAACAAATGATATGTATTGCTTGAACAGTATAAAATTTGAATAATTTGTATCTTCCCAATTATTAACAATTAAGGTTTTTTTTTTGAGAACTGATATTTCTTGTCGCTAAAATTGCCATTCAAAGTAAGCCGACAACATTTCATATAATCTGGCAGCACTAAACAACATATGGTTAACGGTTGGAGTGTTTTGTTAGCAAAACGCAAAGTTTGTTCTACACGATGTCGGAGGGTCCAGAAAAATGCCACTTGTATGTATCTAAGAGAAAATGACTCTATTAAATTAAAAATATATGAACTTTCAGTTGCCATGAGGCACCCTTCAAATATGTTTGCCCCAAGTGCAACGCGATCTACTGTAGCGTGACTTGTTACAAATCAACGGCGCATCTCAAATGCTCGGAAGAATTTTTCAAAAAGTGCATCCAGGATGAGTTGGCCAGTGCAACAACAACGCCCGAAAGTCAGCAAGATATACGTAAAATATACGACATCCTGAAACGAATGCGCGAATCAGATGCCGGCTTTAAACCCGAGGATTTTGATGCTGATGGCATAGACAATCCTTTGGACTCTGATGACGAAAACGCCGATCCAGAACAAAGCGAAGATGAGAATGACATAGAACAGCCTTATGATGAGGAAGTGGATGAAGTAGTGGACATGGCTGAGCGTCTGAAGGGTATCGACATAAATGATGCGGATGAGGTTTGGAGTCGTCTAACAGCTAAGGAGCAAGAGGAGTTCCAGAAACTAATTGCAAGTGGTGATATAATGAAACTCATGCCCGATTACAAGCCATGGTGGTGCAAGCCCAAGAACTCTAAGATTGTCGTCTTGAATTCATCAACAAATGTCAAAGTTGATATGCCTGAAATTAATAAGAACATTCCCATATTCACAAACTTGTGCAAAAAGACGCCGTCGCCGTGTCTACACTACAATCTCTGGAACATCCTGAGCGCCTACGCATGCGTAGCCCGATTTTTCAGCGGCGAGCAGCGTACCAATGCCAGCGAAGCTGTTGCTCATTTGGTAAACCTTAGTGCCACTTTAAAGTACGGCACCAACTTTGAGGATGCTGAGGATGCCATTATATCCGTGCAAATGGAAGCATGCACCAGCGGCAATGGACCAGCTGGAGCTGCAGCTGTTGGCAGCGCAGGCGCAGGCACAAATTTTCTTGTGGAGAGTCGTGAACAGTTGCAAGAAGATGCACGTCAACTAATGTCTACGACTGAAAACAAATTGGCGGCATTGAGCGATGTCCTCCAGCTGCTGCAGCAGAGCAAAGCGTTAAGCAAACGAAAGCATACGGAGGAGGCCGAATTCCAGAAGCTTTTTGCTTTAACCATCGGAAGTGTAGAACTCAATCGAACCAAGCTGTCGCAACTGATTAAGAAAATTGAATTTATGCTGTCCTATGTGGCGAGAGAGTAGTTGCTATAAGAAAACTGTCAAATAAAAAAATAGTTTAAGCACAATTTTTACGGGTTATCACAGATATTAAATTATATATTAAATTATGAATGCAGTGAACAATGTAAACACCAATTTGCGTGTCATACTGGCTAATTGCCTGTATGCAGCTCTGTCGCGTATCGAACTCAAAGTAAGTATAGAATATAGGAGCTTCTAAAAATTGCAACTTTGAATTGGGAACTTAACAGACAAATTAACAGAGCAAATTTTATGCTGTTGACTAAGCTTTACAGATGACTGCTAATTAACAGAATGCTCATTATGGATTTCATCTTTCAAATAAAATGCAATGTGAGGCTTCTAAAAATTTTAAATGCTAAACCAAATGTTTTTAACAATTTAATTCAGTTTTGAATTAAAAAATTATATAGAATATCCAATTTACTATTCATATGCAGATCTAAGAGTAATTAAGTGTCATTACAGCATTGGAGCTGTAAAATTGTCACTTGAACCAGTAGCATTGCAGCCCTCGCTGGCACAAAGTCTATTTGTTGCTTGCCAGCCCTGCTAGTTTTTTTAGTTGGCGATTTCAGACACACACGCAAGTTGTAGTGCTTTTTACGGCTATTTTGTTTTTTGGTATGTTCAAATGAATAGACACGGCATCAAATGCAAATATTAGTCGTGTGCTACAATAAGCCAAACATGAAAAGATTTCAATTAATACATGTGGCAAGGCACCAACAACAACAGCAATAAGAACATTGGATAGAACATTTTGTGTGAACGCGTTTACGTTTTGGGTGCGGACAACAGTGCGGGATTGTGTAGCGGAATGCTTAATGCGTATGTAGTGTGTGAATGTGTACGTGTATGGCTGCCCGCTGGTGTGTGTGAAGTGTTCTTCTTCGCTGCGCTTCACTCGCTAAATTAGTGCAAAAAAAGGAAACAATTTGAGTGAGTGAGTGAGTGTGTGCGTGCGTGTCTGTGTATGGCGCCCATTAAGTTTTAAACAAAATATTAAAGCGTCTAGAATTAGAACTTATGTAAGATACACCTGCTGGATAAAGGTGCAAATATTTGTTATTAATTCGTAAAATTGTTCAATCTTGGCCAAAGATAAACGAGTTTTGGGCCTTGTGCGCGGTGGTTATCTTTTTTAGCCCACAGCTCCTTAAGTGTGCGTGTGTGTCTGTGAAGTGTGTTTGACTCTGTGTGTGTGTGCGCTTGTGTGTGTTGCGACTGCTTATCTATCTCGACAAATATGCGAAGTATGCGTCAACCTGTTTGTTAACTTTCTGTTAAAAATTTCTACTTCAATGCTACGGCTACGGTGACCGCCACGATGACAACAGCAACAGCAACAGCAGCAGTGGCAGAGACGGCATCTGCTGCAACAACAATAATCAAATTAATAAACAACTTTTGACTGCGAGAAATCAAAGTCGCATAACATGTACAATGCTAAATAAGTAGTTATGACTGCATGCAGCTAAATTTATAACAGCACACAACGAACAAAACACCCAATGGAAATAAAACACCGCAAGCGTTGACGCTCGTTGATGACGATGTCAAAAGCGAAGCTCAGCTCATCACAGCTCAGCACAGCTGCCAGTCCCCGTTCAACAATCGCTTGTCACTCGCCAATGAAACAGCCTATTCCCGAACGGAAGGCTCTCTCTGCTGCTTGGAGCCCAGCTAGACGCCGGCAGTCAGTGACCGAATGTCTGCATGCGGCTCCATTGATAACATATTTATGTGCATATGTGTCTCTCTCTGCATGCATGTGTGCGCGCATGTGTGTGAATTTCTTTTTTTTGACGTGTGTGTATGTGTGTGTGGCAGGCAACCTATGCATTGTTTACAAACAGCTGACGGTTGACTATACCCTATAGTGAGGAGTTTTGCGAGTCTTATGACTTTTAGCAAAGTTATTTCATAAACAGAAGTAGACCATACATGCTGAAGCAATCAGTTGGCTCTGCAGCAGGAGTTGAGGCGACTATAATTTCTCTTTTAAGCGACGTGGTCTAGTTTCCCGCAAAATTCAAGAACAAGCCTTATCATTGTGCACTCGGTTATGTTTGGGTTAAGATTATATTTATATCTGATTGGCAATTTATATGCAGGGTGTCCATTAGTCGCTATGATTCTTGCCTGCAATATTGTCCTCAATGTGCTCTTGCAAAATCAATTTTCTTATAAGCGCCCTGAGATAACTAATAAAAGTGTTCCCAATTTCCACCTCACATACATTAACAAAGAACTGTTATCAATATTGTATATATGCTACGTATGTACATACTTTTGTGTGTAATCACATTTGGTGCTTTTATAAGAGGATCGAAACAGTAACAGTAAACAGCGCCAATTAGTTTGACAATTGGCTGGCCTTCTCAATCAAAACTAAATTGAATGTTTTTCTATCAATTAAATGATTTATTTATATTAATAAATACGTAAATACGACGATTTCTTACCTGTTTATATGCTCATATACTAGCTTACTCATAACTTTTTGATGATGTTTTTTTTATCGCATATTTTATGGGCTCGATTAACAACGAAAATATACTTTATTGTTGGCTTTAAAGACTTATATATGTTTTTTTTTCTGATAAAAACTATTTATAAGAATTTATTTTTGATTACTAAATGGTGATATAAAAATTGTATTTTAACATAAATTGTTTAATTTGAACATACATATTTCGATTACGCCATTTAGTTAAATTTAAATGAAATTCATTTACTTGAGTATATTGGTTTTGAGTACTTGTATGTCATCATGCAAAATAAATATGTGTTTACGTGAGCGAGAGGCAATCACAATGATCGCGCATTGTTGCTCAAACTGTGTGTTGCCTGGTCATTAAAATTAGTCACATAAATCAAGCTCTGCTTCAATTGATAGTTTATTTTGTTGTTATAATATTTTTGACGTTTTTAGGAAATGTCCCACCACAGCGATGAACAGCTTCTGCAGGCTGGAAGTGATTCCTTCTGGGAACCCGGCAATTACAAACGAACCACCAAACGCATCGAAGATAGCTACAAGTGAGTATGAAAATACGAATCGTAAACACTGTTAGGGTCATTGCCAGCAATAACAAACTGAAAAACCAGTTATCAACTTAACGCTCTCTCTCGCTCACTCTGTCTGTGTGTCTTTCTCCCTTTTTCATCTGCCCGCACAGACTCTGCAATGACCTACAGCAACTGATACAGGAGCGTGCCGATATTGAGAAGGGATATGCCAAAAGCTTGCGCACCTGGTCAAAGAAATGGGGTGAACTCATTGAGAAAGGTAAGCGTACGGAGTTAAATGGCTTGTGGCCGACTTCGCAATACTCTACAGCATTAGAGTAACTGATAACGATTTGTTTTTTAAAATTATTTTTATAAGTGAAAGAGCTTGTAGTTTTGTGCAATATAAATTTTGTGTTCGTCTGTCTCTCCGTACCACTATGTGTGTGATAGATCGGTAAATACTATATCTGATATATCTGATAGTACAGGCATTAGATCATAGACATTTTTAATATATATTAAAACTAAATTATATAATGAATATATTTGGAGCGTTGTAAATCGGGTTAAGTCAGCTTTTGACAACAAAATACTCCGCATTATATAACAAATATACCCTTTGCATACAAAATATATTTTGAGTCAGGAGTAATAGAGTTGCAAAGCAACTTTAAATACTACAAACTCTAGTTGATTGTGTAATTGTATGCATATAACCGTGATATTTGTTTACTCATTCATTCACGCCTGCTCAGCGGACCAATGGAGCAACAATCGGAATAATAACAAAAAACAAGAGCAACAACAGCAGTGATGACCCGTTCCCAGCGTCACTGCTCAGTGGGCTGACAGAATTCAGAATTCTTATTTTGCCACATTTTGTGTACACAGCTCATTGTTGTTGTTGTTGTTGTTGTGCGATAAGTGGCTTAAGCTATTAATGGGCTTTTTGTTGTCCCCTTTTTTATACCTTTTGTTTTGCACTGTCTCATACCTGTTGTCATCGGCAGTTTCGCACTCTGGTGCCAAACAACATGAGCAATTTATAGAAGTCAAAAACTATTCCATTCATCGCTCAAAACAAATTGTTAGACAGGCTAAGGTGAC
Source organism: Drosophila mettleri (assembly GCA_035047625.1). Lineage (NCBI taxonomy): Eukaryota > Metazoa > Arthropoda > Insecta > Diptera > Drosophilidae > Drosophila > Drosophila mettleri. Next base: position 2,556,819 of record JAWNPI010000035.1, read on the forward strand.
TTTAATGCAACTGATAAAGTCGTTTACAATTATTGAATTATGAGCAGTTATGCTAAACATATCAAAAGCTATTAAAATCAATTGGGGCATAAATCTTGTCTTATTTTTTTTTTTGTAATTTCCAATCAATTTCATAACCAGTTGACAAAACTCTTCTCTTAATCGTGGAATGCCGAATTTCCCTAACGAGCAAAAGTCACTGAACCGATTTTTGCCGTTTTCGTCGCAATTTCAGTTCCAGTGTGCGCGATGTCTTTGGGAAATGAAATCGAGTACAATGTGAGCAATGTTGGTAACCGCTTTTGCTATAGCTATCGCTATTCCTGGTGTAGTGGTTTTGTGTTTTTGTTATGCCCGCCTTTGCTCTCAGCCCACTTTCACGGTGAGCACGACGACACAGAGCACAAGCAAAAGCAAAAGCAAAAAAAAAGCGGCTACAACAAGCGCGCGACAATTTTATACGGAATTTGCCTAGTTGCGTCTAGCCAGAGTTATCAACGGGCCACAGCGCTTCGTTCCCTTCCCGCTGCCGCCGCCGCTACCGCCACACCCACTCAGCCAATTGAAAGAGTAGCATAGTAAACCGGCACCAAAGCGTCACTCGAAATGGTTTCAAAAATCAATGCGATGAGAAAATAGAACGTGTTTATTTTTGTGCTAAGCGCCTCAATTTGTATGATGTACACAGACACACACACACACACACCCATGCGAAAAGTGTGTGTGTGTGTTTGAGGTGCCAATTGAGAATAGTTGAGTGGCCGTTAGTCAAAATGGTCAAACGAGTTTCGTGTATTCCCAATTTGCAATTATTAAGTGGGCATTGTATAAATTTTATTACGGTTTTTCATTTGTTGCTCGCATACCATAAACATGCCTAAGCCGTACCGCACACACTCACTGCATAGACACTCCACACACACGCAACAGACTTTTGGGTGATTAGATAAAATGTGCTGTCGTTGATGACATCAGCGACAAGACAACAAAACACGAAAATCTTTTAAATAGTACACATAATTATTGCCATTAAAAAAATGTGACTAGAACTAACAATCAATTTGAAATTTCTTGCGATCTTGCGATTTCAGGACCAGAATATGGCACAACGGAAGCTGCTTGGAAAGGCGTGTTAACCGAATCGGAGCGTTTGTCAGATGTACATATGAAGATCAAGGATAATCTGTGCAATGATGTCAATAGTCAGATCAAGACTTGGCAAAAGGATAATTACCATCACACCCTTATGCAAATCAAGGAACGCAAAGATATGGATGATCTGTTCAAAAAGGCACAGAAACCCTGGGCCAAATTATTGGCCAAAGTGGAGAAGGCTAAATCAGATTATCATGCAGCATGCAAAACGGAACGCAGCGCCACCAATCAAGAGCGCAACGCCAATGCGGACAGCTCGCTGTCACCAGATCAGGTTAGTTCTATACTATAACCGTTAGATAGTGTAGACAGACAGTTGTATGGCTTTGCTCTATTACGTATTATATTGCAGGTGAAAAAAATGCACGATCGCGTGCAAAAGACCAAAGATCAAGTTCAAAAGTGCCGCGAGAAATATGAGCAGGCCATTGGGGAAATAACCAAATATAATTCCGTTTACATTGAGGATATGACATCCGTATTTGAAAAGTGCCAAACCATGGAGAAGACACGTCTGCAGTTCTTCAAAGAAGTGCTCTTTAACGTGCATGAATGTCTCGATCCAACCAAAGTGCAAAAGTAAGTCTGAACAGTTTTTTTTTTTTTGTTTTTAAATAACTTTTTAAATGTTCTCTTCTTTGTAGCCTGCCCCAAATCTATGAGGAGTTTTATCATACAATCAACAACGCGGACCAACAAAAGGACTTGAAATGGTGGTCAAATAACCATGGCATAAATATGGCCATGAACTGGCCGGCATTTGTGGTAGGAGTTTAGTTTACAACTTAAAAAATAATCATTTTAATTGAATTTGTGCTTGCAGGAGTACACGGAGGAGTTCCGTGACATAGCGAAGGGCAACAAATCGAAAGAGGCGCTACCTGCAGCGGCCATAACGCTCATCAATCAACGACCTGTCGCCGAAGATGTGCACGTATGTCGATTCCTCGCTAATTAAATGCATAATTGCCTTATTAATTTATTTACCGCACAGGAGTACCCTTCTACAAATAGTCTAAAGAAGAACGCGAGCGTTAACAGCAAAGCGAGCGGCAAGAGCAGCCAGCAGGAACAAGCATTAAATCAAACCTCTGCCACTACAGTCGAAACCAAATCAACGGTGTCGACAGCATCGGTGGTCGGCGCAGCGACAGCAACAGCGGCTACGGCGACGGCAGCGTCAGCGGCGGCGGCGGCTTCAAATCGCAATTCGAGCGTAACGTAAGTTGAAAACAGTTTGTGAATTTGAATTGTTTTGGATAATACACTTCAGTGGTCATAGCTGTTGCTGCTTGCTGCTATTTGGATTTGTCGCTCATTTTCATTGAACTAATTGATTTCAATTTGCATTCACACACAGTAATGGCAACGGCAAAGTGGATGCAAACCCATTCGACGAGGAAGAGGAGTGGGATGAGGCTGACAATGTGCTGGTAGACAACGGGGAGCCGGGGGTGCCAGTGAAGGCCTTATATGACTATGACGGCGCTGAAAGCGACGAGCTCACATTCAAGCAAGGTAAGCGTTGATCATATATAACAGAAATGTATTTTTTATCACCTAATCTTCAATATGTCTATTCATCAGGTGATGTTTTTGAGAAACTTGAGGATGAGGATGAACAAGGCTGGTGCAAAGGTCGCATGAATGGTCGAGTAGGCTTGTATCCAGCGAACTATGTGGAATTAAATCACTCATAAATGGTCGAATTATCTGATAGTGAGCTGGGCGGGCGGTGGTTAAATTGATGTCATTTACAGACATTAAGAATATTAAGATACCGAGATAATACATTTAAAGTATATACTGCAGATTGCGTTTAAAGTAAAACAAAAAGAACAGTCGTTGAAGAAATTATAATATGTATTAGAATTTGTTATGAGCAATTGCTCACACCGCGGTGTGGCATCTTATGTATTAGGCATTAAATTTGTATTGAACAAAGGGAATCCAACCTACCAACAAATAAAAAAAAATAAAACAATACAAAATTAAGAAAAAAAAAAAAAAGCAAAACTTAAATAAGATGAAGAACTCACCCACAGTAGAATTCAAAATGAAAGCAGTTGAATAAACAGGAAAGATGGATACATATTAAAAATAGTTAATGGGTCGACAGAACAATAAGTGTAAACGTCAATGTATGAAATAATATTACAATACTATTACATATGTATTATGCTCTAGCTAAAACTGAAAAGAACTTGCGTTTTTTAGAATGTGCGCGCATTTTTTTACTAGATGCAGCAGGCCGTTCACATTTTTGTGGCCCGTTGCAATCTGCGTACAATTTAAAAAGCATATTTAAATATGTGCGTGGTATTTGTAATGCGTTTCATGAACATATTTTTATTATTTATGAAGTTTTGTGTATACTTGTGTTATAAAAAGTATACGTATATTATTGTATATGTACATTTTTAATTGACTTAAATTATTGAAATAAAACAAAAATACAAAAAGCCAAAACCATTCAATGCGTTGTAAATGTGATTCTTTGATATTACAAATATTATTCTTACTGATATACTCAAATTAAGTGCATTGCCGATTCTAATCGATTTAATTAGTATGATCTACACGCAACATGTAATTATATAAAGAAGCTAGCTCTATGAATGTTAATGCTGATTACGACTATATATGCATACTTATGTATTTATATTTACTTGAAGCGAACTACTTATATCCAAGAAAGGCTATTACAGCTCTGACTGCCCACTTCCAATGAGTTGAGCTCATATACATACTTATCAATATATGGGGGTATTGCTATGAAGGATGCTTATCTCCACATATTGTGTGTACACACATGCACACAGTATTATACCCTGTTTATATATTGTCTTTGGGCTTGTGGCATATATAAATAATGTTTTGCGTACACATGCGCTGCCTGATAAACGCTCAAGATTTAGAAAGTTTTTCAGAATGGCATTCAGAGTTGTGATAAAAACATGATGAATTCGAAGTTAAAGATATGCGCTGAGAGCATTAAATGTGGATTACAATGGCACAGTTCCATTGAGAAAGACGGCGCGATCAGTACGACCCGCAATGTGAATATAGTAAATAGTGTGATATATATAACTTAGTTTTGTAATGTCGAAAATTAAGTATCAGCTTATTAAAACGGAAATGGCGTGGGATAGCAATAGATCCGCCGTACACATGTTTTTGAAAATTTGCGCTTTTGGTGCCATATTTCTGCTTATTTTTGCCTATAGCTATCCGATTCGTTTTACAACTGCCCCAACGTCAAGTTCTAAAAAGCCAGGCTTGACTGGCAGCACATATGATCCTTATAATGAATCTGCACAGGAAACTGAATCTACTACAGAGGATATTATTCCTATATCGACTGGGCCATTAACAACCCCAAAAGAAACTTTGGGTAAAAATATAGATTTTTAAAATAATAAAAAAGCGTAATAAGACCTGTATTAATCTGGATCTGTATTAGGTCCGAACATATTGGATGACTACTTCGTGTACACCTCACAGTGTCGTATGCCTGCTATAAATCCTTTTGCCAAAGATGCGCTGAGAATATTTGAAAAATCTTCCTATTCCCCTTGCGATCTGACAAAGAGTCTAATATCAGTGAACTACAATCACACGGATCGACGATACAAACTGCACATGAATGAAGCGAATATCAAATGCTGCTACAAAAAGATTCTACGCTACGGAAATGGCGCTGAGGCGGACAACAAATACAAGTAGATTCACAATTGATTCGATAAATAGGGAAGCATTAAAATAATTGTGATTGTAGATTGTGGTCATGCAAATATTTCCAGCAGGACTTTATGCTGCCGCAAGATGTCGATGCTATTATCACCGAGTGCCGTCGTGCGAATAATAAAAAGCTGTTGCAACAGGACGCGTTTAGTTTTGTGCAACCAGCGCAACACGTGGGTAACCGAAAAACTCAAATTGCTTCCAATATGAGCCAATCGACTCTAACAGAGAGTAGACCAAGTGTGCTTCTTTGGGGAATTGATTCCATGTCACGAATGAACTTCCAGCGGACTATGCCTCAAATGTATAAATATCTAGGAGAGGATAATTGGTACGAACTGAGGGGATACAATAAGGTGAGTGCAGTACATCAATTAACACACTCATTTTTACTAATCACTCTCGAAGATGGGAGACAACACGTTTCCCAATTTAATGGCGATGCTGACAGGATTCAATAACTCGCGGTCAATGTCTATCTGCCGACCGAAGGCTGTCGCCGGGTTAGATGCTTGTCCCTTACTCTGGAAAGATTACAGGCAGTTGGGATATATCACAGCCTTTGCCGAGGACTGGGGCCGGTTTTCTACCTTCAACTACAATAAGGATGGGTTTGTCAAGCCACCAACAGATTACTATCCGCGACCTTTTGTGCTGGCCATCGAGAAGGAACTCAGGAAAGAATTGGTATCAAGGGTACCCTATTGTGTGGGTCGTCGACACTATGCGGAGTATATCTACGATTACGCAATACAGTTCACAAAGGTCCACAAAAATGAGTCCACTTTCGGGATGTTCTGGACAAATTCCTTCAGCCATAATAATTTCTCATTGCCCTCTTCCATGGATGTTAGGATGCTTGATTATATGCGAGAATTGCAGAGAAATGGCATCTTTAAAAAGTCTATTATTCTATTCTTCAGTGATCATGGCATGCGTTTCGGTAAGTTGCGTAACCTGCATAGTGGATTTCTAGAGGAGCGCATGCCAATATTTTATATATGGATTCCAAACTGGCTGAGAATAAAATATCCACAGTTTGTGCATAGCTTGCAGAGAAATAGGAATCGCTTAACCTCGCCCTACGACATTCACGCCACGTTGAGGCACATTCTTGAGCTGGATACTCCGCTGGCGGATTTGCCACGACCGGAAGCATGTCCCAATTGTCATAGCATCTTTTACGAAGTAGCTGAATCGAGAGATTGCTCAGATGCGGGAATCGAGGAGCATTGGTGTACCTGCCACATATTAAAAAATAGTTCACGTAGTGAGATTCATATCAAAGAAATCGCACAGCAGCTCATGGCTGCCACAAATGCCTATCTGACGTCCAACAATTTGACCGACATTTGCCAGCCTCTTGAGCTTTCAAATATTGAGTCGGTGCAGAGGAAAATTAGTGTGAAAGCGAAAGAATTTGAGTCCTACCTGGTCAGGTACGAGGTCAAGCCAGAGAATGCTTTCTTTGAGGCGTCAACCAACTGGAACAACAAGACGCAGCTAATCTCAATAAATGTGCCTGATATCAGTCGACTGGACGCCTATAGTGAGCTCTCTAAGTGCGTCGAGGATACTATTGCTAAAAAGTTTTGCATATGCAAAGATTTGTTAGATCCTTAACGTTATATATTTTCTTTTCGTTTTAATAATAAGTGCTCAAATTAATTGTAAGTAAAATATTTTTATTATAATCGGAAGCCATTGAAAATGAAAATTCTGGGTATAGTAGTCATGTGAAAGTGTATATAACGGTCCGAAAGAGGCGTGCCACAACCTGCAAAGTTTATATATTCTTGATGAGAACAACGAGCTCAATCAATTTATAAATAAAAGAATATAAATCCAAATGATATGGGAAGATTATGCTAAGCTCAAGTCGCGCCCATGATATGAAAAAACAAGAATCTACTGCAAACGAAGCAGACTGCATAAATGATTGGGAGCCCAGACTGCTCAGGCATCGAACTCTGTTGTCAATGCGACTTTTAATCGAATAGAGTTAAGCAATTTTTCTCGACAAAATTATAATCATTTGTAAAATAAAATAATAAAAGAAAAGATTTTTGTATAACTTTGTATCAGCGCCCATTGCTTGTTGGATCTCAAAATTAGGCAATTCGGTTGCAGTTGGTTCCATTCCAATTAGGTTTCGTGGCATACATTTCTTATAAATGTGCCTTGGTTGGCGAAAATCAATACATTTTTAAGCTATGTTTTACAGCCATGATCAGCATGTTTTAGGCAAATCATTATATGGTTCGCCCCTTAGGGCTTGACGAAATAAAAAATATTGTTTTTTCTTCGACTGCATTGTGTAGTTTTTTACATAACACATTTTTATAGACCAGATTTTAATATAGCATAGTTAATAAAATAAAGCTTAGTTTGTTCTCAGTTCAATACGCATAATCAATTGGGAAACAACAAAATCCCAACTTTAAAAAAAAGTTGATAAAGCCAAAGGCTATTTTTGGCATGCGAATAGTTTTATAAGTTATTTAAAGATTATCTTGATTGCAATGAAAATATCAGAGCAAATTAAACGTGAAAATAAAACTGAAAAAGTATTAAAGCAATTTAAATCGATTGGATTTTTAACAGAGTTCCGAATAATCGACTTCTCTGCAAAAACCTCAAAGTGTCGAATGACAGTGATATATTCCTTTACGGCTGATGTATTAAGGATATACAAGAGATCGCGATATAAGAAATGCGCGCCCGATAAGGATCTCATGAGGAGGGTATATACAGTCTTCATATAAATAAATCGAACTTAACGTGTTGAAACAAATCCAGCGCTCCGGCACCACTTATTTGAAAATGTTAGAGATCAATTTGTAACTATAGATTGCTGCCGTGTATTAACTTTCATCAGGACTTCGTGATTCCTCGTAGTGCAGATCTAGTCATTACCGAGTGTCGTCGATTAAATGATACACATTTGTTGCAACAGGACGCATTCAGCTTTGAGCATCCAGCCAGACGTGTAGTAAACTAACAACTGAGAGAAGACCCAGTGTCTTGCTCCGGGGCGAGTGAACTTCAAGCGCACTATGCCTCAGATATATGTCTAAGAGAAAAGAATTGGTACGTGTTGCAAAGCTACAATAAGGTGAATGCACAGAATTAAATACTGAAATTTAACTTAATTGTTCAATCTCGCAAATGGAAGATAACATATTTCCCAATTTAATGGCGATGTTGACAGGATTTTACTAACCACGGACAATATCTATCTGCCGGCCGAAGGCTGTGGCCGATTTAGATGCTTGTCCTTTTCTGGGGAAGACTTTTAGGCAGCTGGGATACATGACAGCATACACCGAGTTTTGGGTCGACTATTCTACATTTAACTGCAATAAGAAGGGGTTCGTGAAGCCACCAACTGATTACAATCCGCGACCTCTCGTGCTGCCCATCGAAAAAGAACTTAGCGATAATCTGGTAGCCGGAGTACCCAACTGCTTGGGACGCCGACATTACGATTATGGAATACAGTTCACAAAGGCCCACAAGAACAACTCCACTTTCGGCATGTTCTGGACAAATACCTTCAGCCACAATAATTTCTGTGTGCCATCTTCTATGGATGTTAAAAGGTTTGATTATATGCGAGAATTTCAGAAAAATTACATTCTTGAAAAAAGTATTATTATATTCTTCAGCGATCACGGCATGCGTTTCGGTAATCTGCGTAGTCTAATTAGTGGAGCGCATGCTAATATTTTATGTACGGATTCCCAACTAGTTTAAGGAAAAATATCGCCACGTTGGGGCAAATTCTGGAATTGGACACACCGCTGGCGGATTTGCCATTACCTGAAGGTTGCCCCAATTGTCATCGCGTTTTTTACGAAGTAGCTGAATCGAGAGATTGCTCAGATGCGGGAATTGAGCAGCATTGGAGCAACAAATAATTACATTTTTTTTTGTTTTCTTTTTATATATTTTTTATTTGCAATCTGTCTTGTACAAAACAATTGAGCTTCAACGAGATCAATCCATATATTTACATATTTACATATTTGTTGCTAATCTACTAGTCGAACTCTCTACTAGTCTACTCTAATTATAATAATAATAATATAATTATATAATAATAATAACATGACGGCTGAAAATGTAATTGATATTTGTCATATACAGAAACTAGATTGTATTCACCTCGTGCTAAAGCAAATTTTACAAAACTCTAATCAAACTGACTCCTACCTGGTACGATATCAGACGGAGCCAGCCAAGGCGCTCTTCGAGGCAACGGTCAAGTGGGACGATATAAGCCAGCAGATCAGCATTTTGGTGCCAACTATTGACCGAATAACTACTTACCACGAACACTCCCAGTGCGTCGAGGACAACGTGCTCAAGCAGTTCTGCATCTGTTTGAAATAATTAGTTGACTCAATCAACTCCGGCTGCTGAAGTTGGTGGTGTGCCGCATAGCCACAGACAATTCTAGTTATTGTAAAAAAGATGCATCTGCATTCCTTCGTGTGTATTCGAAATCACTATTTGTGGCAGTAACTCAAGTAAAGCAAGATCATTGTTGCCGAAGGCTATCACCCGTTGCCATCTCACCCCAGAATATTGCGGGCAAATTAGTTAACAATTATATGACAATTACAACAGATAATTGCGGCAATATCAGCGATTGGAGTGCAGATGTTTCTTCTATTGTATTAGTTTTAAATGAAATATGCGCAAATGAAGTTTTTTTTTTTTTCTTTTGTATCTATAAAAAAACGTGAATGTAAATTTTATTTATTATATATTAGTCAATAAATAATGTACAAAGGCAAGCTCAATAGCTTGTCAGATGCGCGTCAACATTGTTAAGTAAATAAACCCGATTTAAGGAACTTTACGATTTATAGGTACTTAGTTACTTAGCCTATTTTAATAGATATCATATAATGCGATATTAAATGAGTTTTCCACTTTCGAAACATATGCCTACAAATTCATTTTGTAATTGATACTTTGTGTTGAGACAGCGGAACTCGTTATTATGAAAACAAATTTACGAATCAATCAAAACATATTAAAATTTGAGGCTCAGCTCGTATTCCCATTGAAAATGGCGCAGCAGATTGGTGCATTAGGGCAAGGGGTGGCCACACCACCCCGAAAACCACCAGCGATAACCGCAAAGAGTAAACAGTAGCCACGGCAGTTGTTGATGCAGATATGGATATTTATTAGCCACAGATACAAGGCCATTCAAATCGCTCAAGTATCTGTATCTGCAGCCGTATCTTATGCTGAGGGCCGGTTCCGTGTGTCAACTTCAATTACGTTCGCTGCCTAATCACGGTCCTATAAGGGTAATAACAATGCTGCGCTGCTTACCTGGGTTAGGGCTGGCTGTCTTCTGGCCAGGGGCAGGGCAACGCCTTTTAAACGCCTCATTGCGCACAAATGAGATTCGAGTGCCTCATTGGAAACTGTTGTAAGACAAGGATAGCGATACGGTATCGGATGTGGTGCTATTGTGGTGCACAAAATGGTGGCCGTTCCTGTGTCGGCAGCGGCCTTAAATAGCCAAGGATGTGCCGAGCACTGCACAGTAGCAATTTAGCATTGACCACTCAACGATCATCAGTCCAAGATGAGTGATTTTAGCATTGACTATATACTGAACCGCGCCGGTGACCGATATGTCGGGACTAATGCCTCATTGGGAATTCTGCAGCGCCTCAGATATCATGCCACATATCATCCATATGCACAGCCTGTACGCAAGGAACAGTTGCCATCAACAACAGCCGCTTCTATGGATGACGGATCAATGCCTATGTACGATTGGCTGCAGTACACACGTTATCATCCGCCCAAGCTGCCACGGGCGTTGCGTCAAGGACCCGCAAAGCGCACACCTGGACGTTTGCCCCGTATTCCATTTACGCCCGCTCAGCTTCAGGCACTGGAACAAGCCTACAAGGATTCCAACTATCTGAGTGCCGAGGATGCTAACAAGCTGGCCGACTCATTGCAACTAACAAATACGCGCGTGAAGATCTGGTTTCAGAACCGTCGTGCCCGGGAAAGACGTGAAAAGCGAGAGAAGGACGAGAGCTGTGACTCCACCTTCTCATCCAATGCCTCTAGTCCGGAGCCGGAGCCGGAGCCGGAGCCCGATATGTTAGTTATTGTATGAAGATCAAAAAGTATCTTGCGTAACCCTTGACTTTCGTATCAAGAAAAAGAAAAGCTCAAATTTGGCTGTTACTGTGTAACTTGTGATTGTAATTGGGTTGAATACCTTTTGTAAATAGACTACATTATTAAATACATTTATAATAACGATACAAAGACAATATATTAATCTTGAGTAAACATTTAAATATTTTAATAAAATCAACAAATAATTATACAAATTAGATTGGCCTCTTGTGTACGATGAACATGGTCCGGTCGAGTCCAAACCAAAAGCCACCAGAACTCCAACGAAAGTGCTTGTTCACTTCTCTAGATTCAATTGTGTACTACACTCACATTATGAAGAACTGAACAGTGGGTGCAGCTTGCAGACCCGAAGGGCAAGCATAGGAGAGCAAGCATCGGATAGCAAGCATAGAAGCAACCGTAGGGAACGCGACACTCCCTCTCATACAGCTCCAAATCCACCTGCTGCTCTTTGCACTTATAATCTTAACGTAGAGTGATAGTTTCATTTCACTATTTCAAATCACTTAATAAAGGTCTTTTCTACTATTTAAAAGTTTATTTTATTCAATTGTTCCAATTCACAATGTTTCCCATACGCTACAATTAATAAAAACTTGGAGACAAATTCATCATACATTTTTTATATATTTTAAACTTGTTTTTGTTTTTATTCATTTAAATTTAAGCTAATTTTGAGACAAACATTGTGATATTTCAAAATTCACTTCGAAAAGCAGACATAATTTAAATAAACGGTTTTTTTTTTCAAATACAATTTATTGATGTCTAAAAATATCAAATGGTTAGAAAATTTTTAATTATAAGTAAACATATTTTGAATCCACATGTTATATAGATCTATTTATTTTTATTTCATATTAAAGTGTAGTATGTAAACTTAAGATAAAAAATAAGTATTCAATAATAACTAAATAAATATTTCCACGGTTATGGGAAATGGAATTAAATTTTGATTATATAAGGTATAATGCAAATTACAGAATTAGTAAAGTAACTTGATCTTTAAGAGAGGGAAGGTTTTGTTGCAACTTGATTAATTCTTTTCCCACACATGCTTCCATTACGTATTGCCGTCAGGGATATCATGAGAGAGCGTAATTTATGTGCAAACATTGTGGGTAAAAACCATTCTGTGTGTTAAATTTTTTTTTTTTAAATCATCAATGAAAAGGAAGCATCTCGCGTGCCGGAAAAACAGCAAACAACAAGCAAGAGGCGGGGCGTATCCTAAGCCGATTTCGCAATTGTTGCTGTTTTCATGGTCAAGAATAATTTGTTTTTCCGCTTTCCTTTGTTTGCATACAACGAAAATATCAAATTTCAATGCGGCGGCTTTCTTCATCAAGAGTGCCGGCGGGCGAGAGTTCCAAATTTTAAGAGACTTTTGCAATGCAAAAAAGATGATTATGAGTCGGTCATTGCGGCCAAGCTGTAAGGCAAATGAGTTTACGCAAATCCTAGCCATATATATACTTAAGCTAATGTTAATCCGATCATATAACTATATATCCAACTGGGCCACGGTGGACAAAAGGACATCTGCTTTGTATTCGGTATATTTAATGAATTTCTTCAATATTAACCGAAAGGGAACATGCACTGAAGGGTTTTCAATTAAAGACCATGATTCGAAAAATATACCAAATAACATATCATTTCAGGGACTAAGTATATTCTGGTTGACAAACGGCATTGCCTAGCCAAAAGAAGAGCAGAAATTGTTTCATAGTGAAACTTTGCTAAATATCTTCCGAAACAATTTAAGCCACACTCATTAGTTGAAGATAATTCACGTAAATTTGCTAAATCGGCTTATGATTTGCATTCAATGAGGAAATGTTTATGTTACTAATCTAGTCCTGTTTGACAAACAATGCGGCAATATTTATTCTAATGGCGTAGAATAACACAGCCATGCGCCGTTGTGGGCTGTAAATGTCCTTTCCGTGGGTCTTATTCTTAAAGCGCTGCACAATGTGCAGGCAAAAGGAACGCACGCACATAATGCCGAAGTGGGTCAAGTCGGGCACAACAGGCTAGACGTGGTTTGGATTAACGTAATACCTATTTTACGTAGATTGAGGTAAGCGCAGGCTGGCGTCAGACTGGGATTTATAATATGCGATTACTGTGCATATGACATATAAGTATTAACATAATAGTTTTAAATATTGCTTCAAGTGGCAAACCTTTAATTTATTCTAGTTTTGTTAATTTATTATATATATGTACATTTTCAAAAATATTTTCTCGTTATTAATTTTTGGTAATTTATTGAAACATCTGGCAGCACTATAATAATTAACAGAGTTGCTCGAATATATTAGCGCCATCTTACGGCAACCGTAGTCGATTAAAAACATAGCATATCGATAGCAACCCTAATTTCTTTCTTTTCGATAGATCCGCATTAAAGTGACGAGGTGAGCAAAAATTTTTGCTAAATTTATGGATATTTAAAGGTTTTAATAATGCATATGCTTTAAAATATGGTGTATAAAGTGTACCCAAGATGCTGCGAATAAAATCCTAATCAAAGCAGCCAGCTAGATAACGAAAATATCAGTGCAAAATGTTACACGTGTTTCTCTAAGGCGTACGCTGTGAATAATTAAATATAATTTTTTTTTGGTTTTCAGAGCACATCAATATGCAGCTTTTTGTACGTGGTTTGGAAACAATTGAAGCTTTGGAGGTGTCCCAGGATGCTACCATTGCTGGCGTCAAGGTGAGCGTTTGTTATAGTCAAGACAACAAAAACTTCCCCCTAACCTCATTTCTGTTGTTTTTCGATCTAGAGCCAACTTGCCCAGCTGCATGGCTTCGATACCGAAGAGTTCTCCCTGAACTGTGAGGGCGCCACTCTCACCAATGACACACCTGTCACAGCTCTGAGCTCGTTTGAGCTGGATATTACCATTCCCATGATTGGTGGTAAGGTGCACGGTTCTTTGGCGCGTGCCGGTAAGGTTAAGGGCCAGACCCCCAAGGTTGAGAAACAGGAGAAGAAGAAGAAGAAGACCGGTCGCGCCAAGCGCAGGATCCAGTACAATCGTCGTTTCGTTAACATTGTACAGGGCTTCGGCCGCCGTCGTGGCCCCAACGCCAACTCTACGTAAAGTGGATCAGTTTGCAGAAGGATTGATGAACAGAAGCTGGGCTATTTTTATTGCAAAATAATGTTCATATAAGTAATTTTCAATAATTAAACACAACTTATTTTACGCACGTCAAGTTGTAATCCGACGAATCTCGTGTGTTTCTCAATTCGAAAATGGAACACGGTTACGTTCCCTGCTTACCACAAAGAAGCGGTAATACCAGAATTCAATGCAGCTTACAAATGTTGCCAAAATTACGCCAAAGAGTAGTACCATAAAACACCCCTGCATATCGTCCATGTTAACTTTATGATTCGCAATCTGACGCTGCATATTCTTGCCATTGCATTTGTCCATGGAGGGCAGGTTCGTTTTATGCCAGCGATCAATGAACCCCATTCGGAAGAACCTATCTATATGCTGGTTGATCAAATGTAAATAAGCGCTGCCCGAGGGCACAATCAATCCTATCTGCTCGTCAACAAAATCTTCCTTGCCTAATGCAAATCGGCACTCCTTATCCAACTCAAAGTGCTGCTGCACGATAAGCTGCAAATTAATGCGCCAATCGATATTGATTCGTTCACCTTGTTTCACTGCCTCAATGTTCTCGCTCTGTACACTGTTGTAGATGGAAGAGCGAGCAATGAAGTTCTTAAAGTCTTGTCGAGACGTGGTCTCCACATACTTTTCAAAGAACGTGCCATTACGTAGGCCGTATTGCTTGATTTCCTTATGAGTGGATAGTTGATTAAGGTATTCAACACCTGGTTGATATTTTGGGAATGTTAGAAAAGCAACAAGATTGCCGCAATAAGTCGTAACCAATACGATCACTACGAGCCACCAGAAGCCAACCACCAGCCTACCACTGTC
Organism: Drosophila mettleri; assembly: GCA_035047625.1. Taxonomy (NCBI): domain Eukaryota; kingdom Metazoa; phylum Arthropoda; class Insecta; order Diptera; family Drosophilidae; genus Drosophila; species Drosophila mettleri. The sequence goes on from JAWNPI010000035.1 coordinate 2,571,887, forward strand.
CGCACGAGGCAGATACATGCCACCTGCAAAATTTATATATATATATTTTTTTTTTAAGAATATTTATTATGTGGATAGTACAAACCTTGTTGCAGCAGTGCTCCATAGATGTACCAGAAACAGTTTTTTATTGTGGAAAGACCGCTAATGCGAAGTTCTTGCAGTGGCATTAGACGATTCACGAAGTAGAGTATGGGCGCCGTCACAACCAAAATCCCTGCCAGGCAGCCCCAGGTCTCCATCGTAAACGGTGCCGTGAACAGATAGATGCGACTCACCTCATCCGGCTGACGGAGAATGAACGTATACTGTTGCACACTAATGGGTTGGGTGTAGTTAAAGTGTTTCTTGGCTGGATCATCAATAGTAGCTGCCACGGCTGCCATGAAGTATGCATTGCTTTGCAACAACTCAACCACTCGATAAGGAATCCGATAGGTCATCGACCCCATCAGCTCATCCTACAATTGTTAAAAATGAATTGCTTAGATTAATATTTAATGTCTTTCGATTTACGCATACACTTTCATTCATGCTCTGGCCGAGCGTGTAATCAGTATCCAGCGAATGGCCCTCATGTAAATAATAGCTAAAATTTAAGGCGTGGCTTAGTTCCTTCAATATTTCCATTACAATGCCCGAGTGCTCAACGATGACACCGCGACTATCCTTGGTCAATATTTGCCAGGGCGGATTCTACGAGAAATTTGAACCAATATATAAGATGAACATATATTCCTGGCTCAAAGACTCACATGCACTGTCACAATGTCCATGGTGATGTTACGGAAATGATGATCAATATGGGGAAAAGTTAACTCATGGCATATGAAGCCCAGCAATGGACTCCAGTATCCTATGTTGATGAACTCAAAGTTGCGATTCTTTGCATCGCGAGTAGGTGCTATAAGCAAAGGAAAATTGTATTAAATGAAATCAATTTGCTGCTTGTCACCTACTCATTCGAAATTTGCGATTTTCCTGTGTCTTGCCCCACGTTATGGCCGTTTCAAAGCGCCAGCGGGCGCAGCTTGCGCATTTACTGTTTGCCTTAAGATATTCCTATTAAGATACAAAGCAAATAAAATGCAATTACTTGAAAAGTTTACTTTATCCCACCTTCATGGAATCGAGCAACTCATCTTGCTTCTCTTGTTTGGTCAAACGTATCGATTCCCATTCCTCGTCGGATATTTTTCCATAAATGGACAGCTCTTCGAGTATCATGCGCGACAGCGAGGTGACCAAAGCCATGGAAACCTCTGATATGGTGCAGTTCAGGGAATCCACACAAGTGGCCACCGTCTCGTTCAGTGCAAAAGCTATATTGGCACCCTCGTCTAGATTTATGGTCACACTATTGGCATCAAAGTCACGCCGCAGGTCCTCCAAAACAAAGAACATCCACTGATTGTTGACATGGAACATTCTCAGCGTTTCTGCTATCTCAATAATGTCCTCATGAAATTTGGAAACGACCAAAAACTGTTGGCGCTTCAGTTCATGTTTAGTGGATGCGAATTGAGACAATGCCTGCCGCAGCGCGATTCGTTTCTGCTGCCCACGCAGCGTTTCATCAATCTTGTACAGAATCACCGATATCGGTGGTATGTGGTTTGTGGTGCTTTCGTGCACAACAGATTTAATCAGCATTGGATTGCTCTCAACTAAAAGAAAAAATCTCATATCATTTGGAATTCAACGCTTTGCATTTATGTCTGGAATGCCCACGTATATTTTGGTCGACGAGCACAATTACCGACTTCCATTTCAATATGCTCTGAACCTTGGCATCGAGCACAATTTGAGGAAACTCATCGCCATTCGACACCATGGGAATCTAAGTGGGGAAAGGAGTTACGAGTGAATATCATGAAATGCAAGTCTATAACGTTAGTCACCATCAGCGCACGATTTAGGGGCAAACGTGGACAATCCGAATCAGTGATAGCTATCAGCAGTATAGATGATCTTTGAGTCGTTTTATAAAAGTTCCAGGTGCTTTCGCAATCCGACACAGTTATGGCAACCAAAAAATCTATAGCGATGCTAAACATTTAAGTAATAATATTCAATGTGAATCTGCTTTCTTACCTTTCTTTATTCTGGCCGAGTTCCAAGTGAAGTAGCGCACATTGATGCCGCCATACTTCATATTCTCGCGGATTATATCGCTAAGAATCTTTTCAAAATGCGCCATAATATTCTGCCGATGCATGGCCATATATTCGTTATCCACAACCACAGCTGTAAGGATCTTAATAGTGAGACAACTAAATGGGATATTCGGGGCTATTCGTGCTCACCCAACGAGGCATTCGCGCTGAGAAACGACGAGAAATCATTGGCCCCGACATACACTGGAGTATATTGAAAAACACATAGAAGACAAAAGACTAGAGACGATAACCTCATGATGCGGGAACTGGTGAAAAGCAACTAAAAAGTGAAAACTAACAATGCCAGCGACGTTACCTCGGATATCGTTTTTTTTTTTTTTTAAGGATATAGAGAAGCATAAAGCCAATTAAAATCATGTTTGTTGACGAGTGTTCTATAGTTTCTAACGCACATGAAATATTCAAAGGATAGATAGAGTCGATGGAAAAGGGGGTTTACTGCCGTCTGCGACTGATTGACAGTTTGCGGTTAGGCGTCGACATCAACATCAAATGTCAGGTACGTCAGCAAATTGTTGCAGGTGTCCGTTAAAGTATATTCGACAAAATTATTGTGTTTGCGGTGTTAACTTCGTTTATTTAATTATATATATATAAATATATATATGAAATTGTTCATCGAAATTGCGTGTAAGGTAATTACATTTTACAATCTTACTGCTAGGGAACGAATAAAACTATCGGGTCTGAAAATTAAGAGCTACAATTCACTTATGTTCAGTTTTCGACTAGTTTTTGACCAAGTATATAGATATTTATATATAAATGCACAAAGAAATATGTATAGATATATATCTCCTTATGCGGGATGTGTGTATAATTTAGCTACACTTATTTCACTATTATACAATTCCAAAAATGCTGTTATATATAAATGCATACGATTTCGATTGTAATTCGTATCTATAATATTTTCATTACGAAAGTGTTTCAAATATATTAACTGTGCGCTTATATGTCGGTTTTTCTTTTAATATTCGATAGCATTTGTTTGCATGTATATGTGTTGGATTTTTGACTATTGTGAAACACCCAAAACTTCATTGGGGGCGCTCTTCGTCTGTGTTTACCCAAAAAGTGTTCCGAACAAACTGTATTTCTTTTGCATACTTCCTTAACGAGTCTGCCAGATTATTATTTATAAATAGCTATACTACGTTTTGGGATTAATGCGTCGCGGTTGCATTTTTTTGATTCCTGGTCCAAACTGTCGACCGACTTAATTTAAACCCATTCATCCTGGGTTTACAATTTTCCTCATTCGTTTAGAATTGCACTTAGGCGCTCTTCAACGGCTACTTTGCGTGACTTCCACACAAACTCGCATACGGCTATGACACAGGCTACGCCCATGCCGCCCATTAGCACCACAAATACGCCGCCCACATTGGCCAGTCCTAGTTCGTTGGCTGCCGACGATGATTTTGAGGTTTCAACACGGCATTTGCCTCCTCCGCGCTTTTCCTTCCACCATTTAGTTTTCAGGATGTGCAACTTGCCCTCCTCCTGTAGCTTGAGAATGACACTATTGATGGCAGTACGATAAGGCGAGTCTGCAATTAGTGTAAACACATCATGAATCGACACAAAATAGATTAATTTCAATCGAACTCACTTGGCGGCGTGGCTATGCCATAGCTTTTGGTATCTAGCATGCCGCCCACTTGGGTTAGCTCACAGTTACGTTCGGTGACATACTCAATGGATGTGGACTCCATAAGAAATGCGTAGGAACCTTTGCCTTTGGCCACGCGCTCAACGCCTTCACCGTTGCTGGCCGTAAAGACCGAGGGTCGCGCCGATTCCATAAATGACCACATTCGCTGATACGTAGAGATCTTAGAGTCCTGTAAAAAGTGTTTAATTAATTAAATTATTGCTTATTGACTGGATGCTTACCCTGAAGAATGCCGCTGTGCTTCCACCTTTGAGAGCACCATATTTAATTCTCGTTTGCTTGGCCAGGTCCTCAGCGCTTTCAATGGGAGAGTCCATGCGCTCAACGGTCAAAAATGCAGCAAGATTGGCAGTGTACGAAGAGATCATGATTAGAGTAAAAAACCACCAAATGCCAGCTACCATGCGAGTTGACAGAGCTCTGACAGGAACAGGAAATAGAATAATTATATTTTTTAATATTATTTAAAATTAGCTGCAACCTACTTGGGCAGAAAATCGCAGCCCTGTTGCATAAGTGATCCAATAGCAAACCACATGCAATTGAGTAAAGTAAACTGACTTTCAACCTTCTCGCCATGAGCATCGGTGTACGCAGGCCATTCATATGGCGTGAATCTGTAGGATGTTTTGAACGTAGTTAATATTTGTTTTGCGCACATTAACCAAGAGATCAACTCACTTGGCTAGTATAAAGAGCAATACAGATACGCCCAGATATGCTGTGGCCATGTATATCCAAACGTCGAGAGATAAAGGCGACAAGAAGGAGAATAAATTGGGCGGCTGTTTGATTGGCTTGCGATAGAGTATAGAGACTCCAAGGTTCATAAACGGCGTAGTGAAGTCCACGGCTTGTTCGCGCTCAAAGGTGATTGTGAGATCGGCTATGGCCAGATCGGCGCGCTGCTCCAACAACTCGCGTATCATTCCGTTCCACTCGCTTTGGAGATCATTTTTCGTAAGTTTACAAAAAACTATTTTCCATAAAGAAACTTACCCAGTCATTTTATTTAAGCTGCCATAGCTGCCATCGGGCACGAGCTGTATCTTGTAGTTAAAGCCCAGAGATCTAGATATTTCATGTATTAGATCCACGGCGTAGCCTTCAAACTGATCGTTGCCAGTCAGAGGCACAGCGGATTCCTTGCGCATGCAGTAAGGATTGCTCTGTGAAAGGCAAAACGCAATGATTAGGCCAATCCATACTTGCCTCAAGCATACTCACCAGTATGGTTGTGACTACCAATGTCTTGTTCTTCAGATTTGCCTCGATCTCCTGCTGCTTCTGGCTGAATGTGCGCGTAAAGTTGATACCTTCGGGCAGTGTCGAGTTCCAGGTGCCTATTTTTCGTATGCCTGCCGGCGTCAGCTCCACGATGTCAAGCATAAAGTCTGTACGAAAGCCTTGATGATCGAATTTTATGACATTGGTTAACCCTTTCATTTCAACAATTTTCATGTAGTTGATTAAGCTGAAGCCATGCTGCCAGGTGCTCTGGCCATCGCAGCTGATCGGATGTATATCAATTTGTTGCGAAGTGTCAAGGTCATGCAGTGCCTTGGCAAACAGATGCACTGCATCATACATGAGTGCGGTCTCGGAGCGTACTGTTGTTAGATTAGCCGAGCGCAGCATGCCCTTCTCATCGATGCTCCACTGCCGAACCACATCAGAGACAACTTTCTCATTGATTAAACGGAAGCCAGTGATGTTTGTGCCGCCATAACGAAACTCATCTAGATTAACAGTATGCAGATCCAGCGAAGTGACCAAATAGCTATGATAATCGCTCATCATGCCGATCTGCTGAGCCTGTTTGAGCACCTCATGAACACGTTCCGTTGAGCAGTCCAGCACAATGTGCGCTTCCGCCGAGTTCTTGATCTGCTTCAGCAAGGGACTAACAAAGCATTGATTGAGAAAATTATTGAAATGGTTCAGTTGATTGTAGATAACTTACCGATAGTCCCCGCTGTCGCTGAGTTGGCGCACAGTAATTGGAAACGGTGTCATTCCGTGAGCCTTAAGTAGCTCCTGCAGTCGCACAATGCCATCATTATTCTCATAGATTATGGTAAAAGTCTTCCAGCCCCAGTGGCGCACAATATCCACATAAGCCTGAGTTAAAATTCAAACATCAACCGCTGAAGTACAGTTGGTAGCAAACACACACAAAAGCAGACGTTACCTTGGAGAGCGTGTTTGGATGAGGATAAAGATTCACTAAGCAACTCTCACGTCTCAGTCGGTAATCCCAGCGATTCTCCAAATGTGGTATCTAAATAATTGTGTGCAACAGCCGACATACATTAAGGCGATTTCATGCCACTCTCCCATATACTGTTTCGTTTACTCTTAAACTAAGATGGCACTCACCTCCATGTTGTCGCAAATGCTTTGCACATGGCTGGCAGTGTGGGAGGATTGTGGACCAAAAATTGCAGCAACACCAATGTTCAACAAGCCGCAAACTGAAAAAGGATATGATGAGGCTTAATGTATAAAGCGGATTCCCAGTTATTGGCCAACTTTTACCCTGACTGCAGCAAAATGTAGTAAAAATAATATAAATCCCATAAGAGGGCCACCGAGTCGCAAATTGATTTTCACGTAATACGCTTTCCGCTGCTCCCAATTCAAATCCAAATCCCACTGCACCTTCTGCATGAGATTATCTCGACTGAATCTCCCGATTTGTGGCAGCCAACATAAAATGGGTCCAAGTAGCACATATACTACTTGGCTGCATATACGTTACTATTCGTTTCGCCTAGTTCGCATATTTAAAATGCACTTCAAATAGACATAATTCCATTTTGCCTTTTGGCTTTGGCTTTGGATGTGCCTTCTACCACAGCATCCGTTGGCTCATCAAATTACTGAGCACATGCAAGGGCAAGTGTGCATGTGCAGTTAAGTCCACACATACACAAGCACACGTACACATATAAGTGGGTGGCTGTGGGTGGCTGCACAGCTTGACTGTGGTAAATAATGCACTCAGGTCCTTTACAGTAATTCACTGCCCTCCTAAAACGTGTTTAACTTTGGCTTTCAGTACTGTGCCGCCAGGTAAATTTTTAACGAGTACCTGTATTGTCGTTCAGCTATCAAAATGTCACTATTGCTTAAAATCATTTGTATTTCTATTTTTAAAAATAGTTTCTCAAATATAATTAAATATAAATTGATGTATATTCGATAATATTTTCTTTAAATTTCTTTTATGTTTTACTAAAAATGTCAAATGTTTTTTATTCAGACGAATGATTGCTAGAAGTTTCCATGAAACAATATTTATTTAATTAACTTTTTCATAGGTCCTAAAATTATTTGTGTTTAATTTAGGCATTTTAAACTCGATCTTAACTAATAGAATTAGATTGCAAACAGCACCCTTTTCTGCTTAAATTTAATTTCTTCAAAAAGTATGTCTCAAATGAAAGCACAAATCTAACATGAATTATTTTTACTAATATGATTAAAAGTACATATAATGTGCATAAATTTTAACAATAGTCATCAATTAAATGAAAGGGATGTCTAAATGCAATAAAATTGAACTGGCATTTGAAGAGGACAACAGGTTGTGCGAATGACTCGATTTGCATTATTCATTCATTCATAGATGACAATTGAATCTAATGCAGTATACACAAACCCAAATTGCATTATTTTGAATTGATAGCACAGGCAACTCCACGGGGGAATTAGAGGGTTAACAGGCATATTAGGGGTCCTCACCAAGCCACCTACTGCTCACCTCGTTTGCCGGCATGGAAGCTGTCAAACGGCGAAATGCGTTCAATTTGCGCGACAAGTTTAGAACGGGGTAAAATGGAACGGTCGGTATTTATGCGCTCGACAGCTTGGCGAAAGGCGAGCTCCTGATGGTCGTCAGAGGGATGAAATAGTCCACCTGCGGTGATAAATGGTAAAAACAATGTTATTAATAAGTAAGCACAATCGTTCCTGTTGCAAAAAAAAAAAAACTGAAATAAAGAAAAAAAAAAAACATTAAAACCTAAAGCGACACACATCAGTAAGGATATTTGCGAGTATATACACACACGCGCGCTTTTGATGTGATAAAAAAAATCGATACGCGCTGAAGATGCTTTAGAGCGATTTATAATGACAACATTTGACAGCAATTTAATGAATTGATATTAGGTCGAAAGCCACAATAATAAATCACACGCAACTGACCGATTTTTATAACGTCGGGTAATGCCTCAGCCAAACGCCAATTGAATGTATTTTGCAGCATCAGCAGCAATATCAATAAAAGCAGTCCATTATTATTGCCGACACTTGGCTGCATTTTGGTTACGGTTTATTTGTGGAACAAGGCCTGATGATTTATTTGATGATTACGCTGTCTGAATCTATCACTTAAAAGTTTGTTTTCTAAACTCGCGTTGCCATTTTTTAAGTAAAGTTATTTTTCACTTTCTCTGTTTTTGTGTTCTGTTCACGTTTGAGATGAAACATCTACTGAGCACCACTGACTGATTTTCCCTCTTTTAAATGTGTCCTGTTGCAGGCTGGTTGCGGTCTGAGGGTGGGTGGTATCCAAAAGCCGGGTGACAGATCTAACAGCTGCGCAGTGTGGATGCTGTAGTAAGTGATGATTTATGTGCGCCCTTTTATCTAATGAAATTGGTCCACTCTTAAACATATTTAAAAAAAAGAAAAAGTATTCATTTTATGAGCCAGCAATATTTAAAAATCTATTTGCCTTTTCTTAACAATGAAATTTTCAAAATTTCAAATGAGATTTTTAAAATAGCTTGCCGCGCTCTGTTAAGTCACATATAGTTCTGTTACGATATATTGAAGAGCCCTGCCAACTCGTTTGATGTGTGAGACGCGACGACGATTTGTGAATGGCAACCCAATTGTATGTAATGGCGCGTAGTTGATGCAAATGCACTCTGGTGGCATTTGTGTGCGGAAGTTGTATTGAAGTTAATTAAAACTCTAACTTATGCTTCTTAGACCCGAAAATGCCTCGTGTCGCAAAGCCCAAATCAGCTCCGGCTAAGAAACCCAAAGGCAAGTTGTATGCCATGCCGGAGAAGTTGAAAGAGGGCACCATACTCAGCGACTTGGGCAAGACACAGTGGCGCATCGGGCCTTCGATTGGAGTCGGCGGCTTTGGTGAAATATATGCAGCTAGTCGCAATGGCGAAAATAAATACGATGCTGTGGTCAAATGCGTAAGTATCTAAAGCTGTCTTGCGATAAACTAGCTTGAACAACATCTTTATACATTCTAGGAGCCACATGCCAATGGGCCGCTTTTTGTCGAGATGCATTTCTATTTTAGGAATGCAAAACTTGAAGATATTCAGAAATTTAAGCAAAAACATGGCCTAAAATCGCTGGGAATGCCCTACATAATAGCCAATGGCTCTGTTGATATAAATGGCCAGAAACATCGATTTATTGTTATGCCTCGTTACGGAAGTGACATATCTAAGTTCTACACCGAGAACGGCAAGCGCTTGCCAGAGGTAACCGTCTACCGACTGGCCATTCAAATGTTAGATGTGTACGAGTTTATTCACAGCACTGGCTATATCCATGCGGATCTTAAAGCTGCTAACATTTTGCTCGGCATGGGCAAAGGCGGTGGCAGCCAGGCCTATTTGGTCGACTATGGTCTAGCCTCACACTATATTACGGGCGATTTCAAACCGGATCCAAAGAAAATGCATAATGGCACGATTGAGTACACATCGCGTGACGCTCATTTGGGCGTAGCTACGCGACGCGCTGATCTCGAAATACTCGGGTATAATATTATTGAATGGTTAGGTGTAGAGCTCCCCTGGATCAAAGAAAAACTACTAACAGTACCGGCAAAAGTTCAAAAATCCAAGGAGGCATTTATGGCGGATGTGAGCTCTGCTTTAAAGACTGTTTTTCCGAAAGGCGTACCTGCGCCCATCATTGATTACATGAAGTACGTGGCGCAGCTGAAACACAATGAAGCGCCTGACTATGAGAAATGCCGCAAGATGTTTCTTAATGCGCTAAAGCAAATGAAAGCGGATAACACCGGTGACTTGAATTTTAAACTAAAGGCACAGGGCAGCAGCAACAACAATAATAGTCCTCCAGCCAAAAAGACACCAGCTGCAGCTGCTCCTGTTCCTACCATTAGGAGCAAGGTGAAAAAGGAGAAACCTATACTCATGAGTGATTGCTCAGACTCGGACGATGTAATCAATGACAGCGAAGAGGAAGCGGATGGCAAATATACACCACGTAGAAAAGTGCCCGCAGCAAAACCCACTCCAAGTCCTAAGCTTAAGGCTACAAAAGTTAAGGGTACACGTGGAGCAGAGCCCAAACCAGCTTCTGCTTCGCCAAAAAAACGAGAAGCTCCACCAAACAATTCGCCACTGCGCAGGAGTCCGCTGAAGCGGCCAAAAACTGAGGGCAACGTTACGCCCAACACACAGGGCGCCAGTGCTAAAATCAACTTTAGTCCAGCCATTTCGCTGCGTGGCGGCAGGTCCGGCAAGACTGTGATTAATGATGATTTGACTCCACAGCCGCGATCTAATAAAACATATGAGTTTAACTTTGAACTGGATGTCAGCTTGGATGCCAATGTCATTGTGAATGTGAAGCGGAAAAAGAAAGCGCAGGATGGCAATGCAACACCTACTGGCAGCACCAAGACGTCCTCTTCGATTCGCGACGCCACACCCAAAGGCAGCTCGCCAGCAACTCGCATTAATTTACGAAAAGTGAAGAGTAATGGTGGTGTTAGCTCGCCAACTTCGAACCTCAACCGTAGTCCACGTACTCCGGCAGTTACCGTACGCAAGTATAGGTGTTAATCAAATATAATTTTTCTTGCATAGTTTTACTTTTGTCATTTAATAAAAGATACTGCGTATATATTTTGATACTTTAATAGGCATATGATGTCTATGTTGCATGACATTGCATTTTATATTAAAGATGTACTAGAATTTATGTATGCACTACTTCGATCTGCGCTTACTGCTGCTCTCATGATGCTTACTCTTGCTGGACTTAGCAGTCGAGCTACCGCGGCGAGAGGATGACGTGCTACTGCTGCTGGTATGCTTCTCTGTTACGGCTATGTTAGCTAACGCAGGTGCCGCAGATCGACTGGAGCGGTCTTCTTTGTGAGACTTAGAAGACGATGAGGAGGAAGACTTGTGTCCATGCTTGCTACTACTGCTGCTGCTAACATTTGTGGAGCTGCTCATTTCGGGTTTGTAGAATGGCGACGATGAGTTTGACGATGTCGATGAACGTGACGAGGGCACGGATGATTTGCTCTTAGTTGCCAACGGTATGGGATCATCGGGTATTACTACTGTTGGTGTGGCTGTGGGAATGACTATGGCAGTTGCCCTGCTAGTTGAGGGCTTATTGCAACAGGTGTCACATTGCCAAGTATGCACCTGATCGTCTGCAGCCTCCTCATTGGTAATGGGCGGCTTATGGCATTCTTGGTGATAAAGTGCACCACACTCGGAGCACTCAATTAGTCTATTTGTGGCCTTGTATACCATTTCGCCACAGACACAGCAATTTAAATCACCAAAATCGCCAGTGTCACCTGTATTGACAACACCGCTCATGGCGATTCCAGCTGCGCTGCCATCATCTGAATCGGCAATGGTATCTGGTGAATCTGCGGGTACCTTATCCGGCGAGTTTGTCAAATTGATAATCTCATCCGTGGCCATAGCCTGTGCTGGAGGCTGTGGTGTCGCACGGCCTGGAAAATTTGCTTCGTCGTCCACCATGCGTTGTGTCAGGTTTTTGGATATCATCTTTTCCGGTCCAAATCGCAATTTAATCGCTTCATCTAACAGCATGCGCATCTCCGATGCAGAAGTAGGATTCGTTGAATGCAACAGCTTGATCGCCTTTTTCAGCACAGGATCTACTTCCTGAGCAGCAGCAGCTACTGCCACAATATTAGCAGCCATTTTTCTGATAATATTATGAAAGAATGTATATTCCAATCTTTATTTATTAGCTTTACGTATATAAGTACTGACAATAAAAATATTCAGCTAATGCTTGCCTCAAACAGCTGTTTGAGATTGTTAATCAACACTGGTTTTGTGCTGCCCTGACTTTAGATCTATTTCTACGATTACTTTGCATTTAAAATTTAAGTAAATTACGTTACATAAAATCTTTTTAAATCAGTGCTTGTTCTTAAATTGTAAGCAGATCTAATAGATAAATCCGAGCTATCTACTGTTTGGACATGAAATGAACAAAGCGAATCGAGCAAATAAAAAGTAGACTTTGTTTTTCCACACAAATATATGGTCAGTATTTGTACGGAATTAATCTTACAATATTTTAAATATTCTTAAAATGCTTCATCTTTTTTCAAAAAGGTGGTATGGATTTTAAATATAGTTTCGTTCACAATAGACAACAGCTGATTAAAAAAGTTAACCAATACTCTACTTTGCTGCCCTGTTTTTGGTTGCTCTTTAATGCTGTTGCTGTTTTCGCATCTTTACCCACACCGTTATGGCTCCGGTGTCGCCGTGTTTGTGCTTTAATCAATTTTGTTGAGTTGTGAAAATTGCACATAGCTGCTTAGAATAATCAAGCTTCGTGCCGATTATATGATTCATTGTGAGCGGCCGAGTTGTATTTATCGTTCAGTACAATCTACCGCGCTATTCAGATAAGGCAGCGGTCTTTGAAAAATCGAAACGGCAATAATACTAACCGTGTCTAAGTAAACAATTTACCAGAGCAGTCAACGAATAGATGTGATAAGCTTAATAACGTTTGAAGCCGATACGCAAAAAATAAATTCTCGGACATAATAATAAACGCTTTGTTCTGAAGTTTTTGCGAATTCTAAAAGTATTAATGCAACAGCTATGGTTTCAGTAGTGAGTAATCAACGAAGAATAGGGATTTGTGGCGCCACAACGACGCCGACTTCGATGCTGCTCATTTTAGTGGTGCTTGTATGCAGTGCAACAGCGGTTGCACTCCCAGCGGGGAATGACGCAAATCAGCTGGTGAGTGGTTGCCGGGAGATGTGTTGGAGGTGTGATGGGTGTGTTTTCTTTTCTTGTTTGTTTTCGTTACTGTGTTTGGGACACTGGTAGTTAACAGTCTTACATATTTTGTACTGCGCACTTGTTGCCATGTTAACAGGTAAAAGACCGATAAGCTATACATTTTGGCCAGCAATATACATGTGTACATACGAGCGCACTAGATGATATATAAATATACATATTTATTTCTTTGTTTATTTATTTATATGGCGTGTGTATATATAAACAAATATGAATATGCATATATGCTTAGCTAAGCAGTCTTATAAATAAATATTCATACATGTGCACACACACACACACACATGTATGTATATACATAGTTTTGTTTTCTCCTTATTAACAACCAATAAGGAATCATTACAACAAAAAATACCTGTTACGAGTTAACAGTAAGCTAACAGTTTCATAAAGATGGCGCGTAATTTTGAATTCTTCTATGCTTACAGGACTTTACATCGGGCGATTGCACGTTAACCGAGCCCGTATATGGCTACAAGTTTGATTTCAGCAAGCTGCGCTCGGACTTGGCACATGTGGTGCGAAGTGTCAGCAATGATATCTTTGAGTTTAACGTATGCAGTAATTTGACGTACAGCTGCAATAATGAGAGTAGCGTTGCTGCTTGTCTCAAACGGCAGGGCAAAGAATATGTGCTCGGTAAGCGTAATATGATCCCTTGCAAAAACATATAGTGTTTAAAACTCTTCTTCTTATAGGTCGTAAACACGAACTACATTATCATAATGGAAAAATGTATCTCGAGTACTTAAGCGGAGCCAAGTGTGAAAACGGAACCAAAGACCATCCAAACTATCAGCTTCATGTGATTCTCAACTGCGACTACACTCTGGATACCAATCCATTACAACTAACTTCATTCGTATGTGTATTGAAGCACTCTTGACTTATAAATTCTTAATTATCTTTATATATTTATAGGCTGAAGATACCTGTTCCTTCTATATAAACTATGACACGCCACTTGCCTGCTTATCGATACCAGATGCTATACAGTCCAATAGCTGCAGTGTACCGTATACGAATACAGGCAACACATTCGATTTGATGGAGCTTAGTGATGTTAATTATAGAACCACTGACCGTCAAGGAAATTTCTTCATAATTAACGTATGTAAGCCGGTGCTTTATGGTGAGAATACCATGTGCCCAGCCGGCAGCAGCATTTGCCTTTTTTCTCCTAAAGAGACCGACTTAAAAAAACGGTGCGTACGGATATTTTTTTTTTATGAATTATGTTTTAAATTTGTAAACATTTTTAATAATTTCTTACTTTTTATATACATTCAGTTTCATAAACTTCGGCAATGTACAGACGCTACCCGTATATAAAAATGAGCAATTGTTATTGCTGCACAATTCATCAACACCGTGCTCAGCAAATTCCAAACTGAACTATAGCAGTGTTGTTCATTTTCACTGCGACAAAAATGTGAGGGTATGTTTTTGTCGATAAAAGTATTATGTGTTCGCGTTAAAGTACTTTGTTATTTACAGAATGCACATCCCGAGTATGTGGGCCTGGATCAAGATGGTTGCACATACCAGTTTAATTTTATCACGCCGTTAGCGTGCAAAAATCTAAAGCCCTGCACGGCTAGGACCGCAACCAATGAGCTGTAAGTAGACCTATTTTTAGAGCTTACTGAGCGTATAATTTATTTGAATGTGATTCACAGCCTGGACCTCAGCGCGCTTAGTAGTCGTGCAGCGCACAAATTGTCCAAAGATGGAAAAACCTACAATGTGGCTGTGTGCGCCGGTGCCGGTACACCCTGCTTGGCGAATGGTGGTAAGTCGGTCATTTGTTGTCTGAATTATTAACGAAGATTTTAAGTGCAGCCGCAGCAGCTGTCGACGTTGCACGTATGGCAGTATCCACCTAGCATGTTGCACGTCACATAAGCGCCAGGAAAAGTATAATTAAAATTTAACACTCGAATGCTTAAGTGGTGGAAAAACTACACCATTCTCTTTAATCAGCTTACTTAACTAGTTCAACTTAAGCTGGGTTACTTTCAGAATAAGATTCTTAGTTCTTTATTATTTTGAGCACTAATGTGTTTAGTTGCTTGATTTAGGTCAGGAGAAAATTATTCACATTTTAAATATACATAATTATATAATAATTGTGTGCGTAAGCGATGTCCTTAATTTAGAAATAGTACGTTAGTTTACTAATATTATAGACTGACACACCAGAGCTTTGATGCTCTGTTCATGAGTATAGGCTTGGGGGAAAATAAATAGTGCCGCGATAGTTTCCGATGAGGTAAAGGCTTTATAACTAGTGGATCGGTACAATTTGGAATGAAATTGTGAACACGATTGCTAATATGTCCAAAAAGCAAGAATATATCATAGTAAACAAGAATGCTAAACATAAAACATACGGGTTGTTGTCAAAGTAAACGGGTTTGGGCTTACCCATGAAATATACAAAACACACACACACCCCACCATTCTGAAAAACGCACAGAAATATGCCTGCATTTCTAGTTGACTGCAGACGCATTTCCGTTGGCGCGTCCTTTTTGCTCGTTGGACTGCCTCGCGGCTCACGTAGAAAACGTTGGCGGGCTGTGAGAGTCGAGCTCGAAATCATGACCACCGCTGGGCCAAAGCAAATAAATAAGCTTGCTTGCATTTGGCAACTGACATTGCTATCCGGACCAGACACCGACGCGGATATGCTGATAGGCGAGACGGTTACGGGCTAAAATTTGGCGGGGTACTACACGAAAATTTCATTTGTTAAGCAAATAGCAGACACGGTCACACGAACAGCGCTATTCGTGGACGAGCCGTGCATTCTCTATGCAGGTCGGGTATCTGGCGCCTCGATGACACTGACAGACGCCATATTGCTGTATGTACATTCTGTTGTTGTTTTACATATACTCTGTGTTGTGTCTCAAAGTGGGTATACACTAAGTTATAGCTACGTAGATACCTTGGTCATTAGTAGATTAGTGAGCAAGATTAGATTAGTATTGATACGTAAGCAATATCTATTTTTTTTTAATTTTGTCTTGTGTTCCTATGTTGGTCTGATAGAGATAATTAGAGTAGCTCACGAGTCGTGCCATGTCCAACATATGTAGTTTCCTTTTATGATTACGCTGCTGTTTCGTAGTACATGGAGTCTAGCTGCAAGTTATAGCCATGGGTATAGCTAACAAGGCCGGTGAGTTAGTGGTAATAAAATGTTGTTAATTGCTTATGCCACACGCGTTGCCCGCTGTCATTTTATGTAATTTGTATTTTGAATTTATACATGCAGCAGCGTGTTTTTGGGGGAGCATTTAGCAATCGATACTCTGATGTAATTGATAAATGATAAATGGTTGAATCGCATCAATATCAATTTACGAATGTTGGTGTTGTGTACGACTTGTTTGTGCTGCTGTTATACGCGGCTACAACAAAATGAAATAGCCAATGTGTATGTTAATTTTTATCAAAAATGTCGGCAAGCGTCTAGTAATGCATGAAACAAAACAGTTGCAGGCAATCGACAGCAGTTAAAATAAATGAAAAAATATCTACTCCAAATAGTTGCAAGTGCGTGTTTATTATCTAGTGAAGCAGTTGGCATACTACAATCTTAATAATTTTCAATTTATATATATATATTATATATATATATTTATTTTTTCCCCCAATATTTTTGTAATGCTGCTTGTGAGCTTTTCTGTTGTTTTGCTGTTGGGCAGATTCAATTTGGAGACACGCCCCATTCCTGACACTTGCCAGCAGTTGTTTTGCCTTAGGATGCGCCAAGATGTGCCAGCCAAGCAGCTACTAAATCGTTTATACATTTGTTTTTTACATTTTTCTTTGTTGTGCTGGCCAAGGTTTTGAGCCCTTTTCTTGGCGCTGCCTCGTCTGTTTTCTTATTGAAATTCAATTTGCTATACTTTCGTTTCGTTTCGTTTTTGCTTGCCTCTTTTTTTTTGCCCTGTCAATGTTAATGCAAAATATATGTACATATATATTTATATATAGATATATAAAATAAATATATGTATATATTTATATATAGATATATATGTAGCATGCTATCAATTCTTAAATTTATTTCCCCAGGAACGCCACAAATTTAACTCTATCTTGGTGCTGGTTGTAGTTAACCCTTTCATAGAAATTGAGCGAATTTAGCAATAGATTGTTTTTAGCTTGCCCGTTGCCTTGGCTTCTGGCCACACAATTTGTGGAGACCCATGGGCTCTGGTCAAGCAGTGATTGGATTGAAATTGAATTTGTGAGTGTTTTGTGGCGTAATTCACTTTTACATTTTTTGCTTGGTGTGACAGCAGATCAATATCACTTGCTAATCTCGGCACGGAAATAATTTCAAACCAAAAAGGTGGACAACAGATGATGGAAGCAGTTGCTTCGTTTCACTGGCTTTAATTTGCGTTGCAAGGGTCACTTGCAAGCTGTCACAGGACATACAGTCACACACACACACATCCGCATACAGAAATGCTGCATAGATACTTGTGCATGTATTGTCACGCTTCTACGAAATTCTCATTTATCAATTTGTTTGACAGTCGATTTCTTTTCAATTCAAGAGCAAAAACCACTTCAATTGACTTTTTGTTTAGACGGATCGGGGTGTGCCACCTATGTGGCCAAATCAAAAAGCCAACGATATCAAGCAGACTCTTTTCTTGCTCTTGTACTCGCTTCCTGTTGTGGCATGTGCAATAAAGTACAAAAGTAGACAAAAAACAAAAAATAGCCAGGGGCATCAATGCGATAGATAGAAATGGAGAGCGCACGATTGACTGAATGGAATTACCATATTCTAGTCAAATCATAGTCAAAGTCACAATGCAAGACCACTAGATGTATTTCAATCAGAATCAAAGAATATAAATGATGATTTTCTGCGACAAAAAGCAATTTAATGCTTCAAGTGATGTTCTATATGTTAACTGTATAAGCAATTTCCATTTAAAATGGGTATTCAGTTTAAAATGCTCAGTTCGAAGGTTCATTCTGACCAGCTTAGTCGATTTAGCTGCGTCATAAACTAGAGACTTAAACTTAAAGACTTTATTTTCTTTATGCCATTTTTGTTTGATAATTTATCTCATTTGATTGAGTTTAGAATTGTAAAAAGCTTATTTTCATAAGCAAATTCTTGCAGTATTTATGTGTAATTTTATGATTTATACACGTTGTATACTTGTTCACGCGTTATTCAGCAGTCTTCATAGGGCGCTCAATTTAAGCTGGCCTAAAGTCAAACGTAGTTGACAAGAAAATGGCTCGATAAACGGAAAAGAGAGCAACAATTAATTTTCCCTTTGATCGAGTGATGGCCTAGGCTCTTATGGCATGCGCTCCATTTGACGGCCATTTTAGTGGAGTCGTGAAAGGGTTCTGTGATGTTCCGTGCAGCACTTGTCACAGTTTTTGCGCACATGTCTAGCACACGCTGAGGCTCAATTGGTTTCCCTTGTGCACTTGCAGGCGCCTGTTACGAAGAGAATGGCGTTACCTACGGCCTGGGCAACTTCAATGCGAATTTGCGTTTCAATCAGAGCGGGTCGCCGTATTTGCTGTACGAGGATGGCATCAAATGCGAGAATGGCAACCGTAGCTGGTCCACAAAAATCGAATTTGTGTGCGCGAGCAATGCTACGAAGGATAGCTCCAGCGTCGATGCTGTGCATATAATTGAGGACTCCAATTGTCAGTTGCTAATTCAATATTGGACGCCGCTCGCTTGTCTGGAACAGATTAGATGTACAGAAAAAAACTATGTGGACAACTCAGAGGATGGTACTGGCGGCGGTGGCTATGAGCTCTTCAACATAACACCCTTGATAAACAATCATGACAATTATGAGGCTCGAGTCGAATTGCCAGCCAGTCAACAGCAGCAGCTGGCCAAAAACACGAAGGTGAGTGCCAAATGCTGATTTCCCGTAGGTGCAGTCGGTATCTATTTGCCTGTTTCTTTGTCTTTACAGTTCTTTTTGAATGTGTGCCGTCCATTAGTGCCGAAATACCAATTAGGCTGCGCCGGTGGTTCTGCTGTGTGCATGGCCAAAATGTCGGCAGCCGGTGCGCCAGAGGAGGAGTATGTAAGTACCAGTCAAAGCGGCTTATGGGCTAAAGCCTAAGCTCCAGCGTATGTGCCACTTCTCATATGCCTGAGTGTGTGTGTGTACTGTATATTTCCCGTAATTGACGCCAATTTCACTGTGGCCAGTTGAATATTTTTGCGACTCATAAGCACATTCGTCCATGCTAAATGGTTAAATTAGGCCATTAAGCCGTTTGGCGAATGCCCAAAAAATTTGTGGCGCCATTCATGCATTAAATATGCAGCAAATCCAATTGCTAAGCCAGAGTCCCTCTAGGCAGTCACCGCTTGTGACCACTGAGTGACCAGTGGATTTGGTTACTTCATTAAGCGACGCAAATGTCCACCCGTCTGCCGCTGACAGCTGAAGAGCTGACTGTGGCCAGTCTCTAAAAGTTGCCTAATGCCACAAATTGTGAACACGCCCTCTTGTCCATTTTCCAGCTAAGTCCTTCCCTTTTTGCTTTGTGCGCTTGTGTCTGTTCCTGCCTGCCTGCTGCTATCCGACTGTCCAAACTGCCGGCTGCTCTGCGCTTAAATAAGTACTTAAGCCCACAAAAGTATGCAATGAAATTCGCTTGAAATGAGATTTTAGATCATGCTACAAATTGCTCGCAAACATTGTCGGGTTTTCCTGCTGCTCAAATGCGTGAATCTGCTGCAATTGGTACAAGTTCTGTACTGCTGTATTCAATCTCTTCTGTTGATTTTCATTTATTTATATATTTATATATATTGCTAGAATATTCTAAGCTATAGTTTCCCTAGGACTAGTCCTAGTTTCACAAATTGCCTGCCTTAAACGATATCGTTTTTAGTTACCGATTATCAGCTCAATTTGAAAGCTTCAGCCGTTGGCCAAATCATTATGAATCGCTTTAATGGCATTGAGAAACTCTTACGCAATAATTATATGAATTATAATGCGCTGACAGAGCAACCCAATCGTTGCCAGCAACACTGAATGCATACCGTATGCCGCAGGCAATGTCCGCGATTCCCCCTCAAAACATAACTTTTATCACATGCCTGAGGCAAAAACAATGTTAAAGTTGTTAAAAAAATAAGCACGTACGCGCTGCAAATGATGAGGGGCATAGGGTCCAGGGTCTGATGGGGTAGAGGAACGGAGTGATGGCTGCGGCGCTGCGTGGCTCGCGTTATTCGTGAATTTAACGTGGCAGAAGGCAACGGAACGGAACGGAAGGATATGGCAAAATGCGGCTATGGCGTTGACGCTGGCGTAAAAATATGTGCACATACACACATTCATATAAATATGAATATATATATATATATATATATATATAAATGTAAAAACAGCTTTTAGCGGCCAACAGCCATCACAGTGGTTGCCCCACACACAAAACCGTCCCCAGGCCCGGAGTCGTACACTGTATGAAGAAATGTGTGTGCCCCATGCGACGTGCTGTGCAGAACATTTCCGGCTGTTGGGGGTGACAGACAGAGGCAGTGCCCACAGAAGGGAGGGACAGAGACTGTTGTCGATTGGGGCAAAGTGCCGTCGGCTTTGTTTGCATGCCGCTGGCCTAGAAATAACGTAGCCATGGTTATATATATTTTTCTAAAATTTATATTGCTTTATTTGCACAGCAGGCGCGCACACACATGCCGTCGCACACACACACACACACACACACACACACATGGGCACACACTCGCACGCAGCGTGTCGCTGGTGGCTGCAGCTGCTGCTGTTGACATTTGCGCCACGTTTTGCATTTTGCAAATGCTCCGTTTTCAGCGGCATTTCGTGTGCGGAAACGGAAATGTGCTTCTAGCTGCTGACGCGCACTTGAACGGGTAACTCTTTACTTTAGCCAAGCGCCCCGATACGATACGACCGCCCGATCACCCGACTGTCTGCCCGACCGACCGACCGACCGACCGACCGACCACCCACTCATTGACAGTTGTCAAATGTCGCAAGTCGTTTGGCTTCTGGCTGCTTCTTCTTCATCCGATTTGCACTCTGGCATTTGCAGATATTTTAATGTGCTGCCAGCTGCACATCCTAAGCCATATCCTTGAGACCCATTGACTTGGCACATTTGATTTTCTAACTGTCACTGTATTTGGATCGGGCCACGCGCTGCCTGTGCAACTGCTGCAGCTGCAGCTCATTGTCATGCAGCGTCTTTAGCGAATGTTGCAAATTTGACTGTGGCATGTGCCTCGCATTGCCAAGTTGCTTGCAACCTGTTAATGGGATTTCAAAATATACACAAAGAAAACGAACTCGCTGCAATTTATAGAATTTGTTCGGCTAATAATTCAAATGCCTTTAAGCCAAGCTAAAACAGTTTTGGTTTCATTTAACAGACATTTGCTTGTTGTTCAGAATGTAACAAATTATGCTGCTGCCCATTGTGCGACACACACACACGCACACACACACATTTTAGGCGTCGTTTTGGCTAGCCATGAGTTTGGTCTGCGTGTCGCCACAGGATATTTGATGCTAATGCTTCACGCTCACAATGCCCTGTGCTCAGCTCTTCAAATGCTGAACTTGCACAAATCTTTATTGCCTTCAAACTAAAGCTTTAGCTTTTGCTCTGCCTGCCTTCAAGTTTTTGTTCGCATTGTTTTTATTAACTCGATGAAGTTGTGCCAGCAAATACACAGCGGGCCATTCACAGTTACTTTCTGCTCTTCTCAGATTGAAGTACTTAACCTTGGTCATGCAGTTGGCTCTTCGAAATTTCAAAATTCGAAGAGTCTGCATTAGGCTTAGTTTCTGCCAGCTTTCTTTTTGCCAATACGTTTTGACAAAATCTGTCTAAAATGCTTTCAATTTTGAGTGCAATCGAAATGCGACGCGACGCCCACACGACCTGAGATTTCATTTACTTTGGGCTGAGCTGATTTTCAACAAGAACAACTTTGTTTTCTTTTCCTGCTCCTTGTTGAGTATGTACTGTATTGTATTTTGTTTTCTCGTGTATAGATCCAACTTTTATTTTACAACTTATTTATTTGGTATCTGCAAACAATTAAGCTTACTTATTATGGCTAGTTGTTGTTGCTTAGCCCGGTCATCGCTTGCCGCGTTTCCTTTTCACTCTTCTGTTGAGTAAAAAGTTCACGAAACTTGAAAGAAAATATAAACAAGCGGCCAGGAAACATAGACAAACAGGACTCGCCTGCTTGTACCAATGCGATAAGAAAGTTTTTCAATAAATTTTGAAACAGAAAGTTCCTCAAAACTTGCTGTCTACAGCTAAGCTGATAAGCTGGCGCCAGCTCAACTTATATACATATATATATGTGTCTATATATATATATATATATGCATAAACCCATCGCACTGACAAACCATATCCAATGCTAATAAGGATTGCCTGTTGAAGGACATTCCTGGATACTGCTGCTGCTGCTGCTGCTGCTTGTTTGCTGATGCCGCATTAGTTCAGATTTTGAGTTTTCAATAGATTTTCAATGGACCAGAGGCGGCAGCAGAGCAGGGCAAAACAACTGCCAGCAAGCGTAACGGTTAGCAATAAATAATAGAGCAAACTGCTTAAACCTTGCCTGAGCTGCATACGAAATGAGTTTGTGCTGCCTGCCCGCCAGTGGCTAATACGTTTAAGATGAGACGACAACATGTGCAACGTTTGCCACCATCGACGTCGCTGACCCGGGGCATAAATCTTGTGCCACTCGAGCACCATTGCCATGATGCTGCAACGGCTCCAGTTTGGACATTAAGCGCACGTCGCCAGTTGAATGCCCCGACTGGCTAGCTGGCTGCCTAGTTGACTGTCTCTGCTGCTGACAATATTTAAGCTGCCTGCTTGCTTGCTACCAACAGCGGACCCAACAGCAGAGAGCGGGGTAACAGCTGGCGCGTGCTGTTTGCCTGGACTGTGTGGGTGTTGCCAGCGCCTGTTGCAATTGAAGCGCCATTGAACAGGCGACAAAAAGGTCGATTATTGAGCAATTTGCACAGCTAATGTCCGGCTAAGGACCTAGCTGTTGTCCACAGCTGAATCGAGTATTATTATTTCACCACAAGCAATTGAATTGCCAGTTATGCCATATCATTGTTATTTGGATCTTAAATCTAATGGATATGTCCGAAGTATAGCTAATATTAATGTACGACTTAGCTCTTTAACCGGGCAACTATCAAATATTTATCAGATAATATCACTTTTGTCGCCTGCCCCATTGAAATCTTGGAAATACCATCCATTAAATTGTCGTTTGTACCGCATTGACTGTTAGCGGGGCGGAGCGGGGCGGGGCTACTGCCTGCCAAGGGCCATAACGCTTTGTGCTGCCGTTCGGGTGCTTATCGTTTCATCGTGACATTGTCCCCATCGATATATGGGGCCACTCAAACGCATGTCCGGTTCGAGTTCGAGTCACAACAACAACTTTGGCGATTGTCAGCAGCCAATGTCAAGTCGACGAGTGACGTAAACTTGGCTGGAGATAGCGACTTCAAGTTATTTGCTGCGCTGCAATCTCAGCCATAAAGTTCGACATGTGTTTAACCAGTCGTTGCAACAGGCAACCGGAACAACGGAAACAGGCCACAGACAAACCCATTTGACACTTTCATCCATAACTCTATCCTCTTTCATTGCAGAGTCTTGGCTTTCCACTGATTAGCTTAGCGGCCATCAACCGCACCACCGTTGCGTTGTTATACTTACACGGCGATCCCTGTCCCACTGATAAGACCATGAATCTGTCGACGACTATTCGCTTCAGGTGCAACATGCGCGCAGGACGAGTAAGTATGGTGCATAGGTGCCAGTTGTGGCCATTTGTGGCATGCCTTAAATACTGTGTCGGCATTCGCATTGTTTAACCTATTGCAGGGGCAGCCGGTGTTGACTGCCATTGACGACTGTAACTATCACTTTGATTGGGACACAAGCGTCATTTGTCCGCCACATGAGTGTAGCTTTAGCTCGGACACGTGTGAGATGGTCCAGGACGAGCTAAGCATGCGTTTCAACTTCAAGAATGACTCTTTTACGAAGGACGGCAAGATTGCGGTGAGTTTGAACGTAAATGCCGAATGTGTGCTGTACTTCAACGATTTTCTTCTTTTTCGTAGATCAACTACAAGAATAATCAACTGGATCTAAATGTATGCGGACCACATCGCAAGGCCATCACGGACTATTCGCAGGATTTGGTGAACTTGTTCTTTACACACGACCTTCCCGGATGTGGCAAAGAGGGTGAGTTTATCGATAAGCTAATTTGATTATCATTTTTGCTTGTTCTCTTTGAAGAGTTGCTGCTTGTCGCTTGTCGTTTCCGCTTCCGCTTCCGTTTCCATTTCCGTTTCCGTTTGTACTTCCGCCAGCGCAACACGCGCATTTCCGCACGCCATTTTGTTGGCCGCCGTTTTTTTTTTTCGCAAATGCTCTGAGCTGCTTTTGTATAATGACAAAATCGCATTAGAATTGGCGTTCAGCCCAATGCACTTCCGTTTTCCTTATCTGTCGGCTCTCACGGCCCATAACCTATCCCCTGCACAAACTCACACTCACGACTCTCGACACACACTGCGTCAACATCTTTAATTTTTTGTCGCCCGTTTTTGGGCGCCATTGCAGCGACTGCGACACTTCGCGCTGCACTTGTCGTCATTTTTTAAAGTTTTTTTTGTGTGTTATCTAACAGCATTTTACGTCCTGTCGCCAACAAAAACGTAAAGCACTTGAAATCATGAGACTAGGCGGAAAAACTTAAAAAGAACGGATTCTAGTGATAATGCGTTTAAAAATCTTCTTGCAAATTAAGAGTATTTATATATCCTATATGCAATACTTAAATGTTTATAACAAACCGATGAAATTTTTAGTTTTTCAAGATAAACACATTCACATTAATCAAATTGTCCTTCAATTTTAGCATACAGTATCTGAACCCTGTTTACAGGGTATCTCTGAATCACGCATATTGCAGGCGTTAATATTATTTTTATGCTTCTCGCTTTGCTGCTGCATTCGAGCCATGAATATTTAAAAGGCCACACACAAAACTTTCCCGACTTTTGTTGAGTGTTTCGTACATGGCTATGATTTTTATTGGCAACAGCGTGTGAAACTTAAAAAAAAAATATGGGACTTTTGCATTGAGTAAAACTTTTTGTTTATGTCAATGGGCAATAAAACTGACAATTTAATTATGACAACGCTCTCGCAGTCATTAAAAACTCTTTTCGTCGTCCCATTTTCGGGTCTGTGGCTGACAATCTGTAAGCGATCACACAACTCGCATATACCCACCGACATGTAAAATACAAATGTAAAGACTGAAGGGCTGGAGCGAGTTGTTCGACTGTGCGGCTAAGCCTAAATCCCACAACAGTGCCCCAGCCGCTCCTCATGCCCCAGCCGTTGGAGTGCAGATTTTTGCCGGCATACATAGACAAACGTACACATACACGCACCCTCACCGACACCAGCGCCGGCACATACATTGGAAATGCTGTGCATTTGAACGACAACAGCAGCAGCAGCAGCAGCAACAACAAAGGCAAACCCTCTGACCCTCTGCGACTCGGCTCCCGTGCCACTCATATCATGCGGCTTTTGTTGTCGTCTCCAGTGATAATTATTTTTGGCTTTTATGTGATAACTTTGCAGCAGAGAGCAGGCCCCAAAACCATAGAGCCCGTAGTTTTGGCTCTATGGCCAGGCATTTGGAATATGATAAGGATTCATTTAAGCAATGTTGGTGCTGTTGCCCTTGTTGTTTAGCTCTGCCCCAGTTGCGTTGCGTTCTAGTCTGTTCTGTTCTGTTGTGTTGTGTTGTGTTGTTTGTTGGTCAATTAAAATAAAATGCCGCTTTGTTTTAGTACGGCTTTCTCTGGTTTTCATCACTTTTTATTAGGGTCAATTATGTGGTTTGGTTTACTCTGTTTTCTATGATTTTTCTTCTTTTTTTTTTTGCTTTATTTCTGGTAAGAGGATTCATTTCAACTAATTAAAGCCGTAAACTCTGCTCTATTTCCTTGACAGGCAAGATGAACGTTCACATGCGTGTGATATGCAGCAGCAAAACTGAGAGCTCCTTCATCATAACAAACGTGAGTATCAAATTGGTGTAATTAAATCAAAGCTAAAATAATCGTTAAGCAGAGTTACAGTTGCATTCTGCTCAAAAATAATTTTTATATTAATATTTTTTATTTTTTTGTAAGTTTCTTTTATTTTTTATTTTCTTTTTTAACTAATGCCTACGCTCTAAAATATCATGCTAAATAATTCGTTAATTCAGAGACCAGTAAATGGGAGCCACAAGAGCTTATGTTGTGCAAAATGTAGCATACATTTGTGCGCAAAAGAAGAAACACATTAAATTGACATGAGAGACGCAACAAGACGGAAACCTCGAAGTGGATTTAGCATACATTTTCACATGCGTGTGAGTGTGTATGTGCGTGCGTGTGTGTGCAATCCATGTCCTGTCGACATCTGCGGCTGTAAGAAGCAAGTTTCTTGGCTAAAGTCTGGCCAGGAGCTGTGCGCGGCGGCTTCAAAGTAAAAATGTATAAGAAATATGCAGAAAAAGGCCTCACAGTGTAGCACAACTGGGCGCAAAACAATGTGGCAGGTGTCCTTTGTTATGCTTACCACTTGGCAAATCCGCTTTGCCAGCCAGCTTTGTTGCTGTTGCTGTTGTTGTAGCTGTAGCTGCTGCTGTTGCTATTGCTGTTGTTGTAGCTACTGCTTTTCAACAAAATTGTTGCCTACCGACCGGTGGGGCTTTTGGTTTCGCCAGCTACTGCTGTTTCTTGCCTGGTGTCTGTTGCCTTTGGTTGTTGCTGTAACTGCTGGTGATGTTGCCGCTCCTTTTGGCCCGCGAGGCGTGCTATTGTTTTGACCTAAGCCTTTGTTGTCTTTAACAATCGCAGCTAAAAAATGCACGTGCCCGACTTGCTACAGCTACACAACATGCTGCTGCCCCTTTTCATGGGGGGTCTCGGCCTTTGCCATTGATCGTACCCAGAGCCAGCGGTTTTTTTTAGCTCTACTTTCTCACAGTGTCATTGTTTGTTAGTTAGTTGTGTTGCCTTTTGATTACGCCTTTGTGTGATGTTGACTGGCGCTGACCCCGTGCGCTTAGATTTGTGTTTTTCTTTTCTTCTCTTCATCAAAAAGCTGTCATTGCCGCAGCTGTTGCATTACTTGCGCCCGGGCACAAGGAAATTCCAATTCTTAGATCATAACCTAAAGTGCCTTTCTTATTCTGATCTTATGAGTAAAATTTACCGAATTTAAATTTCTTTGCTGAAGAATGAAAAGTGGTTTAAGTGCGAGTAAAACAATTGACTTTCGACTGGTTTACAACTGCTTCATGCTGCGTATTTCAGATGGTTTGTTATGTGTTTTGCAAACAATTTTCAAATTGATTTTGTGTTTTGTTTTCATTATATAGAAATGTATATGATGCGACGACCGCATGTCACGGCAAAATTGTCAATTTGCAGCACCTCGTAATTAGTGGTCTGAGCGGCGCTGGCAACTTTATTAGCCTGTTTCAGGCTGTTTCGAATGCCCAAAATGCAGCAATTAGTGCCTGAGGTTTAATAAAACAGACTCATGCAGACGGACGCATTCACGCACGCCCACACACACGCACACACGCATGAACGCATACACGCATATAACTGATGTAGTCCATTACGCACAAATTGCGAAAGGATACGCCGTTAGCAATTGAAAATATTTGCTTGACCATTTTGTGATAGTCTCTCCCTGTCTCTCCCTCTGTCTGTGTGTGTGTGTGTGTGGGTTATTTTTATTGTATTTGTTTCTGTTTACTCTGGCCCTCTCTGCGGTATATGTTGCTAGTTGCAATACTCGCATGTGGCACAAACCAATTGACCCAAATTTAAACCAGTTCACAAATAGCTGCAAGCAGCTTGCAGCGACTACGCTGTCGCAAGGGGCTGAGCTATGTATCTAGAACTGGGTCCTGGCTCTGTCATTTGGCTTGCTATAGGTTACAAACACACACACACACACACACACACACACACACACACACACACACACACACACACACACACACACACACACACTGTTGACATGTTGGGTGTGTTTGTCTGATTGCGGTTAATTGCATTACACACTTGATGGAGGTGTTATTAATTTCATTTCTTTGCCAAGTGCAGCTAATGACATTTGGGCTCGGCTCGCCGGCTCTAGCCCTGTGTCTTCTGTTTGACATACATTTCACGCTCAATTAGGTGTGTGCAAACAGGTTGCAACTGCTTATTAATTTCCATTTGACAATTCAACATAAATAAACGGACACATTCGATGTGATTATGATGCTTAACAAATTTAATTAAGCAATAGAGCTGATTAAATGTTGAAAAATGTAATAGGAAAACTGTTTGTTCTCATAAGAGACGATCTCTTTGCCCAGACCTAATCGTTTAATTTGTGTTTAGATTCTATTGTCATTAAGTGTAAATGGAATATTTGAGAGCGCAGCTAATTAATGGGTTCTTATTATGAAACAAGTGCATCCTGTTTGTCGCAGACTTCGTTTAATGCTGATTTGTTAACTAAACGGAAAAGTATCTTCAACAGCGTATGCTGTGCTACACTGCGGGTATTTGTTTAACTTTCTACTGTTGTGCGCTAGCCCGCATGCAGACAAGTTAAATGCAGTTGCAGCGGTAAACAACATCAGCCACATCCACGCGCACACATAGCATACATTTTCGGGCTCCTTTTTTGTTACACTGTCTTTTGGCCAGCTGGCCAGAAGCGCGAGCGGAACACAAGGCAGCGGAGCACTTGTCTGGCGAACGTTGTCGAAAAATTAGCGATTCAATGAAATGGGATTTTAAATGGCTGCAAACTTTTTAATGCGTCTACCGGCGTCCTGCGCGTCGTCGTCCTCGACATGTTTTAGTTTTTGTGTCTGGGGCGGCGCCACGGCCGGGTGCGCGACCCAGGACGCCGGCAAAGTTGCTGTAACGCGAGTTTTTGCCACTTGCAGTTGCCAGTTGCAGCCGCCGCAAAAGTTTTTAAATTATGCGCACATTTGCCGCGCCTCGTTGGTGTTGCTGCTGTTGCTGCTGCTGGTGCTACTGCTGCTACTCTTGCCTCTGTTTCTGTTTCTGTTTCTGTTGCCATGCTCTGGCTCTTGTTGCTGCTCGTTGGCCGCGCCGGAAATGGTCTTTGGCCGAAAGTGTTACACGCAGCGTGCAGCCGGACGGATGGCGTGCGACAACATCCCAGAAGTTGGAGCTGGATGGGAGTTTGGCTACAACTCTGGGCTGCACTGCGGGTGAGGGAGGGGCTGTGCAAACAAGTTGCAAGCAGTTGTTGCGCTCCTTTGTCGAGCGGCAGAGGGTCGAGCGCAGACCGATGTGCGACGAGCAATTGCTTTGCTGTTGGAATTTATGTATTTTTCCCATATCAATTTAGTTATTTATTATTTTTCTTTGCACTTAATGAAGAAAGTTTCTAATTACAAAAATCTCGTTTGTAGGACACGCAGTGCAGCTTGCTCTATGTGCAGCGCACACCGAGCATCTGCTCGTTTCTGAGCCTCAGCGTGCCACTGCAGGATGATGGTGCTAGTGGC
Organism: Drosophila mettleri; assembly: GCA_035047625.1. Lineage (NCBI taxonomy): Eukaryota > Metazoa > Arthropoda > Insecta > Diptera > Drosophilidae > Drosophila > Drosophila mettleri. The sequence goes on from JAWNPI010000035.1 coordinate 2,601,575, forward strand.
GGCAGCAGCAGCAGCAGCAGTTCTATTACTACAACAACAAGTAGCACTACAACTAGCACGCATTCAACAACGCCCATGGGTAAGACAGAAGATGCAGCTACAACTGCAGCAACCACCGTAAAGGCAGCCATTGCTAGCCCAACGGCCTCCGTGGGCAGTAAGTGCAGCTAGCGAAGGTCTTTTGGCAGCATCTTTCATAGACATGCCTATTTACAGCCATACTGGGCATTATTCTGTCCGTGACGTTCTTTGTGGCGTGCACTGGAATGTTTGCCATTTCGCCGGCTCGAAGGCAGCGCGTGCGTAGACTCTTTCGGCGCAACAGCTCAGCGGTGCGATATTCCAGGGTAAAATATTATACTCGTCACAGCTTTTTTTGTTTTTGTCCTATCAACGATTCCATTGCAGGTGCAGTCCAACGAGGAAGCTAATCTGTTGCTTGAGCCAAATGGCGAGTTTACCGAGAGCGACGATGACATGTTACTTTAGAAGGCTAGCCCCAGGCAATAGGCTGTGCGTACCGCATACTGTTTGCTATAAACATTTAACCAAGTGAAAAATTAGAAAAACTATTTAGTTAAAAACAAAAAAAAAAGACATGAGAAGAAAGTTCAACACCAAAGACATAAAACGCAACTGATTGTGAATTAAAAACTGATAGGAGGCAAGTGATGAATTGCATTGATGGAAGCTATTCATATACTTAACATACTTATGTACAATATGTCTAAATGACAACGACAAACAAACAAATCCAAATTAATGGAACTATAATTGTATATGTCTAAACGATCTTATATATTTTATATACCTGCACTTCACATATGTAAAGGCAAAAACCCCGCAAGAGTCCTTTAGCTCTATCCCTATATACCACATAGTTTAATGCAGAGAATTGCTTGCGACAAATTCTTTGTAACTATTAAAGTATTTTTCAAGCATTATCATTTTTATTTATGGCTACACGTAATAATTTTAAGCCAAAGAATTATTTCTATATATTTCTTTTAAAATTCAAACTCTTTGGTTAAAGCATTAACAGAGATTTCTGTTTTTTGTTTCGTTTAGTTTTTTTCGTATTTTCGGGTGATACGCGACTTGGCGATATGTACTTAATGTTGTTGATTTATTTTCAAAATATTCTTTTTCGTTTCCTAGTTTTTTAAGTTGACTGTGTAACTCCCTCAATTTTAAATACCGATGTAACTATATGTACATCTATATATGCGCTGTATAAAAAGAATTTGAAAAATATAAGCAAATTAAATAAAAAGTAAATAAAGTTTCCTTTATTTAACAGGTAGGAAGTGCTGAAAGTAAGTTCCATTTTAAGTATTGATAAATGCATGATTTGATAAATTTTTAAAATATATATTTTATTTATTGTATTTGTATACTTGACAGACTCGGGTACACAAATACATTAGATGATGTACATAATTTGTATGCATTCATTTTGTATAAGTAAATGAGTTTGTCTGCAATAAATTTGTAGGTACCTTAGGCAATACAGAGACGTGACATAGCTACTTATGTTTTATATTCATTAATTCTAATTACAATATATTTAACATACCATTAATGCGTTTAATGAATTTCTTACTAAGTATATTATTCAAATGTGGAAATGAAGAAATATGTATATGGGTCGGTTCGATAAAGTGATGTACGATGTACGATCTAAATATGTGAGATATGCCGTGTATGAAGGGCATTTTTGAGTACTCAAGCTAATAGCTTAATGATGAATATATCTTTATACGTATTTATGTAGTTTAAGTGAGATTTTTTTGGTGGACTATAAAAACTTTTCCATTCGCTTTATGTACAATCTTGATTTGCTTTCGTGTGCTTTCAATAAACTTAGCTATGCATGAACAATAAAAATATGTATATGTATTAAGAATATTTTGGAATTTGAAGCTGTTTTTCTGTTATTTTGATCGTTTTTGTTTTTGTTGTTTTTAAATTACATTCAGTACACGGCATAGTTTATATGCTACTATTTGGATACGTCATATGTATGTATGCTGTATATTGTACGTGCATTAATTTATAGCTTATTACAAATTATTCAGATTGTACAGAGAAATAAAGCTCAGTTTGATCAAGTGTTTAGTAAAACTAGAGATTCGCGCAAACAATACAGTTGTCTAAATCTTCAAAGTAAATAAAAAAAAAATTATAGTAAATATTTCGATTCTGAGCTTTCTGCAACTTTAACGTGCGTTCAACTTAGGCATAAAATTTACAATATCATAATTATATAATGTACAAAATAATGGGGTCTTAGTGTGCTTAACTTACATTTACATAACTCTAAACAGAATGATAAGCTCTCAAATAGCTTAAGTTTTGCACTTATCCAAAATGTAATTTACTTTTGCTTTTTCATTTTTCCATTTCTTCTTCTTTCATTTTTTTTTGTGTATGTCAACAAAGGCCACGGGAAGTTTTGAAAATTGAGAATTTTCACCAATTTTGTGCATTGGATTTACCAGCAGCGGGTGCAATATTTTCATTTTTCTCTTTTGTAAAATTATTCTAGAGAATTGAACTAGACCAAATGACACAGACACAGATGCACGCACACACATACACGCAAACACACAGACACGCCACACATACATACACATGCCCACAGATATCAATTTGAGTTGGCTACAAGAATGTTGTTGCTTAGGCATTGTTTTCATTTTATACATTCAGCTGATCGGAATCGGAATTGGTCGTAGCGTAAGGATTGAATGCCTCAGTTAAACAGGAGCTCCTCCTCGTCGGGCTCCACATTGCGCCATTTCTATACGTCACTCTGCTTGGCATTTGTATTGATAATGAAGGCGCCATTGATGTGACCGTTGCCGTGATGTGCCTTGCCGTTCGGCGCATACAAATTCGTCAGGCCATTCTTGCCATTGGCAATCATGATGGCTGTGTGCGGGGTGCCGCCGTTCAGCTGTGCCACCAGCGGATTTTTGGTGGTATCGCCGGGCGGCGTTGTCAGGGGCGGCGTCACGGGCGATGGCTTAATTAGCTCTAGCTTATCATCTGTGGAGCCTTTGAGCGCCGACTTGATCAGGGCCCCGTTGCCCACATTGCCAATGGGTGCCCGATGCGGCAGTGCGTAGCGCAGCTTATCCCAGAACCAGGGATCGCCCCACTTCAGGTAGGTGTTCATTCTCAGATACGCCTTCATTTCGTCGTCCAGCTGCTCAATGTCACCAATGTCCGAGTAGATGATCACAATTACACGCGAGCGTCCCTCATTTAACGCCGCTCGATGCGCCGCACGGAACTCCATGCGCGCCCAGTCGGACTTAATGAAGTTCGGACTGAGAACGATGATGGTACGACGCGAGTCGGCGACGGAGCGCACAATATTCTCGGGTATGAAGCCACCCACCAGCCAGTCGCGCACGTGTACGCATAGCGTGAACTTTTGTGGACCGTGCTCCAGTTGCGGCACCAGATGCTTCTCCACGAAGCTCTGATCCTTGTGCGAATACGAAATGAACGCGTCGAATTTCTTGTCCTTGTCCAGTTCCTCTTCGGTGACGAACCACATGCACAGATTGTGCGCGTACAACCAGATCTTGATCTCCTGCTGGTACTTGTAGTAGAGAGCAGCGCTGATGCCCACCAGGAAGCCAGCCAGCGAGATCACCACAATCACAGCGATGAACAGACTCCTGGGCCGGGGGCAAATATCGTTGATATTCAGCTCCATGAGGGGCGTCGGCATCTCCGCATCGATGCAGAACATCTCCGTGTAGTCCGGAATACGCTCGTATTTCTTTTGAGTGAAGAGCAACAGTTCCCTGGCCTCGCAGTTGCACACCCACGGGTTCTGTGACAGTCGTAGCATCGTGCTGTCCATCGTGCTGTTCAGATAGCTGAGCAGCGTTGAGTTGAGCACCTGCAGATGGTTGCGACGCACATCCAAGTACTTCAGGTTTCTGGGCAATTGGCTCACGTCCAGCTGGGTGAGATTATTGCCCGCCGCATGCAAACTGGTCACATTCTCGTAGCCGGGCGAATTGTTGGTCGGCAGCTTGAGCAACGTATTGTTTTCCACATACAGCTCCATTTCGCGCAGATTCTGGGGTAGGCGTGGCAGCTTGGGTACCTTGGTCAGTTCGCTATTGGAGCAGTTGATAATAAGCGTCGCGTCGAAGGTGCGCACCAGGCAATCGCAGCCGCGTGGACAGCGTCGCTCAGCTGGATCTTCGGCTTGGTCGAAATTGCAAACCAATTCCCGAGGATGTACGGAGCGCATTGGGCGCTCTGCCAAGGCACTTGGCGCCTGGCAATTCAACCGGTCTGTGTCTGTGACCAAATTCTTGGCATAGTCTGGCTGAATATCGCCGCGCACCACTTGCAGGAAGCGCAGAAGGGTGCAATCACAGACAAGAGGGTTGTCATTGAGATCCACTCTCACCGACTTTACCCCGTGCACCAGTCGCTGCCCCTGGTCGATTGGCGGGAAATCTGCCCCCTTGTAGAAGTGCACAGTGATGATTTTGTTGTGGGTCATATTGATGGTCAGATCGAAGGCGGACACAAAGTCCAGATCGGAGTACTCCAGCCAGGTAAAGTTGTTATAGCTCAGGTCAATCTCCTGCAGCTCGCGCATCGCATATTTCCAGTCGCTAAAGATGACCATGAGCGAATTGTTGCGCAAATTAAGAGTCGTCAGATTCCTGAGATGTGCAAACGGCGAGCTCAGATCCCCGTCCACACCGCGCGCCGTCATATACTCATGCAAATTGATGTGGTTGTTGGCCATATTCAGTTGACGCAACAAAACGTTCGAGGCGAACGCCTGCGGTTGTATGCTCACAAGATGATTATCGTTCATGCGAAGGCTCTTCAGATTCACCAGTTTGCTGAAGAGTTTACTGCGAGGGCGAGATGACACAAAAGAGGCAATGAGAAATGTGCTTGGGACAAGCATAAACTACATGGAAACATGGAAATTGATTGGGGCGCTCAAGCTTACCTGGAGATGTCAGTGAGTCGATTTTCAGCAAGATTTAGGTTTTCCAACTGGGACAAGTGACTGAAGATGCCGTCGGGCAGATGGGTCAAACGATTCTTGTGCAAGTCCAGAGTCACCAATTTCACCTGATGCTCCAGCAACTTGGCGGGCAGCGTCGTCAAGAGGTTGTCCATCAGCGAAATGTCCGTGAGGTTCATTGAGTTCTCAATGAGATCTGCAGAGATCGATTCCAGTTCGCAGCGCAGATATAGCGTCCGCAACTTGGGCAGATTGGCGAAGAGGCGCGCGGGGAGCGTGGGCAGCGGCACACGATTGTTTTGCAGCTTCACTTGCTCCAGCTTCTGGTTGTGCTCGAAGAGGCCCTCGGGCAGCGAGCGGAAGCTGTTGCCATTCAAATTGATCTCAGTCACATTGGTGAGCAGCGCAAAGACATCCGGCCGCAGCTCAACAATGCCATTGTTATGCAGATCGACATCCTTGACGGAGATGGCGCCCTCGAAGTCGTGCTTGCTGAGATTGTGCAGCTGATTGCTCCACAGGTTCAAGTGCAGCAGCTTGTGCAGATTATGGAAGAGACCGCGCGGCAACTGCTTCAGATTGTTGCTGCCCAGTTCGAGGAACTGCAAGTTCTCCATGTTGGACAGCAGCTGTGCTGGCAGCTCGCCCAAGTTGGCGGCCCGCATGTCCAGCCAGCTCAGATGATGCATATCGCGCAGAAAGTCCTCGGGAATGTGAGGTAGACGGCGTGCCGCGAAACGCAGTCGCTGCAGATTCTGTAGACGATCCAGGTGCTTGCGCGTCACATTCATGCCCAAATCGTTGCCCTCAAAGATCAGCACTTTGGTGTTGTTGATGCCCAGATGGTCCATGATGCCCGCTATGGGTGTGTGATACGGCAGCGGGCAGCGTCTGATCTGTACCATGTCAATGTTGCCGATGTTCAGCCGCGGCATCTGCTTGTACTCGGAGGCATCCGTGAGATTACACTCGATCTGGACCGTGTAGCCAGGGCGTATGGTGATCTTAAACTTGGGATTGTAGCTGTTGCCGGGACAGTTGAGCTCATACTCGGACAGGGATGGCGCGCACTCGCACGATGATATGGTCAGATCTCGGCAATCGTCGCGTCCAAACACGGCCACGCCCACTTGCCAGTTGAGCGCCTGGAGAAACACCACCAGCAGCAACGGCGGCGCTGCTGCGCTTACGGCTCGCATTCTGTTCGTATTTGTGTGTCTTGTGCTCCACACGCTGTAAATGGAATAAACAAATTTTATTTATTTATTTTATGCACTTGAAATTTCATTTAAATAAACAAAAGCAATCGAATTAAATTTAATGAAAGTCCACAGAATTTTCTTGGCTTGAGCCAAATTTATTGCTTTATCAGCAGAACCCATTATTTCAGGCACAAGTTTTTCCTTGGCCTCAAAAAGTTTTTGTCTTGAAATGGAGATTGTAATTATACATCATGACATTCGACAAACTTTTAATGAAAACTATTTAAATACGCTTGCTCTTAACAAATTACAAGAAATTTAGGTTTTAAAGAGAGTAAGACCTCAATTGAATTGTGCAATATGATGGATGGGCTGATGGTTGTAAGCGACAAGTGGAGCAACAGCTGGCGGGAAAAAGGAAAATTATTACTTCAATACTCCACAAAGGAGAGAACCAATGTAGCGGTCAAAGAAGTTCATGTGAAGCTGGGCTGGGTGGCCAATAGCAGCTCCATTCATCTCGTGTAGCTCCACTCACTGCCCTCACTATCTCTTTTGGACACTCTGTTGCATTGCATGTCTCACAGAGCAGCCAGCCAAAAGGTTTGCATCCTTTGAAAAGCGGGATGAAAGTCGTCACTTCCTGGCCCCTGGCCGGGTTCCACGAGTGCTGCGTGGCAATTCTGTGGTGTAATTACGGTCAGGTAGTGTATAAAATGTTGTAAAATTTTGCAGGCTTTTATTTCTTTGGGATCCCATGTGGACGACGTGCACTTTATGGGCTTTATGCGTTTAATGAATTTGTCATGCAGTCGAGTCGAGTCGAGGGTGTCGTTAAAGCTTTAAACGAATTTGAGGCGTCCGACAGACGTTGCTCCTGCTGACAATTAAATTGTGCCATTAGTCAGATTTTTGAAATGGAATTCAATTAAAACTTTGTGCCGGCCCTTTTGAGCAGCTCGCTCGCAGTTAGCTGCATCTCGGATTTCTAGCCGACGCTTTCGGGGCTGATGGCATAATTTCGTTGCCTCTGACAGCTGCTTTTGAATGAAATTTTGATAAGCCAATTAAATTATGCGCCCCATAATTGAATTCTCATTTTGTTGTTGACTTTTTACTGGCAGTCGGCACCCGCTCCGGGCGATCAATTTACCGGCCATTTGCTTTTAATTAGCCTACAACAATGATGAAATTTTCCCTGCCGCCTCGGGCAATGTAAATAATTATAATTACAATTATCGAATTTTCCGTTTGCGAATGCATTTTCAACGCTTTTCGATATTCATGAATTAAATTAAATATTTTAAACGTTCAGCTCAAAGTGTAATTTCAACTTGTTCCCATTTCACATATTTATATTCATAAATATTTCCCAAAAGTTTGTTTTTGTTTTCTTTGCTACGCTGAGTGAACTGTGCTTAATGCTTTTAGCCAATTATCCATTCGTTTCGGTATTACGGCTGGCCGTGCTGGCTTAAGTATTAATCGGATGAGGTTGGTCTAAGCAACTATTTATCTGCTAAGCCATTGGACAGAAGCGTTAACACGAAGCGTGTGCATTGTGTACACAATACGCCGTATGGCCAATTGCAGTGTCCAAGCGTCGCCTGCCACAATCCATTTAAATCTCAGCACCACCTGACTGTGGCATCGCCCTGGCTGGGGGATTATGCGAATGTACTTAGATACGTATATATGTATATATGCCCGGGGCTCGGGGCTGGATAAGCGGCTTCTGTTCCCAACTATTTGTGCAGCCAACTTCAATTTCGCATAAAACTTTAAGCACTTTTTGCCCGCTGGCGGCCAAGTTAACCGAGTCGAAATAACATCGTGTGCCCATCTGCCCCCGTCTCCGCAGCCAAGTCGCTAAACTTGCCTCTGTGTTGGCTTTTAAATTCGGCCTGGCTTATCTAAACAGGCGCTGCTGGCCACACCGCGCGGCCAGTTTCTTTTGTTGCTGTTGCTGTTATTGTTGCCAAGATCTTAAACATTTATATTCACTTAGGAAAATTACTTTTAGCTTTTATGCTACGCTGCCCATGTAAATAGCCGGCGCAGCTAGCGCCGCTACACAGGCTGATGTTTTCTTGCATTGATATGCTTCAGCGTTTGCTTTCCTGCAATCTAACCTGGGCGTATTCTTGTTGACAATTTACAGAAAACGCTCAGTCGATTGGCGGCACGGTGAGCCTGGCCAAATAACTTTGCTAAAAGCGGAACGGCAACAACAACGTGGATGATGCTTAATGAGGCCTGAGCTAAGCAATTTGTGTGTGTATGTGTGCCGGTGCGCCATACTTTGTGAATGTGCGAGATATAGATAGGAAATAAAAGCCGACTTTCAGGCTGCCAATTAAGTTGGCCTCGTTTGCAGACTGCAGACGGTAGCCTACCCCATCGGCACCTCATTTGATCCTGGCTGGCAATTAAAAATAATTGTTAATTTTAAACGTTACACCACATACACGCTCGCATGGCACACACACACACATCACATATAGAAAATTATAAAGTCATATGGGCGGATAGGTTGTTTTCTTCCTTCTGCTCGCATTTGTCTGTTTTAATTAGACGCTTCCCCGGCAGCCCGCCCGCAGCCCCACTGGCAGTTCGAGTCGTTAATAAAGGTTAACGAAGTTTTGCCAACGCGCAGATTTCTCACACATTTCTACACACACTCACACACACACACACACACACACACACATCTACGTGCGCACACACGTCTTGCCATGTTGATATTCTAGCTAGAGTGCGCATTTTTGCACTCACGTGCTCTTTTCCGGTATGTAACGGTACTAAATTCATTAGGCACACTAAATTACAACCGCAGCGCATGATGCGGGAGAGGGCGAGGGTAGCTCGAAGGACCAGAGCCAGTCAGAGTTGAGTTGAGTCGAGTTGAGCCGAGTTGAGGCAGGGCGGGGCAGGGCGTCGTGCCAGGTGATGCCAGGTCTTCTACAGACTTGGATTTTTATTGCCGACGCTCAACAAAGCGCTTCAATGTATGTCGGCACATATGTATGTATGGGTGTGTGTCTGTGTGTGCTTGCTATTAAATAGTCACGCCGCCCGCAGCGCGCTTTGGAAAATTGGCTTTCGCATGCCTGCGGCGCGCTTTATTACTGCAAGCAAAATTATCAACAAGAGCAATAAGTGAGAAAGTGTTTGCCTTAGCCTTGCTCGACTACCAAATACCATGTAAATAAGGAAAAATAACAACAAATATTTAGAATTACATCCCATTTAAATCATTTAAATTCAGGTCTTGTTTCAACATTTCTATTACAATAATATTAATGGACTGTATAAATATTTGCTGGCATGAATTTGATGCAATCCCCACAATTTTCTAATGCGCCACCTTTAATACCTTTTGTAGTCTTTTTTGTAATCTCCATGAGTATAGGGTATAGGAAAAACAATTTCAGGCATGCGATTTAATGCTTAAATTTCTTAATGCCTGACAGTTGGATTAAGGCAAAGTGTTTTAATGCCTTCGCCTTTTAATGACGTTGACATTTCCATTTCTGTGCGCTCGCGCGCTTCACTGAATTTTCCAATTTTCCAATTTCTTGTCATGCTGTACAGCCCCTACTCCCACTAGTCTGCTTCTTCTTGCTCCCCTCCCCGCCAATAAGTATGCTACAGAAATTGTGAGGCGGCGGCTGACGCAAACGTATTCATCAATCAACTTGACTAATTACCGCAATTGTTGGCGAGCACAGCGCAGCCACTGTGCAGCTTGCTAAAGCATTGTTGACACGCCCACTCACACACCCATACACAGTAAGAAACAATAACAACAACAGCAGCAAATAAACTACAAGCTGTTTAATAATTTCTTATTAAAAAATTTCGAACGGCAAAACCTATAAAACACTTTTACAAGTTGGTACGCACACCCACACACACACACACTCACACACTCACACACTCACATGTGAGCTTCCCGTTGCCCATAGTGGTGGCAAGTTTCCAGTTGCTGGCCAACTGCACGATGTTAGCTTGTGGTTTCGTATCTTATAGTTGGCACAGTCAATGTTTTGCTATATGTATGTGTGTGTGGGCGTGTGTCTAGCCAAAAGATTTCAATACTTGCAAAACTTTAGCAAGTTGTGAGCCAATGTTTATGGTGCCCAACGTGGTTTACAACGTTTCTCCAGCAAACACATGCCCAAAACTGTGTACACAGAAGTGCCAAACTGGCAGCTGGGACATGTTTACATATACATATACACAACATACACATACATATATATATATATACACACATGCTCAGCACTGAGCCGGGGATTGAGGTGCGGCTGGACGATTCAAAAGCATAAGTACTCGTACGAACAGATGCGAATAGCTTACTGAAGCGCTGAGCAAATAGCTGTGTTGCTTATTGCGTTTGGGTTGCACGCGTTGATGCAACTTTCGATATTGGCAAATACTCGAACGATTGATTTTGCTGCCACTGTGAGCTACGCAGAAGGCACCCAAGGCAAGGACGAGCTTATTTATGTACATATGTAGAGCTTATATTGCACAAGGCGTTTTAAGCATTATTCGCAAACATTCAACTGCATAACTAAAAGTTACTATTTAAACGGAGTGCTTAAAGCCTTAAGTTTGGAGACGAAAAATGCATATGAAATTTAATATATAAACTAAAAGAAATATTTAGTAAGCCTATATGTATTTCTTAATACATTCTTATATATCATACTTAAATGTTTAATTTTCATTATTTATTATTAATCAATATGAAATACTGAGCGCAGCATCTGGCTAATACATAATCTAATTAGATGCATTGGAAAATTCCATGAAGGACTGAAAGCTATGATAATAATTAATTAAGATAATTTTGTGTTTGCAGCATAGCTTCTGCTTGTGAGTACAAGAATTCTTTCACAACAGATTTACATCTAACAACATTAAGTTAATTCCTGCCCAAGGCATTTAGCTGTTTAGAGTATTCATTAACATATACCGTATATATTAATGCTGAAATTTGCTTTCATTTACATTCAAAATTCGAAAATTATCGACTTGTTCTCAGCTACTTCAGATGCTCTTACTACTGCTCCTACTCATTACGCTGTAACGCCTCTACGGGCATGTACACTTAAGTCTGATGCAGTTTGGCGAAGCGTTCATGCGGAATAGAGAGAGAGAGAGAAAGAGAGAGAGAGAGAGAGAAAATGGAAGGAAGAGCGTGAGAGAGAGAGAGAGATAGAGTTATCATATACACAACTTTAAAGTGAAATAGAAAAGAGATCAAAATCTAATTCAATTCAATTTATATCTTTACTCTTTTAAGAAGAGATGCACTATGTTTTTTTTTTTTATTATTAATATTAACATTATTATTATTATGATTTATCATGGGGCTGTTGCTTAGCTTTGGCTGTGCTCATATTTTGAGTAGTTTTTCTTATAATTATTTGAGCTGTGCCAGTTGCTAATGAGATATGCAACTCCATTGTGTTTACCAGGCGTCTAATGAGCTGTGCAGCGCCAGAGCCCAACTTCAAAGAGCCAGCGACAAAGCCATGTGATAGACGCTCATTACTTTAACCAGCTGCACACACACACACTAACACACACAAACATTGAGAGAGTGGGAGGGAGTGCAAGAAAAACTTGCGCTGAACGTCAAAGACGGCAGCAAAAGTTTAAGTTGCATGCAGCTAAGGCTAAGCAGATGCAAGAAAATGGGGTTAAGACTCGATTTGCGAATGCTTTGCTACGAGGGCAGCGCTCGAAAGGCAGCGCATTGTCTTAGAAAAGAAAGAAAATAATAAAATGACAGAGATTCACCGGCTTTGTTTTTGCTCGGGGCATATATATATTTTTGGAGGCAGAGGCAGCGCGAAGAGTCAGCAAGTGAACGGCTTTGTAATGCCATTTGTCTGTTAATCATGTTGTCGTCTATAAGTTTCTGCCAAGTTTTTGCATAATGCGCTCGTGCCCAGGACAAATGAAAGAACTTGTTGAGCCTGAACTTTAAGCGTAGCCCAAGAGCAAAGAGCTGCCTGTAGAAAAGAAGCGCTTGGCACAGGCTCCACACTTTTGTCCCGTCTGCGTGACGCATTTAGGTTTAATGGGCATCCATTGTTGTGCCGCCAGTTGACGTTTTTATTATTATTATTTTTGCTGCCTTTATTGTTGTTGTTGTTGTTGTTGTTATTATTTTTGTCCGCAACGCGGTTGACTCTGACCAGAGCTCATGCCACGCCGCTGTCTACTTATTTACTCAGCTCAGCACGAAGCAGAGTCACTCAAATGGACACTTTGCGGTCGAATTGTCTAGCGCCCTTGCCACACTGCGCCCAACTCGCGCCTCATCCTCGTTGCTTCCTGTTCACGCACTACCTAAGTTGCCTGCCGCCTGTCGTTTAGCTTGTTTAGTTTTGGAGGCAGCGCAAACATTTAACGACAACGAAATTGATTTCCACTTCTAAGGTACCGACTAACCAACCACTCAGCACTCAAGTGCAGCGCAACTTGTTGGCTACAAAAGTTTCAGCTCTGTCCAACTTTCGGGTAAGCATACGCTTACAGCATCTTTTGATTAGAGTAATTTTTAGATACAGTTGAGAACTTTTCAGCAACTTTAATTGAACTCTTCCAAATCTTATTGATTGTGCTCTAAGCTGGCTCAAAGTCGCTCGACAGCACAGAAACAATATTGAAAACTATAGATAATATGTGCTCTAATGATTTATTTTCCAGTTAAGCTCCAGTGGCTGTGTAAGGGAGTGAACCGTCTTGGCTGCGCCAGCGAATGCAATTGGATTATCGATGATTCTTTGAATTGTTTAATATTATCTTTTATGGCTGCGAGCTCATAGTTTTCGCTATGCTTCACAACAATTCAAGCTGAGTCCACCAACTCTCCGTCGCCAGCTTGGCATTTCCTTAAGCGTTGGCTGGTCAGTCACTGGCCATTTAATCGAGCCACTCCCAGTCTAAGAACGTTTCCTCTTATCAACTCTCTCGCTGCTGTTAAGCAGCTTAACGCTCGTAAATTTATGTGCAACTGCCACAGACACAGACACACACACACACACACACACACACACATATATACACATCCACATACGCACACGCACGAGCCGAGTCATTCACATAAATAAACAACTTGAAGCTGGCAGCAAAATAGAAATAGAAATAAAGTAATAGACCTGCAGAGTGGCTGAGTCTGTCCGTCCAGTGCTCCTTTGGCCAAATGAAAATGTCGCCCATTGCCTAGCATAGTTTATTATGCAAGTGTAGCCACGCCGAAGGCAATGGCAGTGGCAGTGGCAGTGGCAGTGGCTCTTCTGCGCGTATTGTAAATAATACAGCATAATGCCAACCTGCCAAGAAGTGTGGCCGAGGCCAAGTTGGCTTGATTGCCAGGGGACTCCGCACCGCCACGCAACGCAACCGAACGCACTGCGCGTACTCTTCAATTACGAATGCCAGCAGCAGCGAAGGCAAGACGATGACAACGATGAGGACTTTGCCAACGCCGCCTCTGGGTGTAGCGCTGTCTTCAATCTTCAGGGACTGGTTCTACAACTACTTAATTCTGTCGTGGCCACAGAACTCAGACAGCAAGCTCTGCGCATTGCGCACTCAGCTGCCAGAGCGCGTTCTCTGCGCGCTTTTATCTTTTGATTAGTTTTGTGTTTATTCTCGAATACCCTGTAATATTTAATATTTGCATTGTGTAAAGAAAATATTAAGCAAGTCAGCTAAGCATTAATTGCATTCCTATTTAGGTCGCTTGACGCTTTTGCAATTTTCTCGTTAATACTCAAAATAGAAAGCATCTAATAGTCGCATACACTCTGTGTCTGCAGTACATGCTCCGTTTGTCTCTTTTGTCTGCCATTGTTCTTTGTCCATTGTCCGTTGTCCGTTGTCCGGCCCTCATAATTTGCGCTTTGTTTTATTGCACGAGTTGCATGCTGTTTAATTCGCGGGTCCACAGCTCCAGGCTTATTGTTTCATGCTATACATACATATCTAAGCAGATATATATGGATGTGTATGTATGGCTATGGCTCTTATTTATTTTGAAATTTGAGTCACGTTTAAAGTTTTGCGTTCTCTGCCCAGCATTGGGACCATAAATGGCTTTGGCTAACTGCAGCGCATCTTCCTTGAAAGTCTCTCGGTCCCATTTATGGCGCTAATTGTGCGCATTTTGTTGCGCTTGTTATTTACAAATGCACACGATTTTCTGGCTAGTAGCAACTTGGCTAAGTGCACCAATCGCACTGAAGCTGGTAACTGATTCAGTCTTTATTTTGGCAGTTGTTAACAGCCGTTCAGATTTTTGGGCAATCGCCAAAGCCAATGGCGATTTAATTGCTCCGCTTCAGCTTGGATTTGTTTAAGCTTGATTTAATGAAATGCCTTAAATAATTAAGCAGCTTTATTTCCAAAACAAAACCAATAAGACAAAAGCACTTAACATGAAGTGTAATAAAAAGCGAAAGCAAATGAAACGAAAACACTTTTCATGCATTGCAATACCCTGTAACTGTAACCTGAGCAGAAATGAAGTAGCTTCATTTGAAAGAGACTTACAATATTGGTTAAATTTTAGCTTAATATTAATAAATTCTTTGGCTATCTAAAGTATGCTTAGCCTTTCTCTAGGGTATGTTTTGGTCAATACATAAATATTCGACTCAATGATGTAATATTTTAAATGCCAATATTATGGAATATTTATGAGATGCCTTGGATCAAATGTGCATATTTGCGCTGATTGCGCCCTGCGGCGGATGTGTAAGCGTTGGTCAGACACAGACACAGACACAAACACACACACACACACACACACACACACACAGATTCACGCCCACACATGCATGTACACAAGTATATGTGAATGGCAGCCGCTTCCGGCTATTTATATTCCACTAACGCCATCCAGCGCAGCGAATCACTTGTCGATTGTAGGCGTGTCATTGGGGGAGCGGTAAAATCAATGCAAATTAAAATAAAAGTAAACGGAACAAAACCAATTTTTTCATAAAGAAGTTTGTTTGGCCAAAAAACTGCATGTGAATCGCTCGCAAAGGATTTTTTTGGGCTCAATCAATAATTGTTGAAATGCATTAATATTGCCGTGCCACAGCCTCATATATATATATGTATATACATTTGTATATTTGCCAGTGTTGAAATGTGAGCTGCGCATTTATATAGACATTAAAATTTATCATTGATGGGGCTGGACTGCTGCTTCACATATCGCCGCATGGAAGCAGTGGCGATAAATAAAGATTAAAATCTCTGAAATGTGCACAAAAGTGGCTGGCACTTCATTTCAATTTATGTATTTATACTCTATAGCTTGCCATAAATGGATGACACATACGCACATGCAAGCACTCGCACACACACACACACACACACACAGGCAGACACAATAAATCAAAAATCTGTGCATACTTTTTTGGGCCGTTGAATCGGCCCTGTTTCAATTGCAAATAATTTAAGCGGCCAACTTCCAGAGTCACTCAAAAAATGTAAGAAAAAAAAGGAAACACAAACCATAAAAAGAGGAAAACAATAATGAAATTTAAAATTGTACTGCCAGTGACATTGTGTATACGCACTGTGGCGCGCGTATTGAAATTCACAGCGTGCGCTGTGATTTCGTTTTGGTGTATTTCTTTTTGTACACACTTTGCCACGCTTTTCCGCCTTATTTTTTATAGCCATTAAATCAAAGTACAAATAAAAGAAAGTAAATAAAAAGAAGTTATAACCTCGCAGGCAGAGACCCCGGGGCCAAGCAAGTGTTATATAGCCTGCGGGCTCAAATGAAATGCTGAAATGTTACCATAAAATTGCGAAAATTCGTAAAGTGCACTTTACGCGCAACGCTTGACAGGCGAACACCGAATACCAAACAGCGACAGCAACACAAATATCCAATGCAATAAAAGAAAATGTATTGACGAGCGAAAAACTATTTTCAGAAAAATTGTGAAAGCTTACATTTTGCTGCGATAATTATGTAAAATATATACTATTTTCTATAATGGTCTAGAGGCGTGTGAATGCCAAAACTAAATTTCAGCTGGAAATATTTTGCTATGCTGCTCCTTAATTATATAATACAGTTATGCGCCACCACGCAGCAGCATGCGCCCACATCCAGTAGGCTAAGGCCTTTTAATTACATTTTAATATTTGTAACCAGAGTTAGAAAAAACTGAAAACTCAAAATTGCAATGGCGTCATAATTGCACACACACACATATATATATATATATATATATATATATATATATATATATATATATATATATATATATATATATATATATATATATATATATATTAGGTATATATATATATTTTTTTAGGTATATATATAGCACACAATTTGCCCTAATTGGTTGCCACAAAATGTTGGAAGCCAAGCGGCAGTTGCTCGCTTCGCTGCCTTCTGCCAGCGCTAAATATTTGACAGCCAACTGAAAATATGTAATTTGTGTTTATTTTCCAGCAAAACGCATATAATTTTCAAAATAGTATTATAAAATGCCATAAGCACACAGACCCAAACCCAAACCCAAACCCAAACCCACACCCATTGCACACAGTTAGACATAAACATAATTCACATGTGCTAAGCATTTCAGTTGCAGGATTCCGGCTATTGCTCCTGTTGCCAACAACAGTTGCATTAATTAGTTGTTCCCACCCACCGGGTGGCGAGTGGGCGTGGCTGTCAGTGCGGCTCGCCGTTGCGTGTTGAAACTATTTCATATGCAAATGTAAATTTAATGAGTCGTTGAAGCTGATGTCCCAGCGCATGGGTGTTAATTCTATCTGTGCATGTGTCCGGGTGAGCGCATATTTAATGGCAAATATTTTGTTAATTTTTAATTTTAATTGCAGCTGCTTGTTTTTAATATTTGCATAATTTCGCATAGACATCAGCCCACCCACGCACAGTCGGCAATTAAATTATTGCATTCAGTGCCCCACCGTAGCTGGTTAATATACCATGTCAATATCTATTCATGTATCAGTGCAAAAACCAATGTGGCGAACAGCATTTAAATGCACATTTTATTGTGCATAAATGGCGAAATGTAATTATTTATGCAATAAATGTGTCTACAATCAAATGAAATGCAATAATTGTTGAAGTTTCATCGATTAATTTGACGCCAAAGGGAATGAAAAATGCAATTTTATGTAGAACTAAATCCGAAACGTTTTTTTTATCCTAGTGAAATTCAATTAAGTGAGACTCCTTTGCGGAGCGATAGCCACCACACTAATACACATACTCAATAGCAACATGCGTACTCACACACACTCCCGCATGCCGACCAATCGTTCAAATACCTTTGAAGCTTTCAAATATTATTGCTCTTACCGGAGATACTCTGCCGAAGTAGCTGATGTCTGGCAGTTGAAATCATTTTGTTTTTCAGAAATTAATTTGCATATTTTCTGATATATTTTTTCACTGAACGACAGGGCATTTACTGTACAGGGTGTTTACTAGTCGTACGTTGATTATTTTTTTTCATCGCTCGTGCTTTTGCAGGCCTTGTTCAAATTTAATTAAATTCTTCAGCTCTTTGAGCCGCAGGATCGCACTTGACGAATAATTTGTCTAGCACTTGAGTGTTTTTTATTTCGGTCTGTTTGTTTGTTTTTTTTTTTTAGTGCACTGTGTTGCTTTTGGGACACAAACGTACGCAGTGTGTGTGTGGACCTTGCCAAAGTATATAAATTGTTGTGCAAGTTTATCTCAGAGCTGCAGCAAAGGGAAAGAATTATTTTTGTTCGTGCATTTTTGCCAGTAACACAAACAGACACACACAAACGCAAACACATATACGTACGAGCTGCCTGGTTGCATATGACAAAAATAAAAATAAATAAATATATATATATAAATATAGATATATAAATATAAATATATATATATATATATATATAGGCTTAAGAGCGTATGTGCGTGCGTGACAGTGAGTGATAAAAGTTATGTGCTCTTTGGGGTATTCATTGCCTCATGATATTCACAATTTCATACTTTATACTTATTTAATTAAAGTCGGACAGGTCACTCTTTTATGGCAATTAAAATAAATGGAATTTAAATTTTCATATAGCTATCCTGCTTCTCATCTCTTTTTACCTATTGAGGGCTAACTTCATTTTGCATAATTTAAGCTTTAAAATAATTTTATAAAATTGGTTTTTATGCTTAGCTCACGGAAAGCTATTAAAATATTACATTTTATTATTAATTCACCTGCTCATATTTATTTTTTTATATTTATGTTTATTTTTATATCTTAATCTATTTTTTGCTTGTTATTTTAGCAGGCCCAATAACAAATGGTCGAATATTCATAAAATTTTAATATTGAAAAGGGATTTAATAATTATAGAATTTTATACATGCACATTAATATTTATTTAACTCACATTGTTTTTTCGTAGTTTGCGGAAAAATAAACCTTTTTTCTTCGTTGTTTTTGGCTTCTATTGAAGATTTTTGTGCATTTTAAATGTATTTTTAAGTAATTTCCTGAAAGAGAACGAGAATAGGAAATGTTAAAAATATGCAAAAATATATGAAGTCGCATGCGAGAGCTGGCAAGCGAATATATATACGAGAGAGATATGTAGTCTCTCTGGAGAATATGTAGATGAGCAATTTCTTATTAACATTTCAAATGAGAGACCGGAGAAAGAATGTCTGTTCTCAGCGACTTTTGAGCTTTGCCACTTTTGAGCCAGAAGTGGTTTGCTGCGGTTGTGAGTGTGTGTGTGTGAGTGTGTTTAATTCTAGCACTAATTATGTCATACATATGCAAAAGTGGCAAATAAGGCATCGCCCCGGCTACTCTGCTCAAGTGCGTGTACATGACACGCTCGTGTAAGCCACTTAAATTTTAACGCATACCTAATGTCTATTCATAAGTGTGTTGGTGTCTCTGTGTGTGTGTCTGAGGCTTAATTTAATTAAGGTCTCTGCATATTGCAGAGGGCTGCATGTGTAAAAAGCATTTGCAAGTCAAGTGCGTATGCAACACAGAGGCAGGCACCTCAAGCCAAGCCCCAATGAGAAAAAAGGCCGACTCAAAAGAGTTGGTGCTAAGCTTAAATATATTGTTATTAATTTAAGATAAACAATATTCATGCTTTTCAATTGTCTTGCAAATCAATCCGATTGTCGGTAAACTTGCACATAAATAACCCAACTCAATTAAAAGTATTTCCCTTAGTTGTTTGTTGTAATTCTATTTGTATTTTTGCATTTTAATTTGCAGCTCGAGTTTCGGTTGTGTTGTGCATTGTGCTGTGTTCGGCGAAACAATGCAAGAAAACTCTTTCAAATAAATAACAAATTTATCATCTCTCTTAGAGAGGCGAAAAGAGGTCAAGCTATGTAAAGTTTTGGGTTGTGCCTTGTTTGCAAATCCAATTTCGTCTGCTGCATCAATCTGAATATATATATTTTTTTAGGCTATTCATAAATATAAAATCAGCTTGGCCTTTGTTTATTTTGTTATTTATGTACATATAAATTGGAATGGCCAGCATTTTGTATGCTTTTTTACGCACACTTCGCCCAAAGTTGTTGTATTTACCCAAAGCAAAACTCTAATTGCTAGCCAGTTGAAAATTTATGATTTAGCATTGAGTAAGCAAGCTCAGAAGAAGTATATAATCCGACCCATTCAGCACTTAGTTGCTCCTAATACTAATGGCCAGTTTTAAGCTTAAAACATAAAACGAAACTAGAAACTGGAAACGAAACAAAACTAGAAACTTCAAGAAAAAACAACTGAAATAAAAAAAATCCACCTGTAATGATGCAGAGCCCGAGTCTAGCCGAGCCATCGATAATTGGTGCTATGCGTCTATGGATCTGCTAGTTCTGACGTTCTTTTAATACAATGCTGCGCCATTCATGCTGGCATTTACGTAGTTGCCACATCATGTTGCATGTTTACTCAAAATTAGAGTGTTTTAATGGAAAAAAATGCATTTTGTATAAGCTGTCTGCCGGCAACAGAACAAATGCCTGTATTCAAAGGCATATTTTCAGCAATTAATAAAGCCTGCCATACATAACAGTTCGTCTATGGACAGATAGACAGCAAGACATGTTATTATATACACACCATGTATTGTTTGTCTGTGTGTGTGTGTGTGTGTGTGTGTGTGTGTGTGTGTGTGTGTGTGTGTGTGTGTGTGTGTGTGTGTGTATGGCACCTGTTTGGTCTGTAAACCGCAGTCCATTGCTGCTGTTGCAGTCGCTGCTGCCTTTGTTGCCACATGATGTTGCAGCTCGAATTCAGCGATGCATGCAGCAACACCCGCCCACTTGGCCCCACCAATAGCTTGTCTGGCTGTCTTTCGCCCTGTCTGTTCTGTCAGCTCCCTTCGCATGCATTTTCATATTGAAAATCACTCAAGTGGCAGACCGACAACAACAGCCTCGTGTTTTGCGCGGCAATTTTGGTTCTTTAGCGCGAAACAAAAACCAGAAGAAAACAAGTAACTAAACTCTAGTCGAGACTGCTCGACTAAGAGATACCCTGAATCCATTGAGCTGTAATACCAATCATGAAAAGTTTCATTTATTCATTAATAGTAAACAACACATGCACACACACACACACACACAAACATATACATGCACGTAATATGCTCACTGCGCAGTTTTGCGGCTGCAGCAGAGGCTGTGCTATGGAAACTTTATTGTTTAATAACTTTTTTTCTCGATCTATGTTCTTAATGAAATTTTCGGGGCATGATTATGACATCTAAATGTACCTATTTGCCAAATTTCAAGTCTCTAGTATTTGATATACGTGAGTTATCGATTTTGTTGAATTGTGGGCGAAAGGGGCGTGGCATCAAAAATCCAAAAATGACAAAATGTGCGGATTCAATATAGCTATCAACCACAACTTAGTGCACGATTCTATCTTTAACGGTGTGCACGCCAGACCTCAAAAACAAAGCGATATTTTCGATAGTTATCGATTAAAAAGGAATGGGACGAGTTATCGAAAAAAAAAAATAAACTCGTACAGCGTATGGTATTATCGAGCATTTTGCTTTTTATTTGAAGTCTCTAGCTTTTGTGGTTGCAGAAATCCAGGTGTTTACACGGACGGACGGACGGACGGACGGACGGACGGACGGACGGACGGACGGACGGACGGACAGACGGACAGGGCTAGTTCAACTCAGCTCATCGAGCTGATCAAGAATATATATACTTTATGGGGTGTGGCACGCCTCCTTCTGCCTGTTACATACATTTGCACAAAAACATTATACCCTGAAATTTCCATTTTCAATGGATTCAGGGTATAAAAAAAGAAATTAGAGGAGAAAAACAAAGGCAGCAGCATGTTAATTTTTATAGACACACATAGCGGAGCCGCATAATGAGCGCTGTTTAGCTGCAAGTCTCTATGGATGTTAATAAAAGTCGGCATACATAATTTCTAAAGCCACCTGTTATGCCCTGCCACAAGGTCTTGCGGCTAGTGCAACAAACAGTGGAGTAGATAACCAAGGCTGTTTTGCAAGAGTATATCCGCTTCGGTGCTAAAATAATTTGTATTTTTTTTTTCCACTTTAATAATGAAATGTGCAAATGTGTTGCTGGGGCACAGACACCAGGCGCATGCACTGCCTGCACCCACACAGCGCTCCTGCTACTTCCACACAATATTATTAACAATTTGATGTGTGAGTGTGTGTGCAAGTGTGTATTGTATGCCCGCACGCGCTTTGTATTTTTTATTTTTATATAATTTCATTGCAGTCGTTGGCTTTTTTCTCGCTTCCTACTTGTGCAGCAAACAAGCGCCCGCCATCAGCACTCTCCCTTCCCCGCTGCAGCGGCCGTCGCTTCCAGCCACTTTGCTTTGTTTTTAGTTTAGTTGCTAATTTATTTGCGTCTATGCATTTGGGTTCTGTCTGCATTCATGCAGCTTGTGGACTGCTTTGTGCGCCTTTTGTGTGGCATTTTAGCATTCCCGGCAACCCCATTTTATATATGTATATTATTTTGTGCGGAATGGCCGTATGGTTGGGGAGCAACATGTTTGAGCGCATCTGCCGGATGCATGCTAGGCCCCAATACCCTCACTCCTTTACACACACACACACACACACACACACGTAACCCACATTAGCTCCTTTCTTCAGCTCTTTATGTGCTACTTCTATTTACTTCTGCTTGAATATTTATAAACAGCGAAAAATTGTTGTAATTACATACGTGTTGTATTTTTTCTATGCCAGCATTTGTATCTATATCTATGCAGCTGTTTTGGGGGCAAAAGTATCTTCAGGTGTATGGGTGTGTGTGTGTGCGTGTGTGCTGCATGAGCATGCTTTGCGCTTGGCTGCCTCTTGGTTTATGCATTGCTTACTATATTGCTGCCAGGGTAAGTACAAAACACAATTGGCTTTGTTACAGCTTTGGAGCTGGCTTTGCTTTCTAACTGCACTCTACAGGAGTGGGTGTTCTAATATACTCGTTGCACGATGTAGTTGTTGTTGTTGTCGTTGCTACTGTTGCGGCTTCGATTTCCCATTATAAAAACAAGTTTTTCTTTTTTTGCTTTGGTTTTGCATTTCTTTTCTAATCAACTTGGCAGCCGCAGTGGGCGCATTGAACCAGCAAAGCTTCTTAATGCATTCTTTTACACCAATTGTTGTTGTTGTTGGTATTGGTGTTGGTGTTGGCCACAGTTTTGCAGCGTGTTAATTACCCTTTGTGCCTTCACCGCAAAGTCAGTAAGTTAGTCGCACGCATAAGAAGCCCTCGCAGCGGCAAAGTTTCTGCTGTCGCACAGGCATTTCTGCGGCTCGCATATAAATCATTTTTCATTAGCTCACGCATGAGCTGAACCTCCGAGCTCAGAGCCAACACATAAAGAATTTGCCGCAGATTTTTTTTCCATTTTTGTTTTTTGGAACACCTCCGTTTTATTTTAGGCCGAAATTCTTTTGGACCAGCCAATGTTTGTTCCCTTCATGCTTTGCATGTTCAGCTTTAATTGAAATATATGACTGGCCTCAAAAAATAAAGTAAGACCCCAGGTCAACAAGAAGAAACTGATGGCCTGAATATAAGCACGCAAGAATCGCGTTTCTATATATGGCCATATAGCCGTCGTACAGGTACATAAACTGTTCACTTGACCTTTGTTTATATACTCAAGTACAGCGGGCAAGTTCTGTGCATCGAACCTTGAAAGACTTTACTTTATTTTAACCTACTTCAAGAAAAAGCAAAAGAATAAAGTAAATGTCAGAAAAGACGCTGGACACAAAATACGCGAACGGCAAACGGGAAAAAAGAACAAACTTTTTGTTTACTCGCTTTTCCGCTGCTTCTCTTTGTAATCAACAAAGTTGGCACATAAATACAGGCCTGACCGCTTCAATAGGATGCAGGAAGCGTGAGGCAAGTGAAGGGTGTCGAAGACCAAGAGATACTAACTTTGCCAATGTTGAAATACAATCTTATCTAATGAGTTGACTTTGTATTTAAGATTTAGATAATGAGGAATTTTTGCATAAAGTGTTATTTGATTTGAACAATAGCCCAAATTGTCTACTCCCACTCTGTATACCCTCTTGACATCTGTTGGGTATGAGTCTGGCAAAACTTGCCAACGCCGCGTACTCATTATGTACAAAAGCAACAACAAGGCGGCGGGCAACTGACGCGGAAATTTGCAAGAGCTTTAAATTAACAACCATTGTTGGCAGCGGGGCTCAAGTGTGCGTGGTGATGAGGGAGAGATGTACCGCGGCACGGCACGGCGGGTGGGGCATCAGTCGCGCATTGTCAGCTGTCATCGTGTGGACTTCATTTTATGTGCCGACAATTTCTCATTATAAAAATTACGTCGCCGCCATCGGCCGGGCAGGACAACAAACAAGGACTCCAATACAGATGCGTTGGCTGAACGGCGTGGGGTGCAGATTGAAGAACATTGGGGCTGGGCGGTGCAGCCGACGGCATGACAAACAATTCTGCATAAATGTCAACAGTCATGCTTGTAAAATTTGTGTGAGTGAAAAAAGCCAAACAATTTATTGTCAGTTGCCGGTGGCCAAAAAATGAAAAAAGAAAGTAAAAATAAATAAATAACAGTTGCTCGAATTAATATAAACTTTAAATGGAAAAGTTGCCAAGTAGTTTCGGCTAGAGCGAAGCTCATTAGCGCCCGCTCGGCGTTGCTGTCACTCGGACGAGAACTGGGCGACATTTTGTCTGGCATATTTGCAGCGGCCACATAAATCACAGTTGCATGTCATTAACTTGCGATAAAGCTGTCATAAACAATGCAACACATAAATTGAGTGGGTGCTGCAGCCATGCGCATCCACCCACCCACAGCTGGGAACGGGACGGGGACAGTAGGCCCGAACAATGACAACAAACTATGACAAATATGCAAATCAGTTGAATGCGCAACTGAAATTTGCAGTAGAAACTCGCGAAGTGCTCTTTTGCTCATTTATTTCTTATTGTCTTTGTGTGAGTGTGTGTGTGAGTGTGTGTGTGTGTGTGTCTGTGTGTGTGAGGTATTGTTAGCTTTGCATTTAAGCTCAATAATTGGAGCGCACTTTTGGAATGGAATTTAAAGTTTAAAGATTCTTTCAGCAATGGTCGATTAAGTCTGATGTATTTTGCCTCACTTTACTCATTTTTACACTCATAGCAGCCAAACTCTTAATAAATAGCGCGAATGATTAATGGTTGTGTGAAAATTGCTATTTTTCAATGAATTTCGTGTCAAGCAGCCCCAAGTCTGTAATCTCGTGTGCATTCAATGGATCCTCAGCCTCTGATTTTTCGCAATTTACTTGCCTCATGCATATTCTTTACGTTTTGTGTGTTACATATAAGTTTTTCGTGCCTTTAATGACTTAATTTGAAGTGCGCAAATCTAAAGAAAAAAGTGAAGTTTGTAAAATTTGCTGAAATGAACAAAATATGTAAGCAAAGAGCCGAAAAGCCATGAAAACAAAAATGTTTGGGCCGTGGCACTTAACAAATTACAGCGCTGTAAAAATTACAAACTGCAAACTATTTTGGCCAGCAACAAATGCAATTTGGCGAAAGAGCAGAAAAGTGGAAAAGTCTTGGGCTTCGGTTGGGTGTTGGGTGCAGGGCGCAGGGTGCAGGGCGCAGGGTGCTGGGTGCTGGGTGTTGGGAACTCATGCAAGTGCCGTTAGCTGGAAATTCAAGAACAAGTCGAAAGGCTGACGTGAGCGAGGCTATGACGGGCTTCAATTACTAAGGAGTCAAGTTTGTGGCATTACGTGTGCATATATTGTGGTGCCAGTCTGTGCGGTTTGCAGTCGACTGCATTGACATGTAAATGACCTTTAATTGATGGGGGCTTGTGCATTGATTGAGTACTGGGATCGCTGCCCGGAGGATCGAGGGTAAAGAACTTGATTTGCATTTTGCTGCAGTCCGGAGTTGTAATGGCGCCATTTGCCCATATATTGACACGCCCCCATCTCCTCCTGCGCCACTCCGAATCGCAGCAATGGTCTGCCTGTTAAAATATTTACGTGCGTGTCGGTAGCTTCTGCTGCATGACGACGATGGCTGCGGTGGATGAGGCGAAAAAGCGCAGCCCGGCCAAAATGAAAATTTATCGCGAAACACATACTAAAAAAAAAATACCAAATCCGTAGCTTCAATCTTTGCACAAAATACATGTGTATGGGCAAGTTAATGGCTTTTTCATGTGTGCCTGTGCGGGCGGGCGTATCACATTTGGTATACCTTTGTTTGTGAGTGTTTGAGTGTGTGTGTGTGTGTGTGGGTGTGTGTGGGTGTGTGTATGGTTGCGCTGTCGCTTCTGCACTTCCGCCCTGCTCCGGAAGTTTGCATGTTTCTGTATCATAGTCTAGAATCTAAAGCGCGCTAAAATGAGCGCTTTAAAAAGGCACAAAAACAACAAGAGAAACAGAGAGAGAAAGCGAAAGAGAGAGAGAGAGTGAGAGCGATACAAAACTCCAACCATAGCAAAAGGTTGCGCATTATTGTTGTTTGTTTATGATCTAGAATGGGCCATTGCATAGCAGCGGGGAAGGTCGAATGCGACTGGGAATGGGAATGGGAATGGGAATGGAACTGGGCTTGGTTTTGGCTTCGGTGCTAGCTACCTAACGGTTGGCCGCTTTGGCAGCTGCTCGCTCCGCTTGCCTCAAAGTCGATAACATGTCATTTGAGCGTCGCTAATGTCTTCATTTGTTTTTATACCCTGAATCCATTGAAAATGGAAATTTCAGGGTATAATGTTTTTGTGCAAATGTATGTAACAGGCAGAAGGAGGCGTGCCACACCCCATAAAGTATATATATTCTTGATCAGCTCGACGAGCTGAGTTGAACTAGCCCTGTCCGTCTGTCCGTCCGTCCGTCCGTCCGTCCGTCCGTCCGTCCGTCCGTCCGTCCGTCCGTCCGTCCGTCCGTCCGTCCGTGTAAACACCTGGATTTCTGCAACCACAAAAGCTAGAGACTTCAAATAAAAAGCAAAATGCTCGATAATACCATACGCTGTACGAGTTTATTTTTTTTTTTCGATAACTCATCCCATTTCTTTTTTATCGATAACTATCGAAAATATCGCTTTGTTTTTGAGGTCTGGCGTGCACACCGTTAAAGATAGAATCGTGCACTAAGTTGTGTTTGATAGCTATATTGAATCCGCACATTTTGTCATTTTTGGATTTTTGATGCCACGCCCCTTTCGCCCACAATTCAACAAAATCGATAACTCACGTATATCAAATACTAGAGACTTGAAATTTGGCAAATAGGTACATTTAGATGTCATAATCATGCCCCGAAAATTTCATTAAGAACATAGATCGAGAAAAAAAGTTATTAAACAATAAAGTTTCCATAGCACAGCCTCTGCTGCAGCCGCAAAACTGCGCAGTGAGCATATTACGTGCATGCATATGTTTGTGTGTGTGTGTGTGTGCATGTGTTGTTTACTATTAATGAATAAATGAAACTTTTTATGATTGGTATTACAGCTCAATGGATTCAGGGTATCTCTTAGTCGAGCAGTCTCGACTAGAGTTTAGTTACTTGTTAGTATATGCGCTGCCGCGCCAGCCATTTGGCGGCCCCACTGCGCCGCAAACTATGTGTAGTTGGCCCAAATGACCCGCTGGCGCTGTTGACCCAACGAAGCAGACCATAATTGGACACGAGCTCGGGTGTTGTTTACACATGAAGCTGGATGGCCACGTTAAACATATCATTTGCTTGTTCGCTACGCGTTTTGACCCATTCGATTTGAGGTTAACGTTCGGCTAGCAGCTGGAACATTTCGCGTTCTTATATGCTGCATCATGACTCAGTTTTGTTATGAATTTGTTTTTTGCTTGGCATTCAAAGCACGCACTTGCCGCATAAACTAAACGATCAACTTCATCAATGTGGCCAGCACATACAGACACACAAATTTGTTAGTCAAGTGTCGATTAGGCTTAGGCTGAAATGGCTAGCTGCACGTGAAGACCAGGCCAAAATTATGAAGTGCACAGTTCGTGGCAAAGCACAAAAACTTTTGCAAAACTCTCTACCAACAATTGTCACGCACACGCTCAAAGACACTCACACAAATGCCACATTCAGAAAAGTTGGCATCTGCGTGGCTTACAGCGGCTTCATTTGCCCATCGAAAAACCTATCCAGCTGGCAATGCGCTGCAAATGAGCAAATGGACGCACACGCAATGGCAACATTCTCATTGAAACACACCCACAAGCACCCACACACACACACACACACACACACACACACACATATATATACATATACATCCATGCATCTACAGCCATAATACAGTTTGGCCTTTGTGGCTTTAACGGCCCTCGATGGGCTCCACGACTTGGCTAATTTCTCAATCAACAAACGAACGTTGCTACCACCAAAAACCTTCTAATTGCGCCCATGCACGTGAGTGTGAATGTGTGTGTGTCTCTCTGTGTGTGGAGCTAGATGATTAGCTGTTGGCAGGTTTTGCAATAGAGCGCTTCCAAAAATATCCACATCAAAGTTATGAAACTTTGCCAAGTTGCCTTTTAACGAAACTTCCTAAAATATTCTCATTTTAAAAACTTCCTCAAATCGAAGCTGAATTTTGCGCTTTAGAAAATAAATAATTTTTGCATTATTAGAAATTTATCTGTTTGCTTGAGCAACACTTAATGTGATATATTTAGATAGTCTTAAGCATTTTACTCAATAATTGTTATAATCAATGTAATACGAAAATATTCTTAAAGGCACAAAACCTTAAACAGTTTGTTAAACATTTTATTGGAATGTATTTATATATTTGTGAAAAATGATAGGTATTTAAAATATCTATGATATTTGTAATCGGCTTTGTGCTGCAATTTGTCGCATACGAAAGAATGCTTCAAATATAACTTAGATGGCATGCAAAATGGTATAAGCGAAGCCTCACCTCATTTGGCTCCCGTTTGCAGCAAGGAAAGCTGAAAGTTAAATGGAGCTTTGCAAATGCCACAAAAGATGCGCAGCGCACGCTGTTTGGTGGCGCAAGTGTTGGGCACTTAACTCCCAAGGCGTCACCTAAGCTCTGCCCTTCATACACATGCACACATGGACACATTACTATGTATATGTAAGCCCCATAGTACTACTGACAGTTCAAAAGGGCAACAAAGTACTAAAAATAGTGGAAATTACCGCAGGATATTCAAATTTCCACATAAAGAAGGTGCTTGGTGAGTGGTTGTGGCAACCCCTGCTGTGGCATATGTAGTCGTATATTTGTTGGAGAGGAGCGTTGTCGGGCAGTGAGTGGTTCGTTGGTATCCTTGCACATGGCATGCAAGTGTGGAAAGTTGCGCCATAATAAACCTCAACTGAAATGCGAAATGCAAGTAGGAATGGGAAAAGAAAAGAATGAAAGAAAGAAAATAGCGAGCAAAGCGCTTGGAAAACACTTTGTATCGGGGCTGCCTAGTAGTTGGCAGTTATTTGGCTAGGATCAACCAAGGAGCAAGGAGCAGTTGATAGTTGGTAGTTGCCAGTTGCCAGTTGCCAGTTGGCAGTTGGCCTTTGGCATTGCGAGTGAGTTAGCGAGTGGGCGAGCGATAAGAATCGAATCCTTTTTGCATTGCATGTTAACACATGCAAATTGAAATGTCTAAATCATGCACATACCAACATACACACAGTTCCACTTGCTGGCATAACTCAAATGGCAATTTAATTGCTCGCCTGCAGGCTACTCAACTATGCCAAGGTACAGAAAAATAAAGAGAGAGAGAGAGAGAAAGAAAGAGAGAGAGAGAGAGAAAGAAAGAGAGAGAGAGAGAGTGTATTGATTTGACTCTAATGTGCTTTGACATAAAATGCACACAGTAAAGTGCCAGCCACAAACTAAAACACAACCCACACACACACACACACACACACACATGCATAGCATATGCACTTTAAATATGAACTGAAATCTTTGAGGCATCATTTTGTGGCTGCTGCTGCGACCGCTAGCCGCCTATTCACTTTTGCTGCGACCAATCCAGTGAAATGCCGCGTAAATTAAATTGACATACTTGCGGTGTAAACTATTCCCGCCTACAGCTGACCCATCTGCGGCTGAAGCTCGCTTTACCCTAGTCCCAGTCCCTGCGTCGCTCCCACCGTCACACTTGTCGTATAATTAATTATTGTCGCAACATCATTTATCAGGCTATGCAAGGACATACAGTTTCACTCCGACTCCCAGTCGCATGCTTATTTATATGCCCCTCTGCCCAGCATTCAGTCTTGTTGTTGTTAATACTGTTAAAGTGTCGCTGAGCAAGTGCCTGTGGCAGATTATGGTCACAGTGCGCGAGTAAAGCTCGAGCATACACTTAAGCGAGCAGCAGGAGCCGCTGCCAGTTAACCAACTGACTGATGACTGTCATGTGCGTGTCCTGGCACTGTCATGCATTCGTTTCACCTCCGACCCCACTAGCAGCTCCCTCCTGAGTGTGTGTTTATGGCAATGAAAAATGATTTTTTTAATAAACAACTCTTGCGTCAGTGTGTGGGCGATCGAGTGGGCGTGCAGCCTTTACCAATTTTGTTCAACTGTCAAAATGGCAATTCTTTTTGTTTCCAATTGATTTAACCGAATGCTAGGCCACTGTAGAGCTTAACCAATTTCCCTAACTGCATTTGACAAAGTGAAAAATTGCATTTGCTTCGTATTAACTAATTGCTATCATTTGGCAGAATAAATCTGAGATTAAAATCCCTCAATGCCAACTATTAATAACAATAATATGTTTCTGCAATCCACTAATCCTTTAAGTCAAGTGGCTAATACCGAGCTTCCAATATTAATTAATTAATGTGATAAATATTTATGCAATTTTGTTGCGTATACAAAAATAAATAAAGCTGTGTGTGTGCATTTTGAAATGTTTTTCATTTGAAATATTTTTAATTTAAGCATATTTTTGAAGCATTGTCTTTAAGCATTATTATGCAGTTAATTAAAACTATTGAAATTGAAAATGTTTCGTAACAATTTATATGAATTTTAATTGTTTTTTACATGCAGAGAGAGCAAAGGCTTTTTAACAAAAATGCACAAACAGCAGCAGCTGCAACAATAACAACAACAGCCGCAGTTGCATTCATATTACAAATTAATAAAATTTAAATACAAGTACTTTCATCATTTTTGCGGAGAGCTTTATTGGCATAATAATGTTGTTTGCCCGCTGCCAGCTCTGTTGATAAAATGCTGGTAATATTGATAATATTAATGATAATAGCCTGGCCGGCTAGGTCTTTGGATAAATGCACACGGGGGAATGGCCACAATGCAACATGATGAGCATTTAACAGCAATTAATTGATCAGAAATTATTCGAAAATGAAAATGAGTCTGCAAGGTGAGTAGGCGCGCATTAAACATGATAAAATTTCGAGCTCATGTCATGAATGCAGAGTCCTGTGCGTTGTCGACCGCTGCTTTAATTGTTGGGGCTTGTCAACGTGCTCGGCCCGTGGCAGCGGGCGATAATTGTCAAGCATGGGGCGTTGATATTATGAACACACCGCAGACGGTGTGCCGGTGTGTCGCTGTGTCGGTGGGTCGGTGTGCGGCTAATGGCTATTGAACGACAGAAATCAATTTCACTGTTGACCAAAGCTTGGCATAAATATTTCATAAAAAAGAGCCAAGAACTGGCCAAGAACAGACACACATACACAACATGCACACAGAGAAATGAAAGACAAACAATGTGCGGGTCCTTGCCAGGATACTCATGGCTAGCTAGCTAGCCACACAGTCAGCAAACACGCAGTGGTGCAGGGACACAGCCAGACAGCTGAGTATGCCTTGCCAAGTCTGGCTTGTCTCTGCATTTATTATTAAAAAAAAAAAAAAAAGAGAAGAAATCAAAAAGGAGTGGCTGGCTGGGCAAAGCAATTGAAAATCAGCGCAAAGTCAAACGAAATGAAAATCCATAAAATCAGATTTCAAAACCGACAAACAGATCACGGACCGATGCAGCAATGCCAGGACACTTGACGCTACAGGGCGTGGAGGATAAATGTCTGTCAAGTATGCGCACTTCACTCTCACCGTTTGTGTGCTCTGGCTCTGGCTCCATTGCCGTTTCCTTTTCGCAATTCATTTATATTTTTGCAATGCATTTCGAGTTGTTTATCGATAAAAACGCAAAGGGAAATCCCTTCGAGGCACCACAGCCCCGCGTCGAATACGTAAATCACTGAAAAGTGGTTTCCAACGTCGCCCGTTCCCAT
Source organism: Drosophila mettleri (assembly GCA_035047625.1). NCBI lineage: Eukaryota > Metazoa > Arthropoda > Insecta > Diptera > Drosophilidae > Drosophila > Drosophila mettleri. The sequence continues at coordinate 2,633,663 of JAWNPI010000035.1, forward strand.
AAATTGTGCAATTTATGTATAAGCGCGTGGGTGGCTCATAATGGCTGTCCTGCTCTGCGTTCGTGCCAGCTGTATTGGAAGGCGTATAAGTGAAATAATAATACAATAATAATGGCTTAATGATTGTGATTGTGTTTGTGACTGTGGTGGCCATAAGCTTGTACGGCTATATGGAGACAGCTTTATGAACTGCCCGAGGTTAGGTCTAGGCGGTTCCAGGCATTTGTCAACACTCATTTTTCACGAAATTGTATACCATAATAAAAATACGTATGTATATACATACATATACATATATATGAAAATATTGTTCTGACACATTACAAAAGATACAATCTTCAGTTCAACAATAAATAATCAACCATAATTGAACAGGTTAAGGCATGATAAGCACAGCCTTAAGCTCTGTGCGGACCCAACACAATATTATCTGCAATCATATACGACAAACGAGCATTAATGTATTGGAGTAATGGAATAATGTATAATTCCATTATTCAAGCATTTTTATTGAAAGGAGTTCCGTTTGCTGTCCTGCAAATTACAGGGCACAAAGCAAAGCTCTTAGGCTTAAACACCTTTAATTGCATTGGATTAATCTGATCTGCTTAAGTTGCACCTTCCTCTCAGCTCTTCAGTTTTCTATTCAATGTGCCAAGGCAAATTTAGTTATATTTATTACAAGTATAAGGATTTGTATGCGCATATATAAATATATATGTGTGTGCCTATGAGTGTATGTGTGTGTGAATTCCATAATACTTTGCTTATTTCATGCATTGTGGATTGCTTTGCTGGTTTCGTTGTGTTTATTTGCGTGCGGAAATGAACACATGAAGGCCTACAAATGCCGAGCATAAAAACGCAATTACGCCCACTTCCGTGTCCCGGTCATAGGACTCAAGAGGCTGAAGGCCACAAATACAAATCTTTCATAGTGAAGTTGCCCCATAAGTTCGCACTGATTTCTATTTTAATACTAATATATGTGCATGTATATGTATGTGTACATATATGTGTGTGTGCGTGTGTTCGATAAAGCAATGGGAAAAAAATATACACAGCGCATATATACTTATGTATATACTTGGAAACGAAATGTCATAATACACATAACTGATACATATATAATAAACCGCTTGAGGGCATACAGCGGGAGCTGTAAACAATGCGATATCAAATGTTGACTTGTCCACATGCTCAAGAAAGATGAAGACGAAGACGATGGAGAGCATGAAAAAGAAGCCGACTTAGGAGGAGCAGTCGTAGTTGCTCTAGGCGGCTCCTTAGCTTTGCTTGACAATCAAAACAGAGTAACAGAGACAGAGACAGAGACACAGCAAGAGACAGAGCAAGAGGGACAGTTAGAGAGTGTGAGAGGAAGCAAATGTGATATGCTATAAGGCTGGCTGTTAGCTCGTATAAGCATGTTAAGAGCAGCGATGGCGGCGGTAATGTTCGTGATGAGCTGCTCAATGACACGTGCAGCCTATGCGGCGTATGTGTGATATAATTTGTTATCGCCTGCTGATGACGTTCTCCTCGCTGTGCCATGCTGCGACCAACGTAATAATTTCTGGCTGTCGGCTCTTTAATATTTTCGCGCCTAATGAAAAGTAGATCTCGTCTCCATGCATGGAGGCAGGGCATTTACATCATTTGTCACGACAGAGTGCGTATATTCCACACACACACACACACACATATGGGATTATCTTCACATTTTACTCTTCCCCTCTTGGAGTGTTTTTTTTTTATGCTTGTGCCTGTAGCTGCTGGCAATTTGTTGTGCGCTGATAGCAGATAAGCATTTGATGAGGTTTATTATTAAATTAGAGATTTCTCCTTATGCGCATAGCAACCAGGGCAAAAGACTGAATCCGAAGTTGGCTTTAAGCTGCTTATGCCATAAGATTCTCTTTCCCTGCCTGAAGTAGTATTTCGCAATCTGTGGCAAAAGCGGCTTACTTGAATTACAGTTGAACGAAAACTTTTAAATTAAAAGATACTCACATTATGCAAATACTTTCATTGCGCAGCATTTAATTCTTTCGAGTATTATTTTTCTGCACATCAAAGAAGCTGACGGCGTCGCATAAAAATAATAAAACATATTCTCAATGCGATTAAATAAACAGTCTACAGTAAATATTTGTTATGGCTTACAAATATTTATAAATTATATAAATACAAATATTGTTTTAACAAAAATCATCAGTTGCTATAAATTACAAATGAGCAGCTTCGATGCAATCAAAACGTGAAAATTGTATTCAAACGGAATATTAAATAGAAATAAAAAAATAAATTTATAAATACAGATGCGATATTTATATTTAAGTAATTCATATTTTATAACAATTTTTTGTGGTTGCTGCATAAAAGTCAAACCTTATTGCATTCTGACAGTTTGAATTTGCTGCACAATGCAGAAGTGAAATGCGAAATTCAATTAGGTCTAAAATAAGTCCACAAAGGATATACAAATCGCCCGTCTTAATGCTGTGTTCGTTTTGTGTGTGCCAAGTCAAGCTTGAGAAGCCACACACAGAGAGAGAGAGAGAGAGAGAGAGAGAGATATATAGAGGGATATAGAGAGATATAGAGAAGTTCACATAACCAGAAGAAGGCAAACCGTACATATATTTTACATACATCGTGTGTAATGTAATAAGTCTGTTTTAATAATTTAAAATATAAATTGCCACAGGCGCATACACATTTGAGATATTTTAACCGCAAGCAATTTAAATATTAAATGAGTATGAGCAAGGCATATAAGCGCACACACACACACACACGCACACACTCACACACAGATAAAGAGAGAGATACATACGGAGCACAGTTACCAAATGCATGCGTACAGTTATACATTTATGTGTCGAGTTACTCATGGCTAAAATCCATGGAGGCTCGCTTCAAAATCCCAACTCACAATCTCATCCACTCCCCAGTCACTTTCTCCTGTTATTCTGTTTCTCGAGCAACCACAGTGGCTGTTCTTGCTCTCTCTTTCTCCTTCTCTTGTTCTGTTTGTTTCCCTTTCTTTTACTCGCTCTCCTGCGTGTCTGTCTGCCCCTCCATTGCCTTCTGTGTGTGCGCACGTCAAGTCAAATAAATTTAATAACGCATACACATACGGCATAAAAGCAACAAACACACACGCACACTCGCACACACACACACACACACACACACAGTGCTGCCTGGCATATGAAGTTACGCATACGCCAAGTGGGACCAAAACAGTTGCCAAGTCGAGCGCTGCTGTTTGCCTCGCTGCCTGCCCCATTGTTTGGCAGCAGTGTGCGGATGGTGAATAGTGAATGGGGATGGCGTGTGTAGTGGGGCTATGCCCCAAGACGCGTCAGCGACCGCAGCCTCGTTGCCAGCGTCTGATAACAATGCAAATTTGAGCGCGACGTATGCGCAATATTTGTAGGTTGTGTGTGTTGTTTGTTGTGTTTCCTTTGCAATTGCGTTTGCTTTAACTTTGCATACTTTTGTGCGCTCGCAGCCAATGCGCTGTTTACAGTTTTAAGCACTCTACCAAATTGGTCATAAATATACAAGCACACACATACGCACACACACACACACACACACACACACATACATTTACCGTTTGCATTGTATGTATTTTGTAAGCCGGTTGCCCTGCATCGATTTTATAGCCGGCCTTTTGCCAATTTTACGTTTACCGTTTTAACGAGCCGCTCACATGCTGCGCCCATAAAGTGCCTCACTGATAGCCGCACAGCCATAAAGTGAGCACCAACTCACACATATCCACACACCAATTGTGCACACACATACACTCCATTTGCACATCATCTGACTTGCGAGCTGCTGCTTTAAAATTATCAATTGCGCCATTAACCGCCGATAAGTGCACAGTTCTGTCAGCCGGCAGCTCTTACAATCATCGATTTTGTATCTCCCTGGGTACTAAATACACTTTACCCAGCAAAACACAGCGCAAGCTTATAATCCGCTTATTTCCACTTTAATATTGTCTCATTAAATGAGTTTTAGATATTCCATGTAGCCAAAGATATTTGGCGCTCGTTGTCAATGTTATTTATTAAAATTTCCTTAAATAACTGAGTAGTGCTTAGCTTCATCTACATATTTATGTTTATAAATATATGTTTTCTTTGAAATATCTAATATTCTGTCTATAGATAGATTTATGCTCAATCAGCGGTAAAATCTCTTTGACTGCTCAATCAATTATTGCTGACAGCTTGTCTGAGCTCTTTCGCTGACTTCTGCCATTGCCAAATCGCTTATCGAGTAATCAATTCGCATTTAACAACTAACATGTGGGCCATATTAGTACCGGCTCATATGCAGCTCGATTTCACAGGCTGGTTGGTGTCGTAGAGCCATAGGTGCACATGCTGCTCGCAGAGCTCCTTTGTTATGCATGCGCATATGCGCCTCTGTCAACATGAATATGCGAATGCGAAAACGTACCATGAGCCCCAAATCAAACTGTTGCAACATTGGTAAGCAGTGCTCGACTCGGATTGCCTTGCCTTGCCTTGGCTGGGCTGATTGTTTGCCATTGCCTCTTCGCGTTGCATCGATTGTTTGTGCCCAAATTGTCTAAGCAATTTGGTGCACAGCAACAATAACAATTGTGGGAAAGGTTACACAAAAGTCATGAGAAAATTTAGCCAAACCTATGGATGTTGCTATATTTGTTGCTGCTTGCTATTGTTGGTGTTATTGTTGCAAAGCTTTCACAGCACACGGCAGCAAGAGAGACAAATTTAATTGAAAATGAGTTCAGGTCCTTTCACTTTGTGCTGGCAGCGGTGCCTTATCATCTGTTTGTCATCGCACACGACACACACGGCGCCGTAATCAATAATTAAAACTCACCTGGTTGCATCAAGATAGACGCTCCTGCCAGCCAGCCAGCCAGCGTGGGCTGCGACCGAGTGGAGTCTAGCGCAGTGTGCATGCGATAACATTTTCTATTAGCCATGCTCGAAAAGTGCCATAAATATCATGTCAAATGAGTTTTATGCTTACCAAGCAAGCAAGCGATAAAGGATACCTCTACATCTGTGTGTTCACGTATCTGTGTGTGTGTGTGTGTTTCTAAGGACTCAGCTGGCAGCTATACGTGGCAAAACTGTTGCCTCTTGTGTGCAGCATATGATGCAAATATTTCATTCATGACGCTGGTAAATCTTCTTTTGATTGCACTTAATACTTGTCACAGCAAAAAAAAAAAAAAAAACAGCATATACACACACACACAGACAAACAACATACATCTCTGACAGTTAACAAACTAAAAAAAAAAAACAGCCAGCGGTAGAAGGAAATCATAATAATCCAACATGTTTGCATTCAAATTGAGAATTTCTACAAGCAGACAGCGAGCGCTTCATGTGTGTGAGATATGAGTATAACTGTGCGTGTGTGTGTGTGCGTGTGTGTATGCGCGCTATCTATAGGGAAATCTCATTTCATTTCCAGCATATGCAGCCATACGAGCAAAACCTTTTGTAGTCAAGTCTGCGCCATTCAGTTTGCCAGTTAAAAATCAGGTTTCTCGGCACTTTTTTCAGGCTATCAGACAAACAAATCTACACCAACAAACCACACACAAACACACACATACACATCTCCAATATGTTCATACATATATACATATATATATACATATATATGTATCTGAGCGAATGAAAGACACCTTTTGCCGCAATTTATCGTTTTGGTAAAATCTTAAATCTTCCATTCAAGGACTTTGCTGCTGTGCATTCGGTATGTGAGGCTTTTGTATGCAGGACTTGCTATATATATATATTTGTATTTGTATGAATGCGCGTGCTTGTTACCTTGGTAATTCAGTCGAATGCTGGTATTTGCATCCTGGCATTGTAAAACGTGAATTATGATATTTATTGAAAGCGCAAGAGCCGCCAACTCTGCAAAAGGTGGCCAAAAATGTTAAAGCTGTTTGCTTAGAGGATTTAATACGTGGTAGCTACACGTGATGGGTGTGCGCATTGGATTAACATGACATATCCAATTGTGAAGTGTGCCAACAGGTGCCACAAGATTCTCACTTTTCCGCTTATTATCAGCTACTTTGCCAGCTACTCACAACTCAAAATGCTCAAGTTTTTGCATCTTCACAGTCGCGAAATATTCAAAGTGTCTGCTTGTTAACAGTCTGTTTGAACCGAAGACAGAGAGTGAGAGCGATGGACGGAGAGACTGAGAGAGACAAAGAGGGATTCTAAAACTTTTCACATCTACAAATTGGTCTCGCCTCCGACCGCAAAAGTGCACGAGCGCCTTTTGACTTCCAGAGCTTAATTTTTTTTTTTTTTCTTATACATTTCCCATTCTATATCTTTTGCTTCTGCTTGAATACTCATTCCCTTTTGCACTCACGCTTGTGGCAAAATGAAGCATAGCAGGGCCAAAAAATGTGGCTAACAATGCTAATACCCGAAGAAAATCCCAGCGAACAAAGGGAAAAGCAACTTTCACAGTCAGTTTGCAAGTTCGACCTTCTGAACTCAGCCCGAAACTCTTCACTTGCTACTACCTAAATACTAATATGTACACATACACACACGAATATGCATATACATATATATATATATATATATATTATATATGTGTAAATGTACATGTATATAGTACACCTCGTTCCACTCTCGCATTGCCCATCCTTTTGGCGACAAACAAATCCAACAGCAACTTTTGTGTAAAACTTTATGCATTTCACTGGCGATGAAAACGCAAAAAGGGAATGCAAAAAAAAAGCAAGCGAAAAAAGAAAAAGTAACGGCAACTTTTCCTTGATTTTAAACTTAAAAAAAAAGAAATAAAATAAAATAAACAGAAAAAAAATGGCTTGTCAGGCGGTGTTGGTGAACATGTGTCCTGGCTGCTGGAGCTGTTTTCTTGTTGTTGGTTTTTTTTTTGGTTTTTTTTTCTTTTTTTATTTTTTTGCCTTTTATTGTTCGCGCTTTTGTTTTTCTTGCAGCGCCTTGGGCTACGGCATGGCAAAGGATGCGCCGCGGCGTTTGCGATAACTTTTTGATGTTTCACTGTTTACGGCTGTCAAGCTGTCCTTTCGCCATGTCAAAATTATATTATGAATTTCTGGGCCGCTTGACACGCCGCCGCGGCACACCCCACCGTCTGTTTGCCTCCCTTTCTCTAGGCCCATGCGTCCCTATTTGCTCGCTGTTGTGTGTCTTTGTGGTGACTCTTGCCTCGTTCGCTTGGGTTTGTGCCTAGCCCATTGATTTGCATAAAAATGTTCGCAAATATTTTTCATTTTACTTCATTTTACATCAGCGAAAAATAAATAAAAAAATTTATAAAAAATAACATAAATAATAAAATCATGACAGCAACAGAAGATGACAAGTAAAAATCGAACAGCCATATGTTTCTCTAGTTCACTTTCGAAGGTAAATAGTCGGAATATTAAAAGGAAAATCCACCCGCCCATATGAAGAATGGCAGACATGAAAAATGCACTAATTTACTTCAAGAATTCGAATATAATAATGATGATATCTATGATGACGACCTTGGAGTATTAAGAAAAAGTAGAACATATGTAAGCTTGCCGAAATTACATGACTATACATCAGATTTTTTAACCAGAAACCTACACTCACCCGCTCAGTCAGAGTTTCATCGAGGCCCTCCTTTCGAGTGCGCGGGCTGAGCACATACTGACTGTGGCAGTATTTGTGGCGTGGTTGGCAAACAAGTCCCTTTATGTTTTTGTTTGGCATGCGGGTATATAAAAAATATATACAAAATTCAATTTGTTTGTGTGAATTTCTTGACTCGCGAGTGCTGCAAATAAAATCTACATAAAATACTCTCAAACCTCTCGTCTACCCGGCCCTCAAATGTTGTCGCTTGATTTGTTTGCTCTGGAGGGACATTCCTCCCACTCAAGCAAAGAACATTTTTTCTTTGCTCCTTTCCCATGAAGTTGCCCGCCCAGCTGTTCGCCTCTTTTGACACTTTGACTCCAGAGGGCAAGTCAGGCCTAATGCAAATAAATAAAATATTTTGCGGTTGCTTGATAGTCCTCAAGCTGTTGGCAAATTAATTGAAAAATATTTTTTGCCTTTCATTTTCTTTTGCTAAAAATACGTTTTTCTCGAACGCAAATCAATTCCAATTATACGAAGTCACTAAATGCGAAAGCGAAAATAATAATCGAGGATAAGAAAAGTCAATGGATCTGAGTTTGATTGAATCAAATGTGTATCCATTATGCTTGTGTGCGTGTGTGCGTGTGTGTGTGTGTGTGTGTATGTGTGAGTGAGTGCGCAATTAAGGCCATCTATATGGCTAAATAAGCCAAAAGCTGGCTTCGACAATTCCGATGCGCCTGCAAGTGAAACAGAGCTAAAGTCTGGCTCTCAGGCATTCCTGTCACGATTTTCGATTTGCTTTGCTTTTAAAACACACATACACACACACACTCATGAGTGTCGTGTCTGTGTGCCTTGTTTACAATCAATTGTGCTTTAGACGTATTGGTCTAGAAACTTTTTTTAAAACGACGCAGTACGTCTTTGTATGTACATCTTTTGCTGGAGTAAAGTGAGGCACGGACCAAATCTTGAGAAACAAGCGCTTAATTTAATTTATTTTTGCCTCATTTCGTTGTTGTTGCTGTTGTTGTTGTTGTCAGGCACGAAATGTAGCTCATTAATTTTGTTTTATTTCATTTTAGAGCCGCTTCAATTGGCATTAAATGTTCGAGGATTTCTAATGAGGGCAACCCGGAGAAAAGTCAGCAATTTTTGGGCTATTTGGCTTTACATTTTATGCAATTCACGTTTCTCTCGCTCTCTGGTCTGTCGGGGTTTTCTAACTGTCATCAATTGTTGGCCAGCTGGGAAAAACATTTTTATTTCTCCCCTCATCAAGCTTTCTTATTGCCTGCACTAATGATAATTGATATTATAATTGAGTTTCATCAAATCGATATTTCCTTGATGCGTCCAATATTCAATATAATTCTTATCATCCTTATCCGCATGCCTTAACTGCATGAGAATTTCAAATACATTGTTCTGTCCGCTTAAGAATAAAGTTTTTTAATTTATTTCCCAACTTAGTGCTTGTGCGCTTAGTTGGGAAACTTTTGATTCCCATAAATGCTGAGAGGCCGAACCAAATTATAAGTGCTTGTCCAGGTATCTCTTGACAAGCAGCCCTCACAATCGAGAGCAAAAATGATTTGGATAATGAGACCTGTCTGTCATTTGAAGTGGCATTAAATTTCAAGCAGGAAGCTCCTTTCAAGTTTATCACAAAGGCTGCGGCACTAAGGCATTACTCACTCTATTATTGTACAGCTCATCAAGTGCTTACCTGCAAATAAGAATAAGGAAAAAGAGTGGGTTAGCAAACAGACTGATTGATATGTATTGTGGGTGTTGAGGGGCGAGCGCTAATTGCTTAGCCTCTACACTACTCTGGACTGTACAGGATACAGAGTACAGAGGTCCTGTCCGGGGGCCATAATTGATCAATATTTAGCATGCCAGCAGACAGCCGTTGAGTGTCGACACAGACGTTGGCAAAATGGCAGACATGCAAACAAGTCATCAAAGTGGCAACAAAAATAGAACCAGGCAACCAACTGCGTTTCAAATTCAAGAGTTCTCTGCCTTAAAGTAGAAGTCAGAACAAACAGCCAAAATAAATAATTTCCGACCCGTTAACGAAAAAAAAAAGAAGAATATATTTTGAATTGACTTAAAGCTCTCTAGTTATGTAATGCAATTAATCGCTTGGAAAGTCCTAGCTCAGATACAAACCAATTCCGAATGAGTCGACGATTTTTGATATAAAATTAAAAACTGATGAGAGCTCGCTCTTATGGCTCTTCAGCAAAAATTCTGCTAATTGAAATTGCACATTTCAAATCAATCTGCTTCAGCTTTTACTCTGTGCACGGCAAATTGCAATCGTTGCAGTTGAGCCCTCTGCCATCAGCTCTGAGTCCCTCTGAAGCCTTATGAGAAATATAATTTTCAATTTATACTCTTCATTCGTTTGTTGTGTGCATTGCCTGGCTGGCAAACCAAACACAAGCAGCAAAATTGTCATTATCTTTTAATTAACTTTCTCGAGCATTGCAAATGATGAAAGTTTGCCTCTTCCTCTTATTCTTCAGCTTTTTATTATTATTATTATTATTTTTGTTGCTCTAACCGGGGATTGGAGGAGTCTGTTTTGTGTTTATCTTATGATTGCTTTTAGTTTTGCCCGACAGTTTCCCCATGCCAAACAGAATTTTCCTTTTCATTATGCTAATGTTTGCCAGGCTAAATAATTGTCAAGCGCAACAAACTAGCAGGACGACAAATGTTGAAAAGTAATTGCAAAACGAGACATCTGGATTTTAAATAGACAAGCGAAAAAAAACCAACGAGAAAAACGGAATGTTGTTTTCAACTTTAAGCCAATGTTTGTGTGCCGCGTCCCACGTCCCTCCATGCTGTAAGCCGCTTAGTGTAACAACCAAAATAGGCCGCTTGTTGGCTTTCCCACGTTGATTGAATGATTAACATAATCGAAATATAATATAAATACAAAGCAAATCCAAATGGAAAATATGCTTTTTGGTCAGCCACAGAATCGTATTAAATCGAACACAGTGAAAGATTATCTTTCTTCTCGAAGCTCACTCCAGCGCCTAATTGAATTATTACAAAGGTCTTCTATGTTTGCGCAGGCCCAGTCCACTCATGCCACAAAGCCACCTTTGCTTGCCACGATCACGAAACTTGGGATCCCGTTAGGCGTGAGTAAGCCGCAAAGTTATTTCCGAGTGCATCGTGTGGTAATAATTCTTAGTTTCTTAACCAACTACAGCGAGTAGGCAGCGCCCAGACGGAATAGAATTTGTCAGACTTAATAAGTTTGGGGTCTCCTCAAATAACGTTAAGCTGCAGGTTCATTCAACTTGCTTCTGTCATGTTCTATGACTGCGCCATAAATTCTTCGGGCGAGCATAAAAATGCCGGAGCGGCCGGTACGTTATGGTGCTCTTTCCTCGGACTGTTGTCATTAAAAAACATGAAAAGCGCTTTCTTCTGATAAAATCAACGTGCGGCTTGTTAAATAATTTATGCGCTTTGTGCCAACAATGACAGTAATTAATGCGATAAGACATTGAATATCCACAGTGATGTGCTGTGATGTGAGCGACGGCCAAATCAATACGCGAAACCCATCCCAAGGGCCTGCCCACGCGTCTCTATTCAAAAATTACACCAAAACGACAGAAGAAAATAGTCATTAAGCAAAGTATATGTCTTCCAAAGAGAGATGCATGGACTGTGTTTTGGGTGAGAGTGGGTAAAACCCATAGACGAACCAGCTCAGGCAGAAGTATGCCCTCTGGGGCAATACCCTATGTAGCTCAGGGCCATAAAATGGGGCGTGGTAGTTGATCGAGCTACTGTTATTAGTTTCAGAAATCAAATTTGGTGACTAAAACTAAAGATTGAATGCTAACTTGAAAGTAATATGTATATATAAATATTTATGATATCTGACAAAAAATCTGACTTTGATTTTTGATATGTTTACTATCTTTAAGCTATACAGATTTAATTACTTTTTTATGTCTCTTTCTTAAGTCTGAGCTGACCTCAGTAGACAGCCTATATACCCGATATCTCTTTAAGAAATAGTTCATTTAAATAGAGAAACAACTTCAAAATCAATTTTATGTTTATGACACTTTTTTTATAATCTTCGTCTTCTGCTTTTGCTTTTGTTCTTCGATGAGTTCTTGGTAGATCGCACAGCGGGTCAGTCCTAAACTTTATTACATAAATAGAGATTTATATAGATGTGTGTGCATGTGCATATACATATGTGTGTGTATTCGATTATCGCTGACCACACGACGCTGCTGTCTGTTGGGTGAATTTGTAACAGGGTCATAAGGTCGTAAAGCAACGCAACGCCGATTTTAATAGCATTCTAAGCAGCTAAGCCATTCGACCCATGGTTCCATTTACATATGCATGTGGGTGAGCTTCAAATGTGTGTGTGTGTGTCTGTATGTGCATATATAATTTGTTTTCTGATGTTTAGGCAAATGCTAAATCACACTTAAACATGACTCACATGAGTCATTAAAATTGCAGGAATTGGCCATTTCGCTGGCCACAAAACTGATTACAATATAATTTCAACTGTCCCCAGCAATTTGTGGCGCAGAAATATATAATTCAAAGGCTGCCAATTTATTTTCTCCTTAGCATATAGAATATAGCATATGCGGCTACTGATTGTGTAGAAGACTATTTGGTTGAATGGGCAACTGCCTTTTCCCAGCGAGTGTAATTATTAAGGCGCTGTTCGCTCCCAGAGGAAACCAACGCATTAGCCAGCCGAGCGTTGAGTGGGCGAGTGGAAATGTTACTCTGGGGACTTCTTCTCTTATCAGCCCTCGGTCATCGTCTGTCCAGTGTTTACCTATCTCAACGCCGCTAATCAGCGGCTTCCATCTACCGTCAGTTCCTCAAGTGCTCCTCAAGTGTTTAAGGGACATTGCTCAGCCAGGCATGACGTTTGTCTTTTTATTCGTGCTCGCGCCCACATATTATATGAGCGCTTGAGTGGTTCGTGGAGAACTCGTTAATTACTGAATGCATCGTGGAAAATGTACGAGTTTGATTGACTCCCATTTTCATTTTCTTATACTTGTTGAAGACGACTCAACTGACTCAAGGGGCGTATTCTCTGTTGAAGAAAGTGTAAACAAAGCCCATACCAGGACGCTACTTTTTCAAATACACATCTCAAATCAATAAGACTCTATGGCTGTGCAGCTGAGTTCAGGTAATTTCCTAGTCGGATACCTAGCTAAGCGCAGTGAGGCGTTCTCAAAATTCTCATTTATTCTTTTCCCATTGTCGCCCTACTTCCCATTCATTTTTATTTTTTACATTAATTTTTAATACGAAGACGCATTCTGACCGCCTGATGTTCGGCATACATTAAAATTGGCTTTAATTTAAATTATGAACAAATTTTCATTAGGGGATAGAGCAGAGGTCAAGTAGTCGGCTGGCCCTGACGCCTGTCGGTCGGTCAGTCGGTCGTCGGCCGTAGGCTGTCGCCTGGACTGCTAATGAAGTTCAAATATTTAGGGAATTAGGCAGCGGAAAGACACCAAATTCGAAGTTGGAAAACCTTTAGTGCTTCATGCTAATGACAAATGCTTTTATCTTTGCAAACACAAAACGGCAATGAGATAAAAATAATATGAGAAAAATTAAACGAAAAATTGTTGCCAACCTGCTGCTGCTGCTGCGGATGTTGCTGCCACTCGTGAAATTATACCCTTCGCATGAGGCGCTATAAATATATTATGAAGTTTGCAAACTTAGCCGGGAATATTATGTGAAAGGGAACTGAGCCGTGAAGCTTAAAAGAGACATTAACATTACCCAAATCCAACTGATTAGCTAAACAAAAGTTTTCCGCATTAATATTATATGAATTAAGAACATTTTAATAAATTAATTTTGAGCAGACAATGTGAAAGTCTCTATATAAAATAATACAAATGAAGATTTTCTTTTTGGTTTCTTAGAGTATTCAAGTTTCGACTTGGGGCTAACTGCTTGGCTAGTTTTTATTTTTGGTCGCCTCATGCTGACCCTAATCATTATGCTGGGCCTGGCTCGGCGTAGCTAGTGAAAAGCGTCAGCAGGAGTGGAATAAGTGAAAGAGAGTAAGAGAGAGAGAGAGAGAGAGAGAAAGGGAGAGATATAGAATGAGCAGGGAGTTAGGGAAAGCAGCAGCTTGGGACCGTGAAAATTACAGGTTTTTTGCTTTGAGGTTACAATATTACAGGCCTTGCCCGGCCAGGTGGGTGGTGGTGGTGGTGCTCATTCGCCAGGTGGACGGTGCCTTAAATTTATGCATTCTTTTTTTACGTTTATGTTGCTTTAATTAAATTTCTCTTTTTTTTTTTTTTTTTTTTGGCCGCTAATTTCGACGTTTAGGCGCGTCTAATGTTTCTTGTGGTTCTGTTACTTTCATTGAAATGAGAAAATATGCTGGAAATGTGGAAATGCGGCTGGCACGTAGGCGTGGCAGCTAATTGGCCCGCCAGAGGTTTATTATTTATACATTTTTGTTTTTATTTTCGCCCGGTGTGGGGTATATGGCCATAATTTATGTCTTATTTACACAAAGCGCATGTGACAACAGCTGTATGGGCTGGGTTTAATTACAGAATCGATTTATAAAGCAGCCGCTAATCAAGTCGCTCGATACGGTAGGGTACACAAATGAGTCGGTTAGACACGGTTTTGGGAGATCAGGTGCAAGAATTTTTATACACATAGCGCGGCAATCGACGGTGGTCAATTCAAGAGAATACAAAGAATACGGGGCAATCGAGCTCAGGTAGGGACCACAAACAATGCAGCCAAAGTCAACAGATAGCGTTGGGAAAATAAATGAGTTTTTCCACTCCGTGTGCAGCTGATGAAGGCATTAGGCAAGTGGAAAATTGTGCATTGTACGCGTTCATAATAGAACGACAACCCTTGGGACGTGGCGTCGTAAAACCCATAAGAATGTCGTGGCGGCAATCGGGGTTTTACCTAAGCTCATGATTAAATAGGAAAGTGAATAAATTAATTAAATTTCGACTCGTCCGACCACATTTGAGATCTTAATTATAGAAAAAGAACACGCGTCGTGCAATCTTGTGACGTCAATGAGCTGATCTTTGCGCTCTTCAGCTGTGAAAGCCCCTGCGACTGATAAAGCTACCTAAGACGCTCTGTTAAAATGAGTGAGAGCGGGAGAGGAGATGAGAGCGCCAGATTGAGCGACTCGCAATCAGCTGAGCGTGTCAGCAAATATGGCGGCCAAGTGAGTCGCGCTCTTCTGCGTTAGAGCAACAGGCATTGGCTCAGCAGCTGAGTCATTGGCAAAAGCAACAACTGATGCACTGAGCAAAAAGAAAGGGTTCGATACACCTAAAGAATAATAATCTGAGCACATATACAAAATTATATGGAGAAAAAAATTGCAAAGCTCAATCTTTTTTTTAACAGCGACTTGATTTCGCTGAGTGTAAACACAATTGCTTAGTTTCAAAAACATCTGCCAAAGAGTATAAAATAAATATTTGACAACAAAAAACTATGAGGAAGAGTTATTTTTATTGAATTTGGGAGTTTTGCTTCAATTAGCAACAAAGCAGAACATATGTGCTGGCTGTACGTATGTGTGCAACTACAGACTTTATATATATAACTTAATAAATAAAATAAACAGTGTCATAAACAACACCAGGCCAACAAATAAACAGCATTGAGTGTCTTTGTTGCAAAAATAAAAAACAAGTAAACAAAAAAAAAAACAAACGACAAAAATACAGATGTCATGTCGTTTCACAAATGGTTTTTAAATTTTTGCTGACAAACTTTTACTGTGCGGCCCCGTTGGCCATAGCAGTAACCGTAACTGCCATTACAATTATGGCAACTTTCTACTAACGTGGCCCTAACTAGATCGAAAGGCCATGTCGAAGCATCTTGAGCATTTCGACTTACTGTTTTTCTGCATTTTGTTGCTGCTGTGCTTAGCAGACGGTTAAATGACTTCCGCAGCTAACTGAAACTTGATTTATCTTCTCTTGGCCCATTGTTGTTGTCTTTCATCTGAGATGAGCTTGGAAAAACAAACTGACCCAAATCTAACGGCAGCTCAGATTTTCGGCTGAGGTTTTACAAAACAATATCAAATGGATTACAATATTAAAAGGCTCTATCAAAGCAGGAAAAATAATTTAAGAGATTTGTTTGAAATTTGTTTAGATAGATGGAAACTTCGCTTAGAATTTTGCAGCTTATGATTTGATTTAAAATTAGAAAAAAAAGTAAATAATGAAGTTAACAGAGTTTCTATTTTTCTTTCTCTTTATAAAATTCAGATAAATTTAAATGATGTGAATATATAATACTTGTATGTATATATATATATATATATATATATATATATATATATATATATATATATATATATATACAATACAATATATATATACTTGTCATATATTATACTTGAACACTCTTTTGCAGCCAGATATTGATAAAGTCTGAGTTGCTTCAAAGGGTTGAAAGCTTATCAACTGAAGTGAGTTAAATATATTTCAAACGATTCCGGACTTTTTATTGCTATACATTTTTGCTTTTGATTTATTAACTTGGGTCGTAAAATATTTGGATAACGTATTTATAATATTTTAATGTATTTATTAGAGCCGATAAATATAAGTGAGCGATAAGCAGCTCGTTTTTCATTTCATATTTTCAAATTGCATTCCAATACCAATATTTAAATATAGAAAAAATAATTCAATTTACATATAAAGAGAAAAAAAATTCACTTATCAACGTAGGTCAAAAGTCAGATGATTTTTTATTTATGATGATGCTCCCGTTGCTCCCGTTGCTCCCGTCACGCGTGATACGTTAAGTTGGCTGCACAGCATGTTCCCAGTGGATTCCCAATTAGAGTTTCATATCGTATGCATTTAATTTGCTTTAAGGCCGGCTGGCTCAGTTGTGCACGATAATCAACCATAGAAATTCCCACCTTTTCTGGCCACAAAAACCCAACAACAAGAGTGCAAGTAAAAAAAACCTGTTGAGCGAAGCGCAAAAACTTTTATTGTGGCTAAACTGTTGTTGTTTACTCTTAAGCAGGTTCTGCAAAAACAAATGCAAACACTCAAGCACACATATATATATATATATATACGCAGACATACGCACGTAGACTGAGTGCTGATATGCTGAGCTTTTAGCTAAGCTTACAAAAGCGTGCGACAGCTCAAACTTTGGCTTAAGAAGAATGAGACGAGACATAAAAAGAAGCGAATAGAGGCGCGCGAAGCACGCGTCAAGGCCAAATGCAGTTAGTTTTGCGAAACAACAGTTGAAGAGAGTCGCGGAAATAATGCATAAAAATAATAGATAACAAGTGCTTTGACTGATTGTGCAACTGTAAAAACAGTTATTTTCAGCTTACACTCTGCCATGGGAGAGCGCAAATTAACCGCTTAAAACAAACATAAGCACAACAACAACAACTTAAACTGATCTACATACAAGTCAAAGCGAGATAGCTAACGTGTGTCCGAACGAAACGGGTGGACAGCAGAGTCAACGCCAAGCGTAGCTTAGACGCAGAAAGCAATGCGCAAATGAGACATTACACATACATGTACATGTATGTACAAATATGAAAAAAAGAAACAGTAGATTACGAGTAACGGGTTCAAAGTGTAATGCAAAAAATGAAAACACTGGTTTGTGTGAGTGATTATGGCTGTAAATTCATACCGTTTTAAAAGCTCCGCGTGGTGTGAATTATTTAATCCACAATTTGTTGTTGTCTTCAACTGTTTTTTTATTTTTTGTTTCACGTACACTCGAAATTGTTAAGCAAGCTGCACAACAGAAAGTTCAGTTGTTATTTTGGTTTTTGTTTGCTATTTTCTGTTGGCAAATATTCATTCCACACTTTCACACATTTGCATTAAATTGCGTTACTTGCTTTAATTTGCTGTTCAACGCATCACTTGCCAAAAACCTTTTGCTGGCCACTGAAAAACCAACTGCCAATTGCTCGAAAACACACGAACTACACGAGCGACGGGGCTTGAAAAAATTCACTGACTATAATATTACTGCTTCTGTCAAGCGCTCTGCGTGCGCACACGACGGCCACTGTTAGTACACTGAAGCGACATAACCGCTTGACTGGCAGGGGACGCGCTTAGCAGTGCTGAGAGCGTTTACATTTCGAAGAGAGTTTTTAACAGTGCCGTGTGGGTGGAAGAGAAAAGTACAAGCAGAATCTGTTATGATTCAATTTTGTTTGTGTTATTTTGGGGATTTAATTTGAGGAATTATATATTTCTACTTAATAAATATAAGTCTATGTTGCCATAATAAATTGCGTAAGTATACTGAATATATTAAAATTAAATCAAAAGCAACATTTAAAAATTAGAGTTTTCTCTTTAACTGAGCTGCTCTTTCGTTGGTGAGAAATACTGGTTTTTCTTATGCAGTATAAGAGCTGCTGCAGGCTGCAGCAGACTGAATAATATAATACAGCCTCTGTGGCTCTGTGTGCGTGTGAGTGAGATACAACTTGTTTTGTTTTGGGCAAATGCCGGTGCTTGTTGTTGTTGTTGTTGCTGTTATTGCTGTTTAGTTAGTTCTTGTTATGTTTGTGGCCCAAACTCTAGCTAGTTGGCGGCCCACAGGCAGCGGCTGATTACAGTTATTACGGCATAATTGTGAACGAGCATCCCTCCGAGAGAATTCTAGCCCGAATACAATTTACACTCTCATGCATTTTGGTCCCGAACTAAGTGAATGCAATTTGTATAGCCTTTGTTGCTGCTGTTGTTGTTGCTGTTGTTGTTGCCCTAATTTGTGCTGGGGAAATATATATTTAAATGAATTTGAAAGGCATTTGCGATGAGCTCCTTGTTTACATGCATGTCTACATGGCTAGATGCACCCACTCAGAAATATAATACAAATAGTTGAAGGAATTATCACAGAATGATACAGATACAGATACAGATACAGATACAGATACAGATACAGATACAGATACAGATACAGATACAGATACAGATACAGATACAGATACAGATACAGATACAGATACAGATACAGATACAGATACAGATACAGATACAGATACAGATACAGATACAGATACAGATACAGATACAGATACAGATACAGATACAGATACAGATACAGATACAGATACAGATACAGATACAGATACAGATACAGATACAGATACAGATACAGATACAGATACAGATACAGATACAGATACAGATACAGATACAGATACAGATACAGATACAGATACAGATACAGATACAGATACAGATACAGATACAGATACAGATACAGATACAGATACAGATACAGATACAGATACAGATACAGATACAGATACAGATACAGATACAGATACAGATACAGATACAGATACAGATACAGATACAGATACAGATACAGATACAGATACAGATACAGATACAGATACAGATACAGATACAGATACAGATACAGATACAGATACAGATACAGATACAGATACAGATACAGATACAGATACAGATACAGATACAGATACAGATACAGATACAGATACAGATACAGTACAACATTGCTAATTGCCGATTGCTCGATGGCCTTTTTGAATTTTCCAGATGCTGAGCCTAAGGCATGTTCTTGTCATGTATTTGCCAGAGCCTGAAGGCGCTGGGAAAGTCCTTGTCGTGTCCGAGGGAAATGGCCACACACACACAATCACACACAAGAGATATTTATTAGCGTACGAAAAAAATTTCACTTTGAATTTGTGCCGAAAATTTAATTTGATTTCATTTTCATCAAATAGTGCAACAAATGAATTTCGTACGTGCCACAAATGCCAGAAATGTGAGAGAATTGAAATGGGAAGCGGAGTAGTGGGAGCGGGGGCATGGGCAGGGACAGGGGCAGCGGGAAATTTAGGAGTTCAGGACCCACGTGTGTGAGTGAGTGTGGCTGAGGCAGAGATTTGTGAGCATTTGTGTGCGGCGCTTTGTTGCGTGGTTGGCCACGACACACGCAGCACGCAGTACGCAGCGTGTGGCGAGCGGCAAGCGGCAAGCGGCGAGCGGCACGAAGAACCATAAATTCCAGCCGCTCAATAAACTAATGGCAATTTGTATCTGAAAGATACATGCAAGCCCAGTCCGACTCCAGATGCCAGCCTGCCTGCCTCTCACGTACAAATTTTATATAACTCTGTATGCGTATGTGTGACTGTCTGTGTGTGTGTGTGTGTGTATTCGTTATTAGTTTTCCTTTTTTTCCGTCTCGTTTCGTTTCGCTTCGTTTTCAATCCTTGTGACAATTTTATCACACACGTTCGTCTCATCAAAAAGTTAACGACGATAATGACAAACATTTCAAAAGCAAACACAAGCCGTTTGGTGGCATGCAACGAGGCTCCAGCAGCCAGCCAACCTACCCGGCCAGCCAGCACCAGAACCTCGGTTACCCCGTCCTCTCGCTGTGCCCCTCATCCCCTCGAGCACAATGTCTGTGTGTCCACGGATAGATAAATATCTCATTTATAAGGTCTGTCTTTGTTGTTGTTGTGGGCAAACACCTTAATTAACTTTTTTCTTGTATACCCTGTGTGTGATAGGCCGGGGGGGTTGCTGAGGTGAATATAGAATATAGAATATAGAATATAGAATATAGAATATAGAATATAGAATATAGAATATAGAATATAGAATATAGAATATAGAATATAGAATATAGAATATAGAATATAGAATATAGAATATAGAATATAGAATATAGAATATAGAATATAGAATATAGAATATAGAATATAGAATATAGAATATAGAATATAGAATATAGAATATAGAATATAGAATATAGAATATAGAATATAGAATATAGAATATAGAATATAGAATATAGAATATTTATCATAATTTTAGCTAACTTCATAGCTGCAGACAGGGTATTTGCAAGTCGAGCAGTCGTTCGATTCAACTCACTTGTATCATGAACATCTTCAGTTTGAGCGGCATTTCTATAGCTGTTCCTGTTGTCCGTGTATTAACTTGTAGCTCCACAAGACTTGACTTATTTATTAGGGTTATTTGGCTAGTTATGCTCGTCTATCTGTGTATGTATGTGTGTGTGTGTGTGTATGAGGGAGTGTGCGTATGGTCCTTTAACACGCATATGTTCAACTACCTGCTCATTTTCACCTGAGTACGTGTTAATTTTGTCTATTTATCTTGCTTTCATTTCGGTTTCTTTTCTTCTTCCTCTTCTACATGTTGTTGTTGTAGGTAAATAGAAAAAATTATATAAATAAAGCTGATATGGGGGTCAGTCAGAATTGAAATTCCAATTAACGGTTGTCAACCAGTCACTGTGACTGTGACTGTGACTGTATTTGTATCTGTATCTGTATCTGCGCTCTGGGCACGTTCAACTTTGACGCTCAACGTTGACATTTTTGGTGCTACATCTCGGAAGTTGCGCTATTGACGTGGGAAATGCAAATGTCTAGTCAATTTACACCAAAAGAGAGCCAGACAATCTAGAGTGAGAGTGCCCGACTGGGTTTGCTGCATGGGTGAGACGGGAACAAACAAAGGCCTCGATTTGTATCTCGAGTGAACACGAATTCAGCTTGCAGCCAAGACCTTTGTTTAGACGTTTTCCTTTTCATTCCAGCATTGTTTTTGTAGTGATTATAATTTGAAGTCTTCTTCTGCTTCATCGTCTTCGTCTGCAGCTCGTTGTTGTTTCTAAGTATTTGGTGTTTGGTGTTTGTTTTTGTTTCGCTTCGACATTTGATACGATTGCGCTGCCAGTTGCTAAAGTTACGCGCCTTGTTTTCATTGAGAGGCGTCGAAATGTGCCACGCCTTTTGTCTCAGCTGTCAAGTGGGCGCTGGCATATGCAAAGCATGTGTAGCAGCGGCAGCTACCAGTGCTCTGTTGGCAAATGCCAATTGCCTGGCCGGAAGTCTTGCATTTCTCTCTGTCTCCCTCACTCTCACTCTCTCCCTCTGCCTCTGCCTCTCTCTGCTTCTCTTTGTGTGTGCCGCATCAGTTGCAAGCGCACGTAACTTGCATCATGCCGTTGCGAGCAGTCATGCCACAAAGGTCTTGAGTTACTGGCTTGCAGTAATTTTTAAGCCATCTCTGCCACAGCCACACAATGAGTGAGAAATATGCAGTGGGAGCATATGCAACATCGTGTTGCACGCTGCAGTTAATTCAGCGGCACATGCAAATTGCCCACAGCATTTGGGATTTTCAAATTGTTGCCAGCTCATGTATCGTTGCCTCTATGTCCTCTCTCTCTCTCTCTGTCTTCCACTCTCTCTTCCTCTCTCTCTCTCTATCTCTGTGTGTGCGTGACGCATCCGTTTGGCAGATGCTAGAAGAAGCTGCGTGCGTCTGCTTGATGTAGCATCAAAACTGGTTTAAGCAACTTTAAGCTAAACTCTGCAACTCTTTTCAAATCTTTTCTCAACTTCATTCTCTAGTGAGAAACACCAAAAAGTCATCTGACTTGCAAGATTTGGCAATTGCTGTTAGTTTTGACATTAACTTTTTGATTGAGAGACCGCTAAATGCCAAATCAGACTCAGCCTAACTTATCTACCATTTGCCATTAAGACTTGGCTAATAAGTTTTCTTCCCCTCTACTAAGCTACTAAGCAAGAAAACAGTGGAAAATCAATTGAATAACTTGAGCAGCAGCAACTCTTAGCTCTTAGCTGAATTATTCCTTTGTTAACAACATTTGGGAAATTCTCTTATAAAATCTGATTGAGTTTGTATTGTCATCTTCTGAGGCACATTTAACCGCAAATATAAACAGAAAAAAAAATAAGTATTAATAATTAGCGCTCATAAATATATTAACCTGTTTCGGGTTATCATTCAAGCCAATAAACCGCTTTTAGAACTGGTTGAGTCACAAGAGTGAATCGATTTAGGAATCATTGCAGAGTGATCAAAGCCAATCGAATGTTTTTGAGCATAAATTATAATTAGTTTGATGTGCATATCATATAAAAATATATTATGTCTCGCATGTATTTTTATTTATTTACGAACTCCCGAAAAGAAATTGTTGAACATTAAAATATTACCTAAATTTAGTTGGCCTCATAGTTCTAAGCCTTAAGCTAAACTTCCATTAATAACATATTTTCAGCAGAACTAATTAATAAAATAAAAATCTTTGTTCTATTAATCAAATGAAATAAATATATAAATAAATATGATCCAATATTTTATTATTCCATATATTTTGTATTCTACCAAGTCACTGAATTCGTAATAATGAAAAACAATTTTAAATTAGTTTATATTAAGCGATTATCACTGCAAAGAGCAGCAGTTGGAGCTGTGTGAACTGGAGTATCGCTCTAGTTTCTATGCCCGCTCTCACAGTGCTATATTTTCGTATAATAAAAGTATTAGTAAATGGAGTCTATAGAAGTGAAATATCACTTGAGTTTCTATTACTCTTGACCAAGCTTAGACTGGAGTGCACCCTTTTCATAGGGCAATTAATATGTATATATATATATTTATTTATATATATATAGTTTTTTTGAACTCGTAAAATTTTATAAATTATCAGAGAATTGATTTATATTGCTCTAATTATTGTAAACACATAAAGTTCGAGTGCAAGGCACGCGCTTAGCTCCAGCTCTGGCTGCATCGCGTCGACTAATTTAAGTGCGAGCCATAAACATCCTGTCGCATGGCAAACGCATAATTTACAGCAATTAGGATATGCAGATACGTATAAACAGAATAAAGGCAATTTACGCGCTTCAATTGGCATTTCATAAATTGTTTTTTTTTTTTTAGTGAATATCTAATTGATGTATCCGCCGCGCTGAGAGCGGAGATCAAGGCGCATGTTATAAACACGAAGGCATAAGAAAGGGAAATGGAAATGGAAAGGGGATGGGGATGGGGAAAGGGAAAGGCAGGAGTGGAAATTGTAATTTATATGAAAATTTATGAAATCACGCCCCATTTGCAAGGCGTTGCCTGGCAGAGTGTGGCAGCGTGGCAACTAAATAAACAGAGTGGAAAACTGAAGGGCAGGCACAAAGTGTGGCACAGTGAGGCGCAAATCCGCGTTGACATCATTTGTGCCACATGTGTGCAACAGCAGCAGCAACGGCAGCGGCAGAGGCAGCGGCAGCGAGGCAGATTCCCTGGAAGCTGCAACTAAGGAAATTAAAAATAAAAATGCGCTTTTAACACGTGCGATCTGCATTGCCTGGCAAGCTGCATGCCCCGCCTCAGCTGCAACTCGGTCGCCCTCCATGCGGGCGTTGGCGTTGTTGCTGCCACTTTGACTGACAATTAATTTCAATTGCGCATTCGCGTTAATCGCTCTAAAATAAAAAGAAAAGGGACGACGGCAGCAACAACATCATTTTTTGTTGCTGCACGCAAAATGTTTTCCACTGTCTTGCTGCTATTTTTAATCATCTTTTCCTCTTATTCCAGAAAATGCTCTGCTCAGTGTGTCGTCTTCGGCTGCACGAGAGATTAAAAATATAAGTGACAGGCAGCGAACAGCCTCCGGCGGGGCTGCCACGTCCAAAAGGAAAATGTCAAGTTCAAGAGTCGTTACAGCTGCTCCAGTTGACTGGGGCTGGCAACTGAAGTGCGACGTATGCGTGGAGCCTAGCTGAAGTAGACAAAGACGCCAGACTGCAGATTAGGAAAAGCTGAGCAGAAGTGGAAGCATCAACTCACTGCCAAAGGGGCACGCCAGGGAGGGTGTGGAGCTCGGGCCGGACCGGCCCGGCCCGGCGAGCACAACTGCCAGCTGCAAGTGGATTAATTTTGACATTTATGAGATGGAGGCTTAAAGTGTTTTAATTGCTTTACCTACTTATGTTGCCTGCTGAAAATCAACAGCAGCAACGGCAACGGCAACGGCAACGGCACAGCAGCAACTTCCTAGTGCTCATGATAATGCAGAATGGGGCACGTGTCTATACAATGGGCAACGAATCGAAATTAAGTGCATTGGCCGCATAAAAATCACGCACAATCTGCCTGCAGTACACTGAGAGAAAAGAGAGAAGAGAAACACTTGACCATATGTAGCACATGTGTGCATACCCTTTATATATACGTATCTCGAGGTGCGGTATTAAATTGAAATATATATTTTTTAACAGCCATTAATTGGTAAGAGTTTGGGTATACTCATTTTTCAGGGCTTGGCTAGAGTATATTCAGCGGCTTTTGTTCATGGACTGTTTTAGGTCCGCAGATGCCGCCGAAGCCTTAGAGCGGCAGTCAGGCTAACAATATAGAAAGCGAACTGAATTATCTTAAAAAGAAAAAAAAAGTAGAAAATGTTTTTTATTTTAGCTAGAAAAATATAGCAATATATTATAAATTATGTTTCTTACGTATTTTCTATATTATTTAATATTCATATCTAAATAAATACATATGAATAATATATAAATTGAAAAATAGAAAATATTTTTATTATAGCTAGTAAAATATAGTAATAAATTATAAATTATGTTTCTTAAGTATTTTCTATATTATTTAATATTCATATCTAAATAAATACATATGAATAATATATAAATTGAAAAATAGAAAATATTTTTATTATAGCTAGTAAAATATAGTAATAAATTATAAATTATGTTTCTTAAGTATTTTCTATATTATTTAATATTCATATCTAAATAAATACATATGAATAATATATAAATTGAAATATAGAAAATGTTTTTATTTTAGCTAGAAAAATATAGTAAACAGTTATAAATTATGTTTCTTAAGTATTTTCATTATTTTCAGATTATTTTATATTCATTGTATGTAAATAAATACATATAAATAATATATAAATAGTATATAAATTTAAATTGCAATTTATATATTATTTACATTCATGTTCGTCTTATTTTAAAATTAATTTTTATGTTTGCATTATTTTTATATATATATATTATTATATATAAATTTATTAATTTATATTAGTATTTACATTTAATCTCGTGCATTAATTTGTCAACTCAGCTTAAGCAACAAAATGAATTCATATATTCGCTTATGAAACATAATAATTGTAGAATACATTGCTAAGAGGAGTTATCTTTTTGATAGGATATTTAATATATTTTAAGTCAAGACTCAGTCTGACAGCTGATTTATAATCAGTTTCTAATCGACCAGGCTCACCTCTGACTTGATGAGACTCTCTTTTTTGGCCTCCTCTCGTGCTCTGTCTACAATATTTGTCATTTTTGAGACAATCAACTATTTAAGCAATAACAATTTGTGCAATTTCTAATTTTTGGACTTAGTCAAGTTTATTTTATAAATGAAATTTTTATTTTAATTGCATTTTTTATGGATATTTGAAATTTAATTAATATATTTTTATAAATTAATAACATTATTATTTAGGTAATTCTGCTCTAAAACTTATCCAAAATCCAAAGTATACAAATTTTTCTTTAACAGGGCATCTGCTATTCGGGCATTCTCCACAGATATACATAAACATAAATTCATTTTGAGCACAGTTTTTTTGGTGTATGGCGCGGCATTTTAAATACTTTACGCATATTTTTATGTGCCGCGTAAAACAAACAAACGACGCTTGTTGGTGGCATCGGCATCGGCGTTCAGGTGTATTCAGGTGCGGTGCGTACGTGTTTGCGTGCGTGTGAGTGTGTGCATGCGTGCAGTTTGAGGCGTTCTGGTTGCCCGGGAGTAACTGAAGAAACGTGGCCGCTGTCGCCTGCAGTTGTTTGCTTGGTGTCCTGTGCAGCGCTGGCATTGGCATGTCCTTTCGCCGGCCTCTCACACACACACACATACACACACACATAGAGTGCGCGTAGTGGTCGACCTCGCTGCTCGCCTCTCACGTTCTGCGTTAAAGTCACGTATTTTCCAGGTAATTTACGTTGGCGAAACTGTTGCCACCAATATTTCTGGCCGCGTTTGCCCGTTGATTTTAGTTGCCATTTTCTTCCCATTGCTCTTGTTGTTGTTGTTGTTGTTGTTGTCTGTTGGCCATGTTTGGTTTGTTGTTTTTATTTTTTCCCAGCGCAGTGCATGAAATGCGTTTTTTGGCCTTTGTACGTGCGCGCTGTCCTTTTTGCGGACGCTGACTGCGCCTGGGCCTGGGAGTGCACACAGCTCGCTTATTGTTTTCCATGCTCCGCGCTGTTCGAATGTCCCGGCGCAAGTGCAGCGCAATGTGCATAACGTGACTGGGTTCCTTAGTTGGCTTTTTACCAGCCCGCCAGCGAAAGTGCTGGCCAAGTTCGATGTTGGCCCCGTTGCCATTGCCCGTTGCAAAGTGCAAAGTGCACGCGGCATGATGCACTCTCGCGCCCACTCACTCGCTCGCTCGCTCGCTCCCTCTCTCCCTCTCACGCACTGATATTTCACTTGGAAAAGTTTTCAACAACTTTTGGACAGCTGCAATGGATACGGTTACGGATACAGATACAGATACAGATACAGATACAGATACAGCAGCGCTTGCTGTCGCTGCCGCTGCCGCTGCTGCTGCTGTCGGTTGTTTGCGGTAAATTAAGTTGCGACCATTGAAACTCCACTTGAGTTAATCGTTTAATTAGTCCTTGCAAGTCTTGCGGCTCGCATTCAAACGCTTTAAGCATCTTTCGCCGTCTGGCCGGCCACACACTAACGACTTGACTTCAGAATACTTGTTGAAAATGTTTAGCGCATAGTTTTTGGCTCTTTGCTATGCACTGAGCTCAGTTATGAAGCCCACTGAGGAGCATTTGAGATATTTCGCAAAATTCTAGCCAAAAGCAACATAAATATTCAGAAACTAATATTTTATTCATAGACCGAACGAGATCAATTAATATTTCAGATTTCGTACATTTTTCTCTTTCAATTGCAATAACTTTTCAATATCTTGGCAAGACTTAATTGAATATCTGCTTCGATAGCTATTGCAATAAGTTGACTATTAGTCTGCCAACACACACACACGCTTGCCACATTTCTTCTTATGTGTCAACGACAACGCAGAGCCAGAAATGTCATTTTTGTTGCTGTTTTTGCCAAGTTGAAATTAAAATTTATGGCCTCAATATGCGTCGCTGCTACCAAAAACTGAAATTCATTTTACGAGCATTGCAAATACCAAAAAAAAAAAAGAAATAAAAAAAATATTAATATTTCATTTGTTTTTATCCAAACTGCGTTGCCTGTGCTGGCCACCCACAGGCAAAAAATCCTTTGCTGCCCCCAACTAACTTTGTTTTACGACCAACACTGACGGCCCAGCCCGACCGTCTGTGGCCTGTTGGAGACCAACTCTTCACGTTGCTCTGGCTGTGTTGGTTATTTCTGTTTTTATGATGACTACGATATTTTTAAATACATTTTATATGAAGGTTTTAATGCGCCCGAGCTGCGCTTTAAGATGTCGCCTAAGTGTTCCTAATGCCCTACACACACCAGCAGCGGCTGATCAGTGCTAAGTGTAACTTGTACTTGGAGCTAAAGTTATATAATTTATAATATATATATTATTTATAATATATATATTATTTATAATATATATATAATTTAGAAAACTTCCCCCCGTCCAGTTCGAACTGGATCCAAAATAAAAGCAACTCCAACTCATGCTCCTTGCTCTAGATCAATTTTGTACTACTCTTATTATATGCAGCCGGACGGTGACCGTAGAGAGAGCATTACTGCAGCTAGCACCTTTCCAACTCCAACTTTATATGGATAATTGCTTAAAATAGACTAATTTTAAATTAAATATCATTACTCTATACTATTAAGCTGATATTAAATTTCCAATTTACAATTTTTTTAATAATTTTATTATCTATTAAAACTAAAAAAAAATATATTATTATTTTCAAGATTATTCACATTTAATTAATCAACAAGTCTAAATAACGTTAATAAAATAAGTTAATTAAATAAATACATTTAATTCATTAATATAATTTCACTTAATTTACAATTTAATTATAACAATACACGTCTACAAAATTTGTTATTATTTAGTATTAGATTATAAGTAATATAAATAAAAGAAATTCATTTTTATATACAATTCGGTTATTTTTATTTTCGATATAAAATTTATAATTATATCTAAAAATGTTTTGTGTCATCAAAAAATGTATTGAAAATATATATAAGCTTAATATAAAGAAAACAATTTAATGTAATTCAGTTGAGAGTCAAGTTTAAAATCTGAAAAGCGATAGAAAAATATAATTATTTGCTGGAAAGTCTGGTCTGTTTATAAACAGTCGTTGAGCAAAGTAACAAAACAGAGAAATTAGACTCGCAGAATTGATAAGAATAAATATAGACCTAGACCAAACATATGGCTTACTTGATGGGATATGCACTGTCAAAGCAAATACCCTTGCTCTCTTTTATAGCCCATCAACGCAATAAATATTAAATAATATAAATATTCATATGAAAAGTGCACATATGCCGATGCTCGGCCGTATTAATTTGGCCACAATTTTAAATAGTTTTTATTTTGGTATTTTATATAGAGCAGGCCTTAGGTGCTACAAATGGCTTTTCAATATGGGATAACGGTATGAATTATAGAAGTGGAAGAGCAGTTGAGGCGAGTAGCAGCGCTGCCCTATTTAAGCAATCGAACTGCAAGTGCGCCGGGTGGGCGGGGCAGCAGGCAGACCAAATTGGAATGATGCCGGTTTAATCATTGTTTGCACTTTTGCACCTGCCAACAGTGGCGCCCTCGCCGCCATGCCCTTCATCTGGGGGCGTGCTGCTGCTATCTTTGGCTCGTCGTCTACTTTTTTCTGTTTTGTGAGTGGCAACGTTATTTAGCAGTTTCCGTTTCCTTTATCAATGAGCACAGCTGGCGCATCCTGGGCGTGTTGCCTGCGGGCTCCAGTTCGGGAGCTCTCGCTCTGTCTTTGGCTGCTGCTCTCACTGTCTTCTGCAAGTTTAATGCGTTTAACTCTTACATTGTGCCACGAAATTGGCTAAAAATAAGTTTTTGCCGTGTCTGTCGATTGCATTGCACTTCCGCTAGGTGAATTCGAAATGCACTCCAACTGCAAATGGCAAAGCGAATCGCAATCACATCGCAAACAACTTAAAGGGAACGAGTTCTTAAAGCAACAACTGCTCACTGCATTGGGATGCCGCCTGTTCACTGAATCGAGTCCGCATTGTGGTTGCATTTGGGTTACTGGCATTGTCAACTGGTAGGTGGCGGCGCCGCTGTTGTTGTGCCATTACCAAAATTGTCACAGCATGCGGCCACATGCTGAGTGAGCCACACAGTGGCTCATTTGCGGGAGACAAGTCAGCAATGGAGGTCAATGCACGCCTTTCACACAAGGCTGTCACGATGTCTCCTTTCAATTCCAATGGCTTCCATTATTCCAGTTCTAATCTGCTAATGGCAAGCCGCTCGCATTTCCAATCGCTCTGAGGCATCTACTTTCCAATTATGTCCATTTTGTGGCAAGCCCAAGGACATTTGTCAATCCCATTCCCATTCCCATTCCCATTCCCATTGGCATTGCCATCCATATGGAAGCGTCTCATCCTCACTGTTGTTTGTGCAATTTCATGCTCAATGCTCCAAGCAGCCACACCGACAGCAATTTCATCAAAACTGTCCAAGGCAAATGTCGGAAACGCAGCGCCGGCAAATATGTTATGAAAAGTTTTCAGTGCGGTTTCCAGCCACAGCACGCAAATGCCCCCCTCCGGCTGCAGAATCGTAACGATATTTTCAGCTCAAGCTGAGGAAATGATTTATTAAAAAAAAGTTGTTTGTTAAATAAAAAAATACGAAAAAAAAAACCAACGACGACTGCTTCGCCTGCCAAGCATTGTAATGCAGCATGTCAGAGATAAAATGGGAGATTGTCGCACATTGGATCGCATGGAAACCGAAGCCTCCCCACAAAGCAACAACAACAAGCCTTAGTTGTAAGCAAAATACTAAACACAATTGCTCGACAATTACAGTCAAATGTTGACATTGATTTTGTGTTGTTGGCAATCGAACAGCTGACCCATAAGAACGTTGCCTGCTCTCGACAAACACCGAATGTTAACAAATAATAAACGAGCCGAGGGTACACAGGGCTCCTTGTAAGATTTCAAAGTTTCAATACAATAAAAAATCTGTGATATATAAATAATTATTTGCTATTTATAAACATTAAATAAATATTGGCCATGGCAATAGTAATCGCCAGTAAATATTTGCTGAGGAAATTGTATTCATAAATTTATATTTACATTTATATTTTTTCTATATTTCTTTATTTAATTTTATTGACAATTTATTCTTAAAATAATATGTATATATTTATTTATTAAATGTAACTTCAAATCTTATTCATAAATAAAAGGTTATATATGCTATATAATATGTATATATTTATATTTATGCTTAATATTTATTTATTTCATGTAACTTAAAATTTTATTTATAAATGAAAGGTTATATTTATGCCATATTTATTTATTTAATTTTACTTCAAAATGTATTCGTAATATTTTTTTTTTTTTATTAATTTGATTTAGAAATGTGTTCATAAATGTATTTATTTTTATATATTAATACTATATTTTATTTAACCCAAAAATACTATCATAAATCTATATTTTTATTTATTTTTATTTATTTCATGTAACTTAAAGATGTATTCTTAAATGTTATTATATTTATATAATAATGCTATATTTTATTTAACCCAAAAATGCATTCATAAATCTATTTTCATATTTATTTGACCTGAAAATGTATTCTTTAATTTACTTTATTTATGCTACATTTATTTATTTAATTTAACTTATGAGTACAATAAATCCATATTTTTATTTATATTTATGCTACATTTATTTCTTTCAGCTTAACTTATATATTGTAGATTATCGTGTGATACCTCGGGCACTACGGCAGCCAAGTAAGGCTGCAGTGAGTTGACCCATTGTCATTTATAATGTAGCCCGGGCTTAGCCAAATGCAACATATGGAAGCTGAAAGCCTTGATGGGTGGGATGGATAACAAATTGCATCCGCATCTTTAAAGTGCACTTGAGGCAATCTGAGTTAATGATTGCACAAGTTTGGTATGGCCGCCCGCCACTTGATTGGCCCAACTTTGACTTCCGTGGGGTGCATTTGCGAGCTAATTTCTGTTTATCAATTAGCTCCGACTGCCAGCTCGTGTAGGTATTAATTTGCTATTAACGTAGCTTCGGCTAATGCTGCTGCTGCTGCTGATGTTGATGCTGATGCCGAGGGCCATTTCCTGGCACACACACACAGATGTTTTTTTTTTTTGAGAGATTGGGGCAACAAATGTTGCTGCCACTTTAACTTGTTGTTTGCCCATCAATTAGTCAGAACTGTATTTATCATTAATTACCAGATAAGCACTGAGCATTTGGATCAAGATTTCTCTTTGTAGTTCTTTATGGGCTTAGGGCAGGATTGTGGCGCACAGACTCTGAAGAGTATGATGAGTATAAATAAATTTTGGCAGATGTACCTGGGACTTTTTTGGTATTTCGATTTAATGAAGCTGGGATTTAAAAAAAAGACTCTGAGCTATAAGCGTAATTGAAGTCGAAAGCATTTCAGTAGCTTAAATAAAATGATTTTTAAATAAAATAAAATTTAAAGGTATGAATAAGCAGGGCCACAGCATATCATACTCTGTTGGCTATGACATAAGGCTACATCACTCGAGCCTTGCACTGAGTTGCAGTTATTAATAGTCTTATATCATTTTGGCACACGAAATCTATCAGTATTCAATCAATGTGGTTATGTCTTAGCTCGTTAGTAGTCAACTCTGTGGAGACTGTTGTTCGTCCAAGCAAACTGACGCAAGCCGCTATCTATTGCAAATGTCACTGTGTGTGTGTGTGTGTGTGTGTGTGGTGCACATTTGCCAGCTGCAGTCATAAGACATTAAAATGCCACAAGCCGCACAGACGAGCTAATAAATTTGACTATAATCTGGCATTGTTGCACTAAGTACTTTGCATATTCATACAAAATATATGGTAGGTAAATGTGGCCCAGACCGGGGCACCCTCTGGCAGTCGCTGTCGTGTGCGGCGGGTTGCAGTCGAAAGTCAGTTGGCTCATATGCATAAATGCAAAGGCGAATGTTCTGAAAGCCTGGCCAAGTCTGGGTAGTCAGGCCGACAGCCGACAGTCGACAGTCGACAGTCGTGTGCCGACTGCCTGCCACTTGACAAATAGGTCAGAGAGAAGACGTTCCAGAGCTGTCTGAGTCTAACTGTCTGTCTGTCTGCCTGGCTGACTGGATGATTGTCTGGTGAGCAGCTCGACGTTAACCACATGTGAAAACAAAACTTCCGGTAACATAAACACTGACAAGAAGCTTGCTTAAAGAACCCGTCTCTGTACCAGCCCAGCCCCAGCCCCAGCCCAAAAGCAACTAAAATATTCAAATGAACAACATAGCCAAAGCTGCAAGCAAGTCCTTGCCCCAAGCTGGATGTGTTGCGCTGCCAGACTGTGGGCAAAAGTTAGCTACTGCTGCGTGTGCCACTTTCTGCTGCAACAAAATAGTTGACAACAAAAGCAAACGTTTGTTCAGCTCGCATCTTGCAACTTGCGATTTCTTTGGTCCGACGAACGCACCGATTGTTGCCACTGTGCTGAACTTTTCAACTATTTCCGTTCAGATTCAGGACACAGCCACGCATCACATCATGCACAACAACGGCAACGGCAACGGCAACGGCAACTAAATTAATAGCATACATGTTTGTGATGCCTTGTGGCAGGCACTAAGTAAGTGCAACTGTTGCCACTGGCAACCTTTTTGACAATCAAAATTCAAGATTTTGGCTAAAACTTTTGCTCAGTTACACATGAGCCATGTTATCATTAGCTGTTGATTACCCAACGCCAAATGAGTGGGCATAGCCGACTCGCTGACACTCGCTCACAGCTCAAGGAGAATATAGAGAAATGAGAAAATTCTATTTCATGAAATTGCTCTACTCAAACTCACTTTATCCCACACGAATTCGATATACCCCTCTCAGACGCCACTTGAACGAGCATGTGAACTTCAACAACAGGCTGCAGCATGGCGCCAGCTTCCAGCTTTAGTCATTGACAAACTTTTAGCTTGCATCGAAAAAGTTGTTAAAGTTTTCGCTTGCATTTTGATTAGCAGCCATGAAATTGAAAAGGGTTAAGAGCCCAATTGAGCCGGTTTGACTTTATCTGGCAGCAGTCAAACGGCATGCGCCACGTCCGCCCGCCATGTGAGATCTGGTCTTATGGGCTGCAGCTACTTATAAAGTCATTTACGACGTTTCTGAATGAACTCACAAAACAGTTACAGCGCCACTATGGCTTGGCCTACTTTAAGGCGCCGTGACGCTTGCGAGATTCATTGGCTGCGATAAGAAGCAGAGCGCAAAAGGGATAGCGCGATGGAGAAAACAGAGAGAAAGAGAGAGAAAAGCCTGTGTCATTTGCTGGCTAACGGAATGTCGTTGAGCCTTTGGGGCCGAAAGCCGCTTAGCTGTGCGCTTCGTTGCCTGCCACGCCTGCTTGCGCCTCAATTTGAGGCGCTGCGCAGACCAAGAAATTGTTATGCCGAGACGTTGTCGTATTTATGCCGCTTTACCGCAATCAAAATTGTTACTTTCTAAGCCAATATGTTTTATGATGTATGACATTTGATGTTGCGATAACATTTTACACACTTGGCTGCCTTTTTATTTTGTGGGCCGCCTCCCCAGTGTGACTGGCGAGTGGACCTTTTGTGTGTGTCTCTCTCTCTCTCTCTCTCTCTCTCTCTCTCTCTCTGTCCTCTGTGTGTGCTCGAGGGCTTGGTTAAAGTGTGCCACGCGCTTTAAGCAGTTTCAAGTTTTTACGCCCAAAAGGAGGCCAAGTTTTTTCGTTTTCTCTTTTTTATTTCCCGCCCGCCGCAATCAACAACAAAGTTCAAAGGACAAATGCAAATAAATTTGCCTTTTGCACAGTGAAATATTGTCAATTTCAAATCTGCCAGCTGTGTGGGGGTGTGTGTGTGTGTGTGTGTATGTGTGTGTGCGGGTTCACACCCGGGTGTGGGTAAAAGCGTGCCAAAGTGTAGTTCTTGCTGTTGTCACCACTCATGCACATGCAATTGGCTTAGGCACGTCGAATAAATCATTCAGCTTGCAACGCAGCGCACAGCTGACAACATCCAAGTATCAGAAAAGCAATTCGAGAAGCGAACCAAATGTGTCATTCGCTAGCTGCTTTCTACTCAATGACAATATTCACATGCCAATGACAAATTGCCAGCTCATTGCAGCTGTGAAAGGCTTAAGTGTGAGCTCAAATATGAATCTGACTCGAGCGAATATTAACAATTATTGAATTTGCTCCGTTCGTGCAGACAGTTTCTAACTCAATAGTAAAATTATTATTAGACAGAGAGAAATTACAGCTCGACTATGGATTAAATTTCGAATATGCCCAATACCCTAGACATAAAACACATGGGCATACGAGAGTATTTAGACTTAGTTAAAGCTAAAATTCAATTTACTCTGATATTTATGTGAACTTAAATTTAAATTAAACTCATTTAGAATTATTGAAAATACTAAAATATATTTCTTAATTTTGCCTCATATTTAACCTTTTTTCTAAAATTAATTTATTTCAATTTCTCGCTGATTACAGGGTATGCTCTGACGTGCCATTCTCTGTGTTTTTTTTTCGCTTTGTGTGCCGCCAATTGAAATGTGACGCCATTTTGTATCTTTATATGTGTAGCCTATGGCCATGGGCCTGCCCAACGCACACCGCCATAAACCATGGCCTTATCGACAGCGACATGTATTTTTTTGCTTCCGTTTGGTTATTTTGGAGCAGCGTTTAAGCTTAAGCGACAGCTCCCTTGTGCTGGGCACTTTTCGAGTTGGCTTAAACATTTTCCTTCTCGTTTTTATGCGCTTTGGGCTTAAATGCGCTTTGGCCATTTTGATTATGCGCTCGCCGGCATTTTGTGCCATTTTGTTTGAAATTCATGAAGCGCAGCGCGCGGTTTTGTAAGCGGCTCATGGGAGAAAGACGCGGTCAACCGATGCGGCGCACTGCTTTCGGCCATGTTCTTTAAACGTATTAAGTGCAGCCGTTTTATACAATTAACCGGAAGGTGGTCTTAGAACAGTTTATTTAAGCTTTTGCTTTTTTTTTAAATTTTAAAAATGAGTTGTTTAACGCCTCGCTGCGGCTGACTGCAGATGGCATATCCTTGATTCGATAAGGATAAAGACGTGACAGTTTGTCTGTCTGTGCGCCATCGTTGCTGTCACAGCTGCTGCCTCTACCTGTCTGTTAGCCATTGTTTATTTATGTAAGGCAAGCGCCAGACTGTCTGTGTGGGAGTAAATACATATATATAAATGTGTGTGTGTGTGTGTGTGTGGGTGTTAGCGCGCGTTTCGTGTGAAATTGTCACGTCAGCGACAGGCAAAGTCAAAAGTGTGACAAAGCGGGTAGCAGGTGACAAGTCTTTGCCGTTTGATGTCTGGGCCCGACACGGGCTTTGACAAGAAATCAAATTAACAAGCCGCAGAATGCGGTCGAAGCGTTTTGCTTACGCTTCTCGACAACTGCTAGTTGTGGCGCGGCAGACCGCCGCCACCGCCTGCCCCCAACGTAATTTGCATCTTTGATAATACGCATACGCCGTGTGTGTTGTGCCAGGCAAACAGAGGCCAGCTTTCACTGTGTGTGTGTGTATGTATGTGTGTCGGTATCGGTGTGTGTGTGTGTGTATGTGTGTCTTTCTGCTAGTGTGCAGCAATTGACTTGTGGCCGCACGCAAAGTGCCACTTGGCAAAAATGCTGAGCACTCAGCTCAACCACTCAACAGCTCAAACAAAAACCGGAACGAACTCAGATCACGAAGAAGCACACCAAATGCCGCTGCTGGGCCCAGTTTGGCAAACAAATGCGTTTTTATGCTTTGAACAATTGGGGCCAAAAGCGCGCTTAACAAACGCAGAAGAGCCGAGCGCAAAATCAGTGGCAAAGTGCCTGCCACATAAGCCAATTAGTTGGCCCAGACAGAGAATGCCAACTCAATGAATTAATTATGATAATCGCAAATGCATTGCCTTTTGCAAGCACATAAGTTGCAGATTATGAATAAATGACAGCAAAAAAAAAATAAATAAAACAAACAAATAAAAATTTGCATAAATTCAGTCTGCTGCTAGTTTAAAAACATAATTATTTTAATGCATTCCCGACAGACATGTGTCGGTGTGAAACACAGTGTTACACGCAAGTCAGCAAATAGTAAATTTATGTTGAACATAAATTAATTACGTTGTTATTTTATTAATTTTCTGAAGAAAATATTAAGCTCTTTAAAAAAGAGACATTTATTTAGAAATTTATTATATATTTATCTAGATCGAAATTAAGGACATTAATAGTTTTGTAAGCATATGATTATTGCAACTAAACTACAAATAATTTAATTGCAATAGCCTAAAAAACTATTAAAGTCTTTAATATTGATCTAAATAAAGAAAAAAAATATTGGTTGTTTGAGCTAAATAAAGAGCTAAATATTTTCTTTAAAAAATTAATAAAATATATAGCAAATTTCTAAATACTAATCATAATAATAAATATTTACAGTCATTATTAAGAGGTATTTAAGTCCTCAGCAGCTTCTCTGATGCTTGATTCTAATTCATGAAACCTGCAAATTCAAACAGACTGCACTGTCTCATATCCCATCGCCTTTGCTGCAATATCAATTAAATATTTAAACAAGCAACCACATGCCAAATACCAAATTGATTTATTCACTCTATTTACAAGTGCAAAGTTCAATTGAATAGTTTCAGTCCGTTTGTATGGCTTGTGATTAAAAGTTTGACGAGCCGCACTCAATCATTCCGTTGGCTTGGCGAATTGGGCCGAGCCAAGTCTTAATGGACAATTTTGTGACTTTTGGAAACGTGTTCGGCTTTTGGAAATGTGTGTGTGTTCTTTTTTTTGCTGGCCCGTTGCCAGTCACATTGCAC
Organism: Drosophila mettleri; assembly: GCA_035047625.1. Classification (NCBI taxonomy): domain Eukaryota; kingdom Metazoa; phylum Arthropoda; class Insecta; order Diptera; family Drosophilidae; genus Drosophila; species Drosophila mettleri. Next base: position 2,671,455 of record JAWNPI010000035.1, read on the forward strand.
ATTGTTAACTTTACATTTTAAGCAGATTACAAACAACGGACGAGCAGCAAAATACGCTTGGATGTCCGGTGATCTATGTAGGTGCCCAAATGCAGTGACAATTTTTTTGCTTGCTGTTTCTTTTTTTTTTTTTTTTTTTGTCAGGACCTGGCACATGTCAGCCGTATGCTCCATCAGTTGTGTGGGCATGAAAAAGGCTGTAATTGTTTTGGCAGCCACTGTCAGTGACATGGCGCCTTCAATTTATTTGAGGTTTTCTATTTTATTTTTATTTCTGTTTGCCTTTGTCGGCAGCAAAGAGCAAAAAATAAAGATTATGGGGACTTAATGGATGTTCGAATTTAACATTCAATGACTATGTGAACAAGCAAGCAACGTCCCTGCGACCTGCTCTGGCCTTGTTAATTGTTTAATTAGAGCCAACAGCGGATTATTTTGGAATAGTTCAGGTCTAATTTCGGTTAGCTAAGCCGCAGCGGCCGCGGCAGCGGCAGCGGCAGCGCCAGAAACATTAATCATTTATTATTTTATTTGGAGTTGGCACATTTGATTGACATTTGCGGTTGGCCAACAGAAATGTATTTATAATAATGCCAATGCAAACAAATAAAATAAAGCCAAAATGCCCGCTCAAACTGCTAAAGCCACAGGACACAAAATGACAAAGAACACCGCAAATAACTGATTCGGATTTTAGGCTCATTCAAATACTTTAATCTCAAATTGGCTTTCAGCATTTACCATAATTGCACTTTGTGATTTGATTTAATTACGATTGCCGGCCTAATTGATAAAAGCTGCAAAAATCAAATATCAATTGAACTAATTTATATACCCTGTAAATTAACAGCATTAATGGGCATTGACAAGTATAAGAAAATCGAAAATTCCAGACGCAATTCTGATCTATCAATTTTAGCTTAAAAATCTCTCTTCTCTCATTCATCCGCTCAACTAATTTTTATTTGTTTAAATATAGGTCATCTATGCATGCAGCTTATTACACTTATTTCGTTTATTATATTATTAAATATTATTAAATATTTGTCGACATTCATCGGCTGTCATTTGTGAATTTGCCACATTCGATTTCATCGTCTGCCAAATTAAATATTCAATTGAATATTTTATGGTGCCATACGATTTGTGGCCAACTGTGGAGCGGCCAGGCCGATATCCGGCCCCTTTTAAACAGCGATATAAATAAAGTTTATATTTTGATTTGATTGCATTTAAATGCCGTGTATAATTTAATTATTATTTTAGTGGCAGTTGATGTGCTTCACGTTGCAAATCACTTCAGTTTTCATGGATTCTCATGGGCTTCCCAATCGCCAGCCGCAACATTTTCCGACATTTTCCACATTGTTTCGGTGTTCGCTCGATGTCGTTGTCGTTGTCGTTGCCGTTGCCATTGCCGCTGGGCGTGCGCATCGTGTTATAATTAGTGACAGTAGGCAAATTGGAAATTGAGCAAAAAATTTCAAATAACAATTAAAAATGAATTAGTCAGCGCGGCATGACTGCTAGATACCCTGTAGACAATAACTGAGCAAGATTGATATTGATACAACTTTGAATGTAAGCTGAAAATTTAAAGACTTTGGTAAGAATTGAAAAAATAAATCCAGATTTAGTATTTAAAGGCCAAATATACCCCTCCCATGTGCAGCACAGGGCATCCATGAAGTGGCATTTGATGAGCTATGCATACTGAACGATTCAATTGTTTTTGCTGCACTCACTGTGTACTTTCTGTTGCATGCAAATATGGCAAAAGGTGCCCAGATTTGATTAACAATACAATTTTTCTCGCTCTTTGCAATTATTATTGTGTGTCTGTGTGTGAGCCGATTGAAAGCTGAAGCACTTGAATATACATTTGGTTGGTTTGAAATACGCACGCTGTAGCCCAATTAAGTTTGGTAAATTAAATATTTCAATTGCTGCATGCTTTAAGCCAATTTAAACGAGAGCGCAAGAACTTGTTGCGTTTAAGCCAGCAATTTCTGGTTTCAATTTAACAACAACAAATGGAAATGCGAATGCAAATGGAAATTGAACTGTAGCTGACAATGGCAGCAGCAGGCAACTGTATTCTACCGTTATATTGCACATTTGAAAAACAAAATGGCGCCAGTGCACGAGCGAGCTGGACGTGTGGCCATGTGCGCGTGTGTGTGTGTGGCTGTGTGTGGCTGTGTTTGTTTGCATTGCATTGCAATAACTGCCCGCATAAATTGTGCGTGGTTCGAGCAGCGGCAGCGATTATTGTGAGGCAGTGAAAAAGCAAGTAAAACTCTATAAAACAACAGCATCTTCACTGGCAGCCACTGCGGCTGTGGCAGCTCGCACTTTGCCCCAACGCCCCCCCATTGCCACAGCACAAGTGCAACAAATGCCAAGAGCAGCTTTTATATTTGTTTCGCTTGCAAGTGTCGCCTCTGTTTGTGTTTGTGCGGTCGAAATGCACACAAATATTGAAGCTGCTAGATGATTAACACCACGAGCTGCCTCCGACAGACCAAAACTGAGCCAAAGTCTATAAATATTTTCAAAACAAAAGCTTATGAATTAATGCAAATTATTTTATATGAAATTATAAATTTTTAAATTTATTTTTAGTGAAATTGAAATTGGAATTTAGCAAAATTTAATTGACATAAAACTGGAATGCAATGAAGAAAATATTAATAAAATAAAATTCTATGACCTTTTCATATCTATTGAAAAAACAAAAAGTTGATTGAAAACTACTTCAGTCTTAGTTGGTATATCAAAACTTTGAGGCAACCGGGCCGCAATAGAGACAAGTCTAAACTAAATAGCAAACTTTAAGCCAGATTTTAGCAGCTCTTAAGTATTGTGTTTAATTGCTTTTGAAGGGCTTAAAGAAAAAGTCAATGAACTGAATGAATTGCTGGGTATGAAAACATGGCTCAAGTCGGCAGGCGGCTACGTGTGGCACATGCAACATTTTGTTGCAAGCAATTTACCTCAGCATAATCATATTAAATGTGCTCCACCCACTCGCTTGGCTACCAGCTGCAACATCCTGGGGGCGTGCGCTCATCTTTTTTTGGTTCTGTGTAGCGTTTTGTACCTGGCATCGGTACACCAGCCGACCCGCCCACCACAAGCAACGCCCCCCCCCTGCGGCAGGGCTCAGTACCTGGCTGCGCAAAATTATACTTAAAAGCTGGGCGCGTCCTGCCGGCAGACACCCACACACACACACACACAAATTGCTGAGGCGGAGGCAAAGCCAGAGACAGTCGGCAGACGGCAGACGGCAGTCGGCAGTCGGCAGCATGCGTGTAAATGTCTACACACCCAACTTTTTAAGCTGCAGGCAAACAGTTATGCACACACAGGGACACACACACACACATACATAGTTTTTTTTACTGCTGCGGTGATCGTCCTGTGTTGGCTCCTTTATTTTCTAGCCATTTTTTTCTGCAGGTCGTTGCCTTTTTGCCTCACATGGGCGTTTTTATATTCTTGCCCCGGCAGTTAGCCAACTGCAAAGGCGTTCAAATTACATACAATTCCTTTCATAATACACGAAATACCCAGGACCTAGGACCTACATGGCTGACCATACTCGGTCTCCATTGCGGCGTTTAGCTGCATTTTGCTCAGGTCTCATGCGGGCACATATAAGGCGTATGTGTGTGCTTCTGTCTCTGCTCACACTCGTTGCCATTACCTCTGTGTGTGTGTGTGTGTGTGTTTACTTACACCATCCAAGAGCAATTATAATTTCTTAGCCTGACAGCGCCGGGGCTGGGCTAATTAAATTTCTAATCAGGTAAAAGACCAGACGATGTCTTTGACTTTCCTTTCATGTGAGCTCAGAGCTAAGTCTTTGGTCTTTTACCAGCCAAAAAATTATACAAGCTAAAAATTATTAAATGCAAAATTAAATCAGCTTGAATTTATACAGCATGAAATGGAGCTGAAGTACTTTAGGATTGTTTCTAATCAATTGACACTTAATTTAATTAATTCTTGAGTTTCATTGGTTCACATACTTATGGCCCAGTCATACACACGCACAAAACCATTTTATCTGCAAGTAATTAAGGTGAGGTCACAATCAGACTGATTGATCATACAAAGGAGCCGTAATTGTGAAAGGTTTTGGCAAATGCAATCAATAAGCTTTCATTGCATTTGTTGTCGATTCTGCATTTATCAGTAAATTTAATTATCAAAAGGTATACGTTGTTTACAACTGAATAATTCATTCACACACACACACACGGACTGCATGATTGCTTTCTTTAGTTGCGCACACACACACACATACACACACATATACACGCGTAGGCGTTGCAGCAGTAAGTGCGCGGTTCACCAACTACGTACACAGCTATCATTAATAAAAACAGCTGAGAGGTAGGCTAGACTAAGCAGTTACCCTATTAAAAGCAGAGCTACAAAAAACCACAAAGATGTTTCGAGTCGAACTTTCAGACATTTCTTTAAGAACTACTTTAAATGAGGTTCATAAAGTTGGTAGATATAGTGATGAAACTTACTCACATGATAGCCTACAGGGTATGCATATTAAGAAAGAAAAATACAAGATTCTTTGGCGCGGCATATGGAACCACATCAAGCTCATAAATGAATAAAAATTTATTGCAGTTTATTGAAAAATTGGCGGTTTTCATTCACAGGCGCTGGGACAGCCACGGCAGCCGAGCAGAAACTTTACGCGCATTAATTTCACACAAGAGACGCTCAATTTAATGCAGCACACTGCAATTGTTGAGGCATTTAAGTTTAGCTATGTAATTGGAGCCGATAGCAAAAAAAAAAATAGTTTCAAAATGATTATAAAATGATTAAATGTGAGATGAATATAACTAAATAAATAAATAAAAATATATATAACAATAAATAAATAAATAAATAATTAAGAAAAAATATATAAAAATAATAAATAAATAAAAATAAATAATATATAAAAATAACAAATAAATAAAAATAACCAACAAATAAAAATAAATAAAAAAAATAATTAAATAAACATTTAAGTACATAGATCAATAAGTAAATAAATAATAGTTACAAAACTCTGATTAACTAAAAACATAAATAAATAAATAAATGATTAAATAAATAAAATAATTAAATAAATAAATGAAAATAAATAAACATATCAATAAATAAATAAACAAATAACAAATTCAAATTTCTGATTAGCTGTACTTAATTATGTTGCCATGCTAGCCCTTGCCCATGCTTTAAGATGAAAATCGTAGTCAATAAAATTTGGTTGCCGTCAAATACATCAAAATTCATGCAGCAATCTGGAAAACTATAGAAACAAAATTACCCAACTTTAATAACATTTTATAGTACTTAAGAAACCCAACAGTAATATGAGTAAGATTATATGTAAACTCATATTAATACCCCAAATCTATGAGATCTCTTAAGTACGCACTTAAAGAGGCCACAAGAGTCAGACGTCGACTGCGGTTATTATTACTGATGGGGCAGCTGAAATAGCTAAGGCATTAAAATAAATGCATGTCAAATGTCGAAACAATATCGATACATTGATTGATAAACGCAATAAAGCTGAGCTGTGTAATTTATGCGACCATAAATCTAGGCAATGCTCCATAAATTGCTAGAGCATTATCCATATCGGGCAAGCCAACCGACTATGTGTGCACATAATTCCAGCCAGCCGAGCGTTACTCTCTTTTTTTTACGTGCTTTGTTTTTGTTGATTGTCTGGTTTATTTATTTAACATTTTATATTTGTATTGGCTGCCTGCATTTTATGGCCATGCACACACACACACACACATGCACAGAAGGAGCTTGTGCTGCAGTAAATTAAGTCGTTAATATCTTGTTTATCATGGCCACCGCGGCGGCACAGTGCAAGCTCATATGTTGCAAGTTGCGGGCTGGCCGCCCCATGCGTACGCTATGTGCATGTTAATTACATGATTTATATGCACAAATACATATATGCATGTGTGCATTGGTCTTGATTTATGAAATTAATTAAAATGGATTTACGGCGCGGCAGCAGTTCGCGGCGAAAAAAATCTGTTGCATACCTCAAAGGCGCTGCCATCGAGCATACCGAGCGCACACGGAGACTAACACAACACACATAGGCAGTCTCAAGTAATTACATTAAACAGCACCATAACCATCACCAGCACCTACACACACGCGCGTCAGCCCACTCTAGCCAAGATACTTTTATTTTCTGTTTGATTGAGGCATAGTTTGCCTGCCTGCGCAACCACACGGTCGGCCTCGCGCGTCGTCGTGCGTCCTTTTAACCGGGCCAATTGCCGCTCGTTACAGCCAACTCATTATAACTGTTTTATTAGCAGCCACTGCAGACAGCAACCACTTGCCTCTCTCTGCACGGAATTACTTTATTAGCCTAATTAAATGCGCCACTTCTACGCAAAATGGCGCTGCGGACAAGCTCATTCAAAAAAAAAAAAAAAGAAAAATAATAATAGAAAACAATTAATGAAATTAGCAAAAGTGTGTGGCACAAGTAGCTGCTGCTTCTATCTGAAGCACTCTTAGTCTACTAATTAATGTCTTTAAAGTGTGTTTGCGATAGCAAAGTGTATATACCGAGCTTATGCCGTGAATATCATTTGATTTAAGTCCATATGCTCAGCACATATATGCTTTCTGGGGCAGCTGTCATAAGCTCATAACTATTTGAAGCCACGGCCTCTGGCTGGTCTGCGAAAAAATCTATGTGTGGCGATGCGTTGCTCAGCGCTTATGGCAAACACCTGATAGCGAATCCCTAACTATATATATATTCATATATATATAAATAACTCGCGGATTATCTGTGCACTGTGAAATTCCCAACTGTCAGGCTGCTTTTACTTCACGGCCAGTGGCAAAACGAAAGCCACAAAAGCCCTGGCAAAGTATAAAGTGTATGTTGTTCTTGTTACTCTGCCAGTCGACTACCAGCTGTGCTCAGGTGCGGACTGCAGTAGAATAGGGTTTGACATGCATAGCTGAGTTGAATAAAGCGCGCTTAACGTATTCAAATGAATTCAAAGTTCAGCTGAGTCATTTAAAAATATGAGATTTATTAATAACTCATAATAACTTAAACTGAAATATATATTGCAGAATATAAGTATAAAAATTATAAAACTTAATTAACTCTAGAAGCTTATTCAATTGAACTATTTGCTGCTGTTAGGCTTGCAATTTAAATTTCACTCAAAAAACTTTCTATTAATTGATTCTCAATTTATAAGCTCTGTGTTAAGCTGCGGCATCACAGTTTACACCTCGTTCTTATTTAGCTTACGTTAATTTACTTTTAACTAAATCAGCAGCAGCCCAAAGCCAGCCAAGAAATTTATAAACCCAGCATAGCATAAACTCGGCTTATCTGCGAGAGTGTAAAAGGTTTAGAGATAAGCCAAAAGCTATGTATAGTTAAGCCACACACTCCAAGATACAAACCCACACACATACCTGAGGCACGAAATATTTTTGTTAAAAAACAATTTTTGCAGCGTGCTGCAGCAGAGCAAGAGAGAGGTAAATAGAGAGAGAGAGAGAGAGTGTCAGAGGCAACAACAGAGCAGTTCACAGAGCTACAACTACTATGTAACTTGGTTAATCCTATTGATTTTGATTTGCATACAAATTAGAATATGCAGGTGCAAGTCCCAGGCGAGTCTCTTCTGGAATATGGCAAGAGGATTTTTAGCTAAAAACTCTCCAGCTGAAACTGAAGCTGCAGTTGGAGCTAGAGCTGCTGAAGTTGAGGCAAAAATGTGTTTAACATGTGTACGGTCCAATCCCTTGGATTATGCACTGGTATTAAATTTCAATTTAAGCTGCACGAGTGCCAACAACAGAGGCGTTGCTATTTGTGGGCCCAGAAGGAGGGAGGGAGGAAGCGGCATACTCTGGTGCTTGAGAAGCGACGAAGTGCGAATGCCTCCTAAAACAATTAGCATGCCGTTTAATTGTTTGTAGTCGGAAAGAGAAAGAGAGTGCTCAGGCATGTGTGTGTTGGTGTGTGTTTGTGCGGGGAATGTGTGTAGGTGTGATGTTCTTATTATGTAGAATTTGAATACGCTTTAATGAAAAATGAACTGAGCTGCTAACGGTGGCATGAAAGGAAAATGTGAAAAATAAATTTTGATGAGGCGCAAATATCTTAAAATATGACGAGACGGCGGCTACGACCGCACCCGGCCATATTTGGCAGAGCGCTTCACTGTGCATTCGTGTGAGTGCGCATTTTAATTTCCCTTAATATTGTATTGCCCATGTGTGTGTGTGTGTGTGTGTGTGCCAGCAGAAGGCATATGGCAAGCCTAAGAGTCGTTGCCGCATGGCATTTCAATTAAGATTAATTCGCGCATGTTTTGCCAGCAGCGTGGGGCCTGCCCCCACGCACCTCCACGCGCCCTGCACTCGGCAGCTGCGGTTTTTTCACTCAGTTGCACTCGGGTAGTCGTTTGAGCAGTGATGCGTTATGAAGATGACGACGACGCGACAACGCAGAGCGCAGGTGAAACACTTGAGCGCCACAAAATTGTGCCACTTATGTGAGGGGACCAATGAGAGGGGGCAGCGGCAGCGGTAGCGGCAGCGGTAGCGGCAGCGGCAGTGCCACGACAGAAGTAACAACAACAATGTTAGCGGCAAACTTGCCAGACCAAAAGGCACCAGCAAATTACAACAAACTCAACTTTAATCATGGCTTGGCTAACAAACTGCAGCAGGAACACGAGCGCTGTGGAAAAAGTGTAGCCTGCTTTTGTGCGCCAAAGTAAATGGCAGTGCATTAAGAGAAGCTTTTCATCAGCATTATAGTTACTGTATTTCGTCCTTGTCACTTCGTCATCGCAGCAGTGGATAGCTGAAGCCTTGACGAGCAGTAAATATTTTCATTCAAGTTAATAATGCTGCACTGCTTTTGGCCGGGCTTGCCAGTTTGCTATCAGTTGGCTCTCGTTTTTGTTGAAGTTTGTTTTTGCTTATGCAATGCGCCCGCTTACGTGCTAAGTCCTTTTCGTCCTTATGCCCAGCTATTTGCTATTTGCCAGCACTGCTGCTACGCTGTTGTGCTGCGTTGTTTACTGTGGTTTTCATCATCCGTTCTGTTTGTTCATTAGCCGGGCCAAGGCAACACCAACAGCTAAAGCAACGGCAGCGGCTACATTTTTACTCGCCGCTTGTTTTATGTGGTTTCAAATAAATTGCCAGCCCTCAGCCCCAGCATTAAACATAAATATTATGCTGCACTCTTCAGATGAACTGAATGCCAAGCGACAGACTGGCCAAATACTCTGCATTGATTCAATGACAGCAGCTTAAAGTTAAGTTATGCAAAATAAATAAATAGAAAACTAACTTGAAAATATAATTAAATAAATAATTCAATTTTATGTATTATTTTATATATTTATATATTATTTTGAATACTTAATATACTTTATTCAACTCTCGCTGCACTCAGTGTGATTTGTACATAAAACTTGCATAACTTGTGTTAGCTCGAGTGTTTACGCCAAGTTGTTGCTATTTATGGGCCACGCTGGCTAGTTTTTATGGTTTATCATTGGGAGGTCATAGAGCTGGGTGTTGAGCGGCAATTAAATGATTATTTGGCGCTCCTTGCGCCGGCGCCCCAAGCCAGCTTAATGACGTTGCAGGAATCTGTTTGCTGTCTGCCTGATACTAAATAAACCAAAAATAATGACCAAAAACAATTAGACAGCATTTTGCCGTCAATGAGTTGTGGACGCGCGCCGCAATTAATATCAATTTATGTGTGTTGCTTTTATACAACTTTGCCTTGAATACCTCACCCGCATATATCATAATTAGCGCTTGGTCGACTAACCGCGAGCCCAGGTCAGTCTCAGTCTCAGTCTCAGTCTCGCTCCTGGCTGTGCCAAGAGAAATTGTATTCGAGTTGTTTTTGCTTTTGTTTTTGTTTTCGTTTTTCTCCTGTTTCTTTTCGTTGTCTTGCGAAAAGGTGCATTCATAAAATTTACATAGTAGTCTGAGTTGAGCACTTTAATGTCTTTCTCTTGGCTTTTGTTTTTTTGTTTTTTTTTGGGCCAATTCTTTTGCGGTACGCTCTGTGATATTGGGACTCGTTGTCCCTTTTTGGAGAGTGAGAGGGGCCTCGTTTGCATAATTTTCTACTTTGTGCTTGGGCTTTCTTTTTATTTATTTATTTGAGCTTTTACATTTTTTTTTCTAGCTTTCTCAGCGGCTCAAGTGTGCTAATATTTGGCTCAGTCAGAGATACAAAAGACTGTATTTTGCAATTCCTTTTCCAGGGATTTGACGCTGTATGGGATGATTAATGCCTTTGATTTATAATGCCAATCAATAAATAGCAAGCATGTCCTTGGCCCAATCATCTATTTGAAATGTCTGCTCAAACAGATTCGTATCTATAATAGCAAACATTTAATTGAAGCTGCACGGCAGGATATGCAAAGGATATGCACTCAAATGACTTGCGCAAACATTGACTGACTGTCTGACTGTCTGTCTATTTGTCTGAGCGTCCAACTTTCAGTTAAACAGGTAGGGAGTTGAAGAGCTGAGTGCAACCTTGATTACAAAATGAAATGCTCAGCAATCTCATTTGCAATTTAAACATACCCGGTAATAACTTTCCCACAGCTACACATTTACCTGCTCACACACACAGCTGAAGTCTGTTATGGATGTGAGCTGCAAGACATTGATGTGGTTATTGTCGCATACGTGAGTCGGTTGCATATTTTGGGGTGCATAAGTAAATACAAACACACACACACACGTTAATGGATGCAAACAATGAAAAGCAATTGGCAGTACCTCCGCACGAGTTCAGTTTCTTGCCAAGGCTCAACCCGGCTCTTACACCTCTCTATCTATCCCTCTCTCCCCTATCTCTATCTCTATCTCTATCTCTATCTCTATCTATATCTCTATCTCTATCTCTGTAACTTCTGCGCTTCTCGTCGCTCCTTGAGCATAATTATTATAATGTTTGCCTAAGTCTTGGCAATTTGGTCGGCTGCACGTGCACTCACACCTAAGCATAATACTCAAGATATATTTTCTCTTACTAATAGACATAACATATTCAGTTTCCATCAGCCATTTTCCTTGTCAAATAATTATATTCGTAATTGCCAAAATGTTAAGCTTCACATGGCCAAAATGTATTCACAGACAGACGGGCATATTTAGTAAAATACACATATTTACTTAGGTCTGAAAGTAATTGATATTTTTCGTACTAATTGCGTTAATTTCGCTTACGTTCTATTAGCTAATTTCGGTCTTGTCCGAGTCGGGCTCAAATTTAATTTTAACATGTATTTACTTACAAATTTTGTGTCTGACCCGAGGCTATCCAGGCTTATTAGATTTGAGCAGATAACAAAGTGAATGTTAAACAAGAATTGTTAAAGTGCACCTGAGGCTTTGACTATGCTTAAGATTTATTTATTTCATTTTAATTAGATGTGTTTTAAGCATTTCTTGAAGCTGTCCCTTTAGTTTAATGCATTTCGGCTTTTAGTTTATCAGGAAAAGACCTTCAGAGATACGGGCGGGCACATTGGAAAGTTTGCAAAAAAAAAACGCTCAATAAAAGTCTCAAGTGTTTGGCCGAACAGCCCGTTGGCTGTGCTGCCAAAAAGCTTTGGACCGACCCACCAGCTGTGCACCATCTGCAGTTCTGCGGCTCCCCTAATGACCGCAATGTGCACGGCCATTAGTGAAACATATGGCCAGGCGCGGGCGTTCTTTGGCCAACTTTTTTTTGCCCAGTCAAAATGTAACTTAATTTTTGGTCGAGGCGAGTCAAAATCCAACACGTTACCTTTACCTGTCCCGATGCCCGATGGGGTAATTGCTCCCTGGAGTGCTGTAGCTACTTAGAGACATTGTGGGCTCCAAGTTGGCCGGGCGGGGCTCTTCGGCTGAAGCGCGTTTTATTTTTTGTCAGCCTTCTAGGCTTATTTATGGCGCAGGCGACGGCGATAAAAAAGGCTAAGCATTGGGCTTATGTAGCGTTAAACTGGCTAACACGAAACTTCTGCCCAGCGAGCCAAACGGCGAAATTAGCGACAGTACTAAATTTTATTTTCGAAATGATAGGCAAAAGTTACGTGTAATCCGCGACTTACAAATTCGCTCAGTCAAATGGGTTTAAATTTCTAGACTTAAAGTTCAAAGAGCTCAGACTGCTGATGATCAGGTTAGCATCGGTAGCCAGGGTAGCCAAGATAGCCCAGCGGGGCAGATGCGGTCACGCGTGTGTCCCACGTGTGTGCTGTGGATATCTGTGAATGTGTGCGGGCTTAAGCCAAGTCAATTTAACGCCCTGAAGGCAGCAAAGTAGCAGCACAAATAAAGACGCACTGCGTTCCAGGGATTGCGAGCTCATAAATAGTTAAGCAAGCGAAATGAAAGGCAAGGCCTCCCCTCCACCGAAAGGGACACGCACACACCTTAGACCCAAAATGAAACCAAAGGTGTGCGACATCTTAACAAAAGGTTCAAGCGCATTTTACGTATTTGTCAATAAAAGCAAAGCACACACACACACACACACACACACGCTTAGAGATGCGAGCACAAAAGCATAAGAAAATCAAGCTAAGAGCAAGCATATTGACCTTCATCAGCAGCCGGGCCAACTCCCAGCGGACTACCAGCAGCCATCTGCTGAGCTAAGCACCTCCCAAGTGGCATGTGTGTCCTTATAAATGCGTAAGTATGTGTGCCATTTGCAGTCGGTAACCGATCCGCTCTTCCTCTTTAGTTTTGCTGTGATTTAATGCGCGCTTCATGTGCTTCGATTGCTTTGCAATTAGCGCTACTTCAGCAATTTTCGAGCTGTCGTCCTGTCGTCCTGTCGCCCTTCCTAACAGCGCTCCTGAGCGCCGCTAATGACTCGTTACTGCTGCATGTGAAGGCTGGCCATGTGCTCATTGATTTGTAACAATCGACGACAGTTTTGTAATTGTGTGCGGATGGCAATAGTCTCTCTCTGCGTGTGTGTGTGTGTGTGTGTGAGCCACTGTGTGTGGCAACAATGACGTTCATAAATTTGTATTGCCTGCTGCACTACGTGGCGCATACGTAATGCGCAAGGTACTAGAGCACACACAGACACACGCATGCATATGTGTGTGTGTGTGTGTGTGTGTGTGTGGCGTGCACATGTGTACACATAAGAACGTCAGCTCCAATTAGTCGTATTTTCAAGTAGCTTTCGCACTCACAGTGCTTGCTGCCTTTGTATTTGCCACTTGTACGTGCCACAGTGCTCCAGCTTGATGTCCGACTAACGAGCTAAACGCCAACAGCTAAAGCAGCAACAGCAATAGCAACAACAACAACGGCTGCAACAACAGCCACTACAACAAAGAGTCACACTGAATGTGGCACAATGGGTGCTGCAAGTCCGCGGGCGCTGCGCCCAGCAACACTTGCCATGTGTCAACACCGAACATTTAAACATTTCTGCTTTCTCACTTTTTTATTGTATTATTTTAATTGTGTCATCGCTAGTCAAGCGCGCGCGCGCGCGGCTCTTTGGCTGGCTACATATAAAATGCAAATGAGCCACAAACAGCACAGCCAACGCTCATAAACATTAAAGAAGCACACACAGAACAGCAACAACAGAAACAATAAAAAAAAAAAAAGAGCGAGCAAAAAATGCTTTACGGGTTCACTGACAATAAATAAACAAATATGAAACGCCGCAGGACCCTTTTATTTTGATGGCCGCTCATTTCGTGGCCTGCGTGACAGACAAAAGCCCAGCGGGCACAAATTTGAAGCTGTCAACAAATTTTCGCATATATTTCAGTTTTTTTTGTTATTTTTTCCACAAACATTAACAAATTACCAAAGCAAATGTCCAGCTGTGTGCCAGAAGCAAATAGAGAATCACAAACAGAAACAAATAAAAAATTGCATTCGCTGCGCTAAAGTAAATTTAACCACATTTAAATACATCAGATCTATATTTGAAAAATTCCTTGTCCCGACTAAGTGACATATTGATTGACAAACTGACACTGCCGAGCTGCAGATCTATGGCCAATATATAGAAGTTGAGTTGCATTCAATATCTAGCAATAAATATATAAATTATTTATAAACTCAGACACATGAAAGTTTTCTCTCGTATCTCTTGGAAGAAGAGAGAAAGTCTTCAATATTTAATTCACATAAATAGTTATAGAGTACCACTGAGCGCTTTCAGATTAGAGAGCAGATTCGATATATAAACTCACTTCATAGACATATTCAAAATTAAGTTAATAATTTTAGCAACATTCTGATAAAGTAGAGTAGTACAAATAGCAGAGCTTTAATTTAACCAAAATATTCTGCTTATGCCCGGAGAAAAGTATGTAATACACAATGTAAATAAAAATGATTATATACATACTTTTTAAAATATTTATATATAAAGCAAGAATAAAATCTGCCTCAGGGAATTCTCTAGTATCAAGCTCATATTTTATTTTTTAATTTTGAATTTCCATCCAATTAACTTCAAACTAAGTTTCAAATACAATTTGAGACTTGAACATGCCAGGGGGAAATTGATGCAAAACAAAAGTCTAAAATTTCAAGCAAAAACTCATTGCATGCAAACGTAGCTTAAATACAAGTATTCAGGGAAAATAACTTTGTGACCTCCAACAGAACTTAATATAGCTACAGATTATGATGTATATAACTCCAGTTTCTAATGAAGAGGTGCGAGGCAAAATTACTACTGTATGTAAGGCTTGGGCATATGAACAGTATTTAAACTTGTGCTATTTATATATAACCGGTTAGTTAGTCGGACATTAATTGCCCCGTTTGTAAGTCATTTTTAATGTTTTAAATATTTAATTTATGTGCTGCGCTCTACAAGTCGTAATTAACATTATCTGAAGTCGCTCATGCAACAGGCAACTGCACTTTTAACTGCTGATAAGCGCCTCCAAAGCTGAACCACTTAATGACTTCATTTTTGTTATGTTATTTAAGCCACTCTGCGTGGTGCGACGGAAAATTTCCGCAGGTATTGGCGCATTCAACACAAGTGTGAATTATGAACACGCAAAGCCTGTCACGGGGCGACGTTTAATAAGTGCAGCGCGTGTTGCGGCAACAGGAAAAAAAGTTTAAGACCCCCCAGGCGATAATAATCTAGGAAATGGCTAAAGCAAAAAAAAAAATAGAAAAATAATAAAAAACTTAAAAAAAACCAGCTTGTGCTAATAAATTGTTCAATTAATGCGAGCGCGCTTGTTTTTGTATGCTGCTAGCCACAGCGATGTGTGCAGTGTTTCTAAAACACACACATACACACACGCACACGAACTCAGCACATGCACTTCCTTTAACTATCATGTAATTAAGCGCATGCCAAAAAGTATGCAGCAATAATGTTGCCATGCACAAGCAATCAATAAGTGGGCGTGTTGGGGCGCGGCTCGCTCACTTCAATTGTGACCATGTCAAAAACAGGAACATTAATTGCGTTAAAAAAAAAAAAACTGTTTTTTTTTTGTGCTCTTCAATCAATGGCTACCAAATTACGCATACGCATCATTGAACAGCAGCACGCAGCGCGTGGCAAATAAAAATCATGCACGGCAAACTGTGAAAATAGCAACAGTAAAAAAAAATTCATAAAAATATAAATAAAATTAATATTAATTTACATTTCAAAAAATAGTCTTTTTACTCTCCCTTGAGCACTCAACTGTTCCTCAATATGAAGATAATTTGATTAATTATTGTGGACATAAAAATTATTTTTATATATTTGTAATAAATATGCACGAATGCTTAAATTGTATTTGAAACTGTATGCCATTGCTGATTGGATTTTAATATTCAATTTGCAGATAAATGCACAGACCGAATACTAAATTAGGAATAAAATGTATATATTTTTGCCGCTTTGTTTTCTTATTTGCTCAAATGTCTGGAAAAATAATAAAACAAAAGCTTATGGCTGTGATTTTTAGGAATATATTTTTTGCTTATACTTTTTCATATTTAAATGAAATTTTTGTGATTTTTTATTATGATTATTTATCCATAAGTCTTTAGCATAAGAGATGCGACGCACAAATAATTTTAAGCAACTGCGACAATCAGTCTTTATTTCGCCTTAACTTTACCTAAACGCTCAAGCGAAATAAATTTAATAAAAAGTGTACAATATTTTAAGCACACACACGCACACCCACCAAACAGAGAAAAAAAAACGGCGAAAGCATACAAAAATATTACCCGACAATAATAAAAGTTAAATAGGGTGCAGCATGCGATGAGCAGCTGTGGGGATAAAAGGGGCTTCCGGAGGAGCAGCAGCAGCCGCAGCGGCAGTATAAAAATTTTCCATTCAACTTAAAATTGTTTACAAAATAATGTGAAAAACGCTGCCAAGCATGTGTGGCCTGTCGACGTGTCTGGTCTGTGTGCGTGTGTGTGTCAAACTAGCGATAAATGTTACTAAACGAGAATAATAGCAGCAAGAACAACAACAATAATAAATGCCCGCCCTCTAAGCTGTGTGCGTGGCAATTTATCCCCAAAAAAAAACAAGTAACTAAACTCTAGTCGAGACTGCTCGACTAAGAGATACCCTGAATCCATTGAGCTGTAATACCAATCATAAAAAGTTTCATTTATTCATTAATAGTAAACAACACATGCACACACACACACACACAAACATATGCATGCACGTAATATGCTCACTGCACAGTTTTGCGGCTGCAGCAGAGGCTGTGCTATGCAAACTTTATTGTTTAATAACTTTTTTTCTCGATCTATGTTCTTAATGAAATTTTCGGGGCATGATTATGACATCTAAATGTACCTATTTGCCAAATTTCAAGTCTCTAGTATTTGATATACGTGAGTTATCGATTTTGTTGAATTGTGGGCGAAAGGGGCGTGGCATCAAAAATCCAAAAATGACAAAATGTGCGGATTCAATATAGCTATCAACCACAACTTAGTGCACGATTCTATCTTTAACGGTGTGCACGCCAGACCTAAAAAACAAAGCGATATTTTCGATAGTTATCGATAAAAAAGGAATGGGACGAGTTATCGAAAAAAAAAATAAACTCGTACAGCGTATGGTATTATCGAGCATTTTGCTTTTTATTTGAAGTCTCTAGCTTTTGTGGTTGCAGAAATCCAGGTGTTTACACGGACGGACGGACGGACGGACGGACGGACGGACGGACGGACGGACGGACGGACGGACGGACAGACGGACAGGGCTAGTTCAACTCAGCTCGTCGAGCTGATCAAGAATATATATACTTTATGGGGTGTGGCACGCCTCCTTCTGCCTGTTACATACATTTGCACAAAAACATTATACCCTGAAATTTCCATTTTCAATGGATTCAGGGTATAAAAAGAAAAAAGAAAACATTGCTTAGCCTTAAGTACACAGCCCAGCAGCAATCATTGGCCCAAACGGGTTATTGCATAACACGAAAATTACACATACGCAATATTGAACGCTGCACAAAATGCTGTTTGGCGCGAGCTGCTCGACTTTGTTTTCGAGTTTTCCTTCGGCTCTTTTGCTCCTCCTTTTTTTCCGGAATTATTGTTATTGAGTTTTATGGCCTGTTAAAGGCAGCATTTTTATACATTTCACGCGCGCACATAAATAACGATTATGCAGCAAGCAGCCATGCAGAAGCTTTATGACTTTTAGCCAAGTAAATTGGCTAGAAAAGGCATTGGCAATGGCTGCATAAAAGATTATGTGCCCCCGTCAAGCATGGTCAAGCGCAGTGAATAGCGTAAATGGCTTCATTTTCCAACTTAAATGTCAATTGGCCATTGGCAATTGCCAAGCAGCGTTACGCGTTACCAAGTTGCCAAAACGACAATAAATTACAACTCTTACGACAAATTACAATTCTCTAAATTAATCCAAAGTGTCGCGTCTGTAACCTCAACAGAAGTCAGTGGCAAAGTTCACTATTTAAAGGCAACAGCCGCAACAAGGGCACTAACTGCAGCTGCCGCAGCAAATGGCGCCAACAGACAACAACGTTACCAAAATTGTCGCTGCCAGCTGCAACGGAAATGCAGACAGCCAGCTTCAAGCAAGCAAATGCCAATATATGCGTGTACATGCGTGTACAAGTCTATCTGTGTGTGTGTGTGTGTGTATATGTGTCTGTGTGCTGTGATGTGCAATCAACACACACAAGCAGTTGCCATGGCAAAAACCTCAAAGTTGCAATATAGCGAAAAGTCAATTGTGTTTTGATGTTGCCTGTGCCGCAACAACAGCAACAAGAGCACCAGCAGCAACAGCAACAACAACAGCAACAATTAAATCAGCAGCAGTAAAAGCAACAGCAGCCACAACACATTTGCAGCACAAGTTTTCGCCACACGTTGCAACAATATTCAATTATTTACTACAATAATGGCTTGAGGTTAGATGTAGTTGATGTTACATTTGCTCTTGCCACACGAAATATTGCCGAGGCAATCTCACTCGCAAGTCAACGTCCATAAATTCACATCTTTTATAATAGTTACATGTAACATCATTTACGTAACTGAACATAGACTCTTGATAAATACTCTAATATTAAATTTCAATAGAAATTTCGCTTGAAAGGGAAGGGAAGTTCCTAGAGCAGCTATTATATATCTAAAATAGATACAAGAGAGAAAGTCATTTTTGATAAAAGTTTTTTTTTCTCATTTAATTATTTATTGAATATTAAATAACTCTTGCTTAACGCTTTATGAATATTACTTAATTAATTTGAAATTCAATACACAAATTTTTACCATGAAATATATATATTTATTGGTAAAAACTAAGGACTATCGATTCATTGCCATAAACTTAAACAAAATTCAAATTATTTACACTTTATTGTAGAATATATATTAGAATTCTTTGCTTATATTTGATGGGATATTTTAGTGCTGCATAACTGACAAATAATTGATGCAAAATTAGTAAATTGCATCTAATTAAGTGCATAAATTAAGTTGACTAATTTTTAATGGGAAAATTCAACTAAAATAGCTAAAAATTACTAAATAATTGTTGTAAAATATTATTAAAAAAAAAAAAAAATTATACTGCTCATAATATCTAAATACTATCAACGTTCAATTTGGCTGCTAATTAAAATGAAATTGCATAAATTAGTCAAAAATAAAGAGAAAGTCGAACAGAGTGAAATTTGTGAACATTTATTGAATTGTTCGAGTAACAGCTGGAATGAAGTGCCAATTAGTTAAGTCACATGTTTTTAACTGCAGCTTGTGCACAATTATTGCCATTCGTTTCTTGTTGGTCTTCGTGTCAACACCTCGACAGACATTGTATTCAATTGGCAGCTGGCAAGGAGCTGGCACGACTACTGCTGCTCCATTGATGCATGTCAACTAAAAATGTTGTTTTGCCCACTCTGAGCAGAGGGCGCTTTAATGAAAAACGTGCTTCAGTGGCAAAAACAGCTGTTGGCCAAGTTGGCTGCCAGAGTTACAAGTTGACTACTTCACTACCACTTGCTACAGATCGCCTTTGATGGAGTCTTCCACTCGTTGATTTTGCAATCTTGATTGACATGCAAAGTGCACACAACCTCAGCTCCGATTGCTTCTGTTTGCGCTTCCAAGTAACTCGAAATATTCACTCAGGTGCGAAATCCCATGCAAGTTAGATTGATGAGATGTCTGAGTACATTAAAAATTAATCAGACAGAAGTTCATTGCTTATGAGACTTAGTTTCAACTCAGCTAAATGTGAAATAAATATTGTTAGAATAAGTTTGCGTGACAGCAGAAATAATAATAAATGGAATCATAGACTTTTCTGTGAAATACCATTAATTATGTAATAAACTGCCCAAGAGGCGGCACGGCTTTTGGTCAACTCTATTCAAAAAGTGTATAAATTGGAATTATAAATAAATTATTTAAAATGCAATTTACATACAATTGTATAATGAAAACTTGTCCAGCGTTGGGAATTTATTAAAATTTCACACTGACACATTTTAAGTTTGCTTTTCATAGGGAAATATTCAGTGTTTTCCATAGAATTCAATTAAAAACTTTTACGTCTGCCGCAGACAAGCGGCTCCAGCAGCCCCACTACCCCAAAGCCAAGAAGCCTCAAACTCTCGAAATACTTCAAATCGACCCCATTTAAATGCCAAGTGAACTTTTAGGCTTGTCCGACATTTTGTTGCTTTTCAACTTTGGGCGGAGTGGGAGGCTTGTGCGTATTTCGTTAGAGACCCAAACTAAGCTGGACAACCGGCTCAAGTTATTTGTTGTACTAGCCTGTATGGGGAGCCTTTTGAAAGCGGTCAACAAATTGTTGCCAAATGCATTGCACAAATTAACAATGACACATTAATCATACGCCCCGTGCGCCAGTTGTCCTACGGTTATTCGACATGCCTGGCAATTTGAAATTCACTCAGTTTTCTTTCTCTTCTGTCATATCTACTGTGCACTTTTCTCGACTTGACTTGATTCCACTTGAGTTCTCCGCATTGTTAGCTCCAACGCCCCACCTGCCGCCGCAACAGCAGCCAGCACCCACGTCGGGTCCTTGTCCTGGCCTCGTTGCTGCTGCACTTGGCTCGACTTCAGCGTGTGCTTGTGCTTAACAGTGACTGCAACTCGACTCGATTCGACTCCAGTTGACTTGTCATTTTTGCATACGCCGCACAGAGTTTGAATTATTGGCAACATAAAAGCGTTGACAGTGGAGTGCGTGACTTTGTGCTGAAAATTGTATTTTTCATGCGCTATGTCTATGGCAGTCGGGGGCTTTCCAAACGAATTGCTGTCCATTCAATCAGCATTTCAAGCGTTTGAAGTGACAATCATAATGCAGATATTGCCAATGCAATGGCAATGGGGAATTCGCTCTCGATTCCACCGACAAATGACAGAGACATCCAGACTAGTTGGCCAGAGGCGTTCTCTTCTGTCTTCGAGCTACCAAGCGAATTGCATTTGGACAACTGGCAGCAAGATTGGCATTATATAGCATCTAATTGACTCACAGCACTTGGCGCTGTTTAACTAACGTACTTACTGACCAAGGCCAGGGATAATGGACCTCAACCTCACAGCAATAGCGATGACAGCAATAGCAGGGTGACCCAAGCGAAGCTGCGATCGAAAATCTTACCCAAAAGGATATGTTTTTTTTTTACAAATATTGACAATAAAATAGATATAAATTTTAAATTCTTATATAAATATTTTTATTAGAATCATATATGAATAAAATTGAATTGAAATCTTAATTTCCTTTTCAAATTCTTAGTTTTTTTAAACAATTTAACAATTGATTCGCGTGAATACCCCTACTAAAGTACAGCGCGTCGCTTCAACAGGCAAAAAGTTTATGGCCAAAGCCGCAACCCACACAAAAGGAGAGCATGAGAAACCTGACAGCTCAAATTGCACGTAGCCAAAGTTGTTCATAGTTGCTCGCAGTGCTTCTTCTACTCGTATTTCTATTTCTATTACAGTGGTTTTTCTTTTCTTGTGTGCCTCTTTTTACTTTTGCTCTTATTATGTTTTCTTTTGCTCTCCTTCGCATTCACCTAGAGAAGCCACAGTCTTTGTGCATTTTTGTGCTCGACGCTGTTTATTATATGCTCGGAGCACATTTTTCTAGTTTTTGCACGTTTCTACTTTATTACCGTACACTCCGCCGTCTTCTTTTATGTGCTGACCGATAGAAAGCAGGAAGATGACGGGGAAGATACACTGGATGGATAGTCGAACTATATCAAGACGGGGCACAACCACAAACACAAGAACATAAACAGAAACAGAGACCGACAAGCTGCGGTCGGGCCGGTCAAGGGCCTATATCAATGTCTGTATTTGTATCAGTGTTCTGTGGTCTGGGCCAAGCAATTTCTAATTTCGGGGGCATTTACAGTGGAATACAATAAAAATAACGTAATATTTACTCCCAAGGAACCGCACCAAATGCCGATACTACACAGATAGCTTAACAACTTGATGGCTGCCCGCAACCAGAGTAACTTTCTAAGAGTCTGTGGGTCAAGCGAATAAACAGGCTATAAAAAGCTTGCGGCCGTACAGGACACACACACACATACACACGCACACAGTTACATACAAATCAGACAACAACAATTTGCTGCACATAAATCAATTTGTAAGAGGAGAGAGAGAGAGAGAGAGAGAGAGAGAGAGAGAGAGAGAGAGAGATAGAGAGAGCAAGTGTAGGAATAGGTAGATTACCTATGTCAGCACAAAGCAGCAGAGCCACTGCACAATGGGCACGTCCATTAGCTGCATGTGCACAAAAGATCGACAATGGGATTGGCCAAGCAACGCCTTGCCACCGTTGCGGGCGCCATTCGACTGCAGTATGCAGGCAGTTGCAAGTCAAGTGCTACAAATGCTGCAAATCTTTTGGCCTTGCTGGCGCAGCCAAACTTGGTCAAGTGTAAGCTGTTGGCTTAAGCCGACTGCGAGAAGTTAGTCAACTCGATTGGCCAACAGCAGTTAGTCAGTGGATTAGAAACCATTTGGCCTTCAACTGTGACTCATGAGCCGCAAAGTGTCCTTGTATGATTGTGGGCGACGGATTAAGCACAGAATTGTCTGAATATTTTTAGTGAAAACAAGTTTATGGTGTCGTGATTTATGAACGTTTCAACTTTCGCCGCGTTATCAGCAAAAACTTTTGTTACCTCCATACATATACATATTGAGAAGCCAGCTAAAGCTCCCATCTGTATACACATACTGGGTAAACCAAGGACAAGTTGTGGGTTCAGGGCATTCAAACTTTACATACAACAAAATTTCAAAAACATTTTATCGTGTTACGCTTTCAACTGGCTATAAAAGTGCATGCACGCCCCGCTCCTAAATGTCTTCCGCCATCCGCTATCCGCCTGTTTGCCGGCTCGCCTGCCTAGCCTGACGTGCAGCGCCCTCAGCAGCAAAACGATTGTGCGCGTTGGGATAGGGATGTGTGAGTCCGAGGGGTCTATAAAAATAATGCCCCATTTCAGCGCTAAAATCGGCTAACAAAGCAAAACATTCAACGTGGATGTTGATGTAGCACCACGCATCCGGCCAGACTAAAAGCTGAAATGAGTTATATAGTGTGTTTACCCTTTTCAAACGCTGACAGCGCCAAGCGCTGATGAAGGCTCATTGGTTTTTAATTTAAAATCGAAATAAAATTGTTAGCCTCTGTCCCTTCACAGCGAAGCAAGGCAATTGGAAAAATGCTTTGCCAGCACATTAAAGATTTAAATGCGAAGCCTATATAATTAGATTTGCCTTACACTTAGGGCACAAGATTTTTAACCATCTCTCTCGATGTTACCTTATGAATGGCCGATCAATTTTTCAAGCTGTTGCTCATAAAATAAGACTAAATTCACATATAAAAATAGCAAGGGATTTTTACTATGAAACAAAAAAGAGATTTACATAAGCCGGTTTAACTTCTCCTATTAATTTAAAGGTTTTAAAAACAGTTTTACATGCATTTAACATATGCAATTATCGCGTGACCTCAAAAAGGCAAAAGTTCGAAGCATGCATAACATATTTCATGGTAGGCATTGAGAAATTAAATTGATTTTAAAACGTACAAAATAAAAACGAGTTGTAAAAGTGCAAACACAATTACCAAACTAAATATTGCATGCAGAGTAATAAATAAAATATCAAATTAACACCAACAACAATAGCCGCACACACACATACACACACACACACACAGTCAGCCAAATGGTTGGAGCTTGCTGGAGCCGCAAACATTTGTTGAACAAATGCTTGAGGGCAAAAACAAATGTGGACACATGGCGATACAAGAGCCAAATAATTGCAATATTCATGACAATTGCAAACATACAAATACACACGCACGCACACACACATACATATATATACATACATACAGACAGAGAGCGAGAGTAAGAGAGAGAGAGAGAGTCAACATTTCCTTTGCATAAGCCAAAAATATTATTTTGCCAATTGGAGCGTTTATAAAAAGACAAACTTTATGCATACGATATGTAATTTTATGCATTATCAAATTTCACAATATTTATTCGCACATACATTCGATTATGCGATTATTAAATATGTATGCATTGCGACTGATTGTGGCAAAATTACATTAACTATTTACAACGTGTTTCCTCGTGCGTTTTTCAATCGCTCGGCCGAGTCAAATGTGTCATAAAATTCAAATTTAATTACTTTGACTGCAAGCAAAGTACAATTACTGAAGCTTCTGCATATTGTGTTATTATTGACAGTTATTTGCTTTTATATTTATAATAAATATGCTTCAAGCTTTAACTTCAATTTCTAATTGAGCAATTTATTCAAGAGATTTTGAGGCTGTTCAGTAAGAAAATCAGTTTCCTTTCTAAGACTGCTAATACAATTAAGCTAATGTGCCAAACAATAAATAGCAATCGACAAGGCAACGTAGTGGGGCTCCCCTCGTTGCTCAGAGTAAACAACTTTTGCAGGCAGCTTCCTGACAGAGTCGTGAATGTGCGTTGCCATCGAAGATAGAATTTCGCTGGTGACATAAATTGCCCTCAGTCAGGTGCAAATTGCCAACAATAAATTGTAATTAATGATTTATGTGTTGCCTTCGAGACACCTAGCAAAATACACTAATCTCAGAGCATATTACTTTTATGTGCACATTTGGAGCAGCTTTAATATTATAGATGTGCCTGACAAGATTTCAAATTTATTATACGAAGAGATGGTTTATCTTAAAGAGATTGGTGGAGCATTTAATATTTGTATCTACTTTAATATTCTTAGCAGAGCAGCCTAGCTTCAGTTACTATTATCTATTATTATTTATTTATTATTAATAATTTAGTATATGTGGCCTAAACACAAAATGATAATGGATATTCAGGGTGTAATGATATTAATAAGCTTTATGTAAAAGCCCGATATATATTTCAGAGATTCATCAACAGCTAAAACGATTTGGCCCAGTCTTTTAGAGTGGTTTTAGGTATATATATATATATATTATATATTTTATATATAATTTAATATATAGAAAGCCCTCCTCCTCCATCTTCTTGTCCTCTTTTTCTCCTCCTCTTCATCCTTCATCCTTCCATCCTCCTCCCTTTTATCCTCCTCCGCTTTCTTATAATCCTCGTACTCCTTCTCACCCTCCTTCCCTTCTTCCACCAACTTCTCCTCCACTCGTAACATAACTATAATAGCTTTTGTATTATAACTGAATGGATTAATTCCTAATTTGTGCTCCACTTTCATGTCATGCTTAGGGAATTTCTGTGACTTGCAAATATTGACTATGTAATTGAAGTAAGTCAATTTGATATTCCCACGTCCGATATCATTTCACATCACAGAGCATTATTCAAGTCGACTTTTGCTGAGAGCACTCTTTGCCTGGTCTAGGGTCTAGGGCATAGAAAAATGTTCGCTCTACTAAACATAAATAACATGAATATTTCAATTAAAGGGCGTGATTTCCATGCATAAGTCAGTTTCAATGCCGAATTAATGTTGTCTGCGAGTGTTGCGCCACTTTTTGATGAGATTTATGTTGCCAGGCTGACAACGAGCTGCTAGTGTTTGCCAGTGGTGCAGATAAATATACTAAGGATACTATATTATCAGCCAATTTCGTAAATGTAGCTGTAATTGAGGCGCAAAGTGGCTTTTATAGCAGGTATTTGAGCGAGAGTTGGCCAAATCGGGCAGGCAGCGAAACCAGCTGGAAGCCATGTGCAAATATGTTGAGCTTGCAAGCCTTTTGCCCATTTTAATTAAGGCGCATTCGCCGGCTGTTTGCTTATTTAATTGCACAATCGGTAAACGCAAGCGAGCTGATTTTTTGTGCCTTGGTGTTTGCCTTAACACGACGCGCTGAAAATATTAACTGAGACTCATAAGAGACGGTGAGTGGCAGTGGGCCGTAAGTGGTGGTCGGTGGGCCGTGGACGCTGGAATGGGGGAGTGCTGACGAAATGGTGGGCACTGGGCGTTGGGCCAACATGAAATTCAATTTCGTGAAAGCAAACAAATGAAAGAGGAACAGGCAACGTGAACACATTTTTCAGCTGCTTCTTCAGACCGTTGTCAACGAGGATGAAGGCAGCAAATTGCAGCCTGCATTTTATATGGCTTGAAATTACAGGATTCTATATGAATATATATATGTACCATATATATATATATATATATATATATATATATATATATGTTTGTATATTTTTCAGAGACATGCAGCCCGAGCGAGCCAAAGGAACAGCCAACATCAGGCTGTGCCAGTCTGAATGACATGCGACAACGTCGTTGTTGTCATTCTTATTTGTTGTTGTCGTTGCTGTTGCCGTTGCTGTTCCATAGTTGTCGCTGGCATCATTTTCCGTCATTTATCACAATCATGACATGGCTGACTGGACGCTGCTACTGCTGGTGCTCGACAGGCATGTGTTATCCTCGCCGACCAACAAGCAGCTCGGTCAGATATTGAAATTTTTATAGTCGATATGGCGAATACTTCGTATGACCAGATATCCAGTGCGACCAGCAATCAGAGACGATAATAATGCTGTTTGCCCAGCTCTGGTGAGCAAATGCAATTACAAGAAATGCCTTAAACGTCCAGAAAATGGATGTCACTCGACGTGGCTCAATAGCCTTCCGGATAGACGTAGTCTGGTCTGCATTTGAGCTTCCACTTATTAACACTCAATGGCTTGATAAATTGAATTTAAGTTTCGCAAATGGCTTCAATATTTGTTAATTACTTGTTATACACATAATTTATGCTTATTTGCGCTCGTTCAGCTGTCAATTTATTCAATTCATGTTGTCAATTTCAGTCTAAATCAATTTTCGTTCTGTTCACGGAAAGTGCTTGACAAATCATTTGTGGACTTAAGCAATGTCTAAATGGTTCATAGACAGTAAATCCTGAAGACATAACTCGAAATTTAATTGATTCCCATTAAAAATCTTGTTTGCATTTTCTAGTTTTTAATTTGATACACACATAATGACAGCATCCATTTTACGCGTTGGAATGCTATAAACACACATGGCTAATGGCTCTGCGAACAACTGGATAAGGCAAACACACAAAAACTAACTACGAACCATGCAATTTATGTGTTTCTAAATAAACAACAAAAATAAGCAAAACATGCATGCAAAAACACACAATTTATTGCATTGAAGCGACTGGATCCCGGAGTGTTTCTCTTTTAGCCATGAAATTCACAATTGAAACAAATATTTTTAGCAGCAGCTGCGCCACATATGCTTAACAAAAAAGGGGCCTTTGTAAATATATATAATAAATACAAATATTTAAATACATATATACAGCATGGGCATCATAATTGCTAGTAATATAACCAGAAAAATTCAGCTCGACAACTTTTACATGTAAATTGTTTGTCTGCAACAGAGTAATGCATTTATTCTGGCAAAATTCCAGATTGTAGCCACGCCCCAAAACGAGCCTAAGCCTCGATTACAAAACAGTAAAAGAAATTGTCGAAATGGAAGTCTCTGCTTTTAAATAAATTTGTCACATGTCGGAGATGCATTTAGGCTGAAGCTTAAATAAATCAATTATATTCAGTAAATTCTTTTTAGCTCTATGACTTCATATATGATCTTAGCTCATTAGCAGCTCAAGTATATCGTTTAAAAATACAACTTTATTTTATTAATAGTATTATTTTAATTATATTATATTAATTTATAAATAGTATTATTTTAATTAGTGAAACGGGTTTTGGTTTTGTATAATAAAATAGTAAAATAGAATTGGAATCTCGAGTTACTGTGAACCTCTACTATCGTGGCATTTAAGGGTTTGGCTTCTTGGGTATAAAATATTAAATATAAAATACTTAAAATATAAAGAAAATACCCTGTAGGAATCAAAATATTATGTAGACAATTAATTATATTGTTCTTCTTTGGTTAAGACGCCGTCCCACTCTCAAGCCCTCTTTCTCCCCAACTCTCTCTCCTACATACCCTTTAGGTGCCACAAAATAAAGACAATTAATTATATTTTTCTTCTTTTCTCAAAGAACTGTTTCTCGCTCAAGCTCTCGCTCTTTCTCTTTCTCTCTCTCTCTCTCTCTCTCTCTCTCCCTCTCTTTCTCTCTGTCTGTTCCACCACATTATAGATTTATGCAACATATATATCTGAGAAATGCATCACCAACTGCGTTCGTCCAGCATAACTGAACTGATTTCATGCAAATGCTATGCAATTTAGGACACTTCAAGCATTTCAAGCGTTAACAGTTGGCCGAGCTTTATCGCAAAAACTTTTGCCATTACTTGAATGCAAATTTGCAAATTATGACAGTTTGCATACTAATTAGAATTTGCGCTGACCTCAAGCATCGCATCTAATTTGATTATGCAACAGAAATTTACTAAAATTCAAGCTAAATGGCTTTTAGTATTTCATTTGCAGCCAGATTTGACGAAGACAAATGAAAGCAGTTGGAAATTCCCCTGATATATCTGATGGACTAGCTAACAACCAGGAGCTGCCCACATACATTTTAGAGCTGTCGAGTGCATAGGTATTTGGGCCTTAATTAATAACTAACATTTCAATGCTTGCAACTTGCAACTCATCTATGTACATATGTATATTCATGTATGTGTATGTGTGTGTGTGTGGGTGCAGCTTAATTTTTGCTGACTGAACAGGTCCTGGGTTAAAGGCTCAGCAAAGATGTCTGTCCCGAAAGACTCTATTATGCATATTTTCACGTGCATTGAACAATACACAGAACGTATTTGAGGCACTAAAAGTTGCAGAGGCAGCAAATTGTTGGCCATGTCAAATCAATGGTTGTGGCCAGGCTGTTTACAAAGTCATAGGCCCCATCTGTGGTGCCCTTTATGGCCCACACACCATGTGTGCCCGATATTTGGTACGAATTTGTGCTTAATTAAAGCTCTGCCAGAATACAGAATGAGTGTGCTCTATGGGTGTCCTGGTCCCTGTTCCTGGTGCTTCATGCTGGTGACAATTCCTGTTGTGTTCTGGCCATGCGACTTTTGGCCCTGTGATGTTTTCAATCATTAAATTGTGCCCCTCGGCCAACTGTAACCTCAAGTGTGGCTTTAATTTAAACGCCTCTTTCTAACAGCTTCGACCAAGGCTGTGTGGCCCGAATCTCTCAGTGTGGCAGCTCAGCTGCGCTCTCTGCTCCTTGGGCGACTGTTGCTGAGCTTTTTAATTTTAATGAGATCTCAGTGACAGGCTACGTGCCCGACCTCGGCAAGGCCAGAAGCGTTGTTCGCCACGCCACGCCACTCCACGCCTCGCCCACTAATTGAGGCAGCTGCAAATGTTTTTGTGCTGACTTGGCGCTAGACAATTTTAATTACAAAAATATCCATATTTAAAGATGTCAAACAATGTCGGCCAGCTTTAATTACAAAAGCGAGAGCAGCTGAAAGCTGAACTTATATGCATAAAAATGTAAAGACTTTGATAAACCAAATGAATACATCATAGTTTGCTCAGAGAAATGCAAACAAGTGCGAGGCGGATGTGGCCGACTGTATGATGTCCTAAAAATTGAGTTCATTCCATGCCAATAAATCTTTAAAAATTAGATCATGCCTGATTGATATAATGGAAGCTATTTTCCTTTGTCTGCAACAGACACTTGTATCTGCGAAACATTATAGCCGGCCAACACACTCGAAAGGAATGCAGGGTACCAAAAATGCTAATTTAATGGCATACATCCTTCAACTAATGCAAAAAACCACTCGACTCCAACCAGGTTGGCACAGTCTGGCCAACCGATAAGCCACAAAACAGATTGATACATTACGTGTGCAATGTATTTCAATGGATGCAGCCAGACTAACTAGACTGAGCTCAGCTGAACTGGAGTGGGCTGCACTGTGCTGGGCTGGGCTAGACTGGCCTGGATAGAAGCGAGCGGGCGGGCGAGTAGCTTGTGTGAGCTACAACTGATTGATATGCTGGATTCTCTGGCCAATTGGAATTTCAACAAATTGGGTTTTTGCATTTTAATCAGATAAAAAGCTTTACATATTTCTACGCAGAGAGAGAGAGCGTGTGGAGGCGGCGGGCAGTTATACACTTAGAAAGGTGTGCGATATGGTATGTGTGCATAGAGTATGTTTGCCCTGAAATCCGAATAAAGTTGCCGAAGCTTGTTTAAATCAACGGACCATGAGATGTGAGTAAAATGAATTTAAAAACAAAAGCACATATCAAGCGAAGCTTCACTCATAATAAAATCCTTTTTAATCAAGTGAAATCTGCAAGTTCTCTGCTCGTATAATCTTAGGCAACATTATATCATATGCACTTGATGTTTTCTATCTCTGCTTGAGGACAATAAACAAACAAAAACGCAGGAAACTCTTGGTCCAAATGCAGTTCAGCGGATATATTTGCCTTCCAATGACAATGACAGTTGGCAACAGGAGTGGGATGGCCAACAATCGGAGCGCAGGACAATGGCGTTGCATTTCCGTTTCCGCTTTTGGCTGCCGGACGCAAATGGCGTAAATGAAAACTATTTTTCCGCGCATTTTTTACAACTTTTCTCTTTCGCTTGCTTCGGGTTATGCAGTTTTTGTTCTTTTGTGCCACAGCCAAATTTTAAGCTGCTAAAATGTGTCTGCTTACATTAAGCGGAACAAAAGAACAGCTCAAATTTTTAAAACCGCATAAAAACACAGGTAAAAGGATTTTTTTTTCTCTTCAAATGAAATTATTGCACCAGCTTAAGCTGTTGGGCAGTTTGTTGTGTAGCGAAAAGGTTAACTGAACTGAGCTAGAAATAATATTTAATAATTAGACTAGTTCAATTTGGGTGGGCAAATTAATTATGGTAAATTTAATTTTCATTTGAAAAACTTTTCCTTTCTGATGCTGGAGCTAAGTCAGAGCCATATTTCAATCTGAGCTCAAGTTAAAAATTCTTGTATAACTGTCGCAGCATGGCCACAATATATTAAATGATTTGTGATACCAATTTTCGTTGGCTTATCCAGCGGAGGCACAAAATGGGCAACTTTTTTATATGCGTCCTTGTGCTGGCAGGCAGAACGTGCCCGAGTCCTCGCAAATGCGTTTGCATAAATTGGCTGAGGCATAAAAACCCAAGTGGGTGGAACGAAAACAAAATTCAATTTGGATTTGGTGCAAGCGCAACTTTTTCATGCAGCTCGCTTTTGTCATGAGTGGCGAGCCCGAGCGCCCCAGCAGCGGCTGCGGTATTTGCAGCAGCAGGCTCAAAATGAATTCACAACTAAGCGCGCTGCCTACGCAAACATAAACAGAGCCAAAGCTCAGCTTTAGAGGCGACTGCAGCAGTTATGCCCACGACTTACGACCAATTTTACGAGAGCCGTCCAAGGCTAAGGCATTTTTGCCAATTTCTGTTCGGCCAGTTGCCATAAAAAACCAAAAGGAAATTGTGTGAAACAAAAATATTTGAATGTATGCTCTTAAATACTAACATGTGGAGGGAGGCTGCATGTGGGTATTGGAAGCTTAGAGAGCAACGTCAACGGTAGGTCAGGATAATGTTTGCAGGATGCAAAAGGCAATACCAAAAGCCAATGCAGCCATGGCGCGAGCTTATGAAACACAAAAATTCGACTCTTATATTCTGCCTTTTACTCTGACTCTGCAGTTCGGCCTCTGCAACTTTGAAGCAATTAAAACGAACACAAAACCATCAAGAAATATGAGTAGGCAAATATGAAGCAACCTCAAAAAAGAGCGATAAGACTCTCGTATATCCCAAATGTATTCAATCTGAGCTTGTAACTGCAATGCTCCATAGCTTAAATACCCTAGCAGACATCGAGCATATACGGAAGCCAACCAAATTACCAGCCCATTGGAATATATAGACAAAAATGAAATTATTAGGAAATTCTTAAATTAGAAAGTCCTCAACAAATATACTCGTCTTATAAAAAAATAAATTCCTAGAACCAGTTCGTTGCCTTGTTTTCCTTTCTAGTCAAAATTATATGCTTTTCGTTGTATTTTATGAGAACATTGAAATTTTGCCAATTCAGATGATTATGCCCGCCAGTCTATCTGTAGTCGATTGCAAAATGTATAGTAGGCCAAGTAGATTAGAGCTTGGTATTGCTCATGGAGCGATGTTAAGTTTGCAGCACTCAGATTTGATGCTTAAATTAGTTGATGAAAGCTGTTGAAAAGCCGCTGAAAACTTTTGTTGTGAAAGAAAACAAAATAATATCGATTATTATCACGCCTCCGACAGACGCCTGCCGCAACGTAGGGCAACATAAAGAACTTCAGCTAATAACAACAACACACCAGCAAAACAAGCAAAGCCAACAGGCAAGCTTCAGTCAAGCGGACAAGCAAACAAACAAAACACCACGGCAACAGGGACTGCGCGTGAGAATCGCGGCCAGGACAAAAGGGGCAGCAGCAGGAACTAAGTAAACTGGCTGGCAATTTTCGTTAGTCCAATTAAAGCAATTTTGAGAGCTCAACGAAGGCCAGCAGCTGCGAAAGTCTTTGCAAAACAACAATACGACGCCAGTCGGGGACGGCAATGTACAACATTTTAATTTGGCATAAAATTAATAATATTTATTTGTTGAAAAGCAACCTCATTAGATATGTTAAGCGAAGCTATAAGCTGCAGCAGAATGTTGATGACTGCAACGCTAGTTCGCAGCATCATCAACCCTATGTGGATTAGCATCACAAACAATATCATCCTCAGCCACACCACACACTCAAGCAAAAAAGGCAATGGCATAGCTTTGCGACGACATTGTCTGGCGCAGCCACAAAGGGTCCATTGTTGGCACTTTGAAATAAAGTGGGTTACAGCAGCTCTGTCTTGTTGAGTCGAGGATTGCTCCAATATCAAAATCACAGCTTGGCGCCATCAGCATTATGTTCCCAGTGGCCAAGTAACCAACAAGTAAGAAGGCTTATAGAAAGACAATCACATTACAGCATCCATTGACGCTCTTGATATATTAAGCAATCATTCTCTATTTTTGCGTATACATATTTGCATGAGTTGTGTGAGCTCAGCTAGAATCTTTATAGCTCGATCATGCTCGATTTGTTGACTCTTGATTTAAAGATTTACCAAAACTTGATGCTGACAATAGGGCGCTTGAATGAGTGTAAATGTATATGAAATGTATTTTCTATTATAATTAACATAGTTCTTAGCACAAATTAGATCAACATTCTTAAAATATATTTCAAGGGTCAATAATATTTATTTAGCAAACAAAATCAGCATCAATTTCGTTTAGTATCAAAAAAGTATTTTGTGTCATCAGCTCTGCTTTAGCTTATGGCTCAGTTGATCAATCATGTCGAGAGTTATTTTACCATCAAGATTGATTACGTTCAATGTCCTTGGCACTTATATAAAACCAGCGCAGCAATGGTATATACTCAGTCATCTATTCGAAATGCTTCGTGCTAAATAAAATCTTTGCAAATATGTACTAGGGAGCATGCAAATTGCGTTGTTGCTTTTATTTATTTGGTGTTGTTTGCTCGTTAGCTCGTAGCTGATGCACGTTCAATTGCTTAAATTATTGTATACACGCAATCAGCTGTAAAATGAACGCCAGCTAGCACAATCAACGGTAAAGGCACAGGTAAGAGCCATAAATCTGTTGGGGCGCTCGCTCTCAAGCTCTTTTACCGGTCTGGCCGCTAATGATTTATGCGACTGGCCGAGACAAGACAAATGCCCAAGTAATTGAATTACAAAGCCAAAAATGTAGATAACTTGCTGAGTAAGCTGGCACTTATGCAAATTGAGCATGGCCAACGAGCTGGCTCAAGTGCCGTGCTGATAAGGCTACTTGGCTAGCAAAACCAACAGCAACTATAGCAACAACGTGCTGATTGCAAAATCAATGGCTCAAAACTCAGCAAGCAGGCAACTAAGCGCCATCGATAAATGCCCGGTTGGTCAATTTGAAGCGAAGACTTTAAGTATCAGGCGCACAAAAGTATGCTACACTTTTTTCTCTCAACTCTCGAAATATAAGTAGAGAAGGAAACGCATACAGCTGGAGCTGAGAGCGAGAGCTGACTAGAATAGAGTCGTGGACATTATTTGTGCAAAATTACCTTTAACGAGGTGACTAGCGGAGTGTCCTGTTGCATTACCATTACCGCAATAAACTGTAGCCAGAGACGCCTCCGCGAGTGTCGAGTGCAGCAGGAGCAGCAGCAGTTAGTTGCTTGCAAAATTGCACTTGACTCGAATGCCAATTACATCGTCCTGCAGATGTCAGTTGGGCCCCGGACGCAGGCCCAAGCAGCATGTCGGCAACGACCCAGCCATTCGTGGTGTGTGTGTGGGCGCGCAGGCAAGCGGGACTATGACACAGCAGCTAGACTGCCTAGGTCTGGGGCCAAGGCATGGGCAGAATTGGCATAAAGTGGATTAAATATGAATAAAAGATATTTGAGTAAATTGCATTAGGGTGGTGCAACGCACAAGGGCCCCAAGATTGATACGAAGATAGCGCTGAAGAAAAAAGCTAAGGCTCCCAGAGGTCAAACAGCATTAGCTCGCAAAAGAGTTGACTTTCTGTTCACGATTCGTGGCAGCTGCCAAAGCAGCTAGCACCAACTGCAAATTGCTTTCTACATTAAGCAAATGAAAAGATTTGACCATAAAATTAAATAAATAATTTAATCGTGCAGAGCAGAGCGTTAAGTAATTAATGCTGCATTTTTAACTACAGCGAATATTTTTCAAGTATTTCATTAAATTTCCAGAACACAAAAAAAAAAGTTTTGTGCAAATGGGCAATGAGGAAATAAGAAGAAAAAACTACAATGCTGACCAGAACGCAACCACAATGGCGCCCATGCATGTACTGTGGTTGTATGTGTGTGTGTGTGCGCGCGTGTAATTAAATTCCGTGCCTGCAAGTGTAATAGCAATATTTGGTTTTGTGGCTAACACCGCACAGCCCCTCAAGTTCAGCCCGCGCAATTTCCTTCGGCGGTTGTCCGAGTGCAACAGGATATAGAATCTAATTTGATTACGACGTGTGCCACCCACATATGCTCATGTGTGTCTGCGAGCGCGAGAGCGCGCGCGCATGGCTTTTGTGAAAAACGTTAAAATCCCATTAGTGCATTTTTGAGCGTCAGCCAAACGCGTCATGAGCTAACTAAAGGTTGCAATTGTTTTGGCCTATGTACAAGGATAATTAAACTACAATTCGCAAGAATTTCAATTACAACGCCCGCTCCTCAGCGAAGGCAATGAGTGCTATTATGTGTTTTCAATGTTTGTTTAATAAATCAAAGCAAATCAAATTAATTAGTCATGTCAAAATTCATTTAGTTCAGTCATTTAGTAGCTCGAATTATTTTTGCTAATGGACACATTAATAATTAATGTGAATCCCTTTTAATCCCTTTATAACTGGCTACAATTATGTAATAGCATTGCGTGATTAATAATGGTTGGGTTTATTTAATTATGCAAATGGAAACGAAGGCTACATTAACACAGAAGTTAATGTATAAATAGATATATAGATAATGCTGAGTAAACAGATTATTGTGGGTATCCCAAACCCACTCAACTATTGAAATATAAAAATCTAAAATGCATTCATCGAAGAGCTCATTGAGGCTATGATTTTCACCTGACTGTTGGCGGCTAGCCATATACTGCTTTTAATAAATAGTTTTCAGCTAGCTCACATGGAGCATCCTGAGTGGGCTTTGCATCGGCAATCAGAGTCTCTCTATTAAATCTATGCGAAACTTTTTTCAGAAGAGCTCAACAGAAGTTGGCAAGCAGTTAAAGCCCGATGCTGGCAGCCCGATGCCTCTGTGTATATGTATGTATGTATATGTATATATGCACAGAAATATACATTTTTGCGGCCACTATCGAGTGCCACAGACATGAAATTTTCACAAAGTAGTAAACTTTATGCCGACACCGTCCACGAGACTCTCCCGCTCACACATACACATAAAACCAAATTGAGTTTAGTTAGATAGCCAAAAAAAAAAATGTATACATATAAATATATATGTGTGTATAAAATAAATCCAAAAAAAGAAAACGCAACGAGCTTGCAACTTTTTCATCCACTTTTTTCTGCATGTATCTCTATATTTATGGAACTTTTTCAATTTGGAAATAAAGTTTTAGATATTTCGCGCACATTTTTATTCATAACAAAGCAAAGTGTGAGCCGCCGTAAAGGCCCACAAAAACCACATTTGAATGCCAAATTCCTGCACTTGATAACCATTAAATACAAATTTGATATATTACCCAACAATCATTTCCATTTAAGCCAATTTATATTAAAATGCTTACCAAATTTAAATATGATAGACATAGTGGCGTGTGCGAAATATGTTTTATAAGCTATGAGGCAAACTTATATATAATAATTTATTTAACATCCTATAAACATCGTAATCTCATGTACGTTTGAACAATTTTAGTTTAAACTTAAATAAATTTTATTATAATAATATAATAATAATAATGAATTAATTACTCGGAAGCAAAAATATTACAAACAAAAAGAAAAATATATATTTTATATATTATTTCATAATATTAGTAGCTTTTAACCCAATAAACGATGTTCAATAGAAGAGATTGCATTACATTAAAATAAATCAGAGCTTTAATTAAATAAACATATACTCTTTTACTCCTCCTTTTTAGAGTGAAAAACGGCTCTTATATGAAAAATAGAATTATTTTTTCGGCAGCTCACAACTGAGTTCAGCTTTTCATATTCATCTCTGATTTTTCATAACAAAGATATCCTTTATTTTATAGGAATCTCATATGAATAGGAATCTCATATAAATGTAATACTTTATTCATGCACCACGCTAGACTAATGTGACGCTCGTATGACTTGTCAGGAACAGATCAGATTTAAAAGTATTTCATATGTGCACTTGCATTAAAATGTTTGCAGTCCACTGGCTGTCAATGGCTGTCATAAAATGCATTAAAATGCAGCTGCATTTTAAAGCAACAACTCTTTGTTAAACGGCTTGTGCATTTAAATGCACTTACGGCACGTAGACGAGTGCATTCAATGGGCAGCAGCCAGCAATTAACCAACTGACAGTTTGAATGTCGTCCTTTACTTAATGGATAATGTGTCTCGATCCATGTGCATGACTGTAGCAAGCTCTCCAGCAGAACGTTTAAAATTAAATTAAGCAATATTAAGATTTATGTGCACGCAAAATGCAAAACATTGCTGCTGCTGTATATGAGCTGCAAAATAAACAGAATTAATATAAAAATTAATTTACCCTTTTAATTTAATAAAGATATGGTAAAAAATTAAACTCCGAGGCTATAAAGTCTAGCCATAGTAGATATTTTGTTAATTCGGAGGAATTGGGACAATTATTCAAATAACAACAATTAAACTTAAAAATGTCTTGTCAAGAAATTAAATTCAGAATTTTCTTAAGTCTTTTCTCTACTTAAAAAAATTTTTGAAAATATAATCAAGCATCATTAGCTATAAATTTTTGCATCCTCATTGATTGTTAAAATTTGATTTGAAAATATAACATTTAAGTCTCATGTACATTTTTGGGTTTCGATTGAACGATGATACCTAAATTCCTAATCTCACGCAATTGAGAATCGATTAATCGTTGATTAATTTCATTGCTGGCCACAACTTTGCAGATTATGTTCATTAAGTCACAAAACACTTGTCATCGTTTATCATTAGTGTATGAAACGGATACACATGTGAGTGTGTGTGCTTGAGTGTGTGTTTTGATGTGTAATTCAATTCCATGCTTGAGAGTGTGAAAATGCTTATAGGCAGTGCTCGTCTGTCTATTTGTATGTGTATGTGTGTATGTGTGTGACTATCGATTGTTTAATCCGACAAGTACCATCGAACTCAATATGCATGCATGTTGATGTGTGTTTGTGTCTGGCATAAGTACTCATTAGTGTAACTTGCCTCGCCGCGCCTACGCCATGGCCATGAGCCAGCTGAGTGCGCCCGAATTGCTGTCCAGTTTAGCCCACATAGAAATTATTTGGGTGCCCCTTAATTGAGAGGTTTGAGTATGTGCCGAATATACCGACATTGAACCGACATTGAATAAGGCAACAACGAACATTTTCGACTGAAAGCCTCAAAATCAATCATGCAAACAATGCGCACGATACAGATTACAAATTCAAAATCATAGAGCAGCTAAGTGAATGCGGGCGAATATTTAACCAGAGCTCGCTCTCTGAGCGACTGTTTGACGCTTATCTGAATCATGCCATTAAAGTGCGCTTGAAAACAGAAATCCGTGACGGGGGCGATCCACTTAAATATCAGTTTGTCTGAATTCAAGTCGGACGCACAAGCAGGCGCAGCTAATGAAATTCAGTCAAGCAAAAACTTAACATTAAACGTAATTTTCCTTTGCTGTAATCCTTATTAAATGTTATATCTAAAGTGTCTTAAGTGTCTGTGTGTCTGAGCGTCTTCGGTTGCTTGAGTCGTTGTCGTTGTCGTTGCGGGTGTGTGTGTGTGTGTGCAAATACACATTTGCATGTTAATGTGCTTGCCAATTTGAATGCGAATGCTTTTGTATGCGTAATCAAATTGAATCCCTTTTTAAAGTGTTAAAATTACAGATTTCAGGCATTTCGAGATCTTAGCGCTGTCGCGTCACGCTCTGTTGCTCCCTTTATTTGATGCTATCCACCTTTGAAATAGACGCTAAGTGTTTGTGACTACGTGTGAGTCCGTGTGTGTGTGTGTGCATGTGTCCTATTTCAGTGAATCCTTTGCGCCTCATTAGGCGCACAACAGAGCACGGCATATGCAAAATGACAGCGCGTGTTTGCCAAAATTTTACATTATTTATGCTCCATTCGGGCCTCTATTGCCCCTGCTCTGCCCAGCAACACGCAGCCACACGTTGCGTATGCGTAATGCACATTGCGTTCATTTGAAATGCAAAATAGTTTAGTTTGCCACAAAAATGTCTGCCGCATAATTGACAAGCAACACAGCTGGCTGGGAAAAATGCCGCCGACTGTCGCTCATTTACAGGCAACATGTTTGCACCTTCATTCGCCATCCAGGTGTGCGGTGATTCAATTTCAATTATAATTAGAGAACTTGTTCGAAAAGCCCAATTAGAAATATACATATTTTAAAGTAACTATGCACATTAGGTATTTTGAGTAAGCTCAAGACGTGACTCAGGCGCCATTGAAAACTTATAAACTTATAATAAAGAATGCTTGCACGACTATCAGATACCACATAAGAAAACTTAATATGATTAAGAGATTTGTTTAATTTGACACAAATCATAAGTCTTAATATTTGAATGTTTTAAATAAAGCATATAAAAATATTTAAAATTAATAATCTTTTATTTCTTTAGCACAGAGAATTAAAATTAGCTACTCATTCAGATTAAGAATATTTCTATATATTTAATTAAAATTTGAACTGTCATTCATTGTCTACTAAAAGCAAACACCAAAAACCATTATGCTTATTTTGCCAAGATCTTAAACGTATTTAGGGTATTTGGTTAGGTTTCAACTATGCTGCCATTCTGAGGCGAGCTTCAGCTATTCTCATTAGCTTAATATCAAATTATATCCCTTTTCCCACTTCTGTGCACATTAAATGAATTGTTTAAAGTGGCACTTAAGCAAAAAGTTAACAGCATTAACAAGAACAAGGGGTAAACAACTCAAGTACAGCAAGCAACAAACAACAAACAACAACAACAACAAAAACTAATAACAAACAACAAAGCGGCAGCAAGTTTTGTGCCTCAAAAGTTTGTTAAGCCTTTGCGTTGTTTCCGAGTAAAAATGAAACAAACAATAATTACAATGGTATTTTCTTTTTCATTTCGCTTTTGCTTATGCGTAGTCAAATATTGTATGAGTTTAAAGCAAAAAGTTTTTAAAGAGCTTGCTCTGAGTGGCAGCCCTCCGGCCCATGGCCCCATGCAGTGCCATATTGGCCCTGACAAACGGCTGCGTTTGTCATGTGTTAGCCTGCGAGCAATATTTTCCGGCAGACGGCAAATAAAAATCCCCAAACTTATGTTGCCAAGTGCCGAGTGCCAGACGCCGGCGTCGACGTCACATTCTGCTATCAAAGGCGTGGGAGCAGCAGTAGAACGGCGGAGCAGGCGGAGACGAAGCTGTCGCACTTCCTGCATAGAGCTGGGAATTAACAGCAGATTGAAGTTTTTCGTTTTTTCTTCGTTCTGGTGCCCAGGCTACATGCATGCAAACGATGCTTTAGAGACATTGCGACGTTGATAAGTTTGCATATAAATTGTGACACATGCTATAAGAGAGAGCGAGGAGAGTGGAGTGTGGCGAGCGGCGAGCGAAACATATTTTTAAACAGCTTCGAGGCGAGTGCCCTGGCAACGCAAACTTTATTTATGTGCTGTGCAAAACTATTAGCTGAGATTTTCATTAAATTTATAAGTAACCCTCGAGTATATTGGAAAACTTTGTAAAGCTTTGCAGCTATTTGCCATAAAGTTACTTCATATTCTGCTCTCTTGTCTTGGCCTGCCGCCGCTGTGTATGAGTAATGCATGCTGGCACACAAAATGTCAAAGGTTTGAACTTTGCCACACATTCCCAGAAAATGACAGAGACAAACAGCAGCATAGCGACTAGATCCCTTTGCACTACACGCTACCCGCTACCCGCTACCCTTAGCATCACAACAACAGCCACGCCCACCGTTCACACACACACACACAACCAGCAATTGTTAGCTGCTGTTGTTGTTGCTGTTGCTACTGTGACATGCCCTAAAGTTCTCCCAAGTGTCT
Source organism: Drosophila mettleri (assembly GCA_035047625.1). NCBI lineage: Eukaryota > Metazoa > Arthropoda > Insecta > Diptera > Drosophilidae > Drosophila > Drosophila mettleri. Next base: position 2,712,475 of record JAWNPI010000035.1, read on the forward strand.
GTTGTGTCGCATTGAATTTATTGGAATTTTTGTTATGCTCTCGAGCCGAGGACAACGCTTGCTACTCGTATCCGGGCATGGCCAGTTATTGTTCTTGCTCTCGTTCTTCTGGCCCTAGCAAAATATTTCCGTTATCCTTTTCAGCTGAAGGCTGACCATTTTGTTAATGTCCTGTTGGCCAACGGTTGGCATCGCCTCGCCGCGGGCCAATCTTCAGTTGACACAAAAATAACTATAAATATAATATGAGCTTTAGTTTTTCTATTAAATACCACATGACAGTCACACATTGACAGACAGTAATTTGCAGCAAATAAACCCATTGAATTATTTATATTTATTTCTAGCATAACTTCAGGCAACACACATGAATATTGCATGACCAAAGCAAAAAACAGACCGAAAATTTTAAATAAATAAACGAGGCAATTGGGTTTTTAAAAAAAGTTGGATTACAGCTTCGGACTTACCGGGCATATTGCTAAGATTGCTTACGGGGCAATCTGCAGCATACACGTCTAGTAAATTCTGATTGTCACTGCCAGGTGGACAGGTGGCTGAGAGCCGTATTAGGGCGCCTACAGCAGCAAGCTGTCAGTCATGTACAACAGTTTGGGCAGCACGTGCTGCTCATGACTAGCTCCCCAGGCGGACGACTGCATCAGCACATGTTAGGAGAACTGAAAAATATATCTAATGTCGACATTATTTCATTTCACTAATTGATCAAAATTTTTAACTTAAAGTTGATCGAATGATGTCAAAGCTGAGTTAAAGACTCTGAGCCTGTGTACACCCAATGGGAATATAAGTTTAGAGCTGGTTTAAGGCACTCAAATATCGATTCGTATAAATTTTATGTAAATGTGGAACTTGTCTTAAAAAAACGGCTTACATTTGCTATAACATGTATATTTAATATACATAATAATATAATGTATATAATATTAAATAATAAATAATAAAATAACTATAATGTCATGGTAACAATTTTATGATTTTTTTATCATTTATTTATTTTACTGGAAATATCAAATACATTTTTTTTTAGTTTTAACAAAACGTAACTTCTTAAGCTGCTCTCATTACAGCTGTTTTCTTCCTTCATAAATAGATAGCTCTTATACATTATTATGTCCCTTTAATGCATGTAAAGAAGCTTTATTTACTGCATTATCCTTTGGGTACAAAAACTTACAAATTGTTATTACTGCTCTATGGCAGAGCTGGACAACAATGCGACTGTGGTCGAGTTCTGTGAGGCTAACTGCTGTTGTCCAGACATTTGCATAATAAGCCTGGCGAATGGACACGGCTACAGTGTTAAGCAGTGCATGAAATTGCTGTGCTACCTTCAGGTTAGACACTGTCCACGGCTCACTACCCGCTGACCGACCACCCAATGGCTGGGCCCAGATCCAGCTTCAGTCGCAGCCACGGCTCCCATTCTAGTTTCAGCTGCAGTAAAGTAGCTTAAGCCAAAACGGAAAGCATAAATTCTCGTACGATATGAGAACAGCCAGAAAACATCCGCACATAAATAAATCATAAATATTAAATGAAAATGAGAAATGAAAAATGTGCAGCGCCAGTTATGGAAGGAAGCGCACAGTACCTGTCAGCGATTGCCCAGAGTCCACTGCACTGCGTCCAGGGTATAATAATGCAGTGGCGTTCAGCAACAATGCAGCAGGCGATCGCATGATTAGGAGCAATCCACTACAGACCGCAGACCAGGCAAAACGACCAAAAATGTGGCAATCGAGTGCACTTGACTGCATGATGCTCGCTCACAAAAATAACTGCATGCTATATTGTTCAAGAAATTATGAATATTTGAAAAATGTTTTAGGACACACTATTTAGGCAAGTATTAAGAAAACCTATAAGCTCATTTCACTTTGTGCAAAAGTATAAAAAAAATCGATTTTTCCTGCTCACATTATAAATGAACTTAAGTAAATTTAATAAGGTCTTCTCCGATTTTTAGGCACATGTAACTCAATTGGATAAACTCTTTTCAGATTGCTAACGAATTTAAGATTCAGTATTAGATTCGGACTTGTCGGGTTCTTATGTTGCCCACCAAACAGACACAGCCTAGGGCGACGCCCGATATTCACACAATATGCAAAATTACTCAATTCGATATGCAATTTATTTACAAAAGTCTGTCTCCCTCTCTTTCTGTCTATCCTCTCGCTCGCCCGACGCTTGACAGTGGTCTGGTCACTACTTTCGCCACTCTCGATTGTAGGGGAATTTGGTAAGTACTGTTTTGCTTGATATCTAGCCAAGGCTTAAGTGCAGCCAGCCACAACTCTTTATGCTTTAATGCGATTTGGCCCGAATGCAGTGGGCCAAGTGCTTTGCTGTCTGTGAGCTCCGACTGGACAAAGTATCTAAATACATTTGCAACTGCATTTGGCATTTTCCTTTGTTGTTGCTAGAGTTCATTATTAACGATTTTTCGGCCAAAAATTGCATATTTACCCCCAGCACAAAAGCTAAATATTCTTTTGTTCTCAAACTCGTTCAGAGAGAGAGTGAGCTCTGTGCAATGTGCGTCCCCTGTTAGACTGCTCTATGCTGATATATACCCGCTTTAAATAAATATCTAAATTTAAAGTATATAGTTATGAAGAATGTATTTATTTTAGTTTTGTTTCATATTTTCTGTTTTCTATACAACTATCCCCCCCAGAGAATAGTCCATAATTTATTATGGCTAAGTTTCTCTTGATCAACTCTCAAAAGTCCCGCGTTCGTTGTATCTGTTTGCATTTTAATTTAAAAAGCCCAGGCACACAAAACTTTCGTATAATAAAAGCCATGGACGAGCGGACGGAAAATAAACGCCCAAGATGATTTAAAAAGCTTTAACATATTTTTGAGCGCATATTTCTCCAAAGCCAGGATTCCCCGTCGACCAGGACGACAAGGCCAGGTCACAACCGCAGCGACGCACGCAGTTTGTGCAAAAAATAATCATTAATCATTTTTTTAAACATGCCCGACGACGCGATGGCCACCAATGGCTGCCTACCGTGTCAGGGCCAAAAAGTTTCTGTGGCGTGGCAGACGGCAGGCGGCAGACGGTCGGGTCATAACGCATTAACTTGACGGCGCACTTGTTAAATCCGCATGTGGTTCATACTAACTGTGATATTATCAACTTGAAATGCGACCACATTCAGCACACGCCACGCCCATCGCTGCGAATGTTACGACCGCGACAAATTTGAAAAATGGCCCGAAAGTTTTATGGCCCAACCACCAGGCACCCGACCAGTGCACCGCCCGCACCTGGCCGTGACATACGAGCTGAAATAAATATTTTCGCCTGGCACATTACAAATGCTTCGCGTCTGTTGTCCAAAAAACTTTGTGTGGGCAATTTAAGAGCTGTAAAATGTTCAAATCCACTTTTTAAGAACCTCAACGTTATGCGCTTTGAATAATTCAGCCAAATTTAAATATGGCAGCTAAATGTCCAACTAGCCCCGACTGAGCCGCCAGCCTGTGACTATGACTGCGAAATTGCTTGACAATTTTCTGAAAACCATTCATAAAATTTCATATGTGATTATGCACACTCACACCCACACCAATGCCCTTACCCACATCCACATGCCAGACTACGACCATCAGCTGTTAGCCGGCACATGGTACCAAGGGAAAGCTAAGCTCCAAATCCGAGCGCCCGCCAGTTGTAAATCGGTTTTAATTGACACTGTTCGTATGGAATGTAAACACAGCTTGCGATTGCTGATAAGCTAAACATTCTGTTGTGACGCTCTCTTACCTTCTCCCAGTGTTCATCTTATACTTTCTCTTTCCTTCTCCCACTATCAAAGAGAGTTTCACGCATGCGCAATATTCATGCGTCTCAATTGCTTCCTTGTTTTCATTTGTTATTGTTTCCATTTTTTTATTTAAGTAAATTTATTGTCGAATGTGTTTGTGGTGTGCATCAAGAACAAGTGTACGAATACACCAGTCAACATGGCACTCAGCAGGCGACAGCTAGAAGAATGTCATAATATCAATGATAAATTGCAAACAGTAAATTTTATTTAATTTTTAAATAAAAAAGAAATTTTTAGAGGAAGCTCAAGACTTTAAAATTTATATTTTTCATAAATTAAATTAATTTTGTATATTAAATAATAAATATAAATCAAATAAATTTAGTTTTAATTTATGAGAATAAAATCAAACATATATGACAGCCTTTGAGTAAATCATGATTACAATATATAAATATATATTTAGGTAAATCTACCTGCCATTGACAAAGTTATATATATATATCGATTTTTCAGTATCCGCCGAGTGTGATAATAAGAAAACGCTGCTCAGAATTTTCCGTCGCTAAATTGAGCAGAAGGAAAAGTTCTTGGACAAACATCAAATTCACGCTGATTTTTGTCATTAAGGGAATGCAGAAACTTGAGGAACAACTCGACGGCAACAAACAAATGACAAGCCCATACTCCACAAGCTCCCCGTTGCCATGAAGCTGGAAGCGAAGTGGGAGCAATGAGCACTTAGCCATTGCGCGTTTTTAATGGTCAAAACTTTTATGTTTATTGTTTATGCGTTGAAGCAAAAATTTTCATGAACTTTTCATTGTTCCGGTTTGCTGGCACAAAAAAACTTTCAGCATACAATGCACTTTAATTTCGCCAACTGCCACACCCACACGGCCCTTGGCTCTTCAGCAAGATGCGACAAAACAATGCGAAGGCAAATGTTGCAGCTAAACTTTATGCCCCAAAAAACTTTGCCAAATGACAGTGACATGGTCAAAGGGCAACAGCATCGGTAGAGGAGGCGGCAGCAAATGCTGCACGACTCGAACTTCGACTCCGTTTGTTGCATTTGCGCGCTCTACACATTATGCACATTGCAACTTTGCTTTATGGCCTGCCAAATGAAAATTTAATAATTTTCCTTGGAGTTATTCTGCAGCTTAATATCTTCAGTAAGTGCTATAAAGTGGGCAGAGGGCAGTGAAATCAAGGCTAAGCCAGTTGACTTTAGGTCATTCTTTCTTTAGCGCAGCTTTTGTCAAAGAGACACAATAAAGTTAGTTTCCAGATCCCGCCAGTTCAAACTCCTCCAACATCCGGGCGCTTCACTTAACTTGCAGTCCTTCTTGTTAACATTTCTTTCTTTCTTTTTTGCATTTTGTTGCGTTTTTCTTCACACTGCAGCGGGCAACGTTTTTATTACCGACTTCCATTCGAAAAGTTACCTAAACTTTTTGCGCATTTTCATTGTCCAGCACAAACTTTTGACTCTTTCAAGCAGTTTGTTAGCCAATATTTGAGCAACTTATGCCAAAGATTTTCATGAATAAATCTACAGATTTTGGCTATGAAATTCCTTATCAAAATGCAACAAAATATTATAGAATATTGTTTTAGTTTTATTTTAATATTGTTTATTGATAAAAATTCAAATAGACAGTGAATCTGACTAACCGCAGTGCTTTTCTCACTAATACCAATTTACACACAGATACGCAGCCGAGCATGACGGCAGGCAGCACATTGGCACTTGACGTGGCACAGCTGCTGCTGCTGCTGCTGCTGCTGCTGTCAACAAATTGGAGTCAGCTATTTGCAACGCCCGGCGCCACTGCATGGTATACCTTAGCCTATTCCCGGCAAACAGTGAAATGACATAATAAATTGCTGCAAATGTCGACACGAAAACAATGTTTAAGCCAACGTACAGAAACATGAGATTTTGAGCTTTTAGCAATTGCTGATTTTTTTTTAAGTCCCCCTCTCTTTCTCTCTCTCTCTCTCTCTCTCCCCGTCTCTGTCGTGCGCGTTATATTTGTAAAATATTTTGCAGTAGCTGGCAATGTGAAGTGTAAATATGCCCCAAAGTGTTGTGCAGCATCTGCTGTGAACGTTAATGTTGCTGTTGCTGTTTCTCTTGTTGTTGTTGTTGCTATCGCTGTCGTTGTCGCTGTCAGTCACATTTGCTGCTGCTGTGTGCAGTTGGCCTCAACAAAAAAAAAAAAAAAAAAAATTATATGAAATTTTTGCTAAATTTGTAGCATAACATATATTTTATTCATACATAATTTATGGCCTTAAGCTGCCTGTCAATAATTGAAAAGTTGCCGAAAGCCATCGATATGGCATGATATTATATACAAAGCTGCGCGCAGCGATATTGCAGCCAATGCTCGACTGCCACACGATGAAAATTGCCTCGATTCTGACCCAAAAAAAAATTGCATAATAATACCTTATGGTCTGTATCATGTGCACACGAGCAGCGGCAAGAAAAATTGTGACACAAAGTTATGACAATGACGAAATGGAAACGACATAGACGGGGAATGGGAAATGGGGTTATACTCCCGCTGCCGCTGCCTCTGCCATTGCCGCTGTTGCTGCCACCGTTGATGATGATGAGCCCCAGCAGGAGCAGAGCAGCAGCGTTCAGCTGCTAACGTTGAAAATAAGACATTTCTATCTCTTTTTCGGTGGCATGTTTTACTTTATTTTTTACTTTTCCAGCCATGCCGCAAAGTACAATTTCATTTTATATCCCCTCGATGAGTGTGTGACGAAATTTTCGCACATTTACATAAAAAAGATGTTGAATATGTGGGCAAGAGTAAAAAGGAAAATGAAGAGGGTCCTGCCAGCAATGCAGTGCAGTCAAGTTACATGGCTCATGCCGAAGTCAACGCACAGGACTTCGCATAACACGTCTGATGTCTTTTATTTCACTCTAATTCAGGCATATCAAATTCTACAGGTGCTACGTACACATGTGTAAGCAAAGAGGTTTAATTTCTCAAATTAAGGCTTTTTAGCTTTTAACTTAATTAAATATAAATGTTGTTCAAATTGAGCGGAGAGCTTATAATTTAGCAGACAATTTTATTTTATTTGATCGAATTATTTGAATATAATATTCAAAATAATATAAATTCTAAAAAAATTCTTACTAGAAATGTTTTTTTTTCTATTTATTGCGAAATAACAGATCATTGTGAGTTCTGGCATACCCAGCCCGGTTACACCCTGAAACACACATATTTCTAAGACATTGCGACTGCTCTGCTGACATTGCATACTTTCACTAACTTGGCTAAAGTCAAGTCGCGTCGAGTCGAGTCGAGTCGTCAGAGAATTTGCATGCCAATGCAGAAGGGCGCTCAGTTATTCGCTCATTCAGTCATATGTGACATTGCACGACATATAAAATTGAGGAATAAAAGTGGAAAAATAGAGAAGCAGTGAGGGAGGGCAGCACGAAAACTTTACGAGCAGCAAATACACTTAAAAAGTAATAAAATATTTTATTACGACGCACAAAATGCGAGGCGAGCGCCACAAATGACACAGCAGCAATTGAAACTATGAAAATTTAGTCAAAAATATGCAAATAACATTTCATTTCTTTGCATGGAACTTGCTAAATTGAAAAATGTAGCGAGCTCCGTAAATCACCCGCAGTGACAAATAAAATATTCATTAGGACTTAACACCGACGCCTTATCATGTCCTTGATTAGCCACCCTGCAACCAGCCGGCTTGAGCACATGATTCACTAATCAATAATCTGTACCGCCTCGCATACCACAGCCGGTGGCGTTGCTTAAGCGTCTCAAGAAGTTAATTTCGTTGGGGCAAAGACAAGTCGAGTTAAGTGGCCCGCAAGCCAAAGTCAACCCGGCTCAGCGCAGCCCAGCCAGCAGCCAGCAGTCAGCAGTCAGAAACTGGCAACTGGCAACTGGCATGGCTTGTAATGTGCGTGTCACAGCGAGCTATTGCTGGTTTGATGGCTCCGGTGGTGGTTTGCTTGTGGCTCAGATGCGTCATTTACCAGTTGCCGCCCACAGCCCGTGCTATCAGAGCTATCTGGGAACGCAGTTCATCAATCAAATCACTGGCTGTTAGTCAAGCAGTCATGTGATTTGATTGATTCACGCTAAAAATCTGCTCTCAAACACATGCACAGTCAAGCATCTCTATGATAAACATGTGCCACAGACTCTACTTCTAATTATCTCTCTTCCTCCTAGACGAGAAACACACATAAGTTTAATATTTTAAGCTCACACTGAAATGGATTATTCTTATTTAAGTTGGATAAACTTTGTTAAATTTGTATGGCATACGTTATATGCTAGTTTGACTGTATAATAAGTATCCAAGCTAGGCATCCTATCACCCACCAGCCAGCCATCCAGCCCGCCAGCCCGCCAGCCAGCCAGTCAACCATGCAGTCAGTCAATTCATCCTTGTCGCTGGCATTTAGCGACGCTGCCTTTGCATTGTTTATCCTCAGTCAACGATAGATAGTGTGGCGCAGACTGAAAGTGCAGCGGCGGCAAACAATGTTTCAACCGCAGCTGGCACTTGCATTGATTTTAGAATGCGTCTGCCACAGAGACTGGCGGCAAGAAATCGATAGAGTTTTGCCACAGCTTCACAGCTGCAAAATTCCGCTGGCGACAGCTACTTAAGAATATCCTTGAAGCAGCAGCACAAGATATTCATTTGTCACATGCCCCAGGCAGCATTATAAATTATTCACACAAGGCACACTATCCGGAGCTGAGCTGCTCCAGCTGTGTTGAGCTGGCCCAACTGTTCCCTGGTTGGCAATTGCCATACAAAGTTGTTACGTCAATGAAATTGCCCAAATTTTATGTCCAATCAATAAATACTCGCATATCGAGTGACGGCTCTACGTGTTGGCTGCCTCAATTTATTAGATATTCATGCAACATTAACATGGATTTTTATTAGTATCATTTTTTGAAAAGGGTTACTAGCAGCCAAAGCAGCCAGACACTTGGCCCCAAACACTTGCATTTAGACAATATTACAAGGGCCCGGCTAAGGCTACTAAAAGCTTAGCACTGGCTAAGCGAATTTATTGTACAGCAACCTTTGGCAATAAAAATAAGGGAAGGAAACAAATGAAAGCTAAGATCAATGCAGGTTTCAAATGACAGATACCACTCAACAGCCAAGACAGTTGAGATTATATTTGACTAATATTAATATTATTAATAGTAAAATTTAATATATAATTTAATAATACTGTTATATGCCAAGACAATGAAGATTCTATAGAAACAATATTTAAATTATTAATAGCAATTTTTAATATTATAAATTTAATTTTATAAAATCCAAGACAATTGATATTTTATTAAAATAATATTAATATTATTAATTTTGATTATTTAATAATACAACAGCCAAGAAAATTGACATTATATTAAAATAATATTAACATTATTAATAGCTTTTTTCAATTTTATATATTTATTTATAACAGCCAAGACTAATGAATTTTTAAAAAAAATAATATTAATATTATTAATAGTTATTTTTAACTTTATATATTTAACTATAACAGCTAAGACTGATGAGATTTTATTAAATTAATATTAATATTATAAATACTTATTTTTAATTTTATACATTTAATTTATTTTATATCAATATTTAGTATCTACAAATTTACTATATATAATATAATATATTCCTTATAAATAATATAAGCGGAATGCATATTCCTTCTGTTGTTTCTATTTAATAACAGGGTATCGCAAGGCAAACAGGTAAAATAAAAAGGCCAGCAGGCTTGCCCTCTGGAACTCGGTCTGTGTCAGATGTACGTGACTGTTGGCTCAAGATTAGCCAACGATCCCAAAGGTAACCAGCTGTTGTAGTTGTGCAAGGCATAAAAAAACAACAAATCAATACGGCTCTTTGATTGGCACTTTGAAATTTAAAACACAAGCACCAATTGGGACAGCGTGTAGTTAGCTCAGGTTACACAATGCTATGAGGCGATATACAAATGTGACGTTTAAGCTCTTAAAAATTCACTATTATTGCTGCGAGTCACAACTAAGAGTTTAATATCAAATCCAAATGGATTATAACTGCATTGGGTTAGCCATGAGTGTATCTTTGTCGTACAAGTAAGTCCTTTTATTCAGCTGCTTGAATTGTTAAACTAGCTTATTAATTCCATAAAATTCGTAATCTTCTTACAACAGAGGAGCTTAAAGTGTACATTGTATGACTTTAACTCGCTTGAATTAATTAAACTTGCCTTGTTAGACAAGTTAGGGGCGTTTTGTGTTTAAACAGCCTCTGAACTCCGTCCAGATCCGCCTTAGATGGCGCCTCAAAGTGGGCAGCAATATATTTAGGCTGTAGGCAGCTCGGTAGCTTGGCCCAAATAACAACCAACAAGTGTCTCAACTTTTACTTTGAGTTTCAGCTCCCTTTCGCTCAATTCCAGACATGGTAGAGTGATTGCGAGTGCGAGTGCGAGTGCAAACATTGGCGACCCTTTTGGCCGGCTCAAAATGTCTCACGTTTCAGCCACTTCTCTACCATAATTAGAGCCAAGAGCAATTTGGAAAACACTTGATGCTGGCAATTATAAAGTTGAACAACATTTTTCTTTAGCTGTTTCGCCTGGCGAGTCTGCCCTTTGCCCTGCCAGCGCTTCCGGCTGCAAGTGTAATTAATTAGTTTTCAATTTCGCTCAGCTAAATATGCATAATTTATGTGCCGGTGACTGGCCTGCAGGACCAACTATGCACCGTCCACCATCCAAAACGGCCGTAATAAAATTTACTTGCTATTACTGAAGCTCGCTCTTAGCAATATAAATTTTTTCTTTTGTGTGCCCCAACATGTTTTTTGAAAGGGTATCGAAGGCAAAAAAAAAAAAATGAAAGTTAATATCAAAAAAATATTTATTATAAATCGACTTTAAGAACATATCTATAGAACTGATGAACTACTGAATACAGATTAATTTTTATTTTTTTTATACCTATAAGGACTCTCTCAAATTATTATAGGATACAAATTGGTCGATCATTACCGCATTAGCGAATAGTCTTTGTTCGCTGTGCGCCAATTGCTTTTTTCGTTTGAGTTGCGCCGTGCGACAATCGCAAGGGCAACACCGGCAGATGCAGCTGCAGTCGCTGGTGTCGCTGGCTGCGCTTCCTCCATTTCCGTAACAAACATTTCCGTTTCACATTGTTGCAAATTTATTGTTTCCTTGCGGTTTTTAAAATCTCCCAATGGCTGGCGATGCTCGCACTCAAGAGCCAAATGGCTAACTTTAGCAACATCTCATACTTGAGCTCAGAGGACGGCAATATCCTTTACGACAGCAGTGATTAACAATGCTAACGCTTGGGCCATCAAAAGCTTTTACCCCAAAAAAAAAAAAAAAAAAGGAGAAAAGAGGAGAGAAGTGCAGATAAAATGAGAAGCCGACAGGCAAGCGGATGTGCTGGCACTGTCTCACGCAATGGCTGCGAACGTCCGGTCGGAAATACGCATTTAGCTGCATGTAGAATTGTTACGTTTTTGTCAACAAGCAAATTATAGGAGCATTTCTTATTTTAGTCGCCGTCTTGGCTATGAAAAATGAAATTGTCGTTGCTAATAAATCATTTCGGCAAATGCCAAGTGACTTTTTGTTTATTTGCTGCTGCCGTTGCCGCCAACTGTTTGTACTTATTTCCGCTTCCGTTCGCCGGCTAGCTAGTCACCACAAAACGCGGCCATTTTTCTATAGCTGCCCTTCGCCGTTATATATATGCACGTGTATGCAAAATACGACCATTTTGTGCGCCGTCATTTCAACTGGCATAATTAATTACCAGAGCGCGCACATTTCCCAGCGGCATCGACGATGTCGTTGCGTGTGCCAAGGCAAACGGCAAGCGGTGCTAGGCCCTAACCTCAATGCCTCCACTTGACAATCAACACCCCGGAAACGGGCCCCGGCCTCAGGTGCGGCTGTTGCTGACAGCTGCCTGAGAGTTAAACGGAACAGAATATGGAGAAAAAAAGAACGCTGCGGTAATTGGACGCCTTTAATTATATGAATTAACGCTGGGCGCAGACAAGGCGTGACCAGGATTATTGTTAACTGATCGACAAGTTGATTAACTGCACTTCGCATGCACTGCTGTTCCCTAATTAATTAAAAAGATAAAGAGCTCTACAGAGCTATATTTATGCACAGCCCCGTTTTATATATTATGCATAATTAATATTAAGAATGAAAAGGAATTTAAATTTAATTTATCATCTAAAATACATCTAGTTCCTTAGTGGATAAGCCGTTAAATTTCATTGCTCGAAATCATTGACTGCTTTTGGCGCTGTATCGAACAACAGTTTTCAATTTGGACTCCCATCTCGACACGGCAGGCTCATCTATCCTACTGTCAGTCATTATAGCTATGCAACTCAATTAGACGCCGCTGGGCTGCCAAAAAGGATGCAATGCAGCAAATGCAATATGCTGGTGCCCGAAAAAGCGCTCATGTGTGTGTGAGTGTGTGTGTGTGTGAGTGTGTGAGTGTTTGAGTGTGTGTATATGGGGGTGTGAGCACGCAGTCGTGCACATTTGACACCATGAAATTGAGTGAGCTGCAGCTGTAGCCGCACGACTTGCCAGTCTACACTTCGAAGAGGCAACGGAACGAGCTAGTTTCTCCTGCTTGGTCACGATTCGTGTGTGCTGAATAAATGGAGAAGAGCCTCAATTGTATATGAGTTATCACCTCGAGCACATTGATTTATGCAGTCGCCGAGAAAACGACCCGCATGGCTGCTGAGATAAGAATTAATTGGCAAGTGCAGTGCGCAAATAAATTGCATAGCCATGCAATAGGCGCGGGTGTGTGTGTGTGTGTGTGTGTGTGGAGAGAGGGGGGCGGACTATGAAGCTGCATGCAGATAGCAACCGGTCGCCGGCAGCCGGCAGCAGGGATATGCAGTGCAGTGGCCACAATCCACCAGAGCAGCAACAACCTGCATTTGCTATGCGACTCCATGCTGTGGGGCAGCGGCAACGGCAGCGGCAGCGGCAGCCCCCTGCTGCGTTACGTTGCTCTTAATGTAAATGTGACAAATGTTTTACGACTGGCTGCGCCTGCATCGGCGATGACTCCTGTTGACTCTGGGCAAACACCTGTAAATGGGTTTATGCCACAGCACATACAAACATATCCCCTCCCCACACACACACACACCACCAACTAGCTCCGTCAGCTTGTTTGCATTTCACGCATATTTTAGCCTGCTCTGGTCCCAGTTTCCATTTGCATCCATTGCAGTTTGCATTGCATTTTTGTCCACATTTCGTGCGTATATACCCACACGCAAATCTGTGCTAAGCCCACCTGCCCTATGCGATCCGCCTGTGTGTAGCTTTCAGTTAATTAATTACTCGACTACCTTTCATTATATCCCAGTATCTGGAAGTATTTGCACTGACTGGGAAACATTACGCAAACCAATATTACTGAAAAGCTTTAAATTTGACATTAATAATCAGTTATCAGTAAAAGGTAGAGCTAGTATAAAGCTAAATGAAATGAGATTCGATTCCCAAATCACGCGAATTAATTAAAAACGACACAAAAAGTAGCTTGAGCAACTTTGTATATGCATAGAGAACATTGATTAGAGCCTGATGAGAGCCATGCACCTGTCGCCAGCATTGGTCGTAATTTCCTGACGTGGCGAGAGATCAAAGCAAAATGCAATTTCCGATTAAACGCGCTGCTCCACTTGTTCTTTTTATGCCGCAGGCAGCAGCTGCATGCACCCATGTTTTATGGTCCAACCTCATAACTGTAAAAGCGAATGCAGACAGGTGAAAGGCAAACGGATAGCACACACACACACACACGGACACACGAACAAAAACACATAAATATAAAAATGATGACTAAGCGCATCAATTCCAATAACTCGTCAAAACTGAAGTCCTGGCTATCTGACCACGAGCCAGGGAAAAGAATATGTTTGCGAGATATAAAGGTTTTTTTTTATCATCTCCCTTTGCTACCAGGTAACGGTATGTGATATGGATCACACACCTACTGCCTTTGTGCTTTATTCTCTTCTGGTCATATGCGCTTTTGCGATTTCCTTTGAGCAACTCGATGTGCCAATACACTGAGAGAAATTTAAAATATATTCACTGTGAGTAATTTATATATATATACGCATCATAGTTATAATAATTTCATCATTAAATTTAATTAATTGATATTATTTCACCTAATCGTTATTGATTCATTTTATTCGTTAAACATGATTTAATCCTATTATCAAATATTCACTTTATAGAACTTATGAGCTATCAAAAAAAAAAACACACACACAGTAATCATTTTTCAATAGTTAAATAATCCATAGAAATGCATGCTAATTATATAAGTTGATTGCTGCCAGAAATTGTAAACAATCATTGAAACACAAACAACAGAAAAAATAATAGTTTTTTAATTTATTTATAGTTAGCATCACATTTCAATTTCATTTTGCAGCACTCATAGCTCGATTCAGTATTTCGTATTTTGGAACAACAAAATTGGCATATAAATATGAATATCAATATACAAATAAATGTATTTATAGATGCATATACACATATATTTATGTATACCAATATCGAATAGCACAATTTATATTTAAACACATAAACACAATGTTGTTGATATTTTTTGGGCTGGTTATTATTATGCATATGGACATACATATCATATTTTATGTGCAGCCCATGGCATTACCTCAATTTTATTTTCAGAGAGATGTGGATGCGGGACTGCTTTTGTTCAGTAATAAGCCTCGCACTGCATCTCTCGGCGCCACTGTGACCAGTTCGCACAGCCGCGTGTTTTTGCCGTTTGCACGAATCCTTTGCCGGATGTACAGTCGAGCAGCAGAGGCGCGGCATTAACACCCGGACACATGTAGAATTGATTGGGATCCAGGGTGGCCCATGGCTGGTCCTTTGCGTGCGCCTCGCTGCTGTTGCAGCTGGACGTAAACTCCACTATGGGCCGACAGGCTGGCCACTGGTCATAGGGCAGGCAGCCCAGATGGCCGTGGCCATTGAAAAAACCCCGGCCCTGTGGGCAATGCAGCTGCAGCGGCATTTGGTCCGCCACAGAGCATACGTAGAATATGTTGGGATTCGGATCGCCCCACATGTTCGTGGCATGTTTGCATGTTGCATTCGTGGCCTCAACGGATGCGTCCGCAACCCGCAACATCACCATCATAATCAACATCATCATCGTCCTCACATATCTGTGATGCAGCTTCACTCGTTTCTCGGCATTCCATACATTTCTCATAAATAATTTCATCGGCAACTTTTTATGAGCACAACACTGTCACGAACTCCCTTTATATGTGCTGGTATTATTGTTATTTTGCTATTATTTTACGTCCCTATAAGCAGTGGTATTTGGTTCATCAGTATAATAAGGGAATATGTGAGCTGTTTCCTTTAGGGGCACGTTTTTACAGTGCGACAGCAAAACATTGACTGATTGATATGGAGCCATCGCCATTCATTTTTATACTCATTGCAATTGCCTTTATCTTCTGGCATTCCCATTGTCGCATCGTCAAGACTTTTTAGTGAACTGAAGCTGTGCGTCTGTCGAGTCTCTCCACACTTTACTGTTGTACGTGTTTTAAAATTTACTGATTAGACAGTAAGACACAGTTCTATTCGAATGCTCTTCAAATCAAAATGGCAATAGTGAGAATAATTATGTATGAATCTATATGAAACTCAACTGTGCGATTCTCATAAATAGAACCCAGCTTCATATACTTCCCAACTCTGCTACTGCTCAAGGGAGGAAAGAACTAGAGCAGTGGGTGTAGCAGAAAAAAGAGAGATAACTTCTCTTAGCTGGTGTCAATGATAAAAATAAATTATAATACATATATGTCGTCTATACAGCCTTGTCTATTCATATTTTCATGATTTGATTTATAATCATTTATCTGAAACTATATTGAACACAAAACGTGCTAGAAAAATAATAAACTCCAGGTCTATTTATATACTAAGTGAAATATTTCTTGATCACGCTATCTCTCTTTTACTCTTATCTTATTTATCTATTGCTATGTTTGTCCAAGTGACTTAAGGTAGTAAAAGCTATTGCTTTCGCACATAAATAAAACTATGCGAAAAATAATGTGAAAATGATTTCAAAACACTCTTAAAGCATTTCGCGTATTTTACTCAATATTTTGCTCGGGGCCTTAAAATGATTTAGTGGCTCTTAAGTGTCTTTTAGAGTCACAATGCCAATCAATGTGCGTCAATATATGTTTAATTTACGATGTGATTCAGAGTCACTAAAATGAAATCAGCGTAAAATTCGACTACCGAAAGAAGAGTAAAACAGAACTAAGCATAAAAATAATAAAAAATAAGACAATAACAAAAGCAAAAGCAAAAGACAAAAGGTGACAAGGGCCTTATCAATGCGATAGCATAACATTAATTGCCTTTCAAATGAAGGTAAATTGGAAATTATTGCTGCAGGGCAATCAGACAAAATTTAATTACAAACTCCAGAGCTACATGACAAGCACAAGAAATGCCTTACGTTCCGTGCCGTGCCGTGCCGTGCCGTGCAGGCAGCCCTCTGCAGGTGCAGCTGCTGTCAAAAGTTCTAATTGATTTCGCTTACAGCGGAATTCCAGACAGCGAACCAGCAATCGAGCCCAGATGCGGACTTGGGCCTATGCCATATTACCTGGAAGAAAAAGTTCTTCATTCGCTTTCGCTGAGTTTTCTTTGTTGTTGAGTCACGTTGTCAATTGAACTTCTTTCCGGGCGTTCCGGTGTCGTTACTGAAGTGCCAGCCGGCTCAGTTCAGTTGAGTTCAGTTCAGTTTGGTTCAGCTCAGCCTCGGCTCGTCTCGGCTCGGCTCTGTGGCAGCCACTTTTCGCAGTCTATTTTACGCGCACCAAGTTTAAATAGGGAAACTTCTGGCAGCAAAAGTTGACAACATAATCGACATAAATTCCAATAGGCCATGTGGCCTGAAATTCTATTAAAACTTTACCCACAGCACATGCGCAGCAGCTGACGAATGAATTTCTCAATAAATACGCAGAAAATAGATTCTTATTTAGGAATTCGCCTGGCCACTTCAAATGATAAGTGTCCAAAAAGGCCAAAATAATAAACAAATTCCGCTTAAAAAAACTGAAGAACGACAGACAGCTATCTCCTAGTAGTGCCTCCGATAAGCGGCTCCCGGTGGGTATTAGCAATGTGCGGCATCAATAGACCATTGTCAGCAACTCATTAAAAAACTGATATCAATTGAGGTGCGAGATAAGTAGCAAGATTATTATTTTTTTTTTTTTTTTCAAAAAGTTATAAATTTCCTAGCAAAAGTGTGTGATGAATTTAGTATATTTTCTAGTGTGCAAAACTCAACATGCTCAAAGGTGAAGTTTAATGACTGTTAAGAGCTCAGTTCAAATAAAATATTAAATTTATGAAAATCTTGAAAAATAATGATCAGTTTAAGGATCAACGAAGAGCAACAAATTAATTAATAAAATCGCATAATAATGTAGACAAGTTTGTTAATTTCAATTCCCATATGAACACAGTGTAATATTTAATAATACCTGGATAACAAAAATTTTATGAGCTCACATATATAATCATATATAATTACGTATAGTTAAAGGTTTAAGCCTAAGTCTTCTTCCTCAATTAATTAATAAAAATACAATCATACGTATAATTTGGATTATTTTTAAGCTCTTTAGTTAGTTTATCATGGACATCTATGGCTTATAAATTATTAAAGTTTATGATTTATTCACAGTTATTTTAACATTCGTCGGCCTCTTGGCACTCAGCAGTGCAGCCAGTCTCTATTCGGACGATGACCTTACCACGACTGTGCCCGAAACCTGTTTATTTCAGAATGAAATGTGGCCCGCTGAGGATTTACGTAAATATTATTTCTGTTGGGACAACGTGCCGATACTTACGGAATGTGACGAGGGATATTACTTTGTGAAAAATGGAACGGATTATGGCTGCGTCGCCAATAAATTAATGGACCCCAATTGTGTTAACTTGGACGTAACTGTTAGCCCCTGTACAGGCATCAATTTGCAGCAGCCCCAGGTCAGCGAAGTGCTAACCAATTTCTGGCTCTGTCCTGAGGAGGGTGCCCAACCTGTGGAGCTTACATGTGTTAATGACCTCGTGTTCATTAAGCAGGATGGATACCTGGGCTGCTTCGATTGGCAGACATATCGCTCAATACGCCAGTGCAATACAGGCCAATAAACAGTTATCTAACGGCGATTGATACTGGCCGTCGAGCATTTTTAATTTCGTACCCATTCAATTTTTTCTTAATAGCGAAATTATCATGATTAAATATTATGAAACTGAATGCAGATTATTAATTTTAAATTGATTACAAAATAATTAGCCACACGACTGATAAGATACAGCGGATCACTTAAAGCAGCTCGAAAAGGTTTTCAGCTAACTACGCCAAAAATCGAATAAAAACAAAAAAAAAGAACAGTAGAAAATTAAATTTCTGGGCTAGAGCAAAATTACATGGAGACCAGACCACAATGCAGGAGGTTAAAATAAAAGCTTTTTGCAAGAAAAATTGCAAACTGAAGCGCAAACACATTTGTGGCATGTGTAATTGTGCGCATGTATGTGTGTGGGTGTGTGTGTGGCTGTATGCCATGTGAGCTAGCAAAAAATGAAGAAAAAAAAAACAATTGTCACCGCACATTTGAACCTCAACAAAACAACACGAAATGGCAAATTGCAGAGCAGAGAACTAAGGGAAGCGGTCAACCTGTCTCGGTCAGCAAACATATGTATGTCTAAAATAAAATACAATTGTTGTATTTGCTGTGTGTGTGTTGTGTGTGTGTTGCGTCAACTTTCAGTGAGTTCAAAATGAGTTTTAACTTGGACATTGAAGCGCATTAGTTCTGTTAGATTTATTTATATTGTTTATGCTTAAAATAGGAAATAACAGTTTTTGGAAATGCCAGCAAGGTGACTAAGGTTTTTTGTTGATTTCTAAAAGCGAAACAAAACAAAGCGAAACTCATTCAATGATATCTTATCTAATGTGCAGTTGCTGCTCTTACACTTTCTATTCTTTCTTATTTTTGGGCTTGTTCCAAATGACAGCTGACTAGTTTTATACATCGCCAGAGATGAAAAACATGTGCTCAATTAAATTTTGAAATTCTTTCAGTAATTGAAAAGAGCATAAAGGTTTTGTGCAATGTTCGCCTTGCTGTCTATTGTTTATTGTTCTATTCTTTATTATGGGGATTGAATTGAATATGACTTATAAGGCCAGCCCATTGTGGCAAACAGATAGTAGTTGATTTTTGAATCTATTGAGCTGCATCGTTATATATTATAAGCTATGATTCAAATGGCTAGCAAATTGTTTTTTTTCAGTTGAAGGAAAAAGTACATTAACACACACATATATATAGATATAATGTTATGACTGAACAGAGCTAAATAACTTGTTGATAGCCATAATAAAAAAAAAAAAAAAACAACAATACTTTAACATAACTCTAAACAGCTGAATACTCAGAGTCTCACGGATAAGTACGCATTCAGTTACGCAACGCCGGAGACAAGATGAATCCAAGCGAGGTCTAAACGTGCCATACATGCGATTCTATTGCCTAGGTAATAAATGCCCGACTGCGATACAGTTCACAGCACATACTACGACACGCGCATACACATACGTTCATATATGCATGTGTGTGTGTGCGGAGTTGAAGTGTCAGTGACACGAAACTGCTGCAAAAGCGCAACAACAACAGCCATGGCAACTGTGCCAGTTTGCCCCCAAATGAGTTAGTCAGGAAATTGCATTATTTGTCTTTGGCTGTTGTTGCGGGCAAAAACGTAGCGCAGCTAGTGCTGTCCCATCCTCTTGCTATCCCTTTTGAGCCTGAAGTCAAGTGCTGACCAGTTTAAAACGGGTCTGGCTATCTCCGTTGCGACACTGTGCTGTCACACATGCGAATTTCAAATACGCTCTCCAAGTCACAGCAATTTTTCTGCACCATTTCCGACTGCTGGTGCAGCTGTAGCTGCAGCTCTCGCTGTTGTTGCTGTTGCTGCATTTTAATTGCTTGGCTTGGTGTGCCGCTTGGGCCATTAATCCTGCACAACTTGTGCACTGAAGCTACGAAAAGGGATTTTTAAAGTCACAATTGTCGTATGTTATCAACGCACACATACATATATACACACACACACAGACACACACAGAGTAAGTGTCCAGTTGACTGTCGCGCCAAGAACTTGGCCTGTAGTTAAGGGCCATGAAGCTGTCGCAACGGTGCTCAGATTTAATTGAGTTTGCAATGGTTTTGCGGCCTGGACAAGTCGAGAGTTTTGCAACTTATGCATTTGAATTGCCAGCCAACGAGCTGGCTGAACTTTGGTCCAACAGACGGCAGCCGGCAGCCGGCAGCCCGCAGTGCGCAGTCAACGGCACACGACTTCCGTTTCCGCACTTTGACGGACACAGGTCAACGCTGTTGTTATTTTAATTACGTCTATGTGCGTGTGTGTGCGTATGCGTGTGTGTGTGCCTATGTCAACATAAACATGGCCACTATAAACCTAGCTGCCTCCGACGTGCAGCAGACAGACACGGCGCGCCTAGAAGTATGCAACAATATTTCAGCTTTTGCTGTGCCTTGAGCTATTCGCACGGCACTTCCTATCGAATAGCCATAATTGGCATTTTTTCACTGCCGCTCGTCATTTTTCTTTCCTTTTTCCTGTTTTTGCCTGCACATTCCGTTCTTGAGCGCTGCGACAGCCACTACAGAAGTGAACTTAAGCGGCACCAGCCACAAAACCACCCGCTGCCCGGCACCCGCCGCCCGCAGTCCGGGCAACTGAAGCAGGAAGCTACCCTTATTGGGTCTACTCTTTGGCTGATTTTCAGCGTGCGCATTCCTACCAGAGGACATACCGGAGCAGCAGTTGTTTGGGTCGGGTTGCTCATGCTGCTCGCTGTTAAGTTGGCTTAAACTTTTCCACTTGAATGGCAACGGAAGGTTTTATGCTTCGCCCGACCGCCTTCCTCTTGCTTGCCACATTGTGTTGCAGCGGCGCATGAAAGTATGCAGCATGAAATTTGCTGCGCTGCAACAAATAAATATTTGACCTAGCCCCCATCCTCCATCTCCATCTCCATCCCCATCCCCATCCCTATCCCCATCCCCCGCTACCAACTCGACGCCTTGCATTCGTATTTTATGGCGCCGTTGAATTTATATTTGCACTTAACAAGCGACAACAACAACAAAGTCAGCGAACTCTAGCGACCAGTAGCCAACTAGGCCATACCCTATACCAAAGCCTTGGCTAAGTTAGCCCAATTTCGAGAACCGCAATAATTTTCTTTTATATAAATATATTTCATAAAAATAAATGTTGAAGAAATGACGATGATGTAAGTGCCACATAAGCTGGCATGAATATACCCAATGCATCGTCCTTGGTTACAGGGTATTGCAACTTTGCAGTTTTGTGCTGAAAACTTTGTTTGGCTTATTTTTTGGTTACAAATCAAATCCAAAATCGCATTAAAATTGCATGCAACAAAAAAAGTGCCACAAAATCGCATTGTCAGAAGCCAGAAATCAGCCAGGCGCGCAGTTTGTTGCAAAAGGTGTTGCAGTCGTGTTACCTGCCTGGCTTACTCCTGGCGAACGCCAATCCCAATTCCATCCAATTCAAGCCCAGCTACTGCCGCCACCTGGTGTTTATACAACATTTTCCGGGGCGCCTTTTTGCCATTTCAATTGAATGTTCGTGAGACGAAATCACTTCAACGCCTTCGATTTCAATTTCCGCCGCATTTTCAATTTGAGTTTTGCTATTGCATTTGCATTCGGATTGTATTGTTGTTGCTGTCGCTTTTGCTGTTGTTATCTCCACTTTATTGCCATTCGATTGTTTTGCACCTTAACTTGTCATCCTCGACTCAGTTGCAATTATTTACGGGCTCCAGGTCTGGCCTACTTTCGCCGCCACTCCCACTATTCCTGCACTTGGCTGGCAGTTAAATATCAATAGATAACACATTCTGCTCCAATCGATTTCAATTCATGTCTATTTGTAGGCAAACTAAATTGTACTGCTGTGGTTACTATTTTGGGTCAATAACTACCTTAGACATAGCAAGCTAAGCACTCGATTATTATGTCACCCCTTGGTATAATTTATAATAATGCATAGCTCTACAGCTGTCTTGGCATTTCAAACTGGAATTTCATATTCAAATTCATATAATGAGGTACAAATTTATCTGCATTCGAATCGAGTCATATTTTGGAGCATTTTTGGCAACCAAACTTTCGTAAACTGAAAATTGGAAATATAATATATATATATATATATATATATATATTATGTTAAATATATGAATGTATATTTTTATATATTTTAATCGTGACCTCGGCTCGATATTCAGTTAAGTTCTTATATATATTCATAACATTCATATATGTATATATTCATTCACATTCATACACTTATTGTTCCGCAAGTCCACCCCAGAGCGTATTATTGTGTTCCGAAATAGTCGGATTTTAAACTTTTTCAGCTTAGCTCTTGATTCCTTCACTCAGAGCGTTTGTTGCTTTTCCTTTGTCAACTCTTTCATTGCTTTCTACGCCTTCAGGTACTTTCTGCTCTACTTTATGCGCAGTCAGCCTCTTTTTTGCCTCTTATTTTGCTGTCAACTTAAGAATTGGACACGCACTTGGCATATCTTAAGCGAGTTGCTCGCTTTGCATTTTTTGCTGCATACCTTGAGGCCGTGCGCATTTAATGAAAGCAGGCCTTAGCTCGTTATGCGGAGAGAGAGAAAGAGAGAGAGGGAGAGAGTTTGTGGGGAGCAGCGGACACGCCCCCAACTAGAAGGAGGCGTGTTGAGATCAAAGCAACTCTGCTCGATGGACTACTGTGTCTGTAAGGCATCAATAACACATTTGTATTACATATCACAATCAATAGCAGACACGTGTCTAAGCATTTAGAATGCTGTCCTCCAGTGTATGTGTGTGTGTGTGTGTGTGTATGTTGATGTTTGTCTGTTGCGTGAGAGCCGAGTCGAGCCTAAGCCTCGTAACATGTCATTGTAATGGTATCATGCTAGAGCAGATTGCTGTTTGCCTTGATTTACATAAGAACAAACACATACACCCACACACGCCCACACCTGTTGGGGAGCATGGGCATGGGACAGCCGCAGCAGTGCAAACAAACTGTTCACTCGCAGCGGTGGTGCAGTGGTGCACTGGAGCACAGCGGTGCCAGCAAGTAGGTAAGTATACGTATACACTTAAGCATGCACTTAGACTTTGTGCCTTTTGCTTCAGCTCGTGTCGATGTTGACATCGATGTCTATGCATGGGCGTGAATAAGCACATTGTTCATATGTATGTGACGTGTATGTGTGTACGTGTGTGTGTGTGTGTGTGTGTGTGTGGTATGTCTGTAGCGTGTGTGTGCGATAAATGCAAATTTGTTTGCCAGCTGCCGGCTTGGCACATACATATACACAACAGCAGCAAAATGAGCCAGCGCCCGCTGACGAGTATTTTGTTAACAGTTTTTCCATTTTCTTTATTTTCTTTTGTGTTTTGTTTTGCCCAAGCACCCACCAAGCAAATAGAGCTATTTGCATGCGCACCTAAATCGATTTGTATGTGTATCAAATTGTGGGCGCTCCAGAAATAATAAACTGCCTGAGCGCAGCTGTTACGGCCCAAATCAGCGCCAAGACTGACACTAACTTCGCCTGAAGTAAAGTGCACCAAACATTAAACTGTATTCAGCCACAAAGTTTCTCATGTTTGCATTGGGCTCACTTCAAATTACAAACTTTATCTGCATAGAGACGACATACGAGTAACTATTTATGAAATTTTCTAAACAAAACTTCAGCTTTAATTCACTCAAAATATAGGTTTTATTCATGTTGATAGACAAATCAAATTTTATAAAGCAAAATTATTTACAATTGTCTTTTAAATTTTCGAAAAATTTAAATAAATTATTAAATGCTTGTTAAACAAAAACCATTTATAATTCTAGTTAAAAATATTAAGAAAAATTAAAAAAAAAAGTATTTTAAAGTTTTCTTTAATGTTATAAAACTTTAATTTTTATAATAACAAATAAAAGATAAAAGTATTATTAAAATTTTTTTAGTCGGTTTTTTTCATTTGAATTAGTTTATCTAAAGAATATATTATATATTCTCATTCAACATAATTATATAAACTCTAATTATTAAATATATATATATTCAGTAAAAGAAATTAATAAATTTCATTGCAAATTATATTCAAGTTCTCAAACTTCAGACGAAGCTAACAAAAGGCAGTTAATGGCTTCTTAGTCTCAACCGACAAGTGGAGCATGGCAAGAGGCTGGTAAATCAACATTTGTGTACCCTGGCTTGTAATCAAAGATTAGCACACGAAACAAGCAAATTAACTGTTGTTTAAACGTTGAGGTGATGTGGTTGGGCCCATGGTCTAACACCTAGCAGCTAACCGCAAATTCCCATGATGAGAGACTGGTAAAGCATACAAAAATTTGTCGCCAATTTAATTAAACTGAATATTTTGGACTGGGTGCTGTTTATGTTGTCAGCAGGTTGAAGCAGAAGCAGGCGTGGCTGGCACAGAAGCTGGCTTTTGTTCAGGCAAACGGAGCGTAAGCCGCTTTAGGGACCAATCACACACACGCACACACACACAAGCACACGCATGTGGCCTGTTGACCCTGGCAAGGATTTGCATTTGTTTGCCGCGCTCTGCTATATCCATGGGCTTCATGCGCGGAACAATTACGCAGAGTGCGTGGTCGAATGGACTGAAGCGTGGATTGTGGGCGTGACTGGCCAGCAATTGCTGTGGCTCCATGAAAATCCAACGTTATCCCTGCGATGCGTACCATGGGCCCCCTTTGCACTGTATTGTTTGCGTAATTCGATAAATTGACGTTACGAAGGCCTCCACGGGCTTAAGCCCCATTGCCCATTTTAATAATTTTTAATTAGCAGCCGCTGGCTGCCAACGCTCCGACCGCCATTGCGAAATTGGTTTTTAATTAAGTTTATTTTGCATTTTGCCCCCAAATTTAGCTAAGCCTAATGAATTCAATTTTTGTGCCACGAATTTCTCCTAACTATGTTCAAAGTTCATATATCTATATCGAATATAGTCTAATTAAATATGAATCATTGAAAACTCTTTGTCAAGGAAACGGATTTAAAATAAATTGCAAAATGAAGAGTCGGACAGGCTACCATAATGTCTCATAGCCATGCTTTACTTAACAAAAATGCATCAATTTATTCATAACATATAATTTTTTATTATTCAAATAGCGATGAGGCGTATACATAATATCGTTTCATGAACATTTTTTACATCCATTTGCACAAAACCAAAGTTTTGGGCTATAAAAATAATTGAAATAACTACGAGGCGTATGCGTAATGAAAGAAATATATTTTATTTGCAATTTTAAATCAAAATTAAATAAATTGCATTTTGATTTATTTTACATGAATTGCCAAAATCAATCGTAAAATGTTTGCCGTTCAAACAACAGGATCACTGGGTGGAGCCGCTGTTGGGGACCAATACCATTGCGAATAGGGCACACAGGCCTTGGCATCATCCAGCCAGGCCTGAGCTACTGGGCAGTAGGCCGGCGAGGCGGGCACACCAAGCGCTTGGCATATCCAGTACTGGTTCTTGAGGTAGAAGTGCCGATAGGTACACACGGCCAGTTCCTCCTCGGTCTGGCATCCAGGCTGACCCGTGGGCTTGCCCCAAGGGCTGGCACTACAGCAGCAAGCCAGAGCCAGGCACACAGCGAACAAATATAGAGAATTCATGATTGAGTGAAGATGTTTGCAAGACTGACCTATGCTAATGCCATGGCGTGGCATTTATATAGCAAAAGCCTGCGTGTTATCTTATCAAAACAACGGCACTAATCACGAAGTAAGTGCGACGCGATGCTGTAAACAGATACGACTAAGCCCCATCCAGAGAGGGCTCTGCGTAGGGCCTGTTGCTATTTGGCAGCCAGTTTATGGCCCTGTTTGTGTGCGCAGCGTTTGTTATGGTTTTTGCAAGGGGCGCAAATGGGCGGGGCAGCGCCAAGCAACTGGCTGCGGACCACCCACTTGCGCTTGCATATTCATGACATAAACATGGCTGCTGTAAATTATTTCCAGAGATAGCCCTGGCAAGCCACAAACAAGCGAAGCAACAGCTAATTAATTCCAAGCGCTGCCTTGAAGGCATTTCTGGTCGGTCGCAGGCCAACGAAAAATGTTCACCTGCAAAATGGGTAGGGATGCTAGAGAGCGAGTGCGGGATCGCCACTTTTCGACTAGCTTTTTTGGGCCGCCTTAAGCCATATTAGAAGCAACACACTTGAGTAATTGCCCTTGCCAATGCACTGTGGCTGCAGTCGTGCCTCCACCTTGTGGCTGTCTGGAGGGCTGGGTGGAGGATTTCGCTTGGCTTTGTTTGCTTTTGGCCATAAATTAAATCAGGTTATTAATGTCTGCCATTAAATGAAGCTACAGGCAGCACAGCGACAACAACAAGGACAGCTACGGCATGGGCATTGCAAACGCTTTGTGTTATCCTCGCTGTGCCGCCGTCGCTGTGCAGCCTTTGGAGCGGCTTTCGTTGATTTATGCTAATTTGTGTGGAATTGCGAGCATTTTGAAGTTATTTCTAGATTTTCAAACATAAGTGCACAATTTGCATGCACTTTTGTCTTCACAACGGAATCACGCATTAAATCCGACCTGAAACATAGATGAATAGCTCCCGGAATAGGCTCACGATGGCACAGAAGTACCTCACGTGATGCATAAATTATAAAATTTTGTTGAGTTGCCTAATGCTGTGATGACTCTGCTCGAAGGTAACCCAGCCTAGAAAATATTCAGCATTTATAAGTTCGCTTTGCATAATATAAGTGTGTCTCTAAATATCTCTTTATCATAATTGATTTTTTCTATATAATATCTCACACTCTCACTCTCTCTCTCTCTCTATCTCTCTCTCTTTCTCTGTGTGTGTGTGTGCGTCTGTCTTTAGCTGTAACTCCATCTGTCTACCTCTATTTTTCCATCTTGTTCAATTTATTTCTCCATATCTGTCTCTTTTTTCTTTTTTCTTCAACTTTCTCTCTCTCTTCGTTTCTATCTATATCAATCGCTCCCTCCCTCTGTATTTCTATTTCATTTTTTCTTTTATTTCACCGGCCTCTTCTCTATTTCTCTTCTTTCTTTCTTTCTTTCCCTCTCAGTCCCATAATCTCTCTCTCTTTTTAATCTGTCTCTATAGCACTCCTTTAGTCAATCGCTCTCTTTCTTTAAATCTTTATTTCTAACCGATTCCATCTTTCTACCTTTCTCTCTCTCTCCCTCTCTTTCTTTCTCTATCTGGCTGTTTATCTAACTTCCTATTTTTCTCAAGAAAAATCAGATATCTCTGAGTCAAGCAGCCCCAGCTTTTATTAATAGCATTGATTCCCTTGAAATATTGCAGTCTTGTACGCCCCTTTGACGCTGCTGGAAACTCTGAAGTTAATGCCAAATTATAATTGAATATAAATACAAAGTAATTTATCATTGCATTCAAATGATGCAATTACAATTTGCAAATGACGATTACATATGTGATACGGATTGTTGCAGTCAGCGCTTTAACATGCAAATTTTAGTTATATTTTCTTTTATTTTTATAGTTTTCCACATGCGTGCATAAAAAAATGGACATTCGTTTAAAATAAAAATTATAAAAAAGAAAAATTGATCTGAGAGGCCGTGGCAAAAATGTGTTTGCAGCTCGTTTTATTGATGTGCTCGATTCGGAGCTGACAGAGGGCCTGACGAATAACTGTTCGAATATAAAAACGAAAAAGCCGTAAAAATGCAAAAAAAAAAAATGTTCATTTGTTTGTTTTTTTTTTTTTTTTTGTTTTTGTAGCCTTAAGCCTGTGCCAAGTGAAGTGGAAATGGAAATGTAACTGGACCAGTTCGCCAAACGCAGCTATATTGATTTATGACAGATGTTTTTAGAGGCGTCCGTCATGGAATTTAATTTCGCTGTCTAAAACTATCAACACTTCAAGCGAACGTCATTTATTTTCAGCCATACGTCAAAAGTCAGTTCACCAATTACATTATTTCATACACTGCGCGATTGTCCCCGCAACTGGAGAAATATGAATCACCTTCCAGCGAACAAGACGCCCATTAACAGATAGCTTATCGCTCAATTGTATCTGGCACTTGATATTGCATCTTAAACATGATAAACACTTGTTTAGAGGCAGTTGACTTTTTCAACACTTTAAGTAGTTCAATAAACGAATAACACATTATAATACTCGTTGAGTGTCGCGGATATAACATCCGAAATGGGCATATAAAATAGTTTACTATCATATATATATGGATTACTCAAGCTTATATTTATTTCAATTTTTTAATTTACTTTACAATATATATTTGTATTAATTTTACCATTCATTATAAACTTAGAAATTTCTAGATACTCATGACTATTGAAATTATATTAAGATCATATTTATATATAATACTTAATCTAATCACTTTATAGAAGTCTTTTACTAAACTTATAAAGATATAACATAATAATAATAATAATCCAAGTCAAATCTAGAATTGTATATGCATGAATAATATAATAACATATAATAACATTCCTAAAAATCAAAATGAATCAAGCTAAATTCTTTGCATAAACTCCCACTCTCTCTCTCTCTCTCTCTCTCGCCTATCTCTTGATTTCTCTCTCTCTCTCTCTCTCTCACTCCCTTTCTTTATTTACTCTCCCTCTCTTTTTTCAATTATTGCCGAAATTATCAAGTCAATATTATAATTTAAGTTTGTTTTGCAGCTTAAACTGTTATGAAACTCTATTTATTTAAAACCTTTATAAACATATTATAAATTTTGGTTAACATGGCTGCCAGCTAGTTGGGCGACTGGGCGGTTCTATGCAGGGCTTCCATACCCAATCGATCCAGGATATACATGCATTGCGCTCCTGACTGAAGGCCGTATTTGTCTGACACTTGAAAAGTTGAGCCTTTCCATTCAGCACGGGGCACAGCCAATACTTGGTGGGGTCGATGCAATGACGCTGGGGGTAACCCACCTCAGCTGTCAACTTACAGCCAGGCTCATACGTATCAATGCATTGGCCACGCACACTCGAGGCCAAGCAAAAGCAAACAGCCAACACCAATAGAGCACCTAATATAAGCAAATGGCAGACACTTAGTTAGTGTGATGGCATTGGATGTATGGGCTTACCTGAAATCCGCATTATGGATAATGTCACAATCTGATGGCAACTGTCGATGCTTGGGCTTGAGCACAGCTGTTTTTATAGCCAGCTTAAGTGGTACATGAAAAGTGCAGTTCATTGTACTATGCTGAAGCGCTTATTTGTGAATACACTTGCGTTGTGCATACGCATATCTCTCAAGTGCCAGAGCCAAGGTGACGATTTCTTCGAGTGTTCTCTCTGATTGTTTTTCCCACAACAAATGACCCGATAATGCCCCTTATGTGAGCAGCTGTCCAGCATATAGCATGCCACTCACGCACTCTGCAATGGCTGAAAAGACAAAAAAATAAGAAAATAAAATGAAATAAAACAAATCCCCTTACAACGTTTGCCACGAGAAGTCCAAGCTCTTACAAAAGCAACAACAACAAGTGCCAGTGGAGCGACAGTTTTTCAGAAAATCGTTGCCCACACCAATTTTGTTGGACATGACAAATCCATTCCTTCGACCCCATTCATACAAGTCAATTTAGCTGCAGTCCAATTGCATCGAAATGATTTCAAACTCATTAAATTGCTTTAGCCTGTGAAGCTTTAAGTTTTCTCTTAAGCATTTTTCAGCTATAATAAGCATATTTTTACGAATTAGCTGCAAAAACTGAGACTGACAGTGCATCTGACTTGCCATTTCTATTTCGTTTTCTAAAACTATTATGGTTTTGTCTAGAAAATTGCCTGCCACTCACGCACACAAATTGCCAAGCTCAAAGTGAATTTCTATGTTCGAGAACGGTCAGCGTAAGACTTTGCCACATGCCCCAATCAGTTGCACAACGTTGAGAGAACGTATGTCCGAAAACGTGGAAAACTTCATTTGGTGCGAGCGTAGCACAAAAACGAGCGGACAAAGCACTGCCCGTGGCCAATTTTCCAAGACATTTCAAATGCATTTCCGTTTACCCACAAAAGCCAATCAAATATGTATAATGGCTTAAATGAAATAATGAAAGCTGTACCAGCAGCAGTTCAAACAAGACTCGTACTCAAGTCCTTGTGAATTTCATTCATATATGGTATATGGTATTTTTGTCAAATAAATACGAACATAAGCATCTAAATTACGTAAATACATATTTGTTCACGCGCCATATTTTAAATTAATGCTAGTGCTGCCAGACTGTCGACATGAATGTAAACAAAGCTAACGGTGCTGCCATACGTCCAGTTTAACAGGGCTGCAATTAGCTGCTGATACTGTGGGGCTAACATCTGTGCGCACATTGTGAGTCACTTGAAGTTAGCTGCGCTATTACAAATATTGCCATCGCCTATCGATAAATAAATAGTGGCAGCGAGAGAAAAATAAAAATTCCGCAACAACAACACACAAATTGAAGTGTAGTGAAGAATTAAATCTAATTATAACAAGCAACGGGCAAGCATTAAGAGCACACATACACACCAGCCCACATAAAGAAGGCTAGTTAATTAGTGGAACGAGACTTGACGATATTTGGACACAACAACACAATTGCAAACGGGCAGGGCAGTGCGGCAGTGACAGCGACAGCGGTAGTCGCAGCGACAGCGACAGCGGCAGGTAGTAGCCCAAACACTTGCGTCTAAGTGGGGCGCGCGCGGTATGGGTTGAGGTGTATATGCATATATATGTGTGTGTGTGTGCTGTGTGTGTCAGTGTGTGCGGGTGTGATGCAAAGAGCAGCAGTGACAGCGGCAACAACAACAATAAGCGGCGCGTGTAACTAAACCGAACGCCTACGTAATGGCCAACCAACTGGATGCCAATGTCAAGGACGATCTGAAAACACAATTTGTTACCCGGGAGGGCACCTATCGCCTGCTTACCCTATCCGAATACTCGCGACCGAATCGCGTCGGCTACAGCAACAATCAAAGTTCGCCCCAGGTGCGCGTCTCATTTGTATCGCTGCCGAATCCCAGCAGCAAAAACAATAGCGAAGCGAATGTGGCGACAGTGCCACCAACAGCTGCAACTCCAACAACTTCAACATCGAGTGATAAGCGCACGCAATTGCATTCAAATGGCGCAACATCAACAACAACACCTGCAACACCAACAACAATAACAACAGCCAGCGGTACACTGAATGGAGGCGGTGCCGGCGGTGACAGCGGCTACAACAACGGGGGAAGCAGCACCGTGGATGCCCGCCTGGGCGGCGGCATATCCATGCACTCGATGACCAATGGCGGCGTCCTGGACCAAAACGGGCTGCCAACAAATCAGATCTATGGCGGGGATCGCATCTGTTTCAATTTTGGACGCGATCTCTATGTTTATGCGTTTCGCGGCGTTAAAAAGGTGAGCAAATGTGGTTTCTGTTTCACATAAATACACAGCCGCGCACATGGACGCATGGTCTTCCCTTCTTTCCACTCCCCGAGCAGGTGACGTGGCTCCTCAAAGATCTCTCAAGCAGTCCGTTATCAAAAATGCATGCTGATAAGCAGAGCACCGGCTTCGCCTGGTGGCTTTGCTCATGTAATAATGCACCGTCCCAGCACTGCCACCCTCGCAGCAATTGCCAGTGCCCACTTAGTTGGAATCGCTGCCCCCGTCGCCACTCCATTGCGTGTCACGTTCCGGCTAAACATATCCAGTTTCCCCCGTGGCACACAAAACGCTGCCCCAAACACAATCGCTTAATTTGTTCCAATTCTCGCAGCGTTTGTTATTTAGCTATCGTTCTTGTTATTGTTGTTGATCAATTCGCTTGCTTAGCTTTTATTCAAATGTGTTTATTGCGTTCGAAGGCAGCTTTTTTCACTGCAAATCATCCAACTTGTCCGTTTTTCTTATTATGCCCTATTGGGAGCATGTTTCCTATAAATGTCTCGTATATAATTCAAAATTTAATCATTTGAAAGCATTTAGAGCAAGTTCTGTTAGAGCTAAATCATTCAAATATATTATATATAATATAATATATTGATCAACGTTCTCTAAGTGTATTTAATCTTCGAGTGAATAATGTTTCTTATTCGCCAAGCAGCTGTTTCTTACTCTTGGTTATTTCAACTGCAAAAGCCTGCACACGGTTTTGCTATAAACTTGTTTAGGTCTTCATTTGGTTAGTTGAGTGCTTTGAATCATACACATCAGGTGCTCAGTCAAAAAATTCTGAACAAGCCGCTAATTTCTACACGGCTATCACAATCGATGCTAAATGGTATACCTAAAGAAAGAGTAACACGCTGAAAAGAGTTTATTTGGTTTTCCAATGTCGTTACTATTTATACTTCTTAAGAAACCATAATTCTAAATTTAAAAGGAATCACTATAACGCTAATTTCTAGTTGAGCAATTTAAATCAAATCAAGATGATTCAAATGCTCAAGAAATATCACGCATATTTATAATAAATCAAAGCCTTTTTCTATTCCTATTAAAATAATATATGACGAAAGATTCATGGTGATACGCCACAAATAACCACCGATTTGCGCAATTGATATATGACTAACTTTACTTGGCTTTGCAGGGCACCGAGATGAGCAAACCCATCGATAAGAAGTTCTACAAGGGCACAAATCCCAGCTGCCATGATTTTAATGCCAATGCAGCCTCACCCACGGGTGCACCGCTGCTGGTTGGTTTCACAACGGGACAAATACAGCTGGTATCACCGCAACAAGGGCCACGTGAGCTACGCAAACTATTCAACGAGGAGGTAAGCGGATCACAATTAACAATTTGATAATAATAATAAGTGCTATTTTACCTGTTTAGCGCCTGATCGATAAGACTAAAGTGACCTGTCTGAAGTGGCTGCCGAATTCGCCGCACCTATTTCTCGCCTCGCACGCCTCAGGACACTTGTATCTATATAATGAGGAGCTGCCCTGTGCGGCCACAGCGCCAAGCTATCAGCCATTCAAAGTGGGCGACGGATATACGATACTCACCTGCAAGTCCAAATCGACGCGCAATCCTCTATATAAGTGGGTCTTCAGCACCGACAACTGCTGCATAAATGAGCTGTGCTTCTCGCCCTGCGGCTCGAATCTGGCGCTCGTCTCACAGGACGGCTTCTTGCGTGTCTTTCACTATGATACCATGGAGCTGCTGGGCATAGCGCGATCTTATTTTGGTGGCTTCCTCTGTGTCTGCTGGTCGCCCGATGGCAAATATATTGTCGTTGGCGGCGAGGATGATCTGGTGACGGTGTGGTCTTTGCACGAGCGACGAGTTGTAGCGCGTGGCCAGGGCCATCGATCCTGGGTCTCTGTGGTGGCCTTTGATCCATACACAACCTCCTACACGAACTGGGATGGTGGCGATTTCAGTGATGATGAAAATCAGCTGAATGAATACACTGCGTCCAGGGAGGATAGATTCTCGGGCGACTCAACAGCCAATGGTGGCTTCGAGGGGTTTGATAAGAACTCAACGCCGTTACACACGAATCGAACGCGTACACACTCGGCATCGTTTCGTTCCGATGCCTCATCGGCGGCGCTGGCGCCGGACAAGCTGGCCATTAGTTATCGCCTTGGCTCAGTTAGTCAGGATACGCAAATCTGCCTGTGGGACATTACGGAGGATGTGCTGCGGCACCCATTGACGATGCGTCAGCGCGTAAATAGCACGCAGCTGAACGACAGCAGCTTCCTGAATGGCGGCATTGATGCAGATGGCATCAAAGTGATACGACCCGTGGCCATGGGCCAGCCAAGCAATTTTGCCGATTCCAGCAGCTGTAGCCCCATTAGAGAAACGGCTGGCGGTGGCACTGCCGGTGCGACAGAACATAGTAATAGCAGTTCCAGTAAATTCTCCACGGCCAACTGCACGATATCCTCGCAATCATCCAATGCGAACACGCCGCCCGACGAGACCTGTGACACGGAGACGGCAACACCGGCAACAGCCGCTGCCGCGAATACAACATCCTTATCAAAAGCGAACAGCAGGTCGCATGGCAATAGCAACTCGATCAAGTTCCCCAACTGCATCAGTGTAACAAAGTCGGATAGCATTGACAGCAGTGGCCCACGCGTCAGTAACTCTAATAACTCCACATCTGGCTATAATAGCAAAAATTCCAATAGCTCGACCAAATCGAACTCCAATGCAGGCGCGAGCAGCAGCAGCAGCAGTTTCAGCGCCTTCAATAGTCTAACTCAGCGTTTGACAAACTTCAGTTTCTTGAGCAACTCGGATAAGCGCTCGGCTACCATTGGGTTCGAGGGCAGCGGATCGACAGCCACGAATCATCGCCAGCATCGCAAGGCAATGAGCATGCTAAAGAGCTATAATCAACATAATCATAGTAACCATAGCAACAACAACAGGAGCAGTAATAGCAACAGCAGCTCCACCAACATTGCCCACTCGACGGCGCTGGAATCGGGAAGTGGCGCAGCCATTGGCAGCAGTGCGACGGCGCATAGCTTTGGCTCACTGAAGTTAAGCAAGTCGTCTCACAACTCTTCGCTGGCAACGGCTGGACAGTCGTCGACCAGTGTGAGTAGCTATGATCCAATGAAACTCATAGGTACGCCCGCCTGTCCAAGATTCGAAGAGTGTCCGCTCCTAGAGCCGCTCATTTGCAAGAAGATTGCGCACGAGCGCCTAACGGCGCTTATATTTCGAGAGGATTGCTTTTTGACAGCATGCCAAGATGGCTTTATTTATACATGGGCGCGGCCTGGACACAGTACGGTAAGTGGGTACAGCGTCAGCCTCTAAACTCTACTAAAACGAATCTCTTTGTCCCCCACAGCATGTTGCTCAACACTTGTCGCCCAGCCAAACAACGCCTGCGGGCGGCACGGTAATATAGTTCGTTAAAATGAATGCGATCAACTATCAGCGTAATCTTGTCAAGCAGCAGGAGGCGGCACAGTCGGTGATTTAGGTTAGAGCTAGCGATTGATTTCAAATTATATTTCCCGTTAGGCAGCGTTTTAAATTGTTTGTCAATATTCCCCTCTTTTAATTACGTTTGTTGCACCTTCTTTTTGTATTCCAATTTACAATGAACACACATGAAATATTTATAAAAACAAAAGGAGAATAAAGTAAAAGAAAAACAAAAATATAGATACGAGAAATAGTTATGTAAAACATAACTACGATTTATATGCAACAGCAGCAGGCAAGAGAACAAAAGCAAAAACAAACATTTATATGAATACAATATGAACATGTATGAATATATATATATATTTATATATATCTATATATTTAAATTTGGATTATGATTAGTTGTAAATGTATTATTTTTAATACGTGGAATTTGTTAAAAACAAAGCAAAGCATGTTTATAACTATTTACTAAGCGCTAGCATAATACACACTATACACAATAAAAATAAAACACGCAAAATCAACTAAACACACTTTGCATTAGTCCACTTTAAAAGGAATCATTCAAATGAAAAACCCCCGAAATGGAAGCTAAACTAGCGAATTTCTACGCAAAAGTTTTTCACTTTTGCGCAATGGTACTGAGTTGCAATTGAGGCCCCAACTAACGAACTACTATAATATATATATATATATATATATATAAATTTATATATATATGATAAAACAGAATACTAATTAGTATGCATTATTACTAAATAAAAGCGAAACGAGTAAAAACGAATACTAATACCTAATGTAGGAACTGTTATCGTTATTATGATTATTATAATTATTTTTCACGCTATTCGAGTGCAAAAGTCAGCCACATACACACTAAATAATAACTAAAACACGAAATAAATAAAGAGCATAAGCATTAAAGAAAGAAATATAATAAACCACACACACCCAACAAACTAGACCTAATGAAAAACAAACAAAAACAATATTTCATACTGGCCTATATTTTATAAAAAAAAAAAAAAATAACACGAATCGTTATGCGTATGAAACTAGTAAAAAACTAAAATTTCTAACAGATCAAGAGAACATTATGTAGCCAATAAGCAAAGTTAGAAAAGTGAGAGCAAAGCGATGATTGAAGAACAAAGAGTAAAGAGAAAGGAAAAAATAAGCAAACAACCAACCAACCAACACGTTACAGTAATAAAGACTAAAAATTTCAATAAAAACTATATACTATATATATATAAAGAAAAAAATAAGAAAAAAAAAAAATTAAAAATACACAAAGCTTGTTTCAATGACAAAAAAAAAAATTGTTTATTTTGCAATTAATCAAACAGATTTCGATTCCTCATATGGACGTTGCCTTAAACTAAAAATAGGTACCAAACTTCTGAAAACTCATATCCATACAAAATCAAAATTGAAATTTCGCCTTTCAATAGTTTTTATACCATTCTGTAATAATAATTTTCTCATTTATCATGCACTGTTTATTTAGGTATAAAATATGTTAATTTTGTTAATAACAAAAATATGTATATGTATCGCATATTACAAATCTCAATCGGATGTTTTCGAACTTTAAGTAACGTATCTCTACCCACATAAGCTACTAAGATTTAAACATTTTGGAAATGATTTTTTCATTGGCATTTTGAAAACATTCTACCTGTGCTGTGCCCACACACACACACACCTAACATACACGACATACATGTGTGTCTGTGTGCATCTGTTGTACATTGTTTTTCGTTTGCCCCAATTAATTAAATGAGTTTCAAAAAATTATACTAAAGATTTTTATAACGCCTTAAGCGTTGCCAATGGATCCGCACCGGGCAAATACAAATGTTTCGAGAGCAGAAACGCAAACAATATCTGGCCAGCAACTACAAGGAATAGGAAGTATAACTTCCTCTTTCGACCGCCGCTATAATCGAACTGTTGTGGATTGCCATACGGATCATAGTTGATGGCTCCGCTGGTCGCAGTTGGCGTGTTGTCCTGCAACAGCTTTGTTCGCAGCGTCCTCAACTGTAAGAAAAAAAAATTACAATGAATAATTTGTAATGTTGGTTTCATGGTCCATAATGCCCACCAGAAAGAAGCCAAAGGCGAAGTTGGTATATGCCAGTGCTATATAGTAACCGGAACGAAAGAAGAGCGTGCTCATCAGGAGACAGACGACAATATTTACATATTTGTAGCCCGTAAATGCCAGCAAGTCGAGAGTCTTGAGGCTCGTCTTGACGTTCATCACGTACAACGAGATGGAGTAGATAACCAGTTCAAAAATGCTATATGCCATCGCACTAGATGCCTGGATGCCTAGTTGCTCCGGCGAGAATCGATTCTGCATGCCCAACAATAAGCCGGCAACAATTACATATGTGATGTAGCCCATTGTTGGCAAATAAAGATCTGGTGCATTAATATCGTAACGTGGCTGCACAGGATGCTCCTGATCGTATTTCAGTGACCAATCCTATAACAGATGGAAATGGATTATAAATAACCATTTTAAATATATTCTGATTGGTCAGGCCAATCTATGATCGACTGCTTACCTTGTGTATATAAGGAAAGAAAAGCAAGCGCAGCTTGCGTCCCACATAGGCATTATCTACAGCAAAATAGTACTTCAACTTGGCGACGGGCACCCATTTCTCAAACTGATTCTCCACAAGCTGTTTGCCTTGATCAGCCAGCCGCTGGCCATACTGCATGGCCATGTCCTGCACTATTGGCTGTTGGAACATGGCAAACTGTTGATATTGGCCTCCAGGTGCAGCACCGGGAGCACCTCCATACGCTTGCGGCTGGGGTCCGCCCATTCCATAGGACGGCTGTACAGGTGGTGCATTAGCCATTGGCTGCTGTCCCGGTGGATATCCATAATTTTGCTGTTGTGGTTGTTGTTGTTGTTGCTGTGCAGGAGCCGCTGGCGTAGGAGCCGCATTGTAGCCATAGTTATTGACCTGCTGTGGAGCCGGAGCCCCGTACATAGTGGGATCGAACATAGTGGGTGCTGCCGTTGGCGTCATAAAAGCAGAGCCGCTCGGCAACGGAGCCGTTGGGCCCATGGCATTCAGATCACTCACCCGTTTGATGGGACGGGCGCGTCCGCCACCTTGAGCTATTTTTGGATATAGAAAACATCCGTTAATTGCTTTTGATACAATATTCCAATTAGATTGTGATAGATTCGCACGTATTAGCGGGGAAAAAGGTAAAATCAAGCTACACACGCAGTAAACAAACTAAGAACGCAAATTAATATTTAATGCAAGCAATGACAATTTTTGAAAAATTCAACATTTAACTACAAGAGGCAACTAAAGTAAGCGCCAGCTGCAGACTTTTGTAGTTGCGGCGGTTACCACTGCCGCTGTAGCAACAACAACAGCAGCTGCCTTCGTGGTATATACTTGCGCAGCTATAGCTTGTTCCTTACAGTTTTCCCACTTACGATTCCGCATACCCGCATTTGGATTATAGTTCATGGTCTCTATCTTGCTCCCTGTCTCTTGCTGTGTTGTTTTGTCAATTAACGAGCTCTGTTTTTATTTAAATATATCACCGAAACTTTGGTTATTACACATCACCACTCGGATGAAATTCGATA
Organism: Drosophila mettleri; assembly: GCA_035047625.1. NCBI lineage: Eukaryota > Metazoa > Arthropoda > Insecta > Diptera > Drosophilidae > Drosophila > Drosophila mettleri. Next base: position 2,751,269 of record JAWNPI010000035.1, read on the forward strand.
GGTACACGACGGGTTTGTTGTTAAACATCGATAAGTTTTTTGCGTCGCATAAATATCGAATATCATTTACAATTATATCTTATCATTTCACAGCGTGAATAACTTAATTATATTCAATATTTTTAATTATTTATGTTTATACTCACAATATTTTTTGTTAATAAAACATTACTCGCAAAACGTTTTTGAAATTATTGATACTTAAAATGTCATACCATCATAACTACATATCACTCAATGCGCTGGCAACTCTTACATAGAAGTTGTATGCAATTATTATCGTTTATCGACCATCTAATCGTGGCTTTGTCGGATCTGTGCTTACTTTTTGTTTTTATTTAATAAAGCTATAATTTTAAAGTGTTTCGTGAATAATTTATTATCAATTGGTGGGTGAAACTGAAAAAAGTTGAAAAACTATGATGTAAATTAAAACTATTCTTCAAATAGTCTTATAAATACCGTATAAATTAGTGTCTTTAAATTTAAGGTGTGGTTGGGTATGGGTCGTTTGACTAAGCGTAGCTTTGGGCGGCGGCGAATTAAAGTGAATCCACCAAATTTAATTATAAATATAGAAAACAACATAATTCTTATTGTTTTAGATATAAAAAGTCTAAAATTAGCCTGTTTCATTAATTGTTTAGTGATGAATCAAAACACAAGCTCAAGACCACGCCTAATGTAGAATACATACACGTACACACACACACTCACATGCTTATGATCATGCACAGTAGAAACTCAATTAACGAAAGAATAACTTTATCACATGAATGCTCCTAATTTCGAAATATAACTTTAATTTGTGTGTATCTTAGATATTTAAATTGAGCAAACAGCAAAATAAAAATTAAAACCGTTCTTGGACGTTCATAAGAGCTTTTACTGTACGTGCAGGTATGTGTCATGTGTGTGTGAGCGCTAACTAATACAACCGTTGTTGGTCTGACTAATAGGATTGATCTGTTGATTTGTTTACATACACAGTTCATAAATTGAAAATGGCAAATAAACATTTTCTATTGTTGTTTACTTATAGTCCACGAATTTCCAACTCGAAAATGTGCCTTTAGTCTTCTGCGGACAGTCAGCTGGATAAGTTCTCACGTCAAGCTGTAACTAAAAGTAAACCAAGTCACTATGTCAATAAGGAGCAGACGGTTAGTCTGCGGGTTAGTGCAATTGTTGCTGCTAGCAACGAGCAGGGGACAATCGCTCAGCGACCTGCAACCGCAACAACAGCAGCAGCCAGGCCTGCCACAGGCGCAACAGCCACAGTCATATCAGCCCACTTACAACAAGGACTACTCGCCACGCTATAATCCTTTGTACACGGGCCAGCAACAAAATCCCGACAGCACACAGTATGATAATCCATTGCTGGACTTTGGCAATCAGCCAAACAATCAGAATTTCGGGGGCAATGGGCTGAATCCGAATGGCTACAATGGTTACAACAACTACGACAGCAATCGACCGATATTGGGCGTTGGCGGCGGCAACATTGTGGGTCCGGGCAGCATTGCAAATACGGGGCCACAATATGATCCCTTCAATCGCAACAGCGTGACCACCGGCACCAACTCGGGCTTGGGCTACAGGGACATGTTCACCGATGAGGATAACTTTTGTCCCGAGCATTGGATCTCATTCCGACAGACATGCTATCGCTTTATACGCTCACCCAAGCGCAACTGGGCAGAGGCTAAGAAGATATGCAAGGCTTACACAGCAGACCTACTGAATGTGGACAATGTGGAGAAGCATTCGTTCATATTGAAACAACTAATCATACAAAATCAACGACAGAATCGATTCTTTATATCAGCCCGTCAAACGGGTCCACAGAACTGGGTGAATGATGACAATACGCAATTGATACAGATTGAGGATTCCTTTGCTTTCGACGAACAGCAGGCGCTTGAAAACGAAGATCTGAATGACAATCGTTTCCTCGTCCAAAACGATCCCAACAATCGCAATTTTAACAATCCCAATCAGTACTACAATGCATTGACGGGACAAACGAATGTAAATCAACGTAATCAAAACAACTTGCGTGGCTTCTTCGGTAAGAATAAATAATAATTGAAAGACAAAAATACTTTAATATCAATTATTACAATAACAGGTCCTAATCAGCCCTTTGGAGACACTGGCTATGTGCGGGATCGTGTGGTCTATGCCTATTCGAAAAAACGCGATCGCTGGATGTTTATGCCAGCCTACGAAATTGAATTGAATCTTTTTATTTGCGAGTCAAAGGCACTGTACAGCCCAGACAATGTCAATATTAAGCTGGATGATAAGCGTCCCTATACCTATGGCTTAGATATACGCGATCTGGAGCGCATTCCGCGTGGTCCCTACTTCGTGAAGCAGCCAAATGACACAACCTTCGATGTGAATAAAAATCGCTTGATTAACGATGTTTCACTGAGCTGCTTGGCTGGCGGCTATCCAACACCCTCCTACGAATGGTATCGTGAGGTCTATGTGAATGATACACTGGAGTACAAACGGATTGATCCATTAGTGGAGGATCGCTACACCATATCAGGCGGAAATCTAATTATATATGATCCGAAGCAAGCGTTAGATCAGGGCTCCTATCACTGCGTTGCGAAAAATAAATTTGGTAGCGTTCGCTCGGAGAGTGCGCATCTTAACTTTGGTTTCATCATGGAGTTCAATTTGAAACGCTCGGCTGAGACAAGCGAAATGAACTGGGGCAAGTCCATCTTCTGTGATCCACCGCAACATTATCCAGCCATTCGGTACTATTGGGCGCGTGATTATTTCCCCAATTTCGTTGAGGAGGATCAGCGCGTTTTTGTCTCCCACGACGGTGCGCTGTACTTTTCGTTCATTGAGACCGTGGATCGCGCCAATTATTCGTGTACTGTGCAAACGCTGGTCTCCGATACGGGCCGTAATGGACCCTTCTTTCCGCTGCGCGTAACGCCCAATAGCAACTATCAGACACTGATCTTCGCCAATGCCTTTCCCAAGGTCTTTCCGGAGGCTCCCATAGCTGGTGACGAGATCCGTTTGGAGTGCATGGCGTTTGGTTATCCTATTCCTTCGTACAACTGGACTCGCCAAGGACAGCCACTGCAGCGCAATGCCTACATAACAAGTTACGGTCGCGTTTTGATCATTAAGAATGCGACTACCAATGATAATGGTCAGTACACCTGCAGTATTACCAATCCGCGCAAGACGCTGGAAAAGTCCATTTACATCAATATACAAATGCGCCCTGAGTTCACTATTCCGCTAAAGGACATGATCAAAGACTACAACAGTGACGTGACGTTCATTTGTGAGGCCTTTTCCATACCCGACGCTAACTACACTTGGTACAAGAATGCCGAACGTCTCGATCCCTTGACTATAAATCGGGATCGCTATGTGATACAAGATAATGTGCTAACCATAAAATTCCTAGAGAAGGAGAAGGATGAGGGCATGTACCAGTGTGGAGCACAGAATCAATTGATGACATCCTTCAGCTCGGCACAGTTGCGTGTGCTGTCTATGAAACCCTCATTCAAGAAGCATCCACTTGAATCTGAGATCTATGCGGTTTACAATGGCAATACAACTATTGTCTGCGACCCGGAGGCTGCGCCACGTCCGAAGTTCCAATGGAAAAAAGATGGCCAATTGCTTGGCTCCGGTGGACATCGTCGTATACTGCCCAGTGGCACCCTCATTATATCTCCCACGTCTCGCGATGATGAGGGCATTTATACATGCATAGCTTCCAACCAGGCAGGCTCGGATGAGTCGCATGCTCGGGTTATTGTGCTCCGTAAGCTATTTTGACTTTTTACTTGTAACCAAACGTAATTAATCCATTTACTTTTACAGAGGAAATCCGATTTGTACAAACGCCTCCACAACGAATTGTTTCTCGCGAGCATGATCTTATTTATCTGCAGTGTGAGGCTGCCTTCGATGAGCTGCTGGACATTGCATACGTTTGGAAACGCAATGGAGAGATACTTCGGAATGATCACGATGGCACTCAACGCATTGTATGTATTAGATCTTTTAATAATTTACACTCATTATAAACTCTGTCTAAATACCTTTCTAGATCGTCGATTGGAACAGATTGACGGTGCATAACACAACTATGAGAGATTCGGGCGATTATGAGTGTGTTGTCCAATCAGCTGTCAATGAAATTAGCACCAAAACCAATGTGATCATAGAAGGAGCTCCTGGTGCTCCTGGTGGTGTGCAAGTCATTGAGATAGGAAAGACCAAGGCCATCATTGAGTGGGTGGATGGTGTCAATAATGGCCGCCCCATACGATACTATAACATACTTGGCCGCACCAACTGGAATCGCACATGGGTCAATGTTTCCATGCACGTGCAGGCGCGTGAAGTGGATCGCTATACATCTCGTCAGCAGGCTGAGGTCACCAACTTAACACCCTGGTCTTCATATGAATTTAGCGTGACAGCTGTTAATGATTTGGGTATTGGCACACCCTCAGCGCCGTCGCCAATCTATAGCACTTACGATGATGTGCCATATATAGCACCACGGAAAGTGGGCGGAGGCGGTGGCAAGATTGGCGATCTCACGATTACCTGGGAACCGCTATTGCCACAAGAGCAACATAGTCATGGCATACATTACAAAGTGTTCTGGAAACTGAAGGGTGCATTGGAATGGGCTACGGATATTATAAGAAAACAAGAAAATGTGGGCGTGGCCGTAGTGAACATTCCTCTGAATAACTACTACACTGAATACGAGGTGAAGGTACAGGCAATCAACAGCATAGGCAAGGGACCCGAGAGCGAAACGGTTGTCATACATTCCGCTGAAGATATGCCTCAAGTGGCGCCACAGAAACCATTTGCCTTAGCCTACAATTCGACTTGCTTCAATGTGTCCTGGAGCCCCATTGACATGTCACGTGAGAATATACGAGGCAAGCTTATAGGACATAGGGTGAGTTGTAGCCTATAAATAATATTGCTGCAATTTGCTTACTTTTTCCATTTCCAATTTCAGCTGAAGTATTGGAAGACCGAGCATCAAGAAGAGGATGCCGTATACTACTTA